>CM035768.1:33791994-34420327 GCA_020466155.1 Pachypeltis micranthus
TTCTTCGATTTAGCGGACTGACTTTGCAAAGTTCAGCACAGTCAAGTCATCCACATAGGCGTGTGGCTCGCAGTGTCGAAGAAGGCATTCCAGAATGCTGGTCCTAGAACCGAGCCCTGAGGGCACCCCTTCTCAATCTTTCTCTGAACGGAGACATGCCTGCATTCGATCGTAGCAGTTCTGTCTGCCAGGGAACTTCTGACGAGCGAGTTAGGATTACGGGGGATTCCCCGACTACCCCACCAAAGGTTGTCAAATGCTCCTCTGGTGTCAACCAGAACTACTAAGACGTACGTAGCTGGAGCCAGCGGGGAAACAAGCCGAATGTCGACAATGGCATCCTGCGTGGACTTTGCTTGTACATCGGTATTGCCCGACTGTGAGGTTGCGGCCAAAGACTCCTTCAAGGGACTGCAACATAAAGATTTCTAATGTTTTGCCTAATATGGAAAGAAGGCTGAGCGATCTCCGTGATCACGGAGCTGACTGATTGTAGTCGCCTCTCTTTTGAAAACACACATCATTTTTCCAAGTAGTGTTTTTCGGGTCTGAAGAGAATTAAAAATTGAAAAATAGTCAGTGCATTACGTAACTCTGTATTCCACTTTGTAGGGCCGAGGAAAGTGATAAGTACTAAAGTTAACGTATCTGGCTGGTGAGATACTGTGGGCGAGCACTTTGACATAAAGGCATTATCGTCTGGCTGTTAAGTCAGTATTAAAGCCAGTTAGTTTTTCGTGGTGTTTATATACGAAGAAAAAGGTAAACAGGATGGTGGAGCGCCAGGGAAGTGGGAGGGGACTAAGGAACGAGATCATGCACCTCTGGAGAAACCTGCTAGAGGTGAAGGGAAAGAAATGTAAGGGCGGTTTTTGTATGTCCTAAACAGTCCGTTGATTGAGGTAGTACGTAAATCATTCCGTAAAAGTAATAAGCAACTGTCAACTAATGGCTAAACGTTTTGGTACCTCGGCTTTTGGACTATCAGGAAGACCAGACATCGCTCTGGGACTGGGCCAGGACACGGTTGGTCGAAGTAGCTCCTTGATGTGTTGTTGTTCCAACGCGCGTTTCCTGCCATCTCTCTCTCCCCCCCCCCCCTGACACCGGACGTGAATTTGGCAATTCGAACGCTTCGAGTTCTTCGTCCGCTTAAATTCAGTTTCGGAGGCTCCTGTGAGAATCGGCTCCCAGTGAAAGTGGAAAAAAAAGGCGAGCTTTCTTCTTTTTTTTTTTTTCTCCGCGAAGGGTCGGCTCCGAAAAATCGATGTGACGTTGCGATGGCGATGGACCGGGGGGATGGGGTGGAGGGTGCGGGGGCGCCGTAAGGACGAAAAGGCCGCAGAGTTGGGATCGGAAGGAAAGGGATAGAAGTAGCGGGGGAAGGGCTGAGAGAGATAAAGGGGGGTGCGGGGGGAAGGGTTTCCAAGTTCGTTGAAGTCGGACTCGCGAGAGGGTCGTGGGGCGATGGTGAGGGTCGTGGTGGTGGTGGTGGCGATGGAAGGTGGAAGTGAACTGTTGTGATGGAGTGTGGGGGGGGGAGTGAGATGGTGCGCGAGGGCGACGGGGACGAAAAGGGATCGATAAATTTCCTTCGAGGGTCCGGCGACTGAGAATAATTAGTGATTCTCGGCCCTTTACTGCTCTCTCAACCCTCGTCCCTGCCCCTCACGGCCCCAAACCCTCCCTCTTCGCATCCGCCGAACTACCTCCAGAACGGTCTTCCCCTTCCGCCACCGTCGCCGTCCGTACATTTCTCCATCAGCTCCACGGAGCAGCGTCCGTCGAAAGCGCTCCGAAGATCTCCCTTAACAGTCGCCAGTCCACTTCCGCCTTGTACCCCCCCCCGCCACCCACCACCGAGTCATCCCCCACCACCACCCACACGCTCCATCAACTCGGCTCCTCCTTTTGCCGAAACTATAGTGAAAATCGTCAATCAACCGACTCATCTTCACAATTCCGGACGGCTGTCTCTGGGTTAAGTGTACGTAAAATGTAAACAGCAATACATCGACAATAAAACAAACTACTGAGGGTAAATTAACTCGACGAATTTAGATAAAATGTCCAAACGAAAGAAACTACAACCCGGTCTTGGACAGTATGAAACGTGACGAGAAAGAAACGGCGATGGATACCCACGCGGTCGGGATTTGGGGATAGAAGCAGAAATGAACATGTAAGTGTTCGCCAAATATGATCTCTCTGATTCCTGGAGTTACGTCATCGGTGAGGTTAACAATGCCAGTACGTACTCTGAATTGAACCGACAAACGGGATTCATGGGCTGGTGATGTGGTGGCAGCTGGAAGGGAAGAGATGGAACGGCTAGCAGTTTTGCCGAGCTGGGCAATGTCTCTTACGTTATTTCTGTACCGTCTGTATCAGAATTTAACGTAATGCTGCATCTGACAATTTCCTGTAGACTATCGAGCATAAATGAAAACAACGAGATCGTCGAGTTCAGTGGCAATTGAGCTCAGCCGACTGAGGACGTTCAAACCTTCATTTTCCCATCTTCTGTTGCCCTTTTGGGAGTGCCTCCTTGCTTGGAATCACACGTTGATTTCGTTGACGTGGGAACGAGGCCAGTTATCTATATTTTTTGTTGAACATTGTCTTGTACCTCAGTTCTTCTTCACGAGCCTCGAAACGTTTGAGCAGAGCTTTTATTTGGTTCAATCAGATCTGTACACGCTCCTGCCGACATTCTACTTTTAATTTATCCATCACTGTTGCCTGATGACCGGCAACATCCTACCCCACAACAATCGATTTAGTCTACCCAACAGAAGAGGTGCTTTTCAGAGCACAAACCAACCTTCGCCTTTGGAATAGTTTCGCTTACAACATGCCATTACGGACAAATTGGTTTTCCTTTTGTGAGATCTTTGATATGTTGACTGGCAATCTGATTTACAATAGTATCTCAATCATTCAGTCGTCAATTATTGAAGTTAATTGGCAGAACACAGTGGGGAGTGCCGTACAAGGAGACATTCCGACACGTTCGTGTCTTTTACGCAGCTCTGCAAGCGCAACGTCGATACTATCAGGTTTCTGTTGAATCTCCTCATTTCCTGTTCGTTATATCAATGACCCAAATATATTCGTATGAGTAACAACTACCCGCCAAATCATTGAATTGCTTGTTATTATCACACTGGTTAACCAAATTTGGGGCGTGAGTGGTGTTTTGAATCTCTCAGTCGTTTTGTATAGTACTTTTCAACACTGAATTCGCTTCCACCGAGAGAGAGAGAGAGAGAGAGAGAGAGAGAGAGAGAGAGAGAGAGAGAGAGAGAGAAAGAGAGAAAGAGTGAGGGAGAGAGAGAGAGAGAGAGAGAGAGAGAGAGAGAGAGAGAGAGAGAGAGAGAGAGAGAGAGAGAGAGAGAGAGAGAGAGAGAGAGAGAGAGAGAGAGAGAGAGAGAGAGAGAGAGAGAGAGAGAAGAGAGAGAGAGAGAGAAAGAGAGAGAGTGAGTGAGAAAGAGAGAGAGAGAGAGAGAGAGAGAGAGAGAGAGAGAGAGAGAGAGAGAGAGAGAGAGAGAGAGAGAGAGAGAGAGAGAGAGAGAGAGAGAGAGAGAGAGAGAGAGAGAGAGAGAGAGAGAGAGAGAGAGAGAGAGAGAGAGAGAGAGAGAGAGAGAGAGAGAGAGAGAGAGAGAGAGAGAGAGAGAGAGAGAGAGAGAGAGAGAGAGAGAGAGAGAGAGAGAGAGAGAGATTGAATGAATGAATGAATGAATGATTTATTTAACAACCAGGGAGAATTAGGGCCATTAGGCCCTCTCTTCCATTCTCCCTGGAAAACAAACATAACTGCATTACAGCAACAAAGTACATTTAACATTTAACAACAAAGCACATTTAACATTTACAACACTTCTCCATCTTCATCATTTTGGGCGAGTAGGTGTTTCCGAAACTTGTCTCTGAATACCTCTGTTTTTAGTCGTAAATCAAACAATTCCCTATATTTATTGTATAAACGTGCTCCTTGAACGGCAAACGATCGGTTATACAAACAGGTTCTATGCAACGGCATCTGCAACAAATCTCCCACGTTCCTTGTGATCTTTGAGTGCACATCTCTCATATAGACAAAGCTTCTACTCAGGTATTCTGGTTTCCTGAATTTCAATATTTTGAAAACCATTACAGCGATGGCCAGCTTTTTCTTTTCTTTCATGGTGAGCCAGCCCATCCGCCTATAAACAGGTGTGACATGTTCATCAACACGTAGTCTAAAAATAAAGCGTACTGCTGCGTTTTGCGCTTTCTGGAGTCTTCTGATGTGCTCACCATTCAAATCACACATGGACACTGTCGCATAATCTAAGATCGGGAAGATCAGCGATTGCACAAGCTGCTGTCGAACTCGCGTCGGGAAGTCAATTGCAATCCTACGCAACCGGTACACGCCTGAAAACACCCCCTTACACATGTTTGTGACCTGCAGATCCCAGGATAGTACATTCTGAACTACGATCCCCAAATTCTTCACATCCTCTACGGATTCTAGGGCTGTTTCCTCGAGGCATACCCCTGGCTGCAGGCTACTGTCGAGTCGGGCCAGAATTTTGGGGTTCCCAAGGTACATAACCTTTGTTTTAGCCTTATTCAATTGCATTCCGTGCTCTTTACACCAACCAGTTAGAGCCTGGAGATCCGAGTTAAGGCTGTCTATCGCCGGTCCAATATCCTCTACCCTACACGATTGATACAACTGCAAATCATCTGCATAAAACATGTATTTAGTTGCAGCCGAAAACAAGCTTGGGAGCGAGGCAAGATATATTATAAACAATAAGGCCGACAGAGTCGACCCTTGCGGAGTGCCCAGATATGTGTCTCTCCATGCGGTCATTGTACCATCCGGTCCCTTAACACACTGCTGCCGATCGCTTAAATAGGACGCGAACCATGACACCATCTGATCGGAGGTTCCTACCGCCTTAAAAATGGCGATCATGACATCTCTCCTGAGCATGTCAAACGCAGCTGAAAAATCCACCAGCACTAGTATAGTGATTTGCCGTTTATCCATGGCCGCCCGATCATCATCCAATACCCTTATCAAGGCAGTGTCTGTACTATACCCTGTCCGATAGGCTGACTGATAAGGATCCAAAATATGTTGTTTTTCCACGTATGCAACCAGTTCCGAGAATACTATTTTGTCAAGTATTTTTCCCATAGCACATAGAGTTCTGTAAATAACTTGTACAACGTCCTAAATATCTTCTACATATTTCGTAAGCAAATGTTCTTTGTAATTGGTCTTGAATGCTTTAACGGATAAAGCGGTGTTAAAAAATTCGGGGTTCTCATTATATAACCGGATGCTGTTTGCTGTGAATGATTTATTAAAGATACTGGTTCTATGAAGAGGGATTTGAAATTGTTGGCATTACGGGTACTACGAAAATGGATGTCACCCATTGTGACATAGAAGTTTCTGAAACAAGTTGGTGTGGAAAATTTTAGAATTTTAAATAACAGTACTGCGGTCCCCAGTTTAATACGCTCAGCAATTTTTAACCACTTCAATTTTACGTAAAAAGGTGAGACGTGTTGGTCAAGCTTCAACCGAAATACAAATCTGATGACTGCATGAGAGAGAGAGAGAGAGATTGATTGATTGAAATCTTTTATTTAACAATCAGGGATGATTAGGGCCATTAGGCCCTCTCTTCCACCATCCCTGAACAATTTCACAAATAATAATCAGTTGCGTTCATTAACAAATTAAATTAAAATAATTTTCTTCTACATATAACTTTACAATACATATAAATTCTTCAATATTCCTTAATTAACATTTCTTTAAATTTTTCTTTGAAAGAGTCTACCTTTTTACTCAAGTCAAACATATGGATGTGGTCGTTATACAATTTGGATGCCTGTACCACAAAGGATCTTGAATATGTCGAGGAACGGTGCGCGGGAATTTTTAAAAGTTTGTTTTTTGATCGAGTGTCTCTTTGGTTGAAAAACTGAAATTTGTTATAGACGTACAGTGGTTTTTTAGTTTTTGAGATCTGCAACACTAGCACCTATCTGAAGTAATTTTCTCTCCCTAATTTTTAACCATCCTAGGCGTCGGTAGTGTGGGGTTACATGCTCATCGGGACACAGTCTCAAAGCGAGTCGGAGTGCCGCATTTTGTGCTTTCTGTAGACGACTGATTTCGCAGCTCTTGAGATCACAAAGCGCAAAGCGCCGCAGTGCTGGTAGCGTAATCAAAGTGTGGCATTATTAGGGTTTGCACTAATTGTTTGCGCACGTATGTGGGAAAATCCATGGCAATTCGTCGAAGTTGGTAGATGCTGCGGAAGGCCTTATTGCAGATAGACGTGGTTTGAAGATCCCAAGATAAATTATCGTCAATTGAGATTCCCAAGATACTTGCAGACTCGACATATTCAAGAGGGGTATCGTTGTGGGTGATGTTTGGGATTCCTAAAGTCTTTGCTTTATTGAGCATTTTTGGATATCCCAATACCATTGCCTTGGTTTTTCGCAAGTTAATTTGCATACCACGCGATACGCACCACTCAGCAACTCGTGAGAGATCACTACTGAGTGTTTTAACTGCTCCATCAATTTCGTCCACATCGCACGGCCGGTAGAACTGGAGGTCATCCGCATATGCAGTATATTCTGTCCCCTCTGAGAAAGTTTGCGGTAAAGTTGTTACATATAGTATGTAGCATAGTGCAAGACAAGACCGAACCTTGTGGTGTCCCTACTTCTACGTCTTTCCAAGATGACAAGCAGTCATCATCTCCATTGACAGCCAATTGTCGTTCTCGTAAATAGGACTCGAACCACATTAGCGCACTTCCTGTGATTCCAACCGAAGACAGTACTGCACACAAAACGTCTCTCTGGATGAGATCAAATGCAGAGGAGAAGTCAACCATAACCATTATAGTGATTTTTTTACGATCCATTGCTTCTCTCACGTAGTCCAGAACGCTAATCAACGCAGTTTCTGTGCTAAAACCAGAACGGTAGGCTGATTGTTTTGGATCAAGGAGGCTGTGTTTCTCGACATAGTCACGTATTTGCCTGTATACGATCTTATCCAGAACTTTTCCAATTGCACACAAGAGGGAGATTGCTCGAAAGTCTACTGCAGTATCTGGCTGTTTAACTTTAGGTAACGGTTTGATAATTGCTTTTTTCCAGATGGTTGGATATACTCCGAGGGTCAACGATTGAGTAACGATGTGAGTGAGCACTGGAATGATGGCACTGGCTAGCGAATGTAGTACCTCAATAGATATGTTGTCCGTTCCCAGTGATTTTGATTTAATACTGAACAAACATTCTTTTACGACGTCCTCAGAAACTTCCAACGTGCTGAGAGGTTCTTGGGTTGTCTTGGTGTTGAGGTATCGGTCAATAACACTTGGGTCAGCTGGGTTACTTGAGAAACGACTGAAGTGTTGAGCCAGCAATTCGAGTGAAATATCTGAGTGTGCTTCAGATTTTTTATTACATAAGCCAAGCCCTCTAATAATCTTCCAGTATTCTCTTGTGTCTTTATTCTGCTTGAACAGTTCGTGGTAATATTTATTTTTTGCATTCCTGATGTGTTGTTTCGTACTATTTCTAAGTTTTTTGTACATGTTGTGTGTTTCTCTATTTTTAGTTTTAAGGTATTTTTTATATTCTTTGTCTCTTTTTTTCATTTGTTCCCTTAATTCCACGGTGATCCACGGAGCTGGTTGATATTTGGGTTTAGTTTTAATCTGCGGACAGTGCTTGTCGTATAAGTCCAGGATGATCTTATTAAACAGTTCGACTTTCTTGTTTAGATCTGGTTCAGAATAAACTGCATCCCAGTTTGCTTTAGTGGCGTCATGTTTGAAAGCTTCGCTTTTCAAATTTTTTTGATCTCTGATGATGATTTGTTTGCGTTCTGACTTATTCGACTTGAGGTTCAACGAGCAGTAAATCAGATCATGTCTTGACAAAGCGCAGGCAGGAATCTGGGCCTTTGCCGAAAAAAGGCAGCTTACCTCTCCACTGCCACGTTTACTTTTCAACAAAAGTTAGAAGATCGCCAACTAAAAACGCACAGAACACTGTTAAAGTGAATCGTAGTGAAACAGTTCTTGCTGCACAATACAAAGCACTACCTACTAAGCAAAAAGCACTAAAATTTGAAATCCGCAACGGTCAGGAAACTTCCGAAAACTTAGAAAAACACGGAGCACTAGAAAGAGAGAGAGAGAGAGAGAGAGAGAGAGAGCCACTCTTCCACGTAACCAGAACTTTTCAGGCAACAAGTGACGAGCACAGATTGGCACGAGGTGACATTACATGAGTTACGAAATTCTCCAGCTTTGTGTTTAAGAAAAAACTACTACTAGTAATAAAAAAAATAATGATAAATAAAAGTAAATAAATGTCTTCTTTACTGAATTCCACATTATAGGTAATTACTTCCTTCATTTGTTTATTCAGTATAAAAAGATAATAAGTATTCCTTCAGATATTTCTTGAAAGCAGGATAACTGGTCAATTTCTTGAGGTCAGGCGAAAGTCCGTTGTAATATGAAATGCTGTGAATTTGGGAGAACATCAGATATCTGTCAGCGAGGTACTTGGGCCTTCTTGATGAGGTTATTCTAAACATCGTGATTAGAACAATGTACTGGATAAGCTCATCAACCTTCAAGATTTGGAGATGTCGATATTTGCCGTACACCCTGTCGTCATATTTAAGATTTAAAATTTACCTAATACAGGTATTAGCTCTCTGCATTTTGAGCCGACAAACAAGAGTCCAGATCGCAGGCGACTGCAGCACCATACATAAAGTAAGGTAGGATCAATGTCCTGAACAAGGTCGTTCTAAGGCTTACCGATTGGCCGAAAACTAAGTTCCTGAAAGCGTAGAGCAATAAGTGAACCTTTCACACAGTGGCGTCTGTTTGAGAAGTCCAAGAAAGATCATCGTTCAATATAATCCCTAGGCATTTCATTTGCTTTACATAGGCAAGCTGTACATTTTTAACAGCCAATTTCGGGATTCCACTGAGGAAGAAATTGCTAAGCAATCTGGCATGACCCATAATCATGGCACTACACTTGTTCAGATTCAGCACTGAACCACCCTGCAAGATTCTCCAGGTCCCGATCGACAGTGCTGACAGCCTCACAAAGCTCCTCCCGTTTGCATGATAGGTATATGTTCAGATCATCGGCATACATCCCCCTTTCACAGACAGATGGAGAATCCGCCAACCGATTTATGTACAGAGTAAACAGTACTGCAGAAAAAGTCGTTCCCTGAGGGGTACCCCTTACCAACCCCACCCACGAAGAAACCTCACCAGTGCTCCTTTTTACGCATTGCCGCCGTCCCACCAGGTACGGCCGGAACCAGAAGAGTGCTGAGTCATGGCAGCCAATGGATCTCAAGATGGCGATCATCAACCTGTGGTCTATGCTATTGAAAGCATGACTAAGATCAAGGCTTGTGAAGACAGTCAGTTTCCTTTCATCCATCGCTTTTCTTACATCATCAGTCACCTTAATTAGAGCAGTCCGCGTGCTATGATTCCTTCGGTAGCCCGACTGGTAGCTATCGAGGATATTGCCCTTCTCTATGAACGCTGAGAATTGCGCAAAGGTTATTCTATCGAAAATTTGTGCTAGGGCACTAATAACAGAAATTGGTCTGAGATCGCCAAACTCAAGAGCCAGGCTTTTCTTGGTTATAGGTAGAACGAAAGCGCTTTTCCATTGATCTGGATAAATGGATTTTTCGATTGCTCGAGACTTCGCTTGCCATCAGTTGTAACCACGCCGGTTCCCTCGTCGCCGCGTCGCTCGCATTCACTCCCACTCAGTTCCCTGTCTGTGGTGGTAAAACTTCTCCGAATGTAATTGAGAATAAAACTCCATGTTCCAATTGCATTCGGTTTCTATTGTACTACTTCCCGACTCACCTAGTGTGATACCACTTTCAATATTAATCCCCCCTGTAACATTGGTGTCACTTAGCATCAGATTTCTCAAGTCATGCGCGCCTTCAGCTAGTTCAGAGGCTTGTGCTGTCCTATTTTGACTACGCAGCTGCAGCCTGGCTAAAGGTAAAAGAACTTAAGCTACATATCACCTGTCTGGTTTTCAAGACATTAAACATCTTCTCTAGCAGCGCGACACTCAGAGCAAGAACAGCATTATGCGAACGAATATGTTGGCAAGATCATTCGTAGTCCAAGGGACAAAAATACACGATGAGCACGCAGATCTCTTCCAAACGTGTGGTAGGATAGAATTGTTCAAGGAAAAGTTCGAAAAAACGTAAATTGATAGCTAGTAGTTTGTGTCATTGATGAATCTAATAATAATATTCCTTATTTATTAATCATACTCCTACATTGCAAATCGTTTTCTGTCAATTTTTATATGTGTTTTTAGGTAAGTGGTTGTGTCAAGTCGTAAGATTAGGGAATCCACCATGGGGAAGGGAAGAGTACAAGTACTCACCCTTCTCTTATGTTAGGGCCGTGAGTATATGGGCGAGTGTGTTGGTGAGTGAATGTCAGCAGAAAAGTGGGTGGCCTCAGTCAGCCCTGGGGAGGCGGTAGGGGGATTTGGCTGGGGCGTTGGTGGGTTTGGTTTTTAAGTTCCTTAAAAGAAGTTGAAGTTTTTATTAAGTTTATTGCCATTATATTCGTTTTTGGGGCCGTCTAAGGACTCCCCTCAGAACATTGAGTCTGAGAGAGGTCTGTCGAAGGTCAGGGCTTGGGGCTGGCTGGGTTTTTTTTCACCCACCACGACCTGCTGGTGTGAAACTTTTGTGTTGTTGTGTGTAGGCTATGGATGTAATTTATTTGGTGTGAATGAGATACATACATTGTGGTGCCCCCGCACAACTTTCTTGATTAACTCTCAATAAAACGTAGACTCAGCGCGCTGAAGTAGGAAGCTCGAGGAAGAGCGAGAGAACTTTCCCTTACCCCTGAGGCCAAGGGTGGAGCGAAGGGCTCTCAAACCCCTTTGAACTGGAGGGGGGTCGAAATGCGCCCCATAAAACTTCCATGGGGGAATGAATTTTACTCAATTCATTCAGAGTACAAATGAGAGTTGCTTACCTTTGTGTACCAGTGTCACTTAAAGTCAAGTTTTGATTTGTTCTTCTCCTCTCTATGGAAGTCAAGTTAGCAAGCCGTGGGTTCTACTTCCTCTGAGAAGCTGAGTGGAAACTCAATCAGGCCTTTCGTGTGCCATTATCCCGGGGATCGCAGTTGCCCTTCTGCTTGCAACCACATGCCACCATAGACAGGATAGTGCGCAGTAAAAATGGCTGCTTTTCCGAAGGCCGGCTCTGAGGGGTAACATCTTGTGATGCGCACCGTAATTGATGCCAGTACCTACGACGTTATATCTTGGCGTAAGGGTGGAACTGAGCACAGAGTATGGGTCCGAACCTTTGGGATAGTAGAGTACCAGGTTCATTAAGCTTCAGTAAATACCTCTTAATTTCTGTGGAATCGACTGATATCAGAAAGAACGATTTTTCAGGAGATTTATTGACCCTGTGAAAGGACGGTGCACCTCTGCCTGGAGTCTTCGCTCCCACGTCCGCAAAGAGCCCATTAAAGTGCTCCGCTATAACATTACCATCGACATAATTGCTCGTGATGCAGCGAACGTTGCGAGGATAATGCTTTTAAGGTACTATCCAGCTACTAAGTACAGAATGTACGTGGTACTGAAGAATGTGATGCGTCGCACCTTTAACGTAATTTGAGTAACCTTCAGCCGGCCATCGTTCTCGCGGAATGATGTTCGTTTCTTGGCCGAGGATCTCGTTGCAAAATATTGCTCCCAGGACGCTTCCTCGGGAAACAGAAAAAGTTCGGCGACTGAGTTGACTGTAGACAACCCAAATCAGAGGGGAAAGTCGCCCCTTTAAACTGATATCCCCTCGGCAGGATTCGCTAATATGTCACGAGGTTTATTGAGCGAACGGCGCGTGGATGATTTATGGGACTGTCAACACGATTTTTTCTGGAAGGTTCTTGTTTGCTGTTTTGGAATGCTAAGGACGACGCAGTAGAAGAGTTGACGGGAGCGAGAGGCGCCTAATTATTTGCTTCATCCTAATCATCGTGTAGGGACTACACACATATTAGACCACTGACTCGATTTATTAGAACACTAGTGTCATATGAGGGGGACCTATGAGAAAACTACTTGGTGCGAGTGAAATGAACGAATGACAAAAATAAAATATCTGGTACGTAGGAACACACAACTTTCCGCAACCCCTGTAAATTCGACGACAGGATACATACACGGGCGCTTATCTTCGTTCAACGCATTTTTATTTGAACATTTATGGAGAACCAAATGTAGGAACTAGTTAGTTGAGGGCACTCAGTAAGTTTGATCGAAATCGTTTGAGCCGTTTTTGAGAAAATTGGAACACAGATGAATTGAGATAATCGTTTTGTGAGTTTTCGCGGCTTATATGTTCGTTCAGACAGTCTGGAGTTCTTCGGGGGTGAGGCACTCCAAACGCTTCATATCAGGGCAAATACATGAGATAAGACTCTGATGAAAAGGAAGTACCTAAGGCTAATTGGTGAGGATCATCACGGAGCACGGTATGGGCATACTCTTCTTTCCTTGACTTTCCCAACTATCTTTACCCACCCCTCAATTTTAGATTCCTCTCCACAACACGCAGCTCCTCCCAACAGCCAATCATCTATCAGCACTAGCGAACGACAGTCATCTTCCCAGTTCTCCCAACTCATTCGTCTCTCAGGTCTCACGCTACTCACAACTCAACTTTCTCTCCACTTAGTTTCCCAAGAAACCAGTTCACGTGTATTTAGAGTCCCCTTGTTCGTGTTTATATACGCATACTACACCTGATATCGCTATTCTATCAAGTGTAATACATTCCTCACCGCGTCCATTTATTTCTCAGTTTCAAGCTCTCCCATTCGTGAACTCCACTGGCATAGTCGACAACCCTCGGTGTAGGTGGTGTAGCACAAATGAGAAGACTCCCTACGACGTCCTGGCCCAGTGCTAGAGACTTGAAACAGAGCGATGTCTGGTCTTTGATACCACTTCACCTAGGGTGGACATCAAAGAAGACTCTTGCAGACAATACCTGGCATTCCTTAGGAAACTATGCACGGATCTGTGAGACAATATTACTGGCGCAATAGGTGATTAGGCCGTGGGGTTCAACCCACGTTTGAGACAGCCACAAGAACTATATATAATAAAAAAACGTCGTGCATACCAACCTATTTTGTCCTCCTCACCACACAATCTGCACTGCACTGTCTCTGAAATGCCCATCTTGTTGAGGTGCTGCCTAAGTGAGCAATGTCTGGCGAGGAAGCTGGTAAGGACTCTTAGATCCTGTTTGGAAAGCGTTAGCATTGGCTTCACCCCTTAACTAAAAGGCTGGCGGTACCAATGGGCGCAGTTTTTCTGAATCTCCCAGCCCCCTCCCAAGCCAGGCGACTTTTCGTTGTTCTTATGTTGGACCACGGCTATGGGTAGGGATTCAGTGTCTTTTAGGTTCCCTCCTCACGCCCTCTATGAGCCAGCACCTAGATAACGCTGAGCCTAAAGTATAAAAACCCTATTTTATATTTTTAGGTCTAAGTCTCCGTTCACCGTACATTAATGGAGATATTTATGGAGAATAAAATATAGGTATTGATTGGTAGAGGATAATCTGAAAGTTTCCCGAAAAACATGCAAGAAAACTCGGTTATTGGTACATCTCCGAAAGCAATTCACGAATAAAACTCCTTGTTCGAATTGCATTCTGTTTCTATCGTACTATTTCCCGGCTCGCCTAGTGTGATACCGCTTTCTATATTCCCCCTCGTAACATTGGTGCCCAACTAGTGGTCGAACTTCCCCTACATTAGTGCGAGATGCCGGCCACGCAGAAAAACTTGAAAGTTCTTCTAACGCGATGGGAATTTTTGACTCTTCACCTTCAAATTTTCTGTCCTTCTGATGCTCCTCGTAAATCAAGATCTCGCGCACGTCTTCATAGAAAGGGTGAATGCTTACCTAGCATATCAAGGGCTGCCACTCAACGTACACGTGTGAATGCTGTCAACACAAGCATCACACCCTTGAGTCAGAACCCCGCGCTTGTTCCGAAAAGTGCAACTAACCAGCGCACGGTAGACGCAGCATCTTCGCTCAGCACTACCCCTTCTGGAACACCTGAGGGCAGGTGTCCTCTGAGGAGGAGGGAAACTCCGACGACCCTTGCGGGTACTGAGAGAATCGTCTTTCGCCAAGGGATGGACCGATTCTCTGAACCATGCATGTCACAGCTGCGTGGGATGAAGACGTACGATCCACAGAAGATGTGTACGCCAGAGAAATTGGGAGGTGAATGTTTATTTGTGGTTCTAAATTCAATACTCCCACCACAAACATGGGCACCCTTTTAGAACCTTATTTAATCCGAATTCTCTTACCCTCCTATGCTCAAGATTAGGTTCCCCTTTGTCAGGTGGACAGCAATGCCCTGATTGCAGCACATGGCAAGAAACTGCGGAGGACAGGTACTTCATCAAGGGTGGAGTGTTGTACTGGGACGAATCAAACCCTTCGATTCAGCGGAGGCTCGTCCGGGGCATTTGTGCTGACTGGGCACCTCAAATGCCTCGTTTCGCCCGTGATTTCGCTGCCGACCAATCTAACCGACAGGTTCCCTCGACTCACCTAGTGCGATACCACTTTCTATATTAATCCCCCCCCCCCGTAACAATATTTACTATTAAATTAATAATAGTGATCGTATATATTCAAGGAATATATTTACGTTAGCAAGAAATACTCGTACCATGTATTTTTTACTTAGCTAATACGAACTTGGCAGAACTTCGAGTATAGTGGTTTCACATCGATTTCCACTTCATTTTGTCGTCAAATGTATTTCTATTAACCGTCTCTCGCCGAGCGTGGTGTGATACACAGTCCATTTTTTGGCGAAGAGGCAAAAGCGCATTCTCTCGGCGAACGAGAGAAGAAGCGTAGTGCAGCGAGATCCAAAGGGAGCGTTGGTTCTTAGTCCAAACGCAGCATCATGCACGCTTTGTGCTTGAGATTATTTTACCCATTTATCGCTTCAGTGAATTATTGTGACAAAATATCAAGTGCACCGCATCACACAACTTTCCTTGGCTCTACGTCAATTGTGTTTGTGGCTTATTCTACTAACTCAACATAGTTGATAACTTTCCGCTACTCGAAGGTTAAGGAAAAACCTGATTTCGGCGTCTAGTCCATGTCTGTATGTGTATGTTGAGGTGTGCGAGAGGCCAGGATCGTAATATTGATGATGCTCGCTGTCGTGGCTGTGGTAACCAATTTTCGCTGAATCATGTGGTGCCGCGTACTCGTGAGGGCCGCGTAAAAGGTCATGACGCTCACAAGTCCAGTAAACCTTCGATGTTTGTGGCCGCTCTGCGTGGTTCGATTGACGGACGGGAACTCAGGAAGTGTCAAGACTCCCCCTAGTCCTCAGCGGGGGTGATAGGTTTCAGAGAACATCACTGCGGACAGGGATGAGATGTGCAGGAGACTGGGATCTTAACGTTGTGGATGATCGCTGTCGCGGCTGTGGTAACCAGTTTGAGTCACTAAATCGTGTGCTGCACGTGTGTCATCCGAAGGCTGGAAGGTGGGAGGGAGCGAACCTATCCAGTTGTCTCTGGAGAAGGACTGAGGCCTGCCATCATCCCCGTTGGTCCCGACCAGTCTGCAGTGGATCCCTGGCAGCTGGGATCTGGCGCTAACTTGGCAAGACAATATGACAGGATGGACCTTTTAAAGGCGGTGTCAGAAGCTCGTGGAGTGGAGGCAGATAACATCAGGGTTGCAACATTGACCATGGCCTGGCGCCAAGCCGGCCTCTCGCTCAGCATCCACCAACCCAGATCTGTAGAGGTGTGTCAGGTTTTTTTTTTTTTTGGCAGCTTCCCAATGGAGAGCTGTTGCCCATGTTATGATACGTGGAGGTCTGACCACCTGGGGAATCACGTACCGCCTGGAAGGAGTTCTTAATCTGGCTTTCCACCTGATCTAACTATTTACTTGGGTGGCAAGTTTCAAAGGAAGAGATCAACGTGACCACGTTTCTTTGCCATGACCTCCTTCCCCAACTCGGCGGAATGGTTATAGGCTTCCTTAGTAGCTGCCAATGCTGGTAGGTTTGGCGATCTAATACGTCTGCTCATGCCAGAGGTTATACGAATTTCCTTTATTTTCAAACCCAAATGTATTTCTCGTACTTCAGCTATTTAAGTTGGCCTCAGGGATTGGAAGAGGGTTTTTCATACCCATTGTCAACCTCGTAGCTCACCTATATCGAACGTAATGAAACGTAAGGACGTACATGCACACACACCCGAAAACGTAAATAACTTGGATTCATTAGAAAATACTTTGAAACGGAATTCGGCACGCAAAGTGTACGAAAATGTACGCTGTCTTTTTACTTTCCGTGTCTCAGGACGGAGAATGATTGAGATGGAGTGCCCACAAGGCTCGGTTCTCAGACCGACACTCGAAGTTCTTCTCAGGAGACTCATGGTGACTGACTGCGAACCATAATACGCCTATGCAATTGATCAGACTGTGCTGATCTGTGCACAGTCGATCCCTCAAATCGAGGCAAAAACCCATTGTGCACTGCCAACTGTTACCCAACCGTGCTGCAGGTGGCTGAAGAAAAACCCCAGTTAATTCTCATAAAGGGAAAAGTAAAAAGGCAACCAACAATCCGCATTGTCGGCCACAGGCTCCTTTCTTCTTGAGAAGCAAGTCAAGTACCTGGCGCCATTACAGGTGAGAGGTGGGGCTTCGGCCAACACCTGCAGTCTCTGGCACTGCCATTGCAAGGTTTGCCTCACTGCGAGCAGTTAGCAAGGCCGCTTGGGGAGTGTGTTACCGTGATACGATTCTCATGTATCTGGATGTGATTGGCTACTGAGCTACGGCTTATAGGATGGCTCCACTTCGTTTCCCTCATCCTGCACATCTCGCGCCCTAGTGCGGAGGAAACAAGAAATTACACGAGCTCCTTCCCAGTAGTTCCTTCAACAGTGAGCGACGGTTGTTGGAAAAGCAATCTAACTTTCCAGCTTTGACTGCTACTAAGCTAGCTTATACTTGTTTCGCTCAGTTTGCGAAGGAAGTGATGATGAGTAGATAGTTAGATCACGTCGGGAACCAGATTAGGAACTCCTCCCAGATCGTCCGTTCGTGTGGTGACGCATGGGCAGCATCTCTACTGGCAGACTGCCTAAATGACAACTTGCTTTACCTCCACTGGTCTGAGTTCGGTGGATTCAGCGAGTGCCCAGGCTCATGCACGTTAGCAAAACTGTGGCCCTCATGACTTTCAACTGACGTAACTCTCTAATGAGCGTCAAGGAACAATCATTTTGATTTAGAAACACACCTGTACGAAACAGATTATTAAACTCTTACGTTCTGCATGCATCAGAATTTTTTTAATGTTCAAGTATAGTCTCTTCGAATCCAAAACTGTTGAAGAGGAGTATGCAAAAATGGCTGCTCCCTATCAACTCAAACTATTATGTATCGATTCAGTCATCGACTTGGGACCGAATCTTCCAGTTATATGTATATCAAGGTACAGTATCTGGCAGTTGGGGTCAAGTTGAAGGATTCTTTACACCAAATATTTTCAAGTTTACGTCTGTCACAAGGTGTGAACGGAGTGTTGGGTGCACGGAAAAGAGAGAAATCACATGAATTGAACGAGATATAGGACTGTCTTGATACACTTGCTTAGCACGATAGAGTTTAGATTATGTGTTCACTTGGTTCTCTGAATACGTGAACTGGTGGCGAGACAGTAGAGCTGTGAGTAGTGACAGGGGAGTGTGAATTGGAAAGAGCTGGTGTGCTGGAGAGGAAGTAAATTGAGGGGAGGGGAAGAGGATATTTTGGAAAGTCCAGAAAGGGGAAAAGCAGCTATCAGCTTAGGAAATGGGCAGACCGAACTTTCCCCCAGCTACCAACAAAAGGCTAAAGGTCAAGAAGGGTTGGACTCGATGTTCAGGGACGGCCCGAAACAAGGACTTCTCGTTAGGGGCAAGTGCGGAAGTTTCAAGCTCAGGATTCCAACTAATTCAGCCAGAGCCAAACATGGATGTTTAATTGAAAATCATAATGATCCACAGAAACTTAAAAAAAGAAGTGTGCGAGAGTTTTGATTATTGATCAGAACTTGAGGATCGTTGAAATGGACTAACAGATCAATTCAATTTGTCGTTTATTCAGCTACAACTTGTAATATTGGTGACAGATCGGGGGTTCAGAAAACCTCCTGACATAATGTGACTATCTTCCACATTTTGTGATCGCTACGTGTCAGTTACTTCTACGTTGAACTCGATGCCGATCAGTGACCGCCTGAGGTTTTTTACATTCTGGAACTCAGGAACGTCAGGTAGGTGTATGAAGTTTTAACGATCTGAAATTGGAAGAGAAAGGTGCTCTTTGTATTCAATACCAGAACTTCGCAAATCGGCTAAAACTGAAAACGCGTAGAGAGAAAACTGGCTTCCCCATGCTTCCTAGGAGAGTCCTAATTTCTAACGCGTTCGTTCAAGTTGCGCGTGTCCAGGTCTCATAAATGATCGATTTGTCCTCGATTGACATTTACGGAGTATTCAGAACGGATTTCAATCGCCTAATCGTGCTCGTGAAACGTCAATGACTTGGCTTGGATGACACCGCTTGTCTAATGAGGTGTTAAAGTAGAGATAATTCTTAACGTAAAAGAGACGCGAGGGTTTTGGTAGTCACGTTTTATAAGTGTAGTTCACCGCACTGGGCTCGTGGATGTTTACTTTTATTAGCCAACCAGTGCACAGCTCGACACAGTCCCAAGACCCGTGCCTTTCGATTCTCTTTTAGATACGAAACATGCCCTGGCAACGATTCACATTTTGGGTGAAGCTAGGTAATTGGCACGGCTCGACGAGTCGAGCTGGCGGATGGTAAGAGTGAGGCAGGAGGTAGAGCAGGAAATGAGATCAGACCGAGGAGAAACGTTCACTCTCGCTGCTTTGTTCCTACAAGTAGTAGAATTTGACACACTACATTTATGTTACGGGCACTATTGGATTATGAGGTGACCAGGAGTAAGGAGCCATTCTTTCGGGGCAGAGCCGTTCCGTATTGGCCATGGGAGTAGAGAGAAATGTCACGTACACGGACAGAGGTAAACAATGGAGTATAAGTTGTGAATTTACTATGTTCCAATGACCCAATTATGTCGTGGGGGGTGTCAATGGATAGAGGAGGGTGTGTAGGTGTGGATGGCGTAGTAAGTAGCGTGAAAACGCGTACGATTAAAGTAAAAAAGAGGTAAAAACGGGGTAGAAGACGCGCGTAAACGCGGGTTTAAATGGCCCAGCATCGCGGAGAATACTCACCTCGACGTTTAAAGGGCGTCCGTCGCGAAAAAGGGGCGAATACTACGAAGGACGTTAGACGATGAGGCGCCCCGGCGGGTTGCAGGAGGCGATTTCGGCCGTAGTTAGTGTCTTACTATCGAAAAACAACAACACATCGTTTCCGCGGGATTGTAGGGGATGATTACGTAGTAAGTCGCGTAAACACGCGTACGATTATAGTAAAAACGGGGGGATGAAAGATGCGGGTAAACGCGCGCCTCTACGACAAATGGGATTCCATTCCACCGATCGTCGTAAACACTTTCCGTCAAACATTTTTTCCTCGTCTCGTCAACGGCGAAAACAACTTGTTTTTGTCACAAGTCGCCGGCTTTCCCCACCCATACACAATCGGCGAGTTTCACCGTTAATGAGGGGTGCAGGACAAAGCGACTTTATAAGGGTGATTCCGAGAGTGGGAAATTATTCTCGTCAGAGCAGTACCACAATCGTAAGTATGCTTCCATTCATAATTTACTCAATGTGAAGTCTCTCCCTCCACTTATCAATCACTTGCATCAACAGATGTCTGGTTCAAAACTTCAAGTTCTCCTCAACGGTGGCGCCAATCCACGCTACACGTCTATAAGGAACCTGATAGAGGGTGTACCGTATCCGATACATACACTCATGCTAAGGCCCACTATCCATGGTCTTAGCCTGAGAGCTCAAATATCGGATCCAAGGAGCGGAGAGACCTTTTTCGTATGGCTCCCCGATAGGTATCGCCAGAGGATAACGCAAGATTCGTTGAAGGACTACGTGAGGAACTCACTCTCCCTCATTTTCAAGGGGTTCGACGGACCGGCGTTCCGTCTAGAATTTGGTAGGTAACCTTTTTATCCGCTCACTTTTTGTTTACATTGCGTCTATATATTCGCTTATTCCCCACCTTCCTTATTATCTCGCCACTCATTAGGCACAATCGATTAATACTTCGTTTTTCCACCCTGTTCTCACAGTAACTAACGACGAGGATCGCGAGGTGCAACCCTGATGCTTCAGTTGGAGAGGGGAGAATAATGAAAAGGAGAGGAGGACAATTAAAAAAAAGGTAAGTTTCATCACTTTGTTTTATTATCATGAAAACGTTTAATTGCGCGCTTACGTCGTAACAGCGATAACATAGTTCACCAATAATCAGCGAATAGGATAATGTTAGACGACAATGAACCTCAGAGACAAGAATGGAGGCTATAGTCGGTATCTCGCAATACGGACTTACATCTTAAACACTGGATTCGTCGTTTGATTTTCGCGAAGCGTACGAAACCACTTGCAGCTAGCTCGTAGACATCCTCGTCGTATCTGCATAATCCGTAGGTAGCCATTCTAGGAAGCGTGTCGTGCAAGTTTGTCTTGTTCGGATTCAATTTCACCCATTTCGCTAGAGCTCTACATTTCACTATCGAGCAAGCGCTCCAATAGCTCGAATGTAGATCAGCATGATGTCGGCAGGGGGTAGGTGGGGAGAGCTCCTCACGCGGCAGTGTCTTCATCGATGGGACGATAGATGAGAGTTTCGGACATCCGAAGAGGTCCAAATCAAATATTTGAAGCTCGGATTGAGCGATTATCGACTCCAATATTGACGCTTTTTCCGACCCCTTGCAGAACAGGATGCTCCCCCCTGCGATCCCCTCGCGTAGAATGTTGGGAAGCTCCTCGTAGCTGAAGTCGCCTACGGACCAGTCGAGACCATGGATGAACTCCTTGATGAACATACTCTGATAGCAGTTCAGCGTTGAGGTAGCGAGGTTCTCAGGGGCTCGAAAAACGAAATGTCTTTCGCTGCCGTCGTCGAGGTTGACTACGCTCAACTCCTTGACAAACTTCTTACACATGAGCGTGCAGTCGATGACTCTCACTCCTTTATATTCCATGTCTACAGCTTCGTAGGTGAATGATGTGGTAAAACGGAAGATGAACGAGAGATGAATGAGGACGACTGAATGGAAAACTCTTTTTTTTGAGGGGATATATAGCATCTCACATCGACCTTCCCCCCTCTACTCAAACATTGCAGCTATCATTAACACTGCCGCTGGCTATCTACTGGGATATGAGTCGTCAAAACTTTCTCCTCAACTGCCCCCCAATTTTTCTGCAATAGTTGAGAGAATGCGAGATTCCAGAGCTGAGAGTGACTGCGCTTCCTTCTCGATTAATTTCCGTACTATTTCGTCACGCTCCAATCTGATGGTGTTAACTGCAGCTGACACAGACTCTTTCGTAGCGGTCGAGCGTAGTTTAAGTTCCATATTGATAAACTCCACTCGCAGGTCGTTGTACAACCTTTGTTTCACCTCATCGTACCTACCCCCCATCACTTCATATTTCGCGATCATCTCCCGTTGCCTAGTTGCTACATCTCCGAGTTTGCCCTCTATTTCCTTACTCACTTCTTTTTTCGTCAAATCATGCATACTCCTGAGCTCCTCCGCAACAGCGTCGAGGGATGCATACGTCGATTTAACCGATGAATCCAGCTGTAGCTTGAGATCTCCGAGTCCACGCTCCACATTTCCAAGTAGATCCTTCTTTGCATCGTCAATCTTAGCCACCGCTTGTACGAGCGTTGCGTCAACATATCCCTTGGTGGCTATGTGTGAATGGCGGGTGGGCGTTCGCGCTATGCGCGAGCTAGCAATTCCCAACGAATTGTACGGCATGCCTAATGGATATATCCGTATTCTTTCAAGATATGGATGTAGTAGTTGACGTGGCTTAGTAAGCGGCTATTCCCGGCATTAACGGAAGCTAGTGACAACTCTAACCGATTGACGATCTGATTGGGGTTCACGCCAGTCGACGGACTGATAGGTAATGAATATGCGCTAATGGAGATGCGATCATTAAATAGGGGCGAAGCTCCGAGAGCCAGAGACGGATTTGACCCGACCGCATTGAAATCACGCAAGATTGGGTGAATACCGCTTCCTTCGAGCTCTGAGACGGGGCGGAGCCTCCATCCATCGCACGAATGGGTTTGGATCTGGAGAAATGACGATGAGCTACATTGCTGTACTTGACGATGTCGATGTATGTTTCAAAGTCTTCGGGTGTGAAACCCCCCTCCCCTCTTCCCGGATCCACGAGGAAAAGCAGATTGTATACTCCTGGACTAGCGAGATATGTGCGGTCGCCTAGGTAGACGTAATAATCATCGAATGATATCTGTTTATTTCCGAGGGTGACTCTACCATCTCGACCCTGAAGGACTGGACCAAACTTCGTATCGATATCTTCCCCCATACCACCCTCATACTCACCACTAGCTAGATAGCGTAAAAATTTATGAGCGTATGTAGGTGTTTGAGAGAGCAGTCCTCGCGTGTTGCCGTTATCCTCCCCCCCAACCGTTTCTCCTACTCGGTCTTCTTCTTCTTCTCCATCTTTTTCTCCCCCCTCATCTTTCATAGTATGTAGAGGATCAACACCTTCCAAAAACTCGCCCATGCTTTTTGCTTTCCGCTCGTCCTCCTCCTTCTCCACCACTTCTTTTTGTACACTTTTAACGGCGTTCAATTTCTGGCGGACGTAATCTTCAAACTTCTTGTAACGCAGCTCGTTCTGTTCAGGAGTAGATATGTGATGCAACCTTCTCATTGAGCGAAGCAGATAATCGTCTTCTGCGGGTTTGATGGTGCTCTGCTCCCATTCACGCGATGCACCGGTGGTAGTTGCACCTTGTTTAAAAGTTGACGGCTTCGGCGTTGACGTCGTGAGTGGTGAGGGAGTTCCACCTCATCGCTTTCTTTAGTCCTCAGGGAATCGAATGCGCTTTCTTAGATGATATAGCAGATGAGTCCACCATCTTTTTTAGAGGTTCAACAATCGGTTTAAAGATGCCCGTTAGAGCGCTGGTTTTAGCCCGCTTCATTTGATCTAACGCCTTGAACTTCCGCTTAATCGCGCGCCGAGCCTTATCCAACTCTACACTTGCCTCAACAGCGTCCTTCGAGACTGACCGCTCTATCCCCGACATCGTTGACAGCTATACTAACATCGGACTAAGTGGTGGTTCGATACTTATAACTCGATGCCTGTAAAGAATCTGTCCAATCCACAACGGTATCTACCCTCGTTCAACTTTCTAGTTTTGTCAATTGTCAAAAAGCTAAACTGCTCACTGTTCCAAGCTGAGTGACACATTTTGAGAAACTCGCTGAATGGCATGTCTGCAAACGCATGGTCACGCCACAGTAAATTCAGATTCTTCCGATCTTGAGGAAACAGAATCAACAGGTTTGCGTTATCGCGAATGAAATGTTTTTCACTCCCTCCATAGCTCTGTATTAGGTAGAAGCAGTCCGATTTGAAATGTCTACATTTTGTAAAGGTTTCACGGATGCGGGGGGTGACGGATTTATCCAATACATCGTCAAAAATCACGAGCGTGTGTTCAGCGAGCTCTAATGGAAACTCCTCGATCTTCGAGCACTTTATCAGCTCTATCCGAGGAACAGCTTTCAATACCTGCTCTAAAAAGACGTACTTGTCCTGCGATGTAGTTTGTGAGCATAGGAGTACTCGCTCAAACTTCAAACCTTGCTCGGACAAAATCAGGTTTAGCAATATATTGCTTTTACCTAAATTGGAAGCCCCGCATATGATAGCTCTGATCTGGGGAGGTAAAAACTTCCCATTTTTTTCCTTCAACCCCCCACTATCACCCACATTGCACGCACCTTGCGAGGCGGCTTTATCGTAATTTACAACTGCAAAGCTTTCCTCCATTCGCATCAACTTCATGATATACAATGTTAAAATCGAGGTCTCAACGATCCATAAAATACCCCCCCTCCCACTGCCCATTTTTTAAAAAATCTTCCACAATCTGGAAAGTATAAAGCTGGTTGTACATGGGATGGCTATCATCATAAAGTATTCGAGATTGAAGGGAAACACACGCATACGTACACATATACGAATGTTGAACGCATTCATTAACAAAAACAAAGTGCCGCTTCTCATACACGGTCGATTTTGTGGACCAGGGAACGATATAGCGAAACAGGTTAGGGAAGGAATTAACCCATCGACAAAATTGGACTCCTATTGCAGGGCGCACGACATTTCATACCTTACTACGCACAATCTCGATAAGAGACACGCAGCCGACGAAAAACTAGCGTCTCAAGCCTGGAGGCGAGCCAAAGATTCCGATTGTGGAATAAAGGAGAGGGCAGCGGCCTTGCTAATTAGTGGTGCTATGAAAGGGAAAGTAGCGATTGGAGCAGGCTTTTCGAAAGTGCGGAGAAGCACTCGCTCAAACCGGAGAAGTGGCGGAGGAGGAGGAAATTCCCATTCGAAACGTGTGACATCAAAATCGGTACGACGGCGAAAACAAAAAGTGATAAGAGGGGGTTTCATCCCCACAATACTCGGAGCATTGGCGGCAGGCGCCAGCATTGCCCAGATTTACAAGACCGTCAAGGATGTGAGAAAAGGAGACAAGGAGTTGTTAGAAACGAAACGACATCACGAAGCTCTGGAAAAACTCCGGGGAAAACAAAGATGGAAGGTGGAGGAGGTGGCGGAAGGGTGAAGCGATATGCTCTAAACCTACTCACACCTTTGCGAACCACCTCAAGGGCAAGGGCTCGACGACAGCGTCGGAAGGGGGGTGGACTTGTTATGAAGCAATACCCCAGACATTGATGAATCTCCCAAACAAGCCGTTAACTAGTATCGAAATGAATAGGTTTTGCAAAAGGTACGTTCCACACTTTCGGGGGACCTTCTCCAAAGATCAACTACCTAAGCAGCCATTGTCGTTTGAACGGATAATAATCAACTTGGCTCCGTCTACGCATCCCTACGGTACACATTGGTGCGCTCTGCGAAAAGGTGGCTCTGTCGCTCTTTATTTCGAAAGTTTTGGCCTCCCTCCCCCTGCTGAAGTGCTTGCTTACTTAAACGGGTGTACAATCTTTTACAATCGCATTACCTATCAATCCTTCGGTTGTTTCCACTGTGGGGTTTTCTGCATGATATTTCTCCGTACACAATGTCTCACATCTTTTCCCTTTCATCGAAATCCCCAATTTTAAACGTTGATATCCACCCTGCAATCGAGTTGGATCCTAATGTGGAGTATGGCATCGGTCTTTTAAACTTGTTCACATACAACAATATAGCGAATGTGCAAGAAGGGAAAAACAATGCATTTTACATAGTTGTAGAGGGGTCTATCGTACGATTGAGTTTAGCCACTGGAACGTACAATGTGGACGATCTAGTTGAAGGGTTGCAAAAGCGGATAAAGAACATCAACGATGAAAGAGCTTCATCCTCAACCCCCACCAACTTAACGATCGAGTTTTCTATAGATGAAACTAGGAATAGGGTGGTGTTTGAGTCATCGTTCGATGTCGATTTCACGATTGATGACACAATCGGACCACTTTTAGGTTTTACAGAAAGGGTTGTATTAAAGAAACACGTTCGACACATAGCGCCAGATCCGGGTAATATATTCGCCTACCACAGCATTCACGTTGATTGTAATTTAGTCACCGGATCGTACATTAATTCATCCCTCCTCCACATTATACACCTTTTGCCCCGAGTCGATTTACAGTATCGTATAATTGAGTCGCCATCGCCTGTGATCTACTTAAAACTATCAACGAGGGAGATACACAACATTCAAGTCAGAGTCTGCAACCAGGACGGGTCTCCGCTAAACTTCCTCGGCGAAAACATAACCATCGTGCTACATTTGAAACCTCTATAAAGACATAGATGGGCTTCGATTTTTCGAAAGGAGGGAGTAGCAATATAGGAATAGATACTACCAGAAGCTTACAGTCGGCGGGGCGAGCAACTGGCAATACCCCTCTTACAGCTAAAAACGTGAGATTCCTCGAAAATTTGGGATTTTCAGTGCGTAAATATGGATGGGATACTGAACGTTCTATCTCCACCCCACTTCTCAGATAAGATTGTGGGGTACAATTACCAGAGATATACCCCCTACAATATGTCTGATCTCGGTATCAACGCTGAAATACGCATACTCATCAACAACACGGATACCCTCGCCACGTTTGACAGCTACTTATTGCTCGAAGGAAACGTTTCCAAGGGCACTGAAGCCACGGGTGACGTTGGTTTCATCAACAACGCCTTCACTCACCTGTTTGAACATATATCTTACAAGTTGAATGGAACCGTCATCGATCAAGTTCGTAACCCGGGTTTAACTTCGACGTTAAAAGGCTACGTTTCATTTACTAAAGCCGATTTGAATGCAACTATGAATGCAGGGTTTGTCGACCCGAATTTGAGTGAAGCGAAGCGTGGTCGAGAGGACATCTTGAAGGGATATTCCTTCAACATATGTATTCCGTTAAAATACGTTATGGGGTTCTTCGAGGATTGTCGACGCGTCATCGTGGGTGGTAGTCAAGAATTGACTTTGGTTCGTGCAAGCAGTGATCTGAACGCATTATCCGCTCTAGCTAATAAGAAGGATGCATCGCTAACGTTAAGTCGAATTACTTGGGTTGTTCCCCAAGTAAAACTCTCGGTTGGTGAAAAGGCCCGCATGTTTTCAATTATTGGAAAGGATCCGATTCTGAGTCTCCCATTTCGCAGCTGGGAATTTCACGAGCATCCGGCAGTCCCACAAGCCACCAAGTTTACTTGGAGCATCAAGACTAGTAGCCAATTGCAAAAGCCGCGCTACTTAATAGCAGCCTTCTACACGGATAAAAAGAACCAGATTAATAAGGACATCTCGCATCCAGACTGCTTACCAATCCGCAGTTATAGACTGTATCTGAATCAGGAGGCTTTCCCTTTTCAAGAACCTATAGTTGACACCAAATCCGGACTCATCGAGACATTATACGAAGATTATCTTCGGCTGCACGCGAGCTATTACGGCAAATCGGGTTTGGGCGGGTCAACACCTTTACTCGATCGCTACACTTTTGGGCAGCATCCTCTTATTTGTATAGATGCATCCAGACAGCGAGAATCCCCCAACGAGCTATCTCAAGACGTTAAACTCGAAGTAGACTTTATCGATAGTGTACCCCCCAACACATCTTGCGTAGCGATTATAATCCATGATAGGTTGGCTACGTATCAGCCCATCAGTGGTCATGTTCAAAACTATTAGACTCGACGATGTACTCGAGCAATTTTTATTTTTTATTTTTGTAAATCTTCCGTTGAATACACGACTTTTTCCTCATATGTTTTCACTACTGCTATTACTACCATCTCAATCTTTTCAGGTATGACAGCATGGAGCCTAAAGTGAATGTGACTGCATCTTCCTCGCAACATGCATCATCATCATCATCTCCATTGAGTAGTATATTAAGCAATACGACGATAGATCTATCGCATAGTAGGAATGTGGTTAGTTGTATTAGGTGCAGACGTGAGTTCACGAGCGTAGAGAGGTTAAAACGACACGCCATGGCCAAACACGGTTCATTCGTTAGCGAGAATAGTTCGAGGCAATTACTCAACCTCAATCAGCGTACAGAGAATAGTGGTATGATGGCGGATGATGTCCCACCACAGGTGAAACGAGTGAAAAGTGTGATTACGCATACTTCTCAATGTCATTCCCCGCCTCCGCCGGAAGCGAGTAGGAATCCCAAATGTTTAAAAGTTAAGGAATGGCGCGATCGACAAATCCCGCAGAGTCTGGGGGAAGTTGTCATATCCTCCAATAATTCTGCGACTGACGTATATTTCCAAAACTTTGAAGGCCACAAGACTCCAGTTAACTTTTTCAAAAGATTCCTCCGTGCACGCCTCATCAGCCTCCTGGGTGAGTACTTGACGAAATGGCTCAACGTCAAAGTCAACTTGTGGTTGGAATGTAAATTCGTCAAGTACAGGATTGCATCTGCTAGCGGTGGAATGGAATCCTCGCACGATCTTATACTCGCCAATTTTAAAACGAAGACTAGCACGCTGCTGCGAACCGATCAGGTGGATGATTTTGTAGATTCATCCATCGTTAAACTTCTCGGTGAAATTGAAGAATTCCAAGAGAAGGGTTCAGGGTGGGAACTTTTATGCATAGATGGAGTTATAGTTCACATCAGCAGATACCTCCCATTGAGTGCTTCCAAGTACATCCCGCTCCCTCCTGCCATCGCTGCTAAATGCTGTGTAATCAATGTCCAAAACATCGATGATGAGAAGTGCTTCAAATACGCCGTTTTGAGCTCACTTGTGCACCCTGATACGGATCATCGTGAACGCGTTTCACACTACGTTTCGGCGGATAGCATCTTAGATTTCGGATCAGTTTCCTTCCCAACAACGCTGAGTGAGATATCAAACTTTGAATCTAGCAATGATATATCAGTAAACGTCTACGGTCTCGATCGTGGACATGTAGTATACCCACTGAGGATTTCCGAAAAAGACTCACCCTCCCACCACATCGATCTTCTGTTCTTGAAGGATGACACGGGAAATAGTCATTATTGTTATATTACTAATTTCGCGAGATTGGTACGGAGTCAATTGAGCAAAGGTTGTAAAGTCGATATCTGCAAAAGATGCTTCAAGACCTTTCCAGCCCGCTACATAAATGTCGATGGCAAGACCAGCGGGGATATGAGGAGAGAACACGACATCATGTGTGGGAAATTCAAACCTGTTCGACACATATTTCCTAAGAAGCCATTCGTAGTTTTCGATAAGTATGAGCAATGCACTATGGTTCCAATTGTTATATATGCAGATATGGAGTGTCTACTAAGACCTCTCAATAGAGATAGAGATGACGCCGCACGCATCAGCGAAGAGTGTCATTCCGACACAATATCTGTAAACGAGCATGTGCCAACATGCGTTGGTGCGTACGTCAGGTCCTACAACCAAGAGATTTTCCCCGATCAATATTTCTCACCCAACATCAACACTAGGTGCCCGTGTGGAGAAATAGAAACGTTAGAACACTTTCTTGGGGAATGCCCATTATGGTTTGGTACTAGGCTCAATACACTAGGGGAGAGGATACTAAATAATACTAGTTTGAGAGAAACCGAGTGGAAAAAGGTCCTAGAATTCGTGGAGGGGATTGTTTGTTGGGTTGCGCCCGAAAATGTATGCAATTAGATTTAAGGATGGCACTCACGTATGTAAAGTGAAAGGAGTTAAGAAATCCTATGTAAAACGTCACATCTCATTCGACGATCTATTGGATACGCTTCGAACTGGGGATGATCATTACGCTAGTTTTTTGAACATTGGTTCGCGAAATCATATAGTTTCCACATTTAGACAATGTAAGAAAGCGTTATCCGTATACGATGACAAACGTGTTTTACTGGAGGATGGTGTCCACAGTCTACCATATGGTCATAAATCTATCGTTGAGTACTATCCAGAACTTAACATTTTGTGAGAATGGTAAAGAAAATAAGAGGAAAAGGAAAAAGTTTCATGTTGTCACCACTATATTGTACATAAATATATATATTTTATCGATAATATACGAGTGTTTTTCATAATTTTGTTTATTATTTCTGTATTTCCACACTATCTACATCTTCCCACGTGTCATGATTCGACGAAAATCCCAACCAACGAACTAATACTCTGTTTCCACGTCTTCTAACAATTTTCTCAACGAGGTATCGATTTGGGAAATTGGTTTTCAACATCTCCTGCTCGTAGAATCTCCCTTGTATGTCCCCACCGTAAACATCTTGAAGGTTATAGGTTGGAAGTCCATCGTCTAGACGAATTCTGGTAACGATAAATTGCTCGTTGGTCCACGCGGGTAAATAACCTTTGGTCAATCGATGTCTGCTTTTGACGATTCGAACTCTATCGCCAATTTTGAATCGAGGCTTTCGTTTAACAATCGAACGCAGGTTGGCTAGACGATGGAGAATTATAGGTTCATGTTTTTTGGTGACATCGATCGGTCTCATTCCTATACTTCGATGAACTCGATGATTGTAGCGATCGAGAAGAGGACGTACGAGGTGAACCCCTTTTCTATTACCCTGCACACTAAATTCCATCCACATCCACCTCTTAATAGTTTTGTTGAATCGTTCCACGATGGAAGCTTTTACTTCGCTGTGTGAGCTATACAGTTTGACGCCTGCGTCGTTTAGAAGCTTTTTAACGTTCGAGTTGTAAAATTCTCGACCCTCGTCTGTTTGTAATAAGCGAGGGGTGAGTCTGCTAGAACGAAATATACGCCTCAAAGCTTCGGCAATTTCCACTCCTGTTTTTCTTTTAATGGGCTCCATCCATGCTCTCTTACTCCCGACGTCTATAACGGTTAGTAGATATCTATAACCGTCATCTGGGAACATGGTTAAGTCGACTAGGTCGGCTTGCCACAAATCGTCCAAAACTGCTTTGACAACCACGCGCGATGTCTCAAAGGACTTTCGCGCAGGTGTGTGCATTTCCTCGACCAACATCCTTTTCAAACTCATTCTCAACTACTACTGATCAATCCTCCTACATGGATATGGGTTTTATCATTAATAATAATAATAATACAGTTTTCGAAAAGCGAGGGTTATATTGTTAAGAATCACAATCATCATAATTAAAATATACGCCGTCACCAGAAGGAGAAAGTAGTAGGCTGTAGCGATGAAGTCGATGGAAACTCACTCCACACGTTTTGCGTAGATGCAATCACAGATGGGGATAGCGATGGTTTAACGTTGTAACGGTCGTAATGCATGTATGACTCATACAAGGCTTGATCTTGAGAAGATGGCGATGGTGGTGGTGGTGAAATTGGACTCTCAGACGAAGGTTGGTGCGGGGATTGCACAATCGTCAACCGCGAATTTTCAACGATATCACTTGAAGATGAATGGGCTTTAGTGGAATTATCCTCGATTAATCCAACTACTGCGGAGATGTAGGCGATGTGACGACGAAGCGAAGTAATATCCCTCAGACTCAACTTGATTTCACTCGTCGCCGGAGGGTGATGTGCATTCCACTTCTCCTCCATCTTGCCTGTTTAGGAAAAACGTCGTCTTCAGCGAAGGATTATAGATTACTATTCGCGATCGAGATTCGACTAGAAGATTGCATCGTTGGGGCTGATAGACGCACATGTGGAAAGACTTCCCGCGACATAATATAAATGGGGACTCTAATTTCTTTCTCCGTTTCCTGCTGTCGATAAGAATGTCCAAATTGGCGGAAAGGGTACGCATCTGTTGAAGCCACTCATCTCCGGGTATAATGATAGCATTTTGACGAGTCGTAGAGTAGAATTTTATCGATGTCTTCACGAGTGGATTAGTGGGTGGCGAAGCGGTATCGTGAGTCAATATGTCCACCGATGATGACGATGCGGGGAAAACTTCATCGCCTCTCTCTCGTCGAGATGTAGATGATGTTTCAATGGTGTGACGGTATACTTCTACACCTTTAGTGTTGGAAAACTGAATACGCACAACTGGGACGCTCATGTCAATAAACGTAGTGAATATGACTGCTTCTTCTGTACGACTAAAGCTGATGGTATGAAACTAGTTGACAGTCATTGTGATGAAGAAGGTGGGGGGAAGCTGATGCCGATGATGTATGGAGATGAGGCGCTAAATCGATTCACAGCCACATTGACACCACCCCTGCCGCCAACATCGTTTACAGGCGACGCCGGGTCTTATGTCTTCTATATTCGGCGCGCGCAAGCATTTTTTGTCGCAGCAGTACTCTTCGTAGTAATCTCCCCCCTCGTCATTGTTTAACATAGCCATGTCGGTCGTTACTCTATTAACGCAACGGCAATGACACCACCCGTAATATCCGCAAAGCCTACACGCGAGTCCGTCGACGTGGTGGGTGGGAGCGCGTACACACATATTACGACAACAGTAATACACTATCGGATCCACAGCGTCATTCTCCTCGTCACTACTTCCGCAACTTTTACGCGTAGGGAGAAGCGAATATGACATGATGCAGCGATGAGACTGGGGAAGTGAATGATGTAGGAAAAACGATGATGATGTTTGTCCGCTATTCGAAAAGTGAAATCGCACCCCCTCCCCTCCCAATCATTAACGGTGAAACTCGCCGATTGCGCGCGCGCGAAAAGCCGGCGACTTGCGACAAAAACAAGTTGTTTTCGCCGTTGACGAGACGAGGGAAAAATGTTTGACGGAAAGTGTTTACGACGATCGGTGGAATGGAATCCCATTTGTCGTAGAGGCGCGCGTTTACCCGCATCTTTCATCCCCCCGTTTTTACTATAATCGTACGCGTGTTTACGCGACTTACTACGTAATCATCCCCTACAACTCTGCCTCCATCCATTGACACCTCTCGCGAGCTAATCGGACCGCTGGAACGTCCCATTAACCCCCGCGGAAACGATGTGTTGTTGTTTTTCGATAGTAAGACACTAACTACGGCCGAAATCGCCTCCTGCAACCCGCCGGGGCGCCTCATCGTCTAACGTCCTTCGTAGTATTCGCCCCTTTTTCGCGACGGACGCCCTTTAAACGTCGAGGTGAGTATCCTCCGCGATGCTGGGCCATTTAAACCCGCGTTTACGCGCGTCTTCTACCCCGTTTTTACCTCTTTTTTACTTTAATCGTACGCGTTTTCACGCTACTTACTACGCCATCCACACCTACACACCCTCCTCTATCCATTGACACCCCCCACGACATAATTGGGTCATTGGAACATAGTAAATTCACAACTTATACTCCATTGTTTACCTCTGTCCGTGTACGTGACATTTCTCTCTACTCATGGGCTAGAAGACAAAGTCGGCCGAAAACAGAGGAGATGGTTATCCAGGATAGCGACTGGTCTTTCGATTCACCTCCGGACTCCTTCCGTACTACTTTGCTCTTCTCACTCTATCTATCCTCTGTGGGCTATTGCACTTACTAGATGTAAAGGACCACACGATAACACCGAAGCCTGAATTGCCTGTCGCCCGAACCTACCTATTACATTTACTTTGATTCAACTATTTTCCATCTAGATGCAGTCCTTCATGCCTTGAAACGTTAAGTATCTGATTCTGAGGAGGGGGTAAACAATTGCCTGACCGAAAACCCTGGTACATTATTCAGAATGACATGGCGTAAAGTAGTCTTATTGCAAGAAAAGCCCCTAATTTATACTGTTATTCTTTAACATTATAACATCATGAGTAAAATATTCTCATTTTCTGATGTACTACGTTTTTAAATATAAGAAATCTAGATATATGTCAACTGTTTATCAGGTTGGAATAAATTTTGCCAAGATTAGGAGCCAGTTCCTTTATTGTACGCTGTTAGGGGCTGGCTGATATAATCCCCAACAGTGTGCAATTATTTATCCGAACAGGAACCGATGTAAACATTTTAAGCAATAAATAGCTTTTCCCCAGTGGGGTGTTTTCGACAATAAAGTTTAATTGCTACGAGATCTCTATATCTTTAGTTTATGTTTAACAACACGTTGACGTTTAGTTTTCACTGTAAGAGGATGAGCTGGATTTCTTCCTCACTCACTCGCAGCATGACGTGAGCACTTGATGGGTTTTTTCTTCGATTTGGCGATCAGCGCAGTTAGGTTCTGTACATTGGCGTATGGCGCGTATGGGTCTCTTTGGGACTAGTTACTACTACTAGAGCAGTTCTATTTGTCAGTAACGTCTGATGAACAAGTAGAACTTACGCGGGATTCCGCAACCTTTAAACCCATTGAGCAGCGCTGGTCACTATAGGTTGTCAAACGCTCCTCTGATGTCAATGATAACAGCAATGACGTACTGAGCCAGTGCCTCTAAGGAAACACTGTGGATTTCAACGTCACCCTGCGTTGACTTTCCTTTAGTACACCCATATTGTCTGCTAGTGAGATTTCAGCCCAAAACTTCTTCTATGGACTGCAACATTAAGACCTCTAACGTTTTTCCTAATAATTACTCAAAGTACTGCACAATTCTTGAGAGGTGCTGTTGACGACTCTAAGAGACGTCACTTAGTCCTCGAAGAGGCGAAGTGAGCCTCCTTCTCTTCTGTTTCTAATTTTCTTCTTTTTCTTTCTTTAACTATCGTGATCGGACGATCTCAGCGCGTATCGCTCGCAATCCTAAGTCGACCTCTTGCTCTTCTCATCCTTTCTCATCAAGTCTGTCACCACCTCCAACCTGCCTCAGCCACCTCTCTTTACTCGACTTCTCCCATCGCCAGTTCTGCCAGATTCGCTGCGAATATCGGACCCGAAGCCCACAGAACGCCACTTTTCTCGAAAACTGGGTCATCAGTATCCCAAACCGCCGACCGAGAAAAATTCTGACATCAACATCATTGTAAGTTACATGCGTTACACTTCGAGCTCTGTGCAGAGGCTTCCCAATTATTTCTGCGAATAATGCGAGCTGTTCTTTTCAGTTGGTTGACTTATCAGCCGGAACCCCCTTGTTCTTCGAATATCAGACGCCGCCCAACCTCCTTCAGCCTTTTCACCGAACTTCGCCATCATCTCCACTCTGTACCTACCGTCAGATCTGTCTTTTATTTTCCTCATCTCCATTTCCTTCTGTTACCCCTACACAGTCCAATCAGTTCGTCGTTCCCAAGCTTTCATATTCTAATGTAAGGAGCTCCCAGGATACTATTCTGTTTCATTTCTTTGATATAATTTTATCCCATCTACCAAAGTAATTTATTTTATTTTCAGTTTATTTTTCTCAATTTTCCGGTTTCACCCTCCAAATAAATTTTCGTATCATTCTTTGTTTTTTGTTCTTGCAAATGGTTGGATAATTGGATATTCGACAACCGAAATCCCCTTCCTCCATCAGGTGCCCTCCTGTGGATTACTGGGGCCAACAAGACACCATCCACTGAAGCGCTCCAAGTGGTCACTGGCCAGTTACCTGTATACTTCACCGTTGATGCTGCAACCTCCATGATTTTCGTCTGGTACAACTACAACAGTAATTCTGATCAGGAATCAGACCACTCCAGAGTTAATTTCAACGGCCAATAATACCATCGCAATTTATAATTGAATGAGCACGTACAATACTAACGTAGTTATGATTAATGTAATTCTAATTAGCTACACTGAACTTACGTCCATAAAATTTTCATAGGTGAGTGGCATGAATCCATAGAAATGGATGACAAAAGGCTTTCGTGCACCCCTCAACATGGCTACCATATATTTTCTGTCAGATGGTCGGCACTCATACCATGGCAAGTTGTACAGTTCTCTGAATATGTCATCGCTCTGAGAAAAATATTTTCATGCAATCTTTACAACGTATTTACAACATGAGCAGATCATTGGCTACTAACAAGATGAATAAAACTAGCATGACGAAACTATGGTGATCCCCTGCACCTAATGATGAACTTACCAAATTAATTAGGGTCTGACCGAAGATAGCTGGGGTCGCTGCCTCTGTCAGCACGATTGCAATGAAAAGGATGTCTGAAGCATTTTTGAGTGCGTCGTTTTTAGACTGGAAGTATAGACACATTATTCGTTCAACAAACATATAACAGGGTTTTAAATAGTTAGTAAATTATGCAGCAAGAAACTGATTAAATTAGGGTTATTTACTTGAAACGTGACTTTCCTCACTGCCGAGACTAGAAAAGACAACCTGAGTGTAATACCCTTCCCTTCTACCCATTTAGAGAACCTGAGCGTAATTCCCTTCTGTTCTACCCATGTAGGCAACCTGAGCGTAATTCCCTTCCTTTCTACCCATGTAGACAACCTGAGCGTAATTCCCTTCCTTTCTACCCATCTAGGCAACCTGAGCGTAATACCCTTTCTTTCTACCCATTTAGGCAACCTGAGCGTAATTCCCTTCCTTTCTACCCATCTAGGCAACCTGAGCGTAATTCCCTTCCTTTCTACCCATTTAGGCAACCTGAGCGTAATTCCCTTCCTTTCTACCCATTTAGGCAACCTGTGCGTAATTCCCTTCCTTTCTACCCATCTAGGCAACCTGAGCGTAATACCCTTTTTACTACCCATTTAGGCAACCTGAGCGTAATTCCCTTCCTTTCTACCCGTTTAGGCAACCTGAGCGTAATTCCCTTCCTTTCTACCCGTTTAGGCAACCTGAGCGTAATTCCCTTCCTTTCTACCTGTTTAGGCAATCTGAGCGTAATTCCCTTCCTTTCTACCCGTTTAGGCAACCTGAGCGTAATTCCCTTCCTTTCTACCCATTTAGGCAACCTGAGCGTAATTCCCTTCCTTTCTACCCATTTAGGCAACCTGAGCGTAATTCCCTTCCTTTCTACCCATCTAGGCAACCTGAGCGTAATTCCCTTCCTTTCTACCCATCTAGGCAACCTGAGCGTAATTCCCTTCCTTTCTACCCGTTTAGGCAACCTGAGCGTAATTCCCTTCCTTTCTACCCATGTAGGCAACCTGAGCGTAATTCCCTTCTGTTCTACCCGTTTAGGCAACCTGAGCGTAATTCCCTTTCTTTCTACCCATTTAGGCAACCTGAGCGTAATTCCCTTCCTTTCTACCCGTTTAGGCAACCTGAGCGTAATTCCCTTCCTTTCTACCCGTTTAGGCAACCTGAGCGTAATTCCCTTCCTTTCTACCCGTTTAGGCAACCTGAGCGTAATTCCCTTCCTTTCTACCCATCTAGGCAACCTGAGCGTAATTCCCTTCCTTTCTACCCATCTAGGCAACCTGAGCGTAATTCCTTTCCTTTCTACCCATTTAGGCAACCTGAGCGTAATTCCCTTCCTTTCTACCCATCTAGGCAACCTGAGCGTAATTCCCTTCCTTTCTACCCGTTTAGGCAACCTGAGCGTAATTCCCTTCCTTTCTACCCATCTAGGCAACCTGAGCGTAATTCCCTTCCTTTCTACCCGTTTAGGCAACCTGAGCGTAATTCCCTTCCTTTCTACCCGTTTAGGCAACCTGAGCGTAATTCCCTTCCTTTCTACCCATCTAGGCAACCTGAGCGTAATTCCCTTCCTTTCTACCCGTTTAGGCAATCTGAGCGTAATTCCCTTTCTTTCTACCCGTTTAGGCAACCTGAGCGTAATTCCCTTCCTTTCTACCCATCTAGGGAACCTGAGCGTAATTCCCTTCCTTTCTACCTGTTTAGGCAACCTGAGCGTAATTCCCTTCCTTTCTACCCATTTAGGCAACCTGAGCGTAATTCCCTTCCTTTCTACCCATCTAGGCAACCTGAGCGTAATTCCCTTCCTTTCTACCCATTTAGGCAACCTGAGTGTAATGTCGGTGTGTAAAGTACGGGTCTTTCTATCATTTTCACTATCAGTTTTGTTGTCTACTTTTGGCCGGTTCGACGGGCAGTGTTTTTCTATTCCAGAACTACGAGGGACGTCCCAAAAGTAAGTTCCGATCATTTGTAAATCCGTTGGAAAATGCCGTAGGGAAAAAATTCCAACGGGGATACTTCGTGTTACATCTGGTGGCATTACTGACTTTTTCAAATGTTGCTATCACTTGTTGCGGCTTATCAGCACCAGTGTAAACATGGCTGCTACATTGAAAAACCCGTCAAATTGTGAAATCCGTTCGGTGATCTGTTTTTTTTGTTTTTGAGAATGTTTCTGTGCCCGAAATTCACCGCAGACTCTCTTCATCGTATGGAGAAGGGGTCATGAGCATCGAAATGGTCCGTAAGTGGAAGAGAAGTTTCCTGGAAGTGTGCACGATGAACAGCGAAGTGGGCGCCCTTCCACTTCTCGTGGAGAGGACGCAGTTTCTGCAGTTCGCAAGCTTTTGGAGGAAGATGCGCTCTTTACTCTGAGTGATATTATCGAGAAAGTGCACAACAAACATCAATTGACTCGTTCTTCAGTACACCGAATCATTAGGGAAGATCTGTAGAAAAAAATGTTGCTGTTCCACGACAATGCGCGACCCGATTCAGCTAAAATCGCCCAACATTTGCTTGGAACATTTGATTGGGATGTTTCCCTCCACCCCCCATACTCTGCAGACCTTGCACCGAGTGATTTTTTCCTTTTCCCCCTCCTCAAAGTCCACCTGGGCGGAAGAAAGTTCCGTACAAACGCCGAACTCGAAGCCGCGGTTTCGGAATTCTTCAAACAAAATGACGCAGAATGGTACGACAAGGGGTTACGTAAACTGGCACCACGGTACCAAAAATGCATCGATCGGAATGGCGACTACGTCGAAAAATAAAGTAGATCCGTACCTTTAAGAATAGTTTTTTTGTTTTTTTTTTCAAATTGGTTGAGTTTTCGATTTTTCCCAGCACTTTGGAACTTACTTTTGGGACGTCCCTCGTATTTGAGTCTGAAATCATCCGTCTTACGCGCCATTCCACACCGAATTTTTGCCACTTTTTAGGGCGTCGTTTACGAAATCGGATCTAGCGCATCACGACAAGAGCTCCTAGGTTTGTTCGAACCACAACACTGCTTTTCAGACCTAAACGTTCAGTTACATCAACTTTGCTAGCCAAACTTCTTCGAAACCTACTCGTCAGCTGGAATGTTGGATGTTCCCTAAGACGATAAGGATAACAAAGATATAGCGCTCGAACATACGACAAACGTCTGAAAGTTTCGTGTTGCTACGTGCCAGATATTTATTTACGTATTTCAATAAACCAATTGTTACTCACGAATGAAGCCAAGTCCCAGAGTAATAGACACAAGTGGAACGAAGCTCCCAGACATTGGATCATGTAGGGAAAACCAAAAATGTCTCTTATTCCGCAGTAAAGTCTGTAAAAACGAGGTCGACGTTATTTTGAAGGGAGAAATATATTACGAATACCACAATTAAATTGAAGACCACTCACTGGCACAACGCCTGATGGTGTGCCGCTATTTCTTTGATGTTTGCAGTGACTTCCTCTGGCCTATAACTCAAATAAATTAATCAAAATGTTAACGGTCGGAGCTGAGGCTCATACATTTGTCTATTTGAACATTTGAAAGCGAACTCTCTACGTACAGAGAGCCCCATTCTCGATCGACAGGTATACATAATATACGATGTTGTTATCACTTCATGGTCATTTTGGTGATAGTATTGTGACGCGAGTGCTTTCAGGTTTTTTCTTTCGACTTTTCGGATTTCTCAAAAAAGGAGTTTGTGGATTTCGATAGCTTATTAGCTCAGTTGGCTTTCTAAGACAAGGAGAGAGTGAGGCAACCCGCGAAGCCGCATACCGTGTAGCGAGAGATAAACACGCGTCGTCTTACAAGCTGGCCTTGCACAATCTTGTACGTCTTGCTTCCCCCTTCAGCCTCACAACGTTGTCTCACGTTCGTTGAATTGTTCAAGTGGAATGAAACGAATATTCTCGACCACTGTCATTCATCTAAGCGACTACCAAGCAAGGTGGTGCGAGGAAGGTGGGTTGATAGGGTTGAATGGAGGAGTGGGGTGCGACGTGGAGATGACGCGAGGAATAAATACGTTCCTCCTAATTCATGTGGAGACCGTGGAGCTACAAAGATAATAAACAGTTTGATATTTGGGAGTGATGGTGAATATCAAGCTGTCGTTTGGTTTCTACTTCCGGCAAGCAGCAGATAAAGCTGCCAACTAACTGCTAACTAAACTTCTTTCACGTTTGATGACCAACACGAGAAGAACAGTGTCGCTGGTAGCGGGGTTTATCCCGGACCACCTACTGACAGCCGAGCGGAAAGAGCTGTGTACCCATTAAGGGAGCAACTGAAGAAAAGAAGGAGAGCTGTGACTCTTGGGAGATGGCAAAGACGAGCGGGACACAGTCTGCAGTGCAACTGATTCCAGGGCTCGATCCATGGCTCAAGCAGCACCACAGTGAGGTACACGGCAATGGTGGATGATGCTTCCCACGTTATCTTCTCGTGCCAAAGATGGGCAGGCTGACAACCTGACGCAATGTGCTAAACGGCTCTGGGTTGGTACTCAATACGCAGGAGTAAGTTCATGGGGTTGCTTAGAAATGGGGGTTTTGGTTATTATAACTTATGGAATATGAAGGCGTAGGGAAGAACTATGATACCATCTGCTAGTATATTTTGAGAAAAATTAGTGTTGTGATGGGTATGAGGGGAGGTAAAGCCCTACGGCAACTAGTTTTTCGAAATGGGCGACTGTTATTATCTCGCCTGCTTGGCACTTGTGCCTCGTGACTAGGCGTTATACCTAAACGCAGTCATTGTATGAGCACTAGGTAGCCTAATGGTTTGCGTTTCTAACTATAAACTATGAGAACCGGAAAACGAGAAACATTTTAGTGAGGCCATCGACAGCATCATCAAGACGCAGCAACAAGTGGTCAGGAGGGGGAGCGGTAAGAAATAGTTACACATCTGCAAGGTTCGCCCTCCGTCCAGGCATTGTCTTCAACATAGTATCAAAAATCCGTTGCGCGCTAGCTCGAACGGAGCCAATGAACGAAAAATAGTTAACCACACAACCACAACGAAATGTTTGCTATAAAATTGCATTAACGTCGTGTTTGGTATCGGTTCCTAGGGATTTTTCAACGACGAGTCTGGACTGTGTGTAAATGGAAGCGAGATAAAGTACACAGTAAATATTCTACTACTTGAAGGGACTCGCAGGGGGATGCAGCGAAAGATGATCGTTCCTCTCTGGCTTGCGCTCATTTCCTGCTCTACCACCCATCTCACTCCAATCACCCGTCAGTTCGGCTGGTCACGTCGTGCCAATCGCCTAGCGACGCCTAGAAAAGGTCAATATCCGTCGTTCCCCAGTAGTCAAGTCATGTGTCGTATCGTTCACCAGTATATTTCGATGCGGATTCGAATGGGCTCGGAATCGGAGGTGCTTTAAAAACATCGTCGTTTGCATAAGAGCTGTCGCGTCCCGAATCGTTAATGTAGCTATATTTTTTGAAGTTATATTAAATGTTATAGGTCCCAATGATGCAGCGCAAGAGAATAATAAACCGATGTGTAATAATTGTCATCGTGTTTACCTTATAAATCTCGCTCGTATACAAAAATGCTGTTGGTAGCTCAATAATCAATCTAGACAAAGGTTGTTTAATATCAGGAATAAAATAATAGTTAACAAGCCACGGAATTCTAGAATCCCATATCTTAGCCGTTTCTTCAGGTAAGTTGTTTCTCTTTGTGATTCTTAGTACCAGAACGATAAACGCGAATCTTCTCGAAAAAAATCCGAATCGTGACTTGAGTAGGGTCCACCCAATAAATTCAAGAACCTTAAGTACTAACGCAGTCTATATGAAAAACAGTTCATACGAACTAAGCGAAAACCCGATTAGTTGCCAGAATGATTACTGGATATATGTGGGACTGAACAATGTCGCGTGATGCGTCGCACCAGATATTTAAAATATCTGGTGAGTTGCAACACACAACTTTCCTTAGCTCTAGGTCATTTCACTTTGTACATGGCTAAATCTAATCAATTCATTTATCACTCAGTTCATTTGAACTTGGTCAAACAACGCTTTACGGCAGCAGAAAGCGGTAGCGCTTACAGTTCCGGAATTTATTGTGCTGCTCGTACTCATTGCACGACCATTGTTGAGCAATTGGTACACAGATAATTAATGAGGCTGCAAACACGATTTTTTTAAAAAAAGGATAGTAATCACTTTTGCAGAGTTATTGGAAAATAACTGATAGAACTGGTAGTAAGCGAAACGGCAGTAGTTGAAATTCAGGAATTTCTGGAGTGAGCCCCATGTATCTCATGAGCGTTTTTAAACACTCACCCTTTAGGTATTGGATTGGACTACAATACCAATTTTTTTAAACATTCAACAAGAATTCCAGTGGAGTTTATAAGGAGAAAACTGCGCGAAAAACGCTTTTGGTCGAAAATTTTGATAATTTATTGTGCTGCTCTCGTCATTTTCCCACGAATGAACATTTTATGGTGTGATTGCCATATTGAGAGCTATCCATATAAAAAATGTAATTAAAATCGTTAGAGCCGTTTTTGAGAAAAAAAATTTGGTGTTTTGATCACTATGATGACTATAGTTAACTTTCGGTGGATTTTGCCCATACCCTCATTATTGCATCCCATGGTAACCTGTAGGCTAGACATCAAGTTTCAGCTGATTTGGTACGGTGGTTTTCCTTAAAAACTGCGCTAAAATCGATTTCGTCGAAAATTTTGGTAATTTATTGTGCTGCTCTCGTCATTTTCCCACTAATGGGAATTTTATGGTATAGTTGCCTTATTGAGAGCTATCAATATAAACAATTTAATCAAAATCGTTAGAGCCGTTTTTGAGAAAAAAAATATTTGGTGTTTTGATCACTATGATAACTATAGCGAACTTTCGGTGGATTTTGTTCAAACCCTTATTTTGGCGTCCCATGGTGACCTACGGGCGAGATATGAAGTTTGAGCTGATTTGGTACTATGGTTTTCTCTAAAAATCGTTCACAGACACACATACACACAGACCATTTTCCCAAATAGTGTTTTTCGGACTCAGGGGGGTATCCGATTACATAACTTTCCTTTCTACTTCGTAGAGCAAGGAAAGTAAAAATTGTATTTCTTATGAAACTGGGCTCAGTGGAATTGTGTAGTCTCGCACCAAATGTTGAAGGATTGCAATCCCTCGCGCAGATGAAGGTACCGAACGATTAAATGTGTCGACGGGACGAGGAAAACCGTCAGGTTTGTTTGGGAGTGAGGAAAGCTGTGTTATGCGTCTAACAGAACCGAAAGCAAAACAGTGTCCACATTGAGACAGTCGCAGACTTCAATAAACGTAGATCACAAAATTTCCTGTCGAAGTAGTGGAGACGGCCCTCGAGCCGTAGTCTTTGTGCAGGTTGTCAAATAAGCCAGTCCTCTCTCTCTCTCACTTCTCCTCTCGCACTTACCCTCTTTGTCTCTCCAGAAACCCTCCAGTTTATCTCGACTAGTAGTGCAGTCAACACCTTGTTTGAAGGGCCCGGCCTTCGCTGCCCCTGTTTATTCGTGCAGTGATGCCGCTCAAGTGTGAATCAAGTGCAATAGGTTTATCTCAAATCGCTCACAAGTTCTCGTGCGCTAATTGCGAAGGGGCCTTCCACTCGAATTGCCTGAATTACGTGAAAGGGAAGTGCCTCTTCTTAAAGGAATCATGGAATTTCTGCGCGTGTACGAAGAAGAAATGTTCGTCGGGATCAAACGGCGACTGCAAAACGGACGTGCTTCCCGTTGACGTTGACCGTAACAAGAACGAACTGGCACCGACGTTTGGTACAAACACGCTTATCGACTCTTCGATTGTCTCTGAACTATCGTCGAAGACAAACGGCAAAGTGACAGCTTCCGTCGATGAGTTAATGAAACTAATTGATAACTTTCGTATCGAGATGCGAAGAGCCAACGAAGAACTCGTTGAACAGTTGGAAAATCACATGGCCGACATCGAGGAACTGAAAGATCATTTAACTCGCACTCTGTTGAAACTTACCAACACGAAGTCAATCATTTGAAGAGACGAAATTTACCGTACGAGACTAACCTGCATGAAGGTGATCGCGATTGATTTGGAAAAACTACCAACAGAATTCACGCAAAACTTACTGAAAAGCGACGACGTAAGAATTAGTTAGTGCGAAGTGTCTGACGATAACTATGGACAAAGCAATGTTTTCGCCCTTCGGCAGTGTGTACTTCTTTCAGAAACATCTCGAAGAACGAACTGACGAAAAGCGCCTCGAACGAACTGCCACCATCTTCGGAACCAGCCGATTCAAACGCACGGTAAACGTATTTTGCCAACAATAACATTTCTCAAACGTCCATCGATCCGAGAAACTATACCTGTTTTCACCCATTAGAGAGAGGACCGGCATTGTTCCGTGTAACTAAAAGGTTTTCTATCACTTTCCTTAATCTAAAGTGTCAATTCAAAATTGAGTTTTTCGAGTTAACAGTTTCACGCTCATTTCAGCGCGTGGCGTGTGTTTGCGTGTCAGTACGTCTGAACCGACTGAGCTCGTTACATTTTTGTTTTGTTTGATTGCTTACGGAAGTATGAAAATAGCGTTATGCGCAGTTTCCATCAATCGTTTGGCAAACTGTACCAAAATTGAGGGTTTTCGCACTTCTCCTCCGGCGTTAACGAATTTGTTTAAACCTACCACGGTACAAGTAAGATACAACCTATCTTATACTGATGGTACCTAATTTTTGCTGTATATCTCACGAAATGTTTTGTAACTTATTACAAAACAGCTGTGACGGCGTCCTTAATCACCATGGAGTGGTTGTGGCAAAACATGCGATTTTACTTTCCGCTCTCCCCCGTGTAAGGAAAGTATAGTGACGGGTCAGAAGAAATAGTGGAATTTTCCTGAGATCGTTGCCTTTTGAGAACCACTGAATCGAAAAAAAAACAATTCCACCGCCGATTCGCTTTCTACAATTTCTCCATTTTTACCCGATAATTATGGAACAGTGTTTATTATCCATCTAAAAAAATCGTGTTTACAATCTCATTAATTCTGTGTGAACCAAGTGCTCAATAATGGCCGTGGCATGAGTAGGAGCGCAAAAATAAATTCCGGCACTGTAGCCGCTTGCTACCTTTTTAATTTTTTTTTTTTTTTTTCAAACAATCCTCATCTACAACTCCATTTACTTAGTCGTGAATGGCTACTGCCTCGTTGTCTCGGATACGGCTAGCGAATTCACGGTCAATCAAAGGAGATTACTCATGGTAAGCTACGCTCCCGTGGATTAATAAGGCCAACAATACAGCATCCACTGAAGCACTCCAAGTGATCACTGGCCACTGAGTGCATGGTGGATAAGTGGAGAGACGAGTGCCCAGGCTCGTGTATGATAAGAAAATCGCCATGACTCGCCTGATGAAACTCTCTTATAAGTGTTAAGGAACAATCATTTTGATAAGAACGCAGACCTCTGACTGAAGTTAGATTTCCATAACTGATTCGGCTTTATTAAGATTGCTTTTTTTTTCTTCGTTTGAGAGTGATTTTTAAAAATTATGCCAATAACAGCATGATTTCCAGCCCAGGTAGAAGATGGCCTGATTTTTATCGGAAGTGGCTCTAACGATTTTGTTTGGAATTTTAAATTCCCTTTCATTAATCAGTACTTTACTCTCGTACTCCGACAAATTAGGTTCTCGATTTCCTAATTATTTCTATTGTATCTTCCCACAATATCCCCATTATTGTCTACACCACATACTGTGAATAGTGGTGAGCGATGGAGAGAACTCCCAAAATACTTGGTAGTGTACTGAAAAGTACATCAGCTGATGAATTACGAGTATATTACATTTAAAAATACTTACGGTAAGGAAGTGTTCAAGTGCAAGCGACTTATAAAAGTCTTGACCATTGAGGAGTAGTAGGAGCTTATAGCATACAGAAACGCGTCAATTCCAAGTTGTGAGTAAATTTCGAAAGTACATCATACGCTCGCGATGAATCGAATGAGGAAGAATTTCAAATTATGGCGAGGAGGCTGATCGTGAAGGGAATCGAGCACCATGGGCCAATGATGAGGAGTAGGCGTTCTCCAAATGCCTTCACCTACAGGCCCTACATGCGTTTGCTGGGGTATCAAGACTGGCGGGCTCGAGGTGGGAACTCGGTTTCCGAGACCTCATCATGGCCTATAAGGGATTGTTCCTCGGCATTCTGCTTTACGCTATACAAGGATGGTGGGGCCTTGCCAATGCTAATGATAAGTGAAGGCTGCTCTCGGCACAGCACGCTGCACTTATAAAAGTTGCAAAGGCTTACCGAACAGTGGCCGCCTCAAGCATTGTGGTCGCGTGTGGAGTTCTCCCGGCTGATCTGGAGGCCGCCAGACGATATGCAAATTGGAAGGTAAGGAAAAAGCTTGGCGTTTCCTGCCCAGAAATAACGTTACCTCTGAATGAAGAGGACACGAATTCGTTCAGATGAAGGGCGATAAAGACCAGCGTAATAAGTGCGTGGCAAGAAAGGTGGACAGAGGCTGAAACTGGCCGATGGACGTTTGCCCTATTCCCGTCTGTGGAGGGCAGATTGAAAATGAGGTGGGTTAGCCTTGGATACTCCATGTCTCAGCTTTTGTTGGGGCACGGGGATTTCAGGGTGAAGCTCCACAGACTCGGTCTCTGTGATGAAGAGACGTGTAGCTGTGGAATTGCCCTGAAACAGCGCAACACGTACTCTGTGAATGTTCCAGATCACTAAGTCAGCGTGCACGTCTGAGGGAGAAGGTGTTCGGGGATGAGTTCCCGATTGACCTGACGCGTTACGTGTCAGCAACTGGCTTCCCGGCGCTGGAGGACTTTGTGAGGAGCGTTCTCACATAGTCAATATCCAATAAGGGAGCGTACCCTTCCCAGTATTGCACCTGCCTTCAACACCTCTTAGCTTCATTGCACTCGCAAAAAAAGGCGTAGCGAAGCGGAGGCTAGTTGGCGCCGCTGGGGGAAGCGGTAAGAGGCTTAACACCCTGAGAGGCTCTTACCTCAGGCAATGTTGGATCTCCAAGGCACACCAGAAGGCCGCTAGCGGGCGACCGCTTAGCAACTGGTAGCACGGGCTACTAGATGTTCTGCTGATCCCCCGATGAGGGGGGCCCAGTGGCAGATTGAGGAAGGACTCGTGCTGGGCTGGTTCACTAAGTGCTGGAGGGTGGGCTCCTGAAGCCGTTAGGCCAGGGAGTTGCTTTCCTTCGTCTACGACGTGGGGATGGGTTAAGAGCTCTCAGGCTGGCACAAGCCAGTAGAATTTCTCGAGCCTTCACCTGATGACCAACTGCAAAATGTCCGCCGTGAAAAACTGGCGGGTTCTCTCCATTCATTTTTCATTATCTAATGAGACACGCATATCGCTTTTCACACGCCATTTAAGTAACCTCCGTTTTCACACAATTATTCATTTTGAAGCTACTCGGCCGAAGTTCGTCGCAAGAACAGCAAACCCGATGAATTATGTCAATTGAACCTCCAGTTCACTTCTTTAATTAAAAGTTGACCTATGCAATTGTTTAATACGTCGTTAACTCTCCGTCCCTTCAAATGTCATGCAGCCTGCCTCATTGGTGGGGGCAGCATAGTCTTATTCTTTATCACATTGATTTGCATGTTAGAAATTTCAAGTACTTTCTTTTATTACACCTCGAAGTGTTACATTTCCAGCAGACAAACCAACCCTATCGCAATCCATTTCATGTTTTCTCGTAATAACTTAATAAATACAAATAAATATAAAATGGACTATGCTATGCAATAACAGAAATAAATAAATAATAAATGCAAAAGTAACCAGTCCGAGGTAGAATATTGTCACACAAATTGGAACCATAATAATTGGTATAATGACTAGCTTTGTATCTGGCCCAGAGGACGAAAATACGTCTCAGTGCACTTTCGGTCTGGCGTTCTGTTTTTGGCTAAAACGCCGCAAAAGCTTACAAACTTGAAAACAATTATATGATGGGTCTGAGAATTGGTAGACTGTGACTTAAACAACCGGATGCAAGGGCGACATCAGAATTTAAATAGTTCATTGATAATAGTGGTTGGGTGTACACTCGATTAAAAGAACGCGTAAATCAAAAATAACCAAGTACTTGCACTGCAAATCGATGAACTGCTGGGAACTCTAACTCGGAATCACGGACACAGCCAATGCAACAACACTGATGATACATGCCTCCACCCAACGAGCTTCTGACACCGTCATACGAAGACCCGTCCTGTCATATTTGTGCCTCTTGGCTTCTGGATACTGTCTGGACATCCTGGATCACTGCTGCCAGGTCAGGGGCAAAGGCGACGTTGTCACGCCTCAGTCCTTCTCGAGCGAGAACCCAGAAGTGACTCTCGACGATGCACCAGCAACCTACCTGCAGACTGCGTCTTGACCCTTGACTCAAACGCATGAGTGCGCAGACACCCCATCCCTGTAGGCAGTGATGCTTCCTGAGTGGGAGGAGTCGTGACACTGCCTGTGCTCCCGTTCGTCAACCGAAGCAGCTACAATCTTCAAATGCTTACTAGACTTAGTCACCTAGCTACCACCAACCTCCTCGTGGTGGTAGCGGCGGTTCTCCATGAAATCGATTAGGACTCACAATGTTGACCATACCATTAGAAAGGTAGTTAAATGATCAAGTTTCCCTGATATTCAACAACTTCCAACCGGTTTTGGTTTGTTATTCACTTACATTTTCGCCAGGAAAATTTGTTTACAAACCTCAAAATTTGGAACTTGTCACGACCCAGAGATTCCGTTCGTTCACCAAAAACTTTGGGATCTAAGTATGTCCGCCTACTCGGCAATCCGGTCGGAAGAAACCCATGATTGTTATGGACAAAAAAAGGATTGACAAATTAGGTAAAAAGAAATTATGACGTTTTTATCGCAACTACGTCGCGTTTGGTATCGTTTCCTAATCCTTTTCTATTTTGGTATCGTGCCAATTGTCTAATGTCGCCTAAAAAATGTCGATGTTCGTGTTCCACAGGAGTCAGGTCATATCTCGTACCTTGTCAATTTTCCTGAAGATTCCGGTAACATTTAAACGGGGTTTATGAAAAAAAATGCGCTAAAACCGAACCTTTTTGTTGAAACTTTCGGTAATTTATTGTGCTGTACTCGTGATTTCCCCACGAACGAAACATTTTATGGTATTGTTGCGTCATTCGGAGCCGTCCACCAGGGAATTTAAAAAAAATTTGTTTTAACCGTTTTTTTTTTTAGTCGATTGATCACTATGATAGCTGTAGTTAGTTTCAAGCGGATTTCTCCCTCGAACCATTATTTTGGTGTCCTTGTAGGACCTGCGGGCTGGATTTCAAGTTTGAGCAGATTCAGTTCAGCCGTTTTTGCTCAATCACGTTCACACACACACAGGCCTTTTTCCAAAATAGTGTTTTTCGGACTGAATAGGCTCTGAAACGTTATGATCTGAGGAGAATTAAAAGTCCTTTCTACTTCGAAGAGCCAAGGAAAGTAAAAATAGCAAATGATTCAGTTTTGTATAGTTCCGATTCACGGCCTTGTTTTGGCGTCCTACGTTGACCTACCGAAACACCTTTTCCCCTACATTTTCGCACGTATGGCACACACCCCGACCACATTCTCATATTACCCGATGTTTTGAAACGTGTGAATAATCGATTGTACGCGGCAGCACGAAGCCTGGAAGAAAACAGTTCAATGCTATTGGTGGCTTTTGTCGTGCCCGTTTTTCTAGCGTTCAGCCACTGATTCTGTTATGTGTTAATTACTAATGAATAATTGTAAACAGGCAGTAACTTTTGATGTTTTATTGGAAATACATTTTTAGATCCGTCTCTGAGCAGATTGATGTTGAAAATCTCACACCACTAGATACTATTTGATCGCCGATGCGTTCCACGTAAAGGCAGACAATTTATAATGTTCGTCGTTAAAAATCAACAATACCCTCAAGGAGTTGCCAAAATATACAACCCAGACGTAAACAACTCAATTGTTCGGCTGCCCTGAGTGGCTTTTTCAGTTGTTCTAATCAACTAAAACAATAATAGTCGTATTGATAAAAAAGCTAAGCAATAAGCAACTGCGAGGCGTTGATTATTGGAAGCAACATCAAACGACTCAGTCGACCGGTAAGTATTTTTGTGTTTTACCACCCACGAACGCAAGAGCAGGGCTACGAAGGAAGCAGAGATTTTTGGAAAAACAATTTTAACGGTTTGTATAAAACTCATAGGATCGTTATCGTCAAGCGAGTCACGTAAGTCACTTAGAAGTCAATACTTCCAGTCCTTCAAAGGCGCTACCGTGGACTTATGCGTTTATCCCTACTATTGTGATACTGTGGGCAGGGGTAGCCCTGCCGACACAAACGTGGCGGCCTTTTACATTCCTCAGTCTTATAATATGAAAGAACATAATCGGTACCTTGTCATTTGGATCTTCGTTCATCAAATTTCTCTCTTTATCTAATACATTAGGACTGTTCGGTACTGTCTCTCCTTCTGGATTTTCGATTGCTTGAACTTCTTTGATATCATAGTCTTGGATCCTGACCACCATTGGCAAAAGCGCAGTGTGCCCCATTTTTTACCCAGTACCCTCGCAGTCCCAGTAACGCACGTCCTTTTTGCCTACCCACTCTATGATGGCGTGCGAGGAAGGGCGCCCATACCCCCTGCTGAGAATGCAGTCACGCTCCTCTCCAGTTGATCGGCCAGGCGTAGATTCGCCATATTTGCGCAAGCGTGGGCGGCAAGGCGAAGCCAGCTGGAAACGAGGTCTCCCCATGTCCCTCCCCAACATCTCCCCCAACTCACCTTAGGGGCACCACGCTCAATCCCGAGCTCACCTCCTAGAGCCGGCATTTAGACAAATGGCATGCCTTTCGGAATGGGCAGATCATGAAAGACCTTTACCCTCCCCTTCGCACCAACGAGCTGGTAGGCCACGAGTGGCCTGGCCCGTTTCCCCCATATAGAGTAACCTCGATTGTCGGTGTCGTGTACACACGTGCATGTTTTGTAATACCTAAGATGGTAGCGACGTTCTGTGTCGCTTGCTGTTACATGGAGAAATGAGCACTCATCTCTATCAGGGAAGATTCCCTTTGTTTCGTTGTATTTGCTGCAATAATTGTCGGCATTTTGATTATGACAAGTTGCGCAACCCTCGTGACAGTCTGTGTGCGGGGGCTGCTGCAGAGGGGACTGAAGCGGCATTTATGGTTGATGGTCGACTGTCAAGCCCCTCCCAACGCCTTAGCCTGGGATTGTCTGACTGGGGACTGGGCTGAAGGCCCTGGCCAAGGACAACAGTGTAGCACTGTGTTGGTTGCCTAGTTCAAATTATGACGAGGAGGCTGATCAAGCAGGGAATCTAGCACCATGGGCCAGCGATTGTTAATCATGACTGTTTTCTCGATCCTTCGAGTGAAGAAGGCACCGACGTCGCTGGGTCAGATTGTACAACGACTTTGATCCTCGATTCAGAAACAAAATATCTGGTGCGTAGCAACACACAACTTTCCGCCACCCCTTCAAGTTCGAACACCAGCTACATGTGCGGGCGCTATATCTTCGTTCAACGCATTTTAACAGGAACATTTATGGAGAACAAAATGTAGGGACTAGTTAGCTGAGAGTACTCCGAATGTTTGATCGAAATCGTTAGAGCCGTTTTTGAGAAAATTGGAATACCGATAAATTATTATTCGTCCAATCTCCTTTTTCAAGTTAACTTGGCTTATATCTCCGTTCAACATATATATACAGAAATAATTATAGATAACGAAATGTTGGTATGGGTGACTACAAGACCCTCCATTAGGATTTATCACATCTGGTGAAGAAGTTACCCTGAAATTTACGGAAACGTTCGAAAAAACGTTATTTTCGACACATTTTGATTTTTATCTCTGTTCAATGGACTGTCAGAGGAAGGTTTATTGAGAAAAAATATGTAGGTATCAACTATTTGAAAACATCCTGTGAGTTTGGTGAAAATCATTGAAGCCATTTGGCCAAAAAGCGTAAAAAACCTATTTTTGCTTCATAGACCCATATCTCCATATCTCAGTTCACCGTATTTTCATGGAGATATGTATGGAGAAGAAGAGTTAGGTATTGATTAGTAGAAAGTAATTTAAAAGTTTAATCAAAATCGTTAGAGCCGTTTTCGAGAAAAATACGAAAAACACTGGTTTTTGGTACATTTTCGTCCCCCGCTCCCCCTTCCCATCGGCCGAAATCGTCCATAACCTCATTTTGGTGTCTACGTGCCGAAATTAGGTTTTTTAGACTCAGTAAGCCTCAAAACGTAAAGATCTGAAGAAAACCCAATTTTGAACCCGTCCTTTCTTCCATAAAATTTCAATTTTGAACCTTTCAAACGAAATCGTGGCCCAACAACCACATAATGTCGCGGCATTAGGACGAGGTGTGGGAATTTCTTTGAACTGGAATCCGCAATTTCGGTAGGAATTTTAAATGAATATATCGGAGAAAATATCTGGTGCGTTGCAGCACACAACTTTCCTTAGCTCTAGGCCATTTCACTTTGTACATGGCTAAATCTAATCAATTCATTTATCACTCAGTTCATTTGAACTTGGTCAAACAACGCTTTACGGCAGCAGAAAGCGGTAGCGCTTACAGTTCCGGAATTTATTGTGCTGCTCGTACTCATTGCACGACCATTGTTGAGCAATTGGTACACAGATAATTAATGAGGCTGCAAACACGATTTTTTTAAAAAAAGGATAGTAATCACTTTTGCAGAGTTATTGGAAAATAACTGATAGAACTGGTAGTAAGCGAAACGGCAGTAGTTGAAATTCAGGAATTTCTGGAGTGAGCCCCATGTATCTCATGAGCGTTTTTAAACACTCACCCTTTAGGTATTGGATGGGACTACAATACCAATTTTTTTAAACATTCAACAAGAATTCCAGTGGAGTTTATAAGGAGAAAACAGTGCGAAAAACGCTTTTGGTCGAAAATTTTGATAATTTATTGTGCTGCTCGTCATTTTCCCACGAATGAACATTTTATGGTGTGATTGCCATATTGAGAGCTATCCATATAAAAAATGTAATTAAAATCGTTAGAGCCGTTTTTGAGAAAAAAAATTTGGTGTTTTGATCACTATGATGACTATAGTTAACTTTCGGTGGATTTTGCCCATACCCTCATTATTGCATCCCATGGTAACCTGTAGGCTAGACATCAAGTTTCAGCTGATTTGGTAGGGTGGTTTTCCCTAAAAACTGCGCTAAAATCGATTTCGTCGAAAATTTTGGTAATTTATTGTGCTGCTCTCGTCATTTTCTCACGAATGAAAAATTTATGGTATAGTTGCCATCCTAGGAGCTATCAATATAAACAATTTAATCAAAATCGTTAGAGCCGTTTTTGAGAAAAAAAATATTTGGTGTTTTGATCACTATGATAACTATAGCGAACTTTCGATGGATTTTGTTCAAACCCTTATTTTGGCGTCCCATGGTGACCTACGGGCGAGATAGGAAGTTTGAGCTGATTTGGTACTATGGTTTTCTCTAAAAATCGTTCACAGACACACATACACACACACACACTCACACAGACACAGACCATTTTCCCAAATAGTGTTTTTCGGACTCAGGGGGGTCTGAAACGTAAAGATCTGAAGAAAACCCAAATTTTTTTTTGGGCCGATTACTATACTTTTCTTCCCTTCGGGTAGCGGAAAGTAAAAATCACGGGCGGGTCGTAATGAAAGTTATCACGTTACTGACGATGTTAAAGATGACGGGGTTCGCTTTGACCTCCTGACTGACGTCGATGTGTTGCAATTTATCGAATCAGTTATTCGCGGGGGTAATACACAATCTGTTAAGCGTCATGCTGTAGCGCCCCTTATGTACCCGACAGCTACGATCCGACTCAACCCCAATCATATAAGATAAATTCGTTGAACGTCAGATTCGTTTCTTAAAAAAATTTTATTCGAATTTCCACAAATGCTTTACAATAAAAACACACGAACTATGGAGATGGAGTGAGAGAAGTTAACAGGATCGTTGGAGGGAACCGACTGCCCCGATGCAAGGGGGGAATAATGCACGCAGTGCATTTTTATTTTGTGTTCAGCTTTTTATGACAATATAACTCCTCCCTCCTCAAGATCGAAAATTATGGAAGAATTTTCGAAAAGAAAAGAGAAGGTAGATTGCTGGAAATTAAAATTTTATACAGGTTGTGAAACTGTTAACTTCCTTTTTCCTTGACAATATATAATAATAATATACGAGACGAAAGCGATCAATAGTACATAAAGTGTTAAAGTCCATACACTAGGAGTAATAATATTTACAAGTTGATTATGAAAAGGCTTAAACTGTTGAATAGGTACATTGTTAAACATTAAATTTTGTAATTTTAATTTTACTTCTGGGATCTCCTTATTAGGCTTATTTAACTTAATATTATTTACTAACAATGATTGACCATTAGTTTTCGCAAATGAACTTACTAAAGTTTGGTTCCTAAACACAACTCTGTTCTGTCCAGGTTTAAAGAGATACATGCCTTTCAAATTATGGACTTGGGCATCACTTTCAGAAATTATTTTAATTTGTTCTTCTTCTGGAAGGACTAAAAGGAATTGGCTAATATCATTAATGAAGTCGACATAATTACCATCTATTTCTAGAGGGATGAAATCGCAATTAGAACTCGTTTCTTCAAACAATATTTCCTGTTCACATTTGCTGGTTGCCGTAATTATTGACTGACTTTGACACAGATAAATTAGACCTTGTTCACATTGGTCTTTGATTAACTTTATTTCTGACCTATGCCTGGATCCTAAGACATAGTTAACAGAAGGAGTAACTGTAAGGTAGCGTTCATCAATTACGGTAGGTATTGGTTGCATGCGAAATAGATCATAGTCTTCTGAATCAACTATTGAGACGTCTATAAAGTAAACAATTTCTTCCTTACTAATATAACATTTAACCTTGATATGGGATTGCAATTCCCAAAGGTATTCTCCCTTATATTGTAACATTCGGTTTTTATAATATTCAGATAATTGGTCCAATTCTTGATGTAACGAAGAGGGCTTAATAATACTTGGGTGAAGTTAACCCAAACGGCAAAAAATGATAGAATTTTCTATATCTTGCATGGCGTCCAAGATTGAGTTTAACATGATTTGATGATGATATAAAGTAGTTTCCACATTCCTGACATGACTTTCCAAGGAACTCATTTCTTTCAATTTGGAAATTTCTGACTCAATTATTTTGTTGTTACGATTGATATTTTCCACTGTTGTGTTGAAATTTTCTAAAAGGGCGTAACTAACTGAATAATGGTGTTTTATTTGTTCGTCTAATCCTTCCAGTTTATTATGGAGGTTTCCAAGAATTTCGTTGATTTTCTCTCCATCGTTTGCATCTAAGTTGCCAGTAATTATTTTTATTATTGATCCTAAACCATTGAAAAGTGCTGATTTTTTTCCTCTTTTCGAGATTAACGAGATGTCGATTTTTTCTTGTATAAGGGTGATGGAATGGTTAACTAGTTGAGACGGGATGATCACTCTTTTTCGAACTTCTGAATCGGTGTTTACAATGTCTAGTACTTCGAGGAAATGAGATTTGATATTCTCAGTTTGTTTTATAATTTCTCTGATGTCATAAAAATGGGTGATGGTATGATAGAATTGGATAGTTTTGGCGGTTCCTAATTTGATAGGTAACAACCCAAGGTTTGAGCTTACGTCCTTAATCTCAGCGGTTCGAGTTACGTCTGCCATGAAGGACCTGCAACAGGTTCATCAGGGTCAGTTCTTATGTCTGAATGGGTTCCTGGTAACTTTCGTGGTCGTTTGATGTTGGACAGATGAATTTTACGTTTGGTATTGTGGTGTCGGGGTTCTATAAGTGCTGTTTTTAAATTCGGATCAATTGATTTTACAGTTTCTTGATTATATTTTTGTTTGGTTTTGCTTTGTTTTTGTACCGTTTTCACGAATACTTGCTCTGGAATGTTAGGTAAGTCTTCCCTGCTTTCATTTCGTTTTCCTATTACGTTTTCTTTGTGTTTTAAAGTTCTTTCTTTTACTTTGTCGTAGAGGATTTTTATTTTTTCTTTATGGTTGCTTATGTAATTGGAGGTCATTTGTTTATTGATGTCTGCATCCAAAATGGTATCTGTACCTATGTGGCCATACAGTATTTCAAAGGGTGTAAGTTTGGGAACTGAATGTATGGAGTTGTTATAGGCTACTAGTGCATATTTAACTTTCGTTTTGATTGAGTCTCTTTTGAATTCTTCTCTCTGAATGAGGATTCTGACGTGCTCAATGAGGGTGGAATGAAAACGCTCTACAATTCCGTTCGAATCCGGGTGCTGTGAGGACGTGAAGTGGATATCGATTTTGTGCAATTCTAATAGCTCTTCCACCAGGGTGCTATGGAATTCTGGGCCATTGTCAACTACTATTGTGGAGGGGTTCCATGGTGTGAAAAGTAGTCTATCAAAGCGTGAACAACGTCTATACTATTGGATGAGTTAAGTCGATAGACTTGTGCATACCTACTGAAAGTGTCGATAATTGTCAAGAATTTAGCACTTTCTAACGTTAATTTGTCCATATGCAGCGTTTCGAAAGGACGTGACGAAGTAGGGGTAATATTTAATTTAACTTTAATGGGGTTTCTCTCATATTTGCAGGCTAAGCATATTTCACATTGTTAATATGGTTTTGAATAGAGTTTTCCATGTTTGGCCAAAAATAATTACGTTTTATTTCTTCATATGTCTCATCTATGCCTCGGTGGTTAGTTTTGCCAATATGGTAATCATTGATTATTGATTCGATTGCATCTTCACACGGTACATCTAGCAGTTTAGTGTTATGCTTAACGAAATTAATTTCCGAATGTTTGAAATGTTTTGTCATGATTCTCACAAAGTCTTCATACACATCTTCCGTAAAGAATAACCTGTATTTAACATTTGGAACCACATATTCTTTGACGAAATGTATTACTTGCTGTTCCAATGTATCTTTATTAAACTCTGCCATAATTCTTGTTTTATTTTGGAAGATTTTAGAAACGATCGGTTTCGCTGGGGGAGAACTAACGATCCTAATTATGATCTGGTTAGAACAGTGGTTTACAGGACTGTCTGATATGGGGATCTCGATTACAGCATTGCCGTGACAGTTGGATGGACTGTTTGTTCGAGGGTAGATCCCTCTTCTGCATTAACAATCAAAGATTGGTTATCGTCAGGTTCGGGAGACCCGTACCTTTCGCAGTATCTTTGTATTAATTGCTCACAAATGCTTGTATCCAAATCGTCAGGGTTGGTTGATCCGCCGATGATTATGACTGCGCCAGATAAATTCGTTGAACGCGAGATTCGTTTTTTAAAAAAATTTTATTCGAATTCCCACAAATGCTTTACAATAGAAACACACGAACTATGGAGATGGAGTGAGAGAAGTTAACAGGATCGTTGGAGGGAACCGACTGCCCCGATGCAAGGAGGCGTCCTAGCGAAGAAAAGTAGCTTAAGGGGGAAAAAATGCACGCAGTGCATTTTTATTTTGTGTTCAGCTTTTTATGACAATATATTGACATATTGAAAATAAGTAAGATGACCTTGTAAAAGAAAGAAATAATAAAAGCCGCGAAAAGTAGTATTTAAAAATCACGGGCGGGTCGTAATGAAAGTTATCACGTTACTGACGATGTTAAAGATGACGGGGGTTCGCTTAGACCTCCTGACTGACGTCGATGTGTTGCAATTTATCGAATCAGTTATTCGCGGGGGTAATACACAATCTGTTAAGCGTCATGCTATAGCGCCCCTTATGTACCCGACAGCTACGATCCGACTCAACCCCACCCATATATGTTATTCTGTAAAAAGACGTAAACAACCTGCATGGATATGCGGTGTTGCAGAATCTCCCCTATTGAGTGAAGGATGTTTTCGATTTCCCCATCGCACATTTCGATTCCAACTTCCAAATGTGGGCATTTCCTGGAGTTCGACGTCCATTTACCTCCTGCGCTTTCACTCCTCTCGCAAAGCACAGTTCCACCCCTATCCTCTACGTAGAGAAAGCTCATGCGAACCCCGAGTTAAGACTGGGCTGAAGTTAGATACATATTTACAATGGAAACTTTGACCATTTGCCCTGAAGTCAGGGATGGTCGCAGCGATAGACACAAAACATATTTCGAATCTTTGTTTAGTTTTGAAATTGGCCACCTAAGATTTTGACCGTTTGTTCAGAACTCATAAATAGTCCTAAACATGAATATGAAAGATATTTAGAATCAGGAAAGGAATATCTAGATGGTTGTTTTTCAGATGTTCGATATTTGGTTCAAAAGTTCCTATTTCAAAATTGGCCACCTCTTATAATCTTTGACCGTTTGCCCTGAAGTCATGGATGATCCAAAACATGAATATGAAACATGTTTAGAATCAGTAGAAGAATGTCTAGACGGGTCTTTGTTTAGTTTTTCGAAATTTGGCCAAGTTCGAAATTGACCACCTAAGACTTTGACCGTTTGCCCAGAAGCCATGAATGGTCCTAAACATGAATATGAAACATATTTAGAATCAGTAGAAGAATGTCTAGATGGTTGTTTTTCAGATTTTCGATATTTGACCTAGTTCAAAATTGGCCAAATATCGAAAATCTAAAAAACACCCATCTAGATATTCCTGTCCTGATTCTAAAAGTGTTTCATATTCATGTTTAGGACCATTAATGACTTCAGGGCAAATGGTCAAAGTTTCGATTGTAAATATTGTAATGGTTTTCGCGGCGGACTGCGCGAGGTTGCAACACTGACCGTCACCCGTGCAGCCCGCCACTGTTTATATTAGCAAGAGGAGCCAGTCGGTGATCATAACGGCTGGCGGCGCCTCAAGCGAAACGGTTTCCCTGAAAGTCAGTGTTTAATTTCCCCTTTTGGTTTGTGAAGTAAGGTAAGCGATCAGAGCTTTGTGTTTCATTTTCCCCATTGTCCCTTTTATTGTCATTTAATACAATCCGAGCATAGGTTATTTATTTCATTTTAAAAGGAGTTCGTTTCGTTTCATTCATTTCGAGTTTTGCCGATTAAATTCAAGTGGGTCTTAATTGCTTTATAATTTCATTTCCCATTACCTTCTTGAGAGTTATTATTTTATTTATTTGATCGAGTGAGCATTATTGAGCGTATTTGATTTATTCTGTTCTTTTGGGCCCAGACACGGTCTTCACGAGTGTTCTGTACGCCGGAATTGGGACACAATTCCGCAAGTACGTCACAATATGTATAGCTAACTTCAGCTCAGTAAGTTAAGGAGGTTCGCTATGTGACCCACTGCGTAAATTTACAGCAAACTTACAACGCTTGCTTAAAGCTGGATATGCCTCATACGGTATTGCAATTCAATCAAAGCGGGTAGTTAGCAAACTATATAAATTTCAAAGTCCTGATCCACATTTTTGTAGCTGCAGCATTCCAGAGTTTTATTTTCCCCTTCGTCAATACCTAACTTTGTAATGCCAGGGAATATTAACGTAGTAACCACAAAGCTTACGCGAGAGCCCGTCGACTTGGTGAGTGGGGGCGCGTAGACACATATTTCGGCAGAAGTAATAAACTATAGTTATGTATCATGTAATAGCTGATCGTAACTGAATTATGCTGCGTCAACGATGTAACCTGCTGACTAACAATCCGGAGGATATTAAAACTGGCCTGCGCGCCTGCATCCTCAGTCCCTTCCCGTGCTCCATCAAGTCCGTATTTCTGTCCGTTGTGTGAAGTTGTAAATAAAAGTGTTTTTAAAAACTCAATCGACAAGTGCGAACACTTAACTGGCGCAGTCAACTTAGGACGCGATTCGTGACCGAATTCTGAGAAAGTACATCGAAGAAATCGGCGGAACGCGCAACCTCGTACACCAACAAGGACCAGGGACGAATTTCTACGGGAGAGACTCCTCACGGGATGAAACAAGGCACCTTCCTGTGAGTTAATATTAATCAGTTTTTAAACCTTCGAATCGCAATTCCGGAAAAATCGTTGCCCACCCTGCGGGTTTTTCCAAGTGAGACACCGTTGCTTTAGCACCCCTCACTCCTCAAGTGGACACCGTCTTCGTACCCCCACTTGTTTCTTTCTTTATAAGTGCCTAAAATTAAACACTGTAAAAGTCAGTGATAAATCATCATTTAACTTATTTCGCCATCAAGAGACACCGTGGAAAAATTCCCCCCTCTTGACCGAAAAACTTCAATTGTCGATAAGACGAAAACCTCAATTGTCAATAAGACGAAAACTAAGTGAACTTGAACATTTAATATTCATTGTTGATCGAGTCGAAACACCGCCGAAAGTAAATCTGCCCTTCGACTTGACTCATTAATCCAAGTAACCGTCGGAGAAAAAACCGTTGAAGAAACGAGATAACGACCGACCGACCCTTTACGTCTCGTCAGCATTCTTTCCAGCAGCCCCCAACGGCTCTGCTCCAACGACGCAAATTAGTTCGTAATCATAACATAAGACTCAACCTTGTTTTGTTTCCTACCTATTTACATATTTGTCGCATGCTAGTGTAAGCTATTTTCTAACTTTTAATGAAATTTTTGTATGAAATTTGACGACTTCTCTAGGATCAACGTAAATTCACACGGTTCAAAATTCCGAAACACAACAAGAAATTCACCTACGATAGTTTTCCGTGGCTAAATTTGACTCTTTTTCCCCGTAACTTCCCGACCATTCAAGAAGAAACCATGAACAACCACGAAACACTCACGCAAAACCAAAGCCAATCCTCAACCTCCACACACATTCCAATTCAACCAACAGACTACGTAGGGATCATCCATTCTCAAACCCAACAAATTGGTCAACTCTCCGCCCTAGTGGAAAACCTACTTGTCAGCCAAGTAATAAACCCTCAGACGCGGAGGAATGATGACGAAGGTCCAACAATTAGACGAGAATACTTAGACCTAATCCCTAATTTTTCAGGAGTTCCCGAAACCCTCAATCAATTCCTGGAAGTCACGCAACAATTACACGATCGATTTTTCGATACAGAAAACCCCAACAATTTCCGCAACACTGTATTAATAAATTCAATAAAAGCAAAGATACACTCACCCGCTGCAGACCAAATTTTTGCCGCGAATTTGACTACCTACGAAGAAATAAAGCAAGCCCTAATAGACACCTACTCAGATCGTAGGGATGACCTAACGCTAGTGATCGAGCTAGTTAATCAACGCCAATCGGAAGGAGAAACAGCCTTCAAATTTTATGACAAAATCAACAAAATTTTAAATTTGCTCATTGCCTACCTTCAAACGCACAAAGTCGACAATGCTAAAATCCTAATAGAAAATTATAAAAAACTGGCGCTCAGATGTTTCCTACTCCAAATTAGAGAACCGCTAGGCAGCATTTTAAGGACACGCCAACCTCCTGACCTAGGTACTGCATTGTGCTGGTTAACGAATGATTACCAGACACTAACAAATCATACAAAACCTAAACCACCACAACATCATTCCCCGAATCAACCACAACATGCTAGACCTTTCCGACCTCACCAAAACTACTCGAACCCACACAACCAAGACAGACAAAACCAACACAGACCACAATACACCAATAACAGACCGCAATTCCAAAACCACAAATACCAAAATCAGGCACCTCTATCCAAACCACAAAATCAATTCCCAAGGAACCCTCAGTTCCAAAAACCACAGAATTCTCCTCTTCAACCGCCAAAACCAAATCCACCTTCCCAGTTTGGTCCTAGACCCAACTATCAACATCCTCATACCCCAACTTCAGGGACTATGAGACCAACACCCATGTCTTGGCGCACAACAAATCCTAACCTCCATAACATAGACGAAGGCCACGGATGGTGCCCAGACGAGACACAGAATGGTCCCCCAGAATACGAGTATGATGATGATTATGGGAACTGTGATTTTGAAGCACCACGCGAACTGCCGGAAGACGAAAATTTTTTAGGCGAAACCAGCCTCGAGTCCCCGAATTCGAGCTGATGAATATAGAGCGCAAAACGATAAGTGAACTCCCTTACATCATGTTCCCGAGATCTAAGTTAAAGATCCTCGTGGATACAGGGAGCACGAAAAGTTACATCAATCCTGAAATCGCCGAAACCGTTTTCCCGAACAAACTTCGCGAGGAACCATTTATCGTGCAGACTGCCCATGGCTCCTCACGTTGCGAATTCACGACCAAAGTTCCGTGTGGCGAAATTTTCCATCAACGTCACCTGAATCTAAAATTTAACGTATTCCAATTTCACTCCAAATTCGACCTCCTTATAGGATTAGATAATCTTAAAATTTTGAAAGCCTCCATTGATCTCGACAACCACCTCTTGAAGACCGCAAAGTTGAGATCCCCTCTGCTACCTAAGTACCGAGTCTGCTGAAACGTATCACATAAATGCCCGATCAATCCAACAAGTCAAGATCCGAGTACGAAACATGAAAAACGGTGACGCAATCCTCCCTTACATGAGGATAGGAACTTTAGAAGTCCCCGAATGTTTAGTACGAGTCAAAAATCATGAGACTCATGTAAAGATCTTGAACCCAATGGACAAACCGGATAAATTTGCTCAAATTTCCCCAGTTGAGGTAGACGAAATTGGTGACATACCCAACTCGGAAAACCCGGAACCACTCAACAACCACACCGACAGCAGAATAAATGAAAAGTTCGACCTGTCAATGTTGCGTCTGAGTCACATGAACGAGGAGGAAGCATCTGCAATCATTGAGTTAGTCGCCAAATACTCTGATGTGTTCCATAGGGAAGGCGAACCCCTCTCGTTCACTAGTAATGTCAAACATGTGATCAGGACTACAGACGAGGTTCCCGTGTATGCTCGAAATTATAGGTTCCCGGAAATTTATCGTCAGGAAGTCGATCGACAGATAGAGGAGATGCTAGATCAAGGCATCGTCAAACATAGTGACAGCGCTTGGAACGCGCCTCTGTGGATCGTCCCTAAGAAACCTGATGCCAGCGGAAAAGCCAAATTCCGAATCGTCATTGACTACAGGAAACTCAATGAGAAGACGATTGAGGATAGGTACCCGCTTCCCCAAATTTCCGAGCTGCTCGACAAATTAGGGCGCTGCCAATACTTCAGTATAATCGATCTGAAGAGTGGGTTCCACCAAATTGAAATGGACCCAGGCAGCATGGCGAAAACTGCGTTCAGTACACCGAACTACCACCTCGAATTTAACCGCCTACCGTTTGGTCTACGCAACTCACCTAGTACGTTCCAAAGAATGATGGACAACATACTACGTGGGATTGCTAATGAGTACTGTTGCGTGTACTTGGATGATATTATCATCTACAGTACATCGCTAACCGAACATGTTGCTAGGCTCGAGGAGGTGTTTAAACGACTGCGCAAGGCCCACCTGAAAATTCAGCTTGACAAGACCGAATTCCTACGCAAGGAAATCGCGTACTTGGGCCACATCATCACCCCAAATGGAGTTAAGCCAAACCCCGACAAAGTCGAAGCCATCACGAAATACCCGATTCCTACCACTTCTAAAGAAATCAAATCGTTCCTCGGATTATTAGGCTACTACCGAAAGTTTGTCAAAGACTTTGCTAAAATCACGAAGCCCATGACTCGCTGTTTGAAGAAAGGATGCCGTATTGACATAACAGACCCTGACTACATCGACTCCTTTGAAACCTGCAAGAATATACTAACGAACGACCCGATACTCCAATACCCGGACTTTACTAAACTGTTTCATCTAACCACCGACGCGAGCAATGTCGCAATTGGAGCTGTTTTGAGCCAAACAACAAACGGAGCAGACCTCCCAATAGCGTATGCCAGCCGCACGTTGTGCGAATCGGAGAGACGTCTTTCAACTATTGAAAGAGAACTCTTGGCAGTTGTCTGGGGCGTTCAGCACTTCCGCCCGTACATTTTCGGACGAAAGTTCATAATACACACAGACCATCGCCCTCTCCAATGGCTCTACTCGATAAAAGAGCCAGGCTCTAAGTTATTCAAATGGCGAACTAAGCTGTCCGCTTATGACTTCGACATTGAATACAAAAAGGGCTCACTGAATTCAAATGTCGATGCCCTGTCTCGTATCGAATTGTTAAATAACAATGACGAGGCTGTGAACGACATTGAAGACGCCGATAAAGCAGTGGACACATTCTTAGACGCACTTACACCCAAAACATTACTCCGACTGACAGACAAAGATGTTGAAACCCCCGACTCTATAATAGCGAACTTTGACTCTGAAGACGAAGCAGACACAAAAGAAACTCAATCCAACCCTTGCAGTACCATCCACTCGAATGCAATAGGTCATGCTATTGTAGCCATTCCAATTAAAAACGAACCCATCAACAATTGCAACCATCAAATAATTATCGAAATTGTTAAGTTCCCTGTCGAAAACCCAGTTAAAATTGAAAAAATCTTTGGCAACAAAACCCGGACCACTGTCTCCCTCTCACAGTCAAACATAGAGGCAGAGTTGATCAAATTTGTGAAAGAGTACGTACTACCACGAATTAAATACGGAATTTACTTTAAAGAGGACATTTACGAACAGTTTGTCAGTATTATGACCAAGAATTTCACCTTTTCCGAAATTCAAATGACTAAATACTTGACAAAACTGGAAGACGTACACGACGAGACAAAAAGATCAGAACTCATCCAACAATACCATGAAGGCAACACTAACCACCGTGGTATAGAGGAAACACATCAACACATCAAAAGATCTCACTATTGGCCAAACATGAGAGAAACGATCCAAAGGTACATTAACAACTGTACTATTTGTACCAGATGCAAATATGATCGGAACCCTCTCAAAGTCAAGTACAACACCACCCCTACGGCCTCTCGTCCACTAGAAACTGTGCACATAGACAAAATGACTCTCGAAAGTTCCAAATTTCTGACAATAATCGACTCCTTCTCCAGACACGCCCAAGCATACCACTTAAAATCCTCAAACGCGATAGACATTGTAAACTCTCTCCTAGACCACTTTTCGAACCATGGGATACCAGTGAATGTAGTAGCAGATAATGGTCCCGAATTTCAGAACTCATTAGTAAGGGAATTCATGAAACTGCACAAAATCAACATCCATTTCACTGCATCTCAACATCCAGATTCCAATGGAATGATAGAACGTTTTCACTCCACCCTAATTGAACACGTCCGAATCCTCAACGAACGTAGCGAGTTCAAGAAGGACAGTATGAAAACTAAAGTCAAATATGCTGTTCTGGCATATAACAATTCCATTCACGCCGCCTCCAAAATGACACCCTTTGAGCTCCTTTATGGTCACCTTAACCAGGACACGTTGTTGGATCTAAACGTAGAGCAAGCTCTCGTCAACAACTATCTTACTCTTCATAAGGAGAAGATGAAGATCCTGTACGCTCAAATGAGAGAGAAATTACATATGGACAAGGAGAAAGTTATCGCTAAAAAGAACGAAAACCGGGAAGAAATCCCTCCAATCCCTCCAGAAGTGTATGTCAAAACGGTCCAAAAGCAATCAAAAACAAAACCTAAGTTCAATAAAGAGTTGATTAAATCCATAAACCCTGAACTCAAAACTGCTTTGATTGTCCCACGCCACCATAATACAAAGGAGAAAATCCACCTCTCCAATGTACGCCGTCCTAAGAAGTACACCGACTCCACGGCTAATGCATGGGATGAAACCTTGGACCTAACGGAAGTTCTAGCCACCAAATTCGGCTTGAAAATAACAAGAACCGACCTTATCACTCTCAAAGGTGATAACTGGCTGAACGACCAGGTAATTAACTTCTACATGGAGCTAATCGATCAAAGGAATCGATCAAACGAGAAGCTTCCTGCATCGTTCTGCTTTAACACTTTCCTGTATGTCTCCCTTAAAGCCGGAGGATACGAACGAGTGAAAAATTACACCAGACGAACGGACCTTTTCAGCAAAGACATTGTGGTAATCCCAATCTTCAAATCCTCCCATTGGAGACTAGTGACAGTTCAGAATCGACTAAAGGAACTAACCTATTACGATTCCCTAAATATGGACGGAACAGACATTCTCTGCGATGTCAAAGAATATTTAAAAGATGAACACCTCGCCAAAAAAGGGACTCCAATGGATATGTCTGACTGGAAATGTTCGACTTTCAAAGACACCCCTCAACAACAAAATGGCAATGATTGTGGCGTATTCATGTGCCGATTTGCCAAAACTTTGACGTACGACAACACAATTAACAAAATTCCCGAAATCCCAACCATTAGGGAAGAGATGTGCTTCGAAATACTAAAAGCAGAATTAATCTAATGTTCCAGATTAACTTTCCTCATAATGGCCTCCTGTAACGGGACGTTCATAACAAACATAACATCGAATCCTGGGATACTAGCAAGCAAACTTGGACCATCAAAAATTATCGACGGATACCACCACACACTGACTCACCATTACGACTTGACCAAACTCATCTCCAAATTTCGAGCTCTCGAACATACCTACCTTGAAACATTACAAACGGTTAAGGCCGACCAATCGTCCTTCGAAAACGTACAACTTCTCTTACACACAGTAAATTCTACCCTCGACATAATCAAACAGAAACTAAACGACATACACATTCCACTGACTCCTAACAGAAATAAACGAGGACTCATAAACGGATTAGGATCCCTTGTAAAATTTGTTACCGGAAATCTAGACTCACAAGACGAAGAACGATACAACTCCATTCTAGCACGATTACAAGAAAACCAGGAGGATTTCCAAACACAAATGGAAGCCCAGTATTCCATCAATTTAGCAGTCCAAAGGAATTTTAACGAAACGATAAGAACCATCGCCCAAAACAATAAAGAACTTAAGGAGGAGTTGAACTTCCTAAGGCATCAAAATCCACAATATTCCACCTTGTCAGTAACTAGATCAATACTTGAACACCACCAAATAGTTCTCAGTTTGATTCTTAACACCATACAAGACATAGAAACCTCTGTTACTGCTTGTAGAACCGGATCGTTGCATCCGAGCGTGATCAAACCCCACCTGCTGTTTTCTGAGCTCACCAAACTGGCTAAACATTACGGAAACAAGTTCATGGACTTCTATGGCAAAAACTTGTTTGAAATTCAATCTTACATTAAGGTTAGGTGCTTCGTAGGTATCGAAGAAATTGTATATTTTCTGGACATCCCGATATGCAATCCGGTAGATTACGAAATGTACTACTTAGAACCTATTCCTACCGTGGTAAACTCAGAAACTGTAACAGTTATACCATTAATGAATTATTTCCTCAAGTCAGAAGCTGATACGCACCCTCTTTCTCAACCATGTACCCCTGGCCACATACGATTGTGCCCCAACTATATAGTGTCACCAGTTAAACCTAAATGTGAACTAGAATTCCTGGCTACGGGATCCACAGCAAATTGTAAATTTGTCAGTCTAGTCACAGACACCAATCAGGTACGGTTGATGACCGAAATCAATAGGTATCTGCTTTACTTTCCGAAAGGTGATAAAATCAGCATAATAAATGACGATGGATTCGAAACCAGAACTTTATATGGAGTTTACTTGGCCTCACCGGGTAAACATCACCTGTTATACAAAAATCAAACGCTATTTGCTCCTCATAACGAACTAGCTGGTAAGCCACAGATAATCGGAGATGTTTCCCTACATCTCAGCAAGTCGCAACAACCCGACAAGGAAATTCATTTAAAAGAATTGAGACTGGATAACATAAACCTGCAAGATATTCGCCCAATCAGAACATTTGATATTAAGTCGTATGCTGTACCGAGCATGTGGACAATAACATTGTACATCTTAATAATCTCTCTGCTAGTCCACAACTCCGTTAAATATTATAGGAACATCCGCAAACATGAAATAAATGCGGCATGAATTTGTACAACATATGCGTTGCTCCTTTGTAAATATTATTATTATTATTATATATTATTATGGTACTGTTATTCATCCTAATCATTCACTATTAACATAATGTCATTATTATTCCGTATTCCACGCTTCAAATTGTACACACGGTCTGATGAAATTGTAATTTGATTCATCGTAGATATTTATCGATGTAACTATCATTTTAAACACCTTAATGTACTCTGTATTATCTGTACAACCTTATGTATTCAAATTTCATCCCAAAATTTCATTCTCGGGGGGGACGAGTTATGTATCATGTAATAGCTGATCGTAACTGAATTATGCTGCGTCAACGATGTAACCTGCTGACTAACAATCCGGAGGATATAAAAACTGGCCTGCGCGCCTGCATCCTCAGTCTCTTCCCGTGCTCCATCAAGTCCGTATTTCTGTCCGTTGTGTGAAGTTGTAAATAAAAGTGTTTTTAAAAACTCAATCGACAAGTGCGAACACTTAACTCTATAGGAACCTCTACCTAGAAAACCCCCTTCCCAACCACGTTCTACAGCTGGTTCGCCTTCGTGAAATTCCCCATCAGTCGATTACGTAAGTTAAACGCTCATAATGTCGAGTGAGGGCGTAGTTATCGCTCGGAGGCAACTCAAGGACACGCTGCCCCTAGATGCTGCGCCTTAGTTGACATTCATTTTTCATTCTCGTTTTTACCTTAATGGACCGTCTTTTTACGCAGCAAACGGACCCATCCTTTCCTACTCCCCTTCTACTATCCAATGACTCCTCTAACAAGATTAACACTGGAAGTCTGAAATTCCCCGTGGGTGGTCCATTGTTTTGGTTGTCTCCGTAAGGGCTAAATCCCACTACTTCACAATTCTATTGGAAATAGTGCAAACGCTATAGATTTACTTTTTATATTCTTTTTCACTAATCAGGTATGTTTCCTTATTGAATGCTATGTCAGTCATGGAAGTTGCAGATTCGCTAATATGCAAAAAGCGGGCCTCAGCAGCTTCCATCGAACTCAGACCTGCGGAGGTACAGCAGGTATTTGGTCGTTAGCCAGTCTCCCGGTAGACTGCTGTCCGCTGCGTGTTACCGCATGGAGGTGACCACATGAGGAATCCCGTACCATCTAGGAGTTCTTAATCTGGTTTCCAACCTGATCTATTTACTTGAGTGGCAAGTTTCAAAGGGACAGATCAACTGTGACCACATCGCCTTCTTTGTGAACATGGTGAACCGGCTGCTTGCTTTGTAGCAGTCAATGCTGCTAAGTTCATCAGCCTTCCCAACAACCATCGCTCACTGTTGTAGTAGCTACAGCAAAGTAGCACGGGGTTTCTTGTTTCCTCCGCACTGGAGGAGCAAGACGTGCAGAATGAAGAGTCTTTGAGAGAAAAGAAGTGGAGCCGCGCATTGAAGTCACCATGTGTCATGAGAAACTGGCTCGACCCATCCACACCGCTCCGATTTATCGTAAAGATCGGATCGATCCAATTTATCATTACGTCTAAATGGGAAATCGTAACGATTTATCGGAGTTGGAGTTGGGTTGGAAGGTTGGAGCCGGCCGGCATCAATTTCTGGGAATCCTAACGACTTGTTAGAACGTGTAAAGGTTGCTCCCACTTATCGGTCCCATCTCCGCCCAGTTTGCACTTGCCCTGCACCCCTACGCAGTTCTTGTTGCCCCAGCTCTTGTTATTCAGTTTTTGTTGTAATATAAAATTTTTAAGTTCTTTTGGGCGAAAGTCTGCAGCGACTAACTCCTCGCGAGTTTCTTACCGAGTTTATTGAACTCTACCGTAGTTTTACGTGTTTGTGGGCCGTTAAAAGTAAAGATTATTCGGACAGGAATAAGGAAAACCTGGCGTATATTGAGCTCGTGAACAAATACAAAGAGTTTAATCCAGCTGCTGACAGGAACAGAAATTGCTTAAAAAATTAATTCGTGCGAAGATCTTCTCATAACAGTATCCGACTTTGATATAATCGGAGAAACTAATGTTAATAATTCTACGTAGGTTTCCTCGTCCATTCGCAAATAATTCCGTAAGTAATGCCTTACGGTTCATTTGTCAGCTCCGTTAACAGATTTACATGAGAGAGTTCTCTCTTCTTCAGCAGCCACTCACGACTCCACTTCGACCTTGCTTTTCGCGGGTTTTCACTTTTTTCGCCAAACAACTCATCACCATCCACAATGCTGCTTCCTCCATGGCAAAAGCTTATTTGATGAGGTTGGTTGCGCCAAATCGTTTGACCAATCGTAGTGTGTAAACAGCCTTCCCCCCTTCCAACTTATTGGACGATAAGTTGGAACAATTTATGGTTACGTGTAAAGCGGCGTTTATAGGCCTTGGTGATCCACTTTACTCTCGTACTCCTAAAATTAGGTGCTCGATTGCCCAAACATTCCTTTAGGTTTATTATTATTATTATCATTATTATTCATTCTCAATAATACCCCTATGTTTTGGGTCAGGAAAATTTTTTCAACCCCCCCCCCCCCCACACACAATTTGATACTTTACGTTTCAAGACATTGTGATTCCAAATCTGCAATGACCGTCTGCCGTCCCCCGTCCGGCCATTTTGTGCCTTTAACGTGGTCTAAAAAATCCGTTCTTTTGCACAAAAATCCCATTTGGTATCTAGTTGTGCCCGCCATCTCGACAAGTACAGTGAAAATACAGTAATTATAGTGAGCCAACGTCTATTAATTGAAAGAACTCGTGGGAACTACAGTGGAAGTAAACGTTTCGTCGTTAGTACTCCCTCCCTCCCGTCTCATCAAAAGGATCCGCCCGCTCGACTCGCAACGCCATGCCAATTACCTACAGGTGCTTACAGGCACCTGGCGCTGGGGCAATATTTAGTTTCCGTAGTTCCATCATAGTCAGGTCATGTTTCGTATTTTTTACTATTATTTTTCGATGCTGATTCGAATGGGATGGGTCTCGGAGCAGTAATACTAGGTCAAGCTGTTCATGCTAATAATAAACCGTTGTGCAATAATTTGCAGTGTTTTTATTAAAATATACATCAGCTGACGAACTATAATTCATTGTTATTCAATTTGCAACCACTTACGGTAAGGAAGTATTCAAGTGTAAGCGACTCAGAAAAGTCTTGACCATTGAGGAGTAGTAGGAGCAAGTAGCATACAGAAACACGTCAATTCCAAGTTGTGAGTAAATTTCTAAACTTGACCACACGCTCGCGATTACCCCAATGAGAAAGAATTTCAAATTATGGCGAGGAGGCTGATCAAGCAAGGAATCCAGCACCATGGGCCAACGATGGGGGGTAGGCGTTCTCCAAATGATCCAAATGAAGAGATCCACCAAGGGCATTGCTGCCATGTAGGCCCAAATCATGGTCATGATCATGATGTAGTACATCTGCAACGCTTTTCGAAAAAACAGTGAATTGGACTGAAACTCCTCGTCCGAGCCCTTCTGAAACTTATACCTCACCTGTTTCATGCGGTTGAAGTGTGTGAACACCTCATCCCGCGCAGTGTATATGAATGTGTGTTTAGTGGTGGTGATGATCCCTGCTATGGCCAATACCAACTCCCCTCCGAGCGTTTGTGCTCCTCCTACAAACAGAGACGCCACGGACGCAGTGTTGACTAACAAGAATACAACAACGCGGAACTGTTGCAATTTGAGGAGGAGCGTCGCGTGGCGGAACCCAGCGAAATCATAGTAATGACCAGTTTTGCGCAAGAATAGCACCAAATCGGAAAAATCCGTGGCTCCCGTCAGCATCTTGAGCCCTCACCCGATGACCAACTGCAAAATGTCCGCCGTCAAAAACTGGCAAGGGCCTCTCCTTTCATTTTTGATTATCGAACGAGAAACTCATTCAGCTTTTCACACGCGACTTTAATTACCTCCGTTGCCACACAATTATTCATTTTGAAATTACTCGGCCGAAGTTCTCTACAGGAACGGCGAACCCTGATGAATTATGTCAACTGAACCCCCAGTCCTCATTCCCACTTAAAAGTTGACCTACGCAATTGTTTAACACGTCGTTTTTACTAGTTACGAAATTAAGTCGCGATACGGGATATTTCATGAATCCGATGCCAATTTTGAAACTTCACATTCGAACTGCTAGTTTTGATTATTTATTGTGTGGCTCTCATTATTTTTCCATGTACGGAAAGGTCGCGTTGCCGTTACGCCATCAGGAACAGTTCACCTAAGAAATGTAATTTGAACAGTTATTGAGAAACTTTTTTTTTATTTCGATCACTGGGATAACTATTATCAATTATTGACGAATTCAGCTCCGACTTCCTTTCTGGCGACTCGCGTGATTCTGTTAGGTCAATATAACGTTTGAGCTGACTCTGTGTAGCAGTTTATGTATCAAAACTCATCGTTCATTGGAAGGTGGCACCCGAAATAAAAATATAATATCCCATAATATAATATGGAATCAATAATAATTGAAGCAATGGGGAGGGCGCCCAGAAAACCCAATGTTGGCCCCCAGGATGCAATGGTTGGGAGAGGTGAGGATAGGAGAATGTTCCACGATACAATGACCACCAGCTCAGATACGACCTGAGCAACTCACGGGTGGTGCTACCTTGGAGAAAGCCTGCCAAACCGCCCAGCCGACGCATCTCCTCAATAATTTCTTTACACCACGCACCCCGCCAGGACACGGTCATTGTTGCAACATTGATGTTACTCATCGTGTAATATTTGCGCCTGTCGGCTTCCAGGATCACTGCTGACAAGTCAGGACCAAAGGCGACGATGTCACGCCTCAGTCCTCCCTCTCCGGAGGCTCTCCACTTCCCAGCCCTCGGATGACAACGCATGGTGCTTGACACAGACCTGCTTTGCATGATTCAACGACTCAAACTGGTTACCACAGGCACGACTGAGAGCATTCACAATGTTACGATCCCAGCCTCTCATTACTGCGAAGGTTACTGCACTTAGGGGAGCGTCGACCTGATCAGGTGCAACATCGACCTAATAGAGTGAACCGTGTCTTGGTCAGACCAGGCCACCTAGACACCACCAACCTCCTCGTGGGGGACTTTTATGCAGGATATTTTGTCAAATGGTGTTTTCTGACTCCCAAATCTTTAAAAGTCAAGATCACAGGCTGTTCGCACGTGGTGTAACAAAAACTACCATGCACAACTGCACCTTTCTACCTCAATCCGTTCCTTAGATGTGATATTGGGTGCCTACCTTACTATTAGAAAAGTAGTAATTTTCAAGTTTTCTTGATATTTTACCGCATTCCTGAATAATGCACCTATGTTTTCGGTCAGGAACATTATTTTAAACCCCACTGAAGGAAATGTGTCAAGGCTTGGAGATTCCAAATATAAAATGTCCGTCCACGGTCTAGACCATGTTTTGGCTTTAACGTCGACTACAAAATTCGTTCGTACGCGAAAAAATGGCATTTGGTTTGAAATTGTCGATGCCTACTTGGCAGTCCGATCGGAAGAAACTCATGGTTGTTGCGGGCAAAAAATGATTTTAAAAAATTAGGCAAAAACAAAATGTTGCCATTTTTACTGCAATTACGTCGTGTTTGGTATCGTTTCCTAGTCCTCTCCTATTTTGGTATCGTCCCAATTATCTAATGTCGCCTAGAAAATATCAATGTTCGTGTTCTACAGGAGTCAGGTCATGTCTTCTATCGTCCGCTAGTATTTGTTGATGGTGAATCGTATGTGATTGGTCTTGGACGTTCTCAACAAACATAGTCGTTTCCATATGAGCTGTCGTTTTCCGGATTGTTGATATATCCAATTTCGCGAAATTAGGACGAAGTGAGGAGTACACAAATTGATCGGTTTGTTGGAGTTGATTCGGAGTAATTTCAACTGACTTGTGTGTTAACGCGAGTGTGAGGGGCGTAGACAGGATCCTCAATGGATTTTAGTGACGGGCTCGAATATTCTTCGACCCTACCACGTTATTCGAGGGCCAAGAAAATTATCTCCTCGAAGCTAGTCATATCATAAACTTGTGACGTGAAATAATCCCGCGGCTTCGGCTACAGATCGGGGATTGTGAGCCTCAGAGAAAGACCCAGTCTTCTCACCTTCGGCCTTAGGTTGCGCTTATCGCTGTTGGCCGCTGTCTCATCTCAGCTGCCACTGCGAGAGATTTGCAAAGGCTCGATTCATTTTATTCTGTTGCCGTCAACAGCCAACTGCCCCAACCAACCGAGTCTTCTCTTGTCCACCTGCTGCATTCCCTCTTTCACGAATTTCTTCCCGAAGAGACCGTACTGCCGTTTTACGTTACGTTTTAATTTGAAGACCAGCGAGAAGACCAGTTCTGCCATTCTCCCCATTTCACTCTTCGTTTTGAGAAGTTTTATTTCATTTTTTTCCCCCCTTTTGCAATGAGCTCATGCAATCCCCCATTATTGTCGACACCACACATACCGTGGGCAGTAGTGAGCGGTGAAGAGAGCTACATACTTAGTAGTTTACTGAAAAGTACATCAGCTGATGAATAGTATATACATTTACGAGTACATTACATTTTAAAATGCTTACGGCAAGGAAGTGTTCAAGTGCAAGCGACTCAAAAAAGTCTTGACCATTGAGGAGTAGTAGGAGCAAGTAGCATACAGAAACACGTCAATTCCAAGTTGTGAGTAAATTCCAAAACTTGACCACACGCTCGCGATTACCCCAATGAGAAAGAATTTCAAATTATGGCGAGGAGGCTGATCAAGAAAGGAATCCAGCACCATGGGCCAACGATGAGGAGTCGGCTTTCTCCAAATGATCCAAATGAAGAGATCCACCATGGGCATTGCTGCCATGTAGGCCCAAATCATGATCATGATCATGATGTAGTACATCCGCAACGCTTTTCGAAAAAATAGTGAATTGGACTGAAACTCCTCGTCCGAGCCCTTCTGAAACTTATACCTCACCTGTTTCATGCGGTTGAAGTGTGTGAACACCTCATCCCGCGCAGTGTATATGAATGTGTGTTTAGTGGTGGCGATGATCCCTGCTATGGCCAATACCAACTCCCCTCCGAGCGTTTGTGCTCCTCCTACAAACAGAGACGTCACGGACGCAGCGTTGACTAACAAGAATACAACAACGCGGAACTGTTGCAATTTGAGGAGGAGCGCCGCGTGGCGGAACCCAGCGAAATCATAGTAATGACCAGTTTTGCGCAAGAATAGCACCAAATCGGAAAAATCTGTGGCTCCCTTCAACATCTTGAGCCCTCACTTGCTGATCTACTGCAAAGTGTCCGAAGTGAAAAACTGCCAGGTTCCCACCTCTCATTTTTGATTAATAAACGCGACTACTTTTCTTGTAAAAGCTCTTCCCAGAAAAGTTTTTCGCACGCGACTATTCATTTTCAAATGACTTGATCGAAGTCTGACGGAAGGACTGTAAGCCCTGATTAATTATGTCAACTGAATTGAGTTGTTTCCAATTACAACGTGGCGTGTGAGATAGTTTAATAACGTGAAACTTGTCGCAAGGGTTCTGGTGAGTGAGGGATATCTCATGAATCCGACGCCCTTTTCGAACCTCTCACTCCTCAATGTCGCCAGCTCGGAGGGAACTCAATCGCACGGTGCACCCGTTGGGAATGCGATAAGACGTGGAAGAGCTTCAATCGTTCGCTCAAGCGCAGGGTGAAGATACAAGACCTTGAATCAGATCGCTCGCTGTAAGATCGTTAACAGTCCTTCCATCGAGAGTTTTATCACTTTTCGTCTCGCATAAAGAGGAGGTTTGTATCATTGAATCGTGATGACGAAACGCGTTGACTGCAAACGCCCAAGATGTTCGCGCACCCTTTTCCTTGACGAGAGCTCGTGCCCCGCAAATGGCGAGGTTACGCCAACTTTAGAACGTGTGCCCAGAGCTTCTTTGCACAGCGTGCCCTCATATTGTGAGAAAATCTTCCTAGGAAGGACTTGAAATGGAATAACCACATTTAAGAAGAACACTAAGAAACTTAACATATCTCTTCAACAAACTTACTTTATGGCCTCCCGGTGTATGGCTGTACCCACAAGACCGCATTATATAGGATCAAGATTCGATTAACGTCAAGCCCACATCTTGCCCGTCCCAACCCATTTCTTTCAATTTTCTAACTCTTATTCGAGTTGAAACCATTTAAACTGCATTTGAAACGTCATCAGCCTGTTTTTCCAGAACAATGTGTTTCTGCACGTACTCTGTAATCCGGAATGCTCACAATCCCAAGATACTGCACCAGATTGGCACAAAACTGTGACATTTATAAGTATATCGTGTTAATTACTACTTTCTACTACAACACTATTACGCAACAACCCGTTAAGTTCTTCAAACAATATTGTTTTTAAATTTAAGCTATTGCAGGACTATGTCCCCCCCTCAAATTAACTTATAATGAAGACGGCATTAGGACGACACTTTGACGTCAGCAGAATCGTATCTTCCTTTTTTTTATCGTAGACGGGACTGACTCTCTACCGCGGGCAGTAGCCAGTATTGTGGGGATAATTTCCGCCATATGTCAAGGTTCGCTCTGTAACTTGTGTTGCTGCTGTACCTTCCATTGTATACCAACATCTCTTTTTGTTTTCGTGGAGATAAAAGAAAAGATGAAGAAGCAAATTCTATTGAGATCCAGAGAGAATAACGTTCGAAGCCTGATCGCACGGAGAGCAACCATAATCAATAAGTATTGTTAACGCAAAGGGGGAATCTCAACAGAAAAACCTTTTTCTTCGTGTTAAATTAACTGTTTTATTAAACCAGGCAAAACGAAAAGAAGAAAAAAATTGTTCCTGCGTGAAAGTAAAAAATTATGAAGATAAAACAAAACGTTCTGACTGTGCACAGACGAAACCGAATGCAGCTTCAAAGATCTTGAGACAATGGCGATGGAAAGACGAAAGGTGTATGAACTAATTTGGAAAGTTCTAAGTTCTAAGAATTTGTTTCTGCCACGATTTGGTGTCAGGATTATAGAACCCACAAAACACGGCAAAAGACGGGAAAAAAATGGAATGTAATAAGTCACGGAAGTGCTACTGTTATAGGTATGGTTCGGGCGTCTCACAATAATTACTTCCTTCCTTCGTAATACGGTATATTCGTGGTCCAAGTATACAGGTCCGTTTCAACTTATGTAAAGCCAATAGATAGAGATACAGAAAGAGCGAAGTGTAGACACAGGCGTCCTGGAAAGTGACAGAAGAGTAGTACCGACAAGGTAGAAGTACAGGTAGAGTACAGGGAAGACTAAACTTAAGCGATTATTAGCGTGAAGTGAGAATGTTCGAATGTTCTGCAGGTAGATCGCCTGTTGTAGAAAGGTTTTCCTGCCCAAACACTTGATCTATTCATGATGGGCTGCTTAAGTGGCTCCACGAGCCTATTTAAGTTGACCGTTCATCGTGAGACTCTAAAGGCCACTTTAACTTGTCGGTTACAAAGAAGTAATGCATAAAGCATAACGAGAGAAAGCGAAAAATATTTTACTTGAAGTAGGATTGTGCCTACCTCCTGCGACACAGAAGAATCCAGTCATAACTTTCATATAAAACCTGAGTCAACTCCCAATGTCTGAGACAATTCCACAACTGAAAGGCATAGTAGCTTTACCTCCGAGCCTAAACTGAACTTCAAGGCTGGAGAGTTCAGTAAAAGCACAAAAAGTTTCAGACTACTGCAGCAGGGGAATCAAAATAAAGCCCCCCCCCCCCCAGGGTGTTGACAGGCTCAAGATTTGATGATTTTTGACGTTTCCAACATCACACCTGCACCACTTCCCATTCACCAATTTTTGAACACCATATTGAGGGGTTCCTCATCTTCTCAGCAAAAACGAGCGGTGCGTAGCAACACACAACTTTCCTGCACCCCTGTAAGTTCGAACACCAGCTACGTGCTATATCTTCATTCAACGCATTTCTACAGAAACATTTATGCAGAACAAAATGTAGGGACTAGTTAGCTGAGAGTTCTCCGTAAGTTTGATCGAAATCGTTCCAGCCGTTTTTGTCAAAATTGGAATACCGATAAATTAATATTCGACAAATCTCTTTTTCTGAGTTAACTCGGCTTATATCTCCATTCAACATGTATATATATATATACAGAAATAATAATGGAGAACAAAATGTGGGTATGGGTGACTAAAAGACACTCTGTAAGATTTATCACATCTGGTGAAGCAGTTACCCTGGTATTTACGGAAATGTTCGGAAAAAAACGTTATTTTCGACACATATCGATTTTTATCTCTGTTCAATGGACTGTCACAGGAACATTTATAGAGAACAATATGTAGGTATCAACTATTTGAAAACATCCTGTGAGTTTGGTGAAAATCATTGAAGCCATTTGGCCAAAAAGCGTAAAAAACCTATTTTTGCTTCAGGGGCCCATATCTCCGTTCACCGTATTTTCATGGGGATATATATATATAGAAAAGAAAAGTTAGGTATTGATTAGTAGAAGATAATTTGAAAGCTTAATCACAATCGTTAGAGCCGTTTCCGAGAAAAAGGCGAAAAACAATAGTTTTTGGTACATGTTCGTCCCCCACCCCCCTTCCAATCGGCCGAAATCGTCCATAACCTTATTTTGGTGTCTACAAAAAATAACAAACAAAACAAAAAAACGACAAGCTCAAATCAGCCATTCTTCGCAAATCGTACTACAGACACACATGGACCACGCGCCGAAATTAGGTTTTTTAGACTCAGTAGGCCTCAAAATGTGAAGATCTGAAGAAAACCCAAATTTTTGTTTTGACACGATTACTATACTTTCCTTTACTTGATATCTTCCCTGCAGGTTACCATATGCCGCCAAAATAAGGGTATGAACAAAATCCACCGAAAGTTAAGTATAGTTATCATAGTGATCAAAACACCAATTATTTTTATTCTCAAAAACGGCTCTAACGATTTTGATTAAATTTATTATATTGATAGCTCTCAATAAGGCAATTATAGCATACAATTCCCATTTGTGGGAAAATGACGAGAGCAGCACAATAAATTACCAAAACTTTCGACGAAATCGATTTTAGCGCGGTTTTTAGAGAAAACAACCCTACCAAATCAGCTGGAACTTGATGTCTAGCCTACAAATTACCATGGGCCGCAAAAATAAGGGTATGGGAAAAATTCCTCGAAAGTTAAGTATAGTTATCATAGTGATCAAAACACCAAATTTTTTTTCTCAAAAACGGCTTTAACGATTTTGTTTAAATTTTTTATATTGATACCTCTTAATAACGCAATTATACCATGAAATTCCTGTTAGTGGGAAAATGACGAGAGCAGCACAATAAATTATCAAACTTTTTGACGTACAGCGTTTTTAGCGCGGTTTTTTCCTTATAAACTCCGCTGGAATGTTAGTAGAATGTTAAATAAAATTGGTGTAGTAGTCCAGTCCAATACCTAAAGGGCGAGTGTTTAAAAATGCTCATGAGATACATGGGGCTCACTCCAGAAATTCCTGAATTTCAACTACCGCTGTTTCGCTTAATACCAGTTCTAACAGTTATTACCCAATAACTCTGCAAAAGTGATTACTATCCTCCTTCAAAAAATTCGTGTTTACATCCTCATTAATTTTCTGTATACCAATTGCTCAATAATGGTCCTGCAATGAGTATGAGCAGCACAATAAATTTCAGAAATGTAGGCGCTACCGCTTCCTGCTTCTGTGAAGTGTTGTTTGACCAAGTTCAAAGGAAATGATGATGATAAATGAATTGATTAAATAGAATTAGCCATGTTCAAAGTGAATTGACGTAGAGCTAAGGAAAGTTGTGTGTTGCAACGCACCAGATTTTTTTTTGTGTTTCATCCCATTTTTCATGGATTGCTGATTATTTGAAGTTGGAGGCTTAACAGTACGTGATTAATGGCTCATTAATTAATATAAATCGATCCACAGGGGTAATAATTAGTAACAGATTATGAATTTATTAACATGATATAACCAACTTATATAAAAGTTTGCAATTCAAAAACAGGTAATGAGTTCAGTTTCAAAAATATATGAACATTTCTTCTTTTTTTCTAAACAACATTTTAACACACAATAGTCAATGAAAACGCCTTTTAAAACCTTTAGAGATCGAATTAAGTTGTAACCAAAGCAAAAGAGACAAACACACAGTACTATTCTGAAATACGCAATACCAATACGAAGTACAGCATTTGTTGCTGGTTATTTCTCTTTCAAGAAAACAGTTGCTACTGGACGTGGATAACTATTAACACGTAATTACTTCAACCGAGTAATACAATTTTCAACTCAACTTTAAAAAAAAATTAGTTTATTCAGTAACTCAAGTATTTTCCATTTTTGAAGAAAACTTCGCGTCACTACCTGTTGAAGTTTTAATGATGATAGCTTAGTGAGTGGGGCACCATATTCAGCTTGTTCGTCATGACACAGTTTGAATGTGACGTGATCGCTTGTAGTGTAGTACTATACAGCAACTGTATAAGATTGCTAAGGAAACAGACCAAAGTATTCAAGGTATGCCTAAGGTTGGTGGCATGTTTTGAAACTATCTGAAGCATATAAGAAGAGAAATGGGAACGCTCCTAGCTGTGAGATGGCTGGGTGCTTATATCTCCTCTCAATAACTTTTGGAGAAATATATTGAACAAAATAAACTGGTCAACTGGTAAAAAATTACCCGGCTCACTTACACAAAAAAGGTTGGCACCGGAATGATCCTGATTGAAATGTCACGCTGGTTCTTACTAACCATTCCTGTATTTTGTTACTTTTAAACATTCACCTATAACTTTGCAAACTGAGATATAAACGCCCACAGTTTAAATAATTAAAGTGGCTAGAGAAATGACTAAATTTACAAAGAGGTGAAGAAAGCTTTGTGGTTATTTCATTGTACGATACAATATCACACAGTACTCATCAATGGTTAATGATAACAATGTATAATGGAAGGGGTGAGTGGAAGACAAAAAAGAGCTAAACTATTACATTAGTACAAATGACACTGCTTCTCCTGCGAGACATTATTATAATTTTATCAACCCATAAACAAGCTAGAAGAATAGTTATAGCGCACAAGCTAAGAGAGTGTATGGCTTCAGTTGAGCACCTCTCCATCAATCGTAATACTACGTTCTTAAAGGCACTTTTATTATTACTTTCTACCTTAATTATAATAACTTCTTTATTATTCCTCATCTACGTAGCTGAGGGTGAAGGTGCCTCATAAAAATGATTTAACTAAAAATTGATAAAACGCGTAGGTAAGATTTTTTGATGTGATATTGAGGGGTGATACATCGAACTTATTTCTTTCCACTTTATGGAATTAATATACTTAAAATTTGCTGTTCAAAAACATTGATTAATACATTTTTGTGACGTAACCTCTACAATAATCAATGTTTAAATACGATGAATATTTTGTTCCACAAATTAAGCATTCCATAGTATTTCAGCAACCTTATCAACTTTTGTTTTAGAATTTATAACATTTATAACAAGAAAAAAGTCTCTGTGTTACAAGTATGGCTCCTAGATGAGTGCAGGGGGGGGGGGGGGGGTAATTGTCAAGTTTCCAATTCTTAGTTCGCACCTGCTGTTGTAAACTTTTTTCTTAAACCATTACACCAGGTTATATATTTGACTGGGTAACTGTAACTGTTATGAAGTGCAGTGATGCCAAAACTGTTTCACCAATGTTGATAAAATGTGTGGAAATTTAGTATCATATATTATCTGCTATAATCAACCAACAACCAACTCTCAACCTGCTTTTTGACCAAAATTTTAGAATTCTAACTCTATGGTTTTCATAAACTTTCTGGGAGTTATTAGGGTTGATACCAAACACTCTTCCATGGAGCTCAGTGATTAATAGTGATGATGGTAGTTGGTCTTATGGGGACCACTACACATTTTAACCACACCACCAAACATTGTATTTTTTGCTTTAAAGAATTTTAAAGTATTTGATCACATGGTTGCTCTAAACTTTTTGTAGATGGTGCAACAAAATTTTTCAAATTCATCCAAACCAATTTATAGACATTAAATTTATTTCTACAGTATTATGAGTGAAGAGGAAGATGGGCAACACAGGGTTTTTTTTACCGTTTTTCACAAAGTTGACAGGAGACGCCTGGACCAGCATCCAAAGCGTAAAAAGATTTCAATATTTATCACTTTTCTCAATGTTTCGAGTGTTGATTCATAAGTTAATTGACAGTTACTGTGCAATGGCAGTTGAGCCTCACTTGTAGCTAACTATGCATAGAGTTTTTACTAAATAATCACAGTTTTAATTCAAAGTAAACCATAAATTGTCTATTCTAGATATCATTGACGCTTAGCTCTACATGAAACGAAAACATCAAATCAGCTTTTCTATCACCCTAATTTCAAATTCTGCCATTATACAGAACTTGGACTGTCTTCTCACTGCCGGGTCCACACACTGAATCCAGCGAAAGCTGTTAATGAGAATGATAAAATCTTTTTTTTCTTAACAACGTACTAGTTTTACGATTAATTGTATCACAAAGATCAGTAGAGTATCATTCCCTAATTTTGAATAAGGAGGAAGGCGGTATAAATTTATAAGCGTACCCAAAACACACTTCCTTGACACCACATATTTTTTTAATTAAAAGAGCACTTCCGCCCTACCCACAAGTCAGAGTAGTACTTGGCCATTGCCAGTCAGCATCACACTGGACAAGCCACAAGTTTGCTGATGCTGCACACTGGATACATTTTAGGTGTTTGCTGTTGATGGACTACACAACAATTCTCGCTTCTCTTCTTTCTTTTTTTTGTTGTTATTATCAGCACCATTAAGAGTCAATTCCATGATGTCACTGCATATTCAGTTGCTACTTGGAGGAAAATCTTCAGAAGTTGACAGAAAAGAATGGGGACTTCTTAGTGTGCTGTACTGAACATGATAACTTTGAGTTACCAAATGGGCTACCAATCAAAGGTTGAAAAATGTATGTGTTATGAAAACGCGACCCTTTGGGCCTCAAGCCCCCTAGACCTCTTGCAGCCAGCAGCTAAAACTCAAAAACATGGAACATGTTCCAGCCTCCCGGTTGTCTGAGTGCACATTTTTTATAGTCTGCTGATTCTCAGATGGTTTCCCAATGGTTAAGTTAAATTAGCGTTCAGGGTAAATATTAGTTGGCGAAATGGGTTTCAATTTTATGCACCACACAATTTTAAATTTGTTTTTTTGCAATGTTCATTCTTCTGTTTAGTCAGCAGGGGTTTTAGGTCGTTCAGACGTACTACTGTTGATAAAAATATCTTTTTCCCGTTTTCAGCAATGTATTACACTTGCATTCACAGGCTGTGTGGATGATGAGTGGGTGAATGGAGGAGGTGAGGCTGGTGAGGATTGAGAGGGAGTGGTCAGTGGGCCCAAGGTGGGAAAGGGATTGCGACTAATGAACGTTCCAATGAAACATGACGATTTCAGGCAGTTAGATAAGAATTGAAGCACGTTTCATGCTAAAAGGGATGTAAGAATGTAAGTTTGATGTAAGAATTAAAACTATGGCCAATGAACCTACAGTGCAAAGAGGTTAGTAAAGCAATGGGCCACTGACTAACAGTTACAACAATGATTCCACTCCAATGCTCATGACAGTACTGCAATTGGGCCAAGGGCCAAACTTTGTCATTGGGATAGAATGGTAAGCGATTCTCATATAATATCATCATGAGCAGCCCTCACAGATTTAGCTACTGTTTTTATATGTTAACAAAGACATGGGTTCCTTCGCGATGTAGCTTTGGAATTAGTTAGAATAGGAGTTTAATGCACATAATCTAAATCAAACTATAGTAAACAAAATAAAGCAAAAGGAACTTAACCCTTGAACTATTTTTTATGGCTCTGTGTAGATACACTGCACTTTAAATATTATTGTCGATGGTATTTTGACAGAACGACCAGAAGTATTTTTCCAAATTCACAAGGTCTTTGAATGATCATCAGCTCTTGATTGGTTCTAGATAATAAGCCTTCTGTTGTTAAGTTACCTCCCAGTTGGTAAAAGGAACCTTACACATTATGTTTCAGGCGAAAATTTTACTTCATCTTTGAAGTATTAACTAAAAACGTTTCTATTTCCGTATTCTTGAACTTGCTACTGTAGTGCTAGATCGTACAGCTGTTTTAGACTTCAAAGTTGCCTTAGCTGCATTCGATGCAGGTTTAGGTTTATTATGTCGCATATCAGCACACTTAGGGATGTGCCTTTGGGCTGCAGCATCATTGAACTTTCGGCTGCAATGAGGACATTGTGTATAGTTAGATGTGTCCATTGGGGGTGGTGGTGGTAGATCAGATAGCTTCCCTCCTTTCGCTAAATGCACAGACACTTCCTTTGCAGCTCGTATGCTATTGACAAAGTCTTCGTGGGTTTTTCTCCAATTGTTCTTCTTCACCGGCTCTGTTTTCTGTAAAATATGGAAACTCATCATCAGGAGAAATTGTCAGTGCATGACTTTCATTGTGTCATTTTAAATCCAATGATTGTGATGTGCCTACCAAACCAAGTGATTTAGTCCTTTTGGTTAATAATGTTTTTTACCAATAACGCGGTATATAAAACTGATTGTCAGCTTATTTTGTTGACATTACATATTGTAAATATGCTTCTATCCAGTGCAAACTGAAGAAAAGAGAATCGCACAGGAGGACTGAATAGTTAGGAGAGTATGAATTAATTTCAACCACAAGAAGGACAGCTTCCAACATGAACACAAAAAAAGAAAGGGGGAGAAACCGAAAGACTAACCCCGTATTCAGACCTACAAGGAGGAATGAGACATCATTCCAGAGATAAGTAGGCTCGGAAGGACATAATCCATAGGAATTGGAAGGAAGATGGTTCGCACAATGCAGGGAATAGCCAAAAGGCAACTGAACTAAAGGGATGAAGAGTGGAAAGGAGGGAAGGAGGTAACGGAGGGGGGGGGGTCAGATACTTCATGTTTGGGAAGAACTCCTATCACCTTAACTGGGATCAAACATGTGTCATCATAAAACATTGCTATTTCAGCAAGGCTTGAGTTGCAGTAACAGCAAGTGAATGGAGACTTCCGGTATTGGCCATCATCGAGCTACTTTGTAGGGGCCAGTGTGTTTTCCCATCACTTATTCCATCTCATTCTTGTATCCCCCATACTCTGTGTACTAATTTATATAAACTTGACAGCAAGGAGTTTTTACTCATGTTTAATCATTTTGCACTTGCCCTTTGTCCAACAACATGTTCACATGAAAATGGAACGAGTAATTCCCAATACAAGGCTTCTGTGTTTTCACTGTGTAGTAATTATGTCATTATTTTCTGACCACTGAAGTATCATAGAATAGCATACAATTAATTCTTAGTGATGATATCCAAGTTTCGATTCCCATCATGTTTCCTTTCTCAATCACATAAATTATTACTGTTTGTGAACAAGTGTTTAATCTGAAAACACTGCAGCCAAAAAGTATCCTCAACAAGGCTTTTTGATTCACCTGGGCAAGGCAGAGCTTAAGAGCTAGCATATTAGTTAGCGCATAATTGAGAGACAACATGCAATTAACATTGTTCATTCCAGTAATTAACCACTCACCTTATTAACAGTGGCTTTGATTGTCTTGATGTAACTTTCAGCCTCTGTTCCAGTCAGACGATGCTTCATTGGATCAAACTTTTTTCTTTTCTTGGTTTTGGATTTGGTGCAAATTTTTTCGTGAACAGTGAGGCGATCAGGAAGGAAGAACCGGCTACACATTTTACAAGGGACACGGCCATCTTGAGGGTCCTCAATTGGCTTTGGTGTTTCTTCAACTGGTTTGACCAAGCTCTTTTGGGATCCAGCTGATGAAGGAGTACTCTTAAAAATTAAATAAATGAGTAAACATTTAATTTTTCAGCCAAAAATATCACCAATTGGCTACACACTTAAATTTTGCACACCTCACATCTATGCTATTGAACAATGTGTATGGCTCCCTGAAACCAATATTTAATTAGCCATTGGAGACGATCCCAAACCTAGACCTTGAGGGCTCTCAACACTCAGCTCACTTTCGAAAATGTTCACGGTTACAGGCAGCTCAACAGTAGCGAGATTGTGGCTTTGCCGACTCAAACTTGTTTCCTCGAAAATTATCACTGTACTATGAAGGCTGAAATTAACACAATGGACTCTCTTCTTCCAGGAAAAGAAGTTCCTGTTAAGGAAATGGTGATCTTGAATCTGCCTTCCTCATAGTTTCAACGAGTTTGTACATATCCTTGCCTTCTCGTCCATTTTGCATTCTCTATGTAAAATACATTGTAGAAAGACACAAAAGGAAGCGCAAGGTATGCTCAACCAGGCTGCATCAACTATTGTAAGCAAGAACTTCTCTGGTAGTCCTTTTTTCTACTCAAACCCTCTCCTTTTACTGCTGCCAAACTGAAATCTCAGCTCACCTTACCACAGCTGAACTCTTCGACCTGCCTTGACTGCTAGGTCCTGCCACAGCGATATTAATAGCTAGCAGTCATCTGTCACTGTGTTACACCAACTGCATTCAGTGTATAGGGCATATGCTATGTTTTGACTTTGTTAGTTCAGGAACTCCACACTTAAGCCTCACGATGCTCTTCATTCAACCCAATCTTGAGGAAGGGCTTAGTCTTAGCTTCCGGTTATGTCACAAATACTTGCAAAATATACTTACTCCCAACATCATGCTCCTTGCACAAGATGTTTGAGCAATTATCCATAGGTAGAACTTTCAATGTATTCTAATTAGTGTATCCGAACGTTTTTATATTCTGTGATTCACCGGTTATGCACGTCTCCTCATACTGGTATATTGCACGCATCGTCTCAGTACAGAGACACGCTACACAAACAGCAATGAAGGACATATAGTTCCTTTCGTGCATGCAACCAGAGCCTTGCTCCCCACCCTTCCGCATCATAGAATAATATGAGTTTAGGAAGAACTAAGATGGCTTGCTGTCCTGGAAAGTAGATTGCTGTCTTCATGACACCTTTCTTGGTGAATTCAATGCTGGCTTTGGCCGACAGGAAGCATAATGATTGTTCCTCCATGACACTACATTAATATCAATACATTTGCAACATGCATACACACTAGTTCAAAAAGAATATAGTTAAGTTCCAATGAGGTGATTTGTTTCACTTTACATACTTCAGCTTTATTTTTTCCCACAGCCATACTCCCAAAATCGATGTCAAATACACCGAATACCACCCACATTAATCTCTTTATTGTAATCTTTAGTACTAACCACACGAGAGAATGTACTAACCACACGAGAGAATGATCCAAGTGGTGATGCAACCGTCTTTAATGGTTTCTCAACAGTTTTGAAAGTAGTTATAGTTGTACTGTCCTTCAGTAAGATCTTGTCAGCAGTCTACAGTAAAGAAAATGAAAAGCATAATCAATTTTAGGCATTTATTGTTGTGTTGCTCTGTACTGAGTGTAGTTAGGAGAAAAGCAATGATGTTTTACATATTAAAGATAAGTATTTGAATGATCTTATTCTATGGTGTATAACAACGACTCTACCACTGAACAATGATAGTTCTCTGAGAAAGTATTGTGGGCTCTCCTTTCAGCGCAAAAAAACACCTCCACAGACCCAACGAGTTTCCACATTATTATTATTATTATTATTATTCCCCTTCAAAGCAGTACTCCTTAACACCTGAGTAGGTTGAGGACTATTTGCCTCGAAAATGGAATTCAGGGCACGAGAAGGTAATGGTAAAATAGAACTGAGTTACAATGAATTCAAATGTCTTTGAATTGCAAGGGCAGCCCCAGCACTTTTAATGTATTTGGTTAGCCAGGTGATTGAAGGAGAACCTTCTACATCACAGACGCAGCTGTGTTCAGGGTCATCAATGAAGTCACACTCAGCCGAAAACTCGTTTTTCCACGAGGACCCCAGTTGGCTGATGGGTGATCTCGAGGTTTGACCTGTGAAGCAATGCCTTACGTCTTACAACGTGCCAGTTGCATGCATGAAATGTGACTGGAATGCCCACCATTCAACTTTTAGGTGTAACATTGAAGTGACAGGCCACCTCAGCAGCTAAAACTCAGTATAGCTCAACACAAGAATTGTTTTCATATCTTTTCCTATGTTCTCCTTACCACACTGGGCTGAAGGAGATTCAAGAGCATTATGCCCTCAATATTACCTCATAAATCACTCACTTTTCATAGGTGTTGTCACTACCAACAGAGGTTAAGCTCATGATTGGCTACTTCCTCGATTCTGGGCACAGCAGAGTCTTAACAAAAGAGGAGAACCACTTTGGCTACATAGCGAGCAGTCAAATATGACTATGTCGACAAAAGTTTCTATTCGTCAATACCAATCAACTCGTAAACTTGACCATTTATACAAAATAGAAAAAATGTGTTATTTTGTTCATGTGTTGTTTTGTGATATTTTTATGAGACTGGCAAATGTGAGATAACACCTTTGAATGAATTTCAATATGATAAGATGTGAGGAATGTGCTCACTGACAGATCAGAGATATATGTTATACAGGAAAGCGATTAAGATTCCATAATTGCTGCTAACCCGTTCAGGAGAATTCCAGAGTTATGTTACATTTCATACCAACATGTGATTTACTTGCCTGGAGCGTTAAACGAATATTTTACAGTTTTTTTAATCACAGATTTTTATACAAAATGAGCAGCATAATGAGTCATTTTGAAGAACAACAAAGGACCAATGAGAATTCGATACCTTAATTGGCGATCCAATGGTGGGCTTTGGTAGCTTAGTGAGTTTGCTTTCTGCTGATCTAGATATGGCTGTTGGCTTCCTCAAACCAGTCCCTATCTTCTGGCTAATGCCATTGTCCTGAAATAAAAAGGAGTGGTGCTATTCAATGCCATGTGTGCCATCAAATATTTATGCTTCCCTCAACCAGAAGAAAAAGTTTGTATCAGACTTTCAGGTTTACTACATGAAAGAAAATCGAATTTTCTCCCAAGGTATGTGGGTGTCTTGAGATCTCGGACGTTATCCTTGACAGGGGATCCAGAAAATTGTTGCCATTAACACTTAGAAATGCTCTCACCAAACTTTGGGGAATTTGTACCATCTGGGAGGAGTTCTTGACCAGGTGGTATGGGTTCCCAAAGGCCATAACGGGTAATGCATGGATAACAGCCCTCTACCAGGAGACTGGCTTAATGACAACCTGTCATACCTCCACAGGTCTGGGTTTAGTGGATGCTGAGCAAGGGCATGATAGCAAAATATCCCTCTATGACTTTCAACTGATATAACCCTCTTCTGAGAGTTTAGGAACAGCCATTTTGATAAGGAAACATACCTGTTATAATCAAACGTGTGCTTTCTAGTATATGTGGCAAGAATGAGGAGTTCAGGACTGATGAGTTGTGGGTTCAAGCTAGGGGCATTCACAAGATGTGACTGGTTTGTTTCCTTATTAAATGACTGCTTCTAAACCCTCGACGAGGGTTATATCAGTCACGGATGTTGTGGTTTTGGTAATATGCAAGAGGTTGGCCCCTGCAGCATCCACCAAACTCAGACCTGCGGAGGTAGGGCAGGTATTTGGTCGTTAGCCAATCTGCTTGTAGAAAGTTGTTGCCTGTTACTGTGCAGAAGTGACCCCTGAGGAATCCTGTACCATCTAGGGGTTCTTAATCTGGTTTCCCACATGATCTAACTCAGCCATCACGTTCTTTACAAACTGATGTGACAGTGCCTTGGGGATCAAGAATCTTAGAGTAACTACCTCAGCGCCCACAAGCCATATTTATTTTGGTGAATATCTAAGAAGCGTCTCCAAGGTCAGTACCTAAAGCCCTGCCTTCATTTACATACTTTCCCCTCTCGAAACAAAATTAATCATTCACAACAAAAGTAACGCATAACAGAGTAATTACATGTTTAGTGATTGACAACTTTGTGAACCCTCTACTTTGGTACCTATGGATTCGGGGAGCTATGAAACTTGCCGGGCAAAATAGGTACAAGTAAAAACAGTACTTTTAAAAAATTGTTTCCTAACTCATCACCTTAATACCACATTCTGTTTTCCGCTGTTTTTTCATTTCCGTTCCCTTTTTTCATTTTCATTCACCCATTTCATTCTTTCATTTTTCGTCTTATTCTATTCTGCCCCCAATAGTTACACTATCTCATAACTTCTCCACTTCTCTTCTATTCATCAATCCTCTGTTTATGATAATTTACCTTCAATCCCCTTACGGACTAAATCACTAGCAGGAAAATTGTGGAAATCAATTTTAAGAGAAAGAAAAAACGGAGTTATCACAACATTAGTCAATTTCGTAAGGTAGAACGTAGTGATCAAACAGGTAGGACACTAACAGAAAAGATTAGGGAATTTGATTATGGGGAGAAGGGTGGTTCAGCAAACCCCACCACAATGTCATTTTGATCTTGCAGATAAACAGTTTGACCAAGTTCCTAAATGTTTGCCCCATGGGAAGCATGTTGGATATATTCGAAAAGTTTGAAGTAATCCAAAGTAATAAAGAAGGTAAGTGTCTCAATGAAGCAGTTCCTCAAATTATCCCATCTCACAGTTTGATCTTCTCATAATGTATATTGTAAAACGTGTCCTTTCCTTTTCAATTGGATCTATCTTTTGTTCACCATCGAGGTAACCTGTCACTACACCCTCTTCGTTCACTTTGTAAATAAGCTCCATCCTTTCTGCACTTCATTCAGGTATAAAATGCTACTGATGATGATCTAACCATTTAAATCGTTTCGGCTTTGTCAGTCAAATTAGTGTAACTCTTGGAATAACTCCATTTTTTGTTTGTAACCAATCCGCTTCTTGTTCTACTCCCTCCACTCCACTTTGCACCTGGTCTGCGAGAGAAGCAAAATCTTCACTTCTGATGATCATTGAAATCTGTTTTCCCTTTCTCACTTTCCCTCTTGGTCATGTACATGTGCTAATCATCCAACACACCCACATATATATCTGTTGAGAATCAAAATGTTACACGAACGTGACTTTCCACGAACAATTGAATCAAGATTTGTTAAGGAATGTTTTGATTTGCATTTTGGTACAAAAATTATTGAAAAATTAGCGTTCTAACTGTTTTCTGATTGAATAAGCTTTATGTTCACAGTCACATATAAGCTAGCGTCTATTAGTTTGTATGTGATTAGGTTAGTATGTGATGTGAACTATGTACCGCATGAACGTAATTAATAACAAAACGTTACATTGAAAAACATGAAGTTACGTACATTTAGTGGCGAAGTAACACTTAAACCACTGAAGCTTTTATTGAGCGAACCAATTGAGCCAGGTGTCTTCTTGGGGATCACTCTTCTATTCCCCTCCATTGGCACGAATTTGGCTGGCGGGCTTATCGCGGTCTGCTGAGGAGAAACGTGAATGCTATTTTGCAATGAGGCACCCCCAAGGTTGGGCAACCTTTTGGGGATTTCGAGCTTGGTAGCGCTGACTAAGCCGTGGCTTTTGGATAGCTGTTCCAAACTGTTGCCGTCTTTCAGGCTTAAATCGGCTTTGGGGTTGTTCAGACGGTCCAAACTGACTACCCTACGTTTCAAAGGTTCCAGTGGATGACTTCGATCTCTTCCAGCTCCTCTTCTTTCCTCAAAAAGTTGCCTCACGCGCCCAACACCTCTTTCATCTTCTTTCTTGACCTCCAAAGATTTGTTTTGCAGCCTCAACTGAAAAAAATAAACAAGCAATCAATAGTACAGTTCAGTTAATTGATATGTCGCATTTAAGGGCTGATCAACGAGTACGTTGTTGAAATATCTGTATTACTGTCATATGAGAAGGTTTATTTGACTGGTACAATGTTAAGACATGTACCCTGCCAGTAGTCATCTTGAAAAATATTAAAATAACTCTCAATTTTATAAGCTGTATAGCCTTATGTGTACCTAATTATACAATAAAGGGGAGCAGCAACAAAATGCACATGAGACGAAGGGTTTCTGAGGATGTAAGGCCCACCATGTTGTGCTCCTGCGTTTTGTGTCACTTCATGCTAAGTCGAATAGCCCACTGAATAGTGCTAGCGATTCGCCCCACCCTATTTGAATGAAAGAATTCAGCCAAGTGGAAGTCCGAAAGGATTCAGGTTACCTGAGTCACCACAATGCAGTGGAGATGGAACTACAGGTAGCTAAAGCTATAGCCATGATTATTACCATTCTTAGATCCCTAAAGTCAGTGGATATTCCAGTGACACCTTGATAAGCCCCATCAGTTCCCTACATGTTGTAGTTTTGGTTTATTATTCATTCTGAATAATAAGTCCATGTTTTCGGTCACGAAAAACTTTTTACAACCCCCCCTCAAAATTTGATACTTTACGTTTCAAGACATGGGGATTCCAAATATGCAATGTCCGGGCCGTTTTGTGCCTTTAACGTGGTCTAAAAAATCCGTTCTTTCGCACAAAAATCCCATTTGGTATCTAGTTGTGCCCGCCATCTCGCAATCCGATCGGACGAAGCCCATGGTTGTTATGGACAAAAAATGGTTAAAAAAATTAACAAAACGCAGTATAATCGCAAATACGCCGTGTTTCGTATCGTTTTCAAGGTATTTTTACATTGTGGGTCGAATGGAATGAGTATCAGACGTGTACAACTGCGTATAGGGAAATTACAGTAATTATTAGAGTCAACTAATTGAATGAACTCGCGGGAACTACAGCGGAAGTCAACACTTCGTCGTTAGTACTCCCTCCCTCACTCCTGTATCATCAAAACCACCCACCCACTCGCCTCCCAACGCCCACTCGACTCGCAACGTCGTCTAATTGCCGAGGGTTTGCTGGAAATCCCCGCCCCAATTTCCTCGACTCTTTTTGCCCGACGGGGCGGAGGAAAGTTAGGCCACTTCCTCCGCACACCCCTAAATCGGATCATAAATGCCTACAGACGTTTACGGGCGCCTGGCGCCGGGGGAATATTTAGTTATCGTAGTTCCATTGCAGTCAGGTCATGTTTCGTATGGTTTACTAGTATTTTTCGATGCTGAATCGAATGGGATGGATCTTGGAGCAGTAATACTAGGTCAAGCTGTTCATGAGAATAATAAATCGTAGTGTAATAATTTGCAGTGTTTTTCTTTCCTCGTCTACTACCAGCCATAGCTCAATGCTTGGAGACAAAGATTACTTAAAAACTAGTGCATCAGTATCCTCATTCTTCTATACCCTGTCACCCACCCAATGAATGCCTTGAATGACTACGAATGGACTTGAAAGATAATTCTAGCACAGCTGTAGGCGCTGAAGAATTACTGCAGAACATAAAAGCTGGCGAGTGCATGATACGACTGAACTCTTTTGCAAACTCTAACGAAGTTAATGTCTACTGAATTCCTGAGCAGAAATATATAGCGCATAAGTGAGAGAGTGGGCCACCCGGCCAGACTCTGTTAGTGTGTTTTACCTATAGGGCCACTTCCTTACTGCGGGGCATTTCTGTCATTAGTCAAGAGGACTAACTGAGAGCTGAGATAATGTGCCAGGAGAATGCATCTATCTGTCTGGAACGCTGCGGGTGTGAAACACTCCAAACGCTATATCTCAGGACTAACACGCGAGATAGGTCGCAGCCTTTCGATGATGGAGAGCAAGGACTTGAGACGGATAGTGGGAATCATCACGAGGAACTGCAAAATGGACAAATAAATGGATGTTATGACTATAAGTGCAGGTGGCCTGGTACTGATGAGAAAACGCCCTACGATGTCCTAGCCCAGTGCCAGAATCTCGAAAGGAAGCGATTTTTGGTGTTGGATTAAACGTCCCCGAGGGTAAACATCGATGAAGACTTGCTTGAAATACCTGGCATTCCCTAGGAAGCTAGGCATGGACCTGTGAGACATTTGGCACAATAAGACCGCGGTGCTCTCCCAAATAAGGGGCAGTCAGAGTTATAAGGAAAAATCTCGCAGATAAGCGAGAAAATTATCATTGTTCCGTGAAGCCGTATTATCGAACGTTGAACCACCCTCAGATAAGCCTTCAGAACTGGAAATACTCGAAGGACAAGACAACGATTTGGTCAAAAGTAAAACTCTTTCTTGAAGTAAAACAAACAGATAATACGGAGACAGTAGCAGGGGGATCAATAAACTTTGTCGGTTGAAGTCGTTAACAACGAATTTAAAGGGTCGAATAATCGCGAATCAGTGACTGAAAGGAGGCTATGTAAACTTGACGCGTCAGAACCTAAAATCCGTGAAGTGGAAGGAACATCTTCTTCAAACCGCCGTACAACTGTTGTCTGAAACGATGGAAGTACGAAAAGCGAGAAAACGCCGTTATTCCGTTAAATGAAGTGGAAAAGGCATGAACTTGAAAATGCTAAGCGTAACGAACGTTTGACATTATAAAACACGGGCTCATTTGTTCAATTTCGTGTTATCGGGCATCAGACTTTGCAGGAAAAGTAGGAGATTTGGCTGGTACGGATAGACTGACTGCGCTGATTTTATTATTGGTCAAGCGTTTAGAATAATAATTTAAAAGTATGTTAATGTCTTTCTTCGTGGTAAACGTGAAATTATTTCGGCTAATAAATTTGGGTTTAGGAAAGGGATTGGAACTAATGTCTTTATTGAACACCCCTGAAAAACTCGATATTCTGAGATCCGTCCGAATAATACGAATGTGGCCCTAAGTGTGTTGACATGTAAACTGTTGATGCTTTCAAAAATGACTCCGTTAGCCGATGCAAGTTCTGTGAACATGAGTGGTAGGAGTGAAAATTGTTTTAATTCCTAATAACCAGGAACATCGCGTTGTTTCCTTCTATTTCGCTTTGTCACGCGTAACGCTTCATTTTCGACAATAAATCTTTAAAAGAAAGTGTGGGGTATTGCTATAAAGACTAGCCACTGTTGCCGGTGGGAGCATCGCCAAGAAGGACTTTCGTAAACACAGCACAGCTTATAGACTGCTGCGTAGTGTCATCACCACTTGCCCAACTTCGTTTTCATAAAAACCCAGTAGGAACACCGTTATACTGCTTTTTAGCGATGTCAGTACGAAACCACTCAGTCTCTCACTGTTCGTATGACGAGTGGTCCCCTGTGCACTTAATTAGCTCCTACTACGATATTTTACAATTTTCGTTTTCAAATAAGATCATCAAGCAGTTTCCTTGGTGATATGACCCAGTCATTCGCAAAATACGTAAGCCGCGTCTCTGATTTTTCGAAAGTTGTAACTAAAGCTTTCCTTCTTTGGGCCATCAGAAGTTTTTGGTCTTTCCCGGATTCATTTCACTGCCAGGGCTTTTCCCCATCTGGCAACTCCTCCTGTCGGCCTTCATGGGAGATGTCAATGGACCCCGTCCTCACAACCACCTTCTTTCTCCTTTCGACTTGACACCAACCCAGTTGTTCGTGATTCTGTGTCTTCCAACACTTGTGGCCGAGGAAAATTGCGTGATGCGTGTGCCGAATAGTGATTGGCAATCCAAGACACTTAAAATGTATAGCTGAATTGTCTATTTGTTTCTCCAATTTTATTTGGGTTAGTGTATTTTGCAGTGATGTGCACACGGCGCTTCAATGCCGTGAATGACGCGAGGCAGGGGAAAGTGGAGAAATGGTCGTTGACTTATCGGGGGTTTCCCCCTTTTAAGGAAACTGTGTCGCGGAAAGGAGCAGCGTCGTGAGGTGTTCATAACGAGATGGCCTGTTGAAATAGGATTGTTTTAAAGGAACAATGGGAAAGATTGGGTCGACGGGGAGCCGCCAGTCCGTAATAACCACCGTTGGCAGGAGACTGGGCAGGTAGGTATGTTGTACTCCTGTTAAGGCAAGTGAGCGAGGCTGGTGACTTCCCAAGGCTGCGACGAAGCGGCTCGAACTCCGAGTGACTCATTGAGCCGGTCTTGTGGGCGGGTTTTTCAGATCCCACAGACGTCGACCTCCTGATTCTTCGGGACGACGATCGGGAAACTAACTGTATTCTGCTCATCTCATTGAATCACCCAAGAATTAACTGCTCGATGCCGTTTTTCGATTAAGTGGCTCAAGTCGGAGAGATTTCTGATATGTGTTGATACCAACGGGGACTAAAGATAGTGCAGTAAAGTGGACGAGTCTGGCAACTTGGAGACAAAACCGGCCGGGCAGCACTTTGTTTAATGTATACTCAGTTTAATGAGAGATCAGAAGATATCCGTGTAGCTCAAACACCAGTTGAGGTTAGCCGAGTATTTTAGAGCCCATAAATGGAATTAATGCATGATGTTATTTGTTCATCAAAACTCTGAATTTACAAATCTTACGATACGAAACTCTTTATCCAAATAGTGAAACATTATAATCCCAACATTTCTGCTAAAAAACGTAATGAATTCAAGTGCATCAAAAGGACGGTCCATTGCCTGGGGTACTGACCACTAAATAACCTACTAATCAACCCATCTGGCCCAATCATTACGATGAGTTCCCGTCTGGAATTATCAAAAACTCGGGTTTTGCTCCATCGTGGTTCCTACAATAGCGAGGGAAAGGTTGACGGATGAGCAGTCAAACCTGTCAGTTCCAACTGCCTCGACGCCAGTTGAAAGTTGAAATAAGTTGAATCGTCCATTCGAAATTTGCCACCAAACAGTAAATAGTTACAGGGAGTAATCGCAAGATTAAGCTTAGGGATTCCCCAGGTGTCATACCTCCACGCTCCACTGAGAGCTGGCTGGCTACATGACGAAAACCGGCCATATCAGCACAGGTCCCAATGCGGCCAGTAAATGTTGTGCAAAGCCTTTCAGATAAAGTCCTGGGAATTGGGAAAACGTTGGAAATTGAGTAGAAATAGTTGGAATGTTGAGTAAGTGTGTGGGTTTTAGTGAAAAGTAAAAATACTGATAGAAAGTGTCGATAAGTAATGCAGACGTTCCATTTGCTGATGTAAAAATCAATACTTAACGTACTAATCTCCCGATCGGCCTCAATCACCAAGTTTAAGGACAAGCGAGTATGAGTATATAAGACTGCAATCCTTCGTTTTTTGTATTTTATCCCACTTTACAATAGCCTTACTACAGAAGCGGAACTGCGCATTTCTCGTGTCGTTCTCACATTATCAACACAGCACTATTGTAACTTTTCATTCACATTTCAAATGAATCGTTGAAACCGGTCCACGATAGCAAAAATACTATAATTTTACGTTATTTTCCGCTCTCCAGTCCGTTCTCCTGAGATGAAATTCAACATTCTCGAGGCCTGTTGCTGAATTTGATCCATTTCTACGTTAAACGAAATAATGAAAATCGGCTGAGAACTGCGAGAATCGGCTCTTTGTATCACCCCCAATGCTTTCAACACGTCTCAGATTTGTCTGAGATTGTGAACTAAACTGAAAAATGGATCTAAAATATACGACGCATCACACCCGCGGCAACTTTCCCGCTTTCTCTTTTCCTTAGCTCTATAAATTCACTGTTTTTTATTAAGTTCAAACTTGATACCTAACGAAAAAATAATGAAACTGCTCAAATATACCTAGTTGTCACAGTGATTAAAACACTGATTATTTTTTCTCAAAAACGGCTATAACGAATTTGATTATATTTTTTGTGTAGACAGCTCCAAATTACCAAAAATGTCGACGAAAATCGATTTAAGCGCTGTTTATTCATTATAAATTCCGTTCAAATGTTACTAGTATCTTCAAAAAAATTCGGGTGGTAGTCCAATCAAGTACCTATACGATGAGTAATAACGTTCAAAAGATCTATATGGGCTACTCCGGAATTTCAAACTACTACCATTTCTCACATTTTTCACCTGATTGCTCCAAAACGGTGAACGCGATACTTTTCAAAAACAATCGCGTAGACAGCCTCTGAAATAGCATGTGAACTGATTGCTCAGTAATGATCGTGGCACAAGTAGGAGCAGCACAATAAATTCCAGAACCACAAGAGCTTCCCGCGGTCACGTAGAACGTTATTATCAGAACGAAAATAGATTTGATTAGTTTCTAGAGTCAATAGTATCGCCGAATGCACGCGAGACTAAGGAAAGTTGTGTGATGGGCCGCGCCAGATATTTTCACTGTGCTTTTGCTACTACTTCAATTTATTTTTCTCTCGATTCATTTGAACTTGGTCGAGTACAACTTCACGGTAGTAAAACGAGCGGTGCATAGCAACACACAACTTTCCGCCACCCCCGTAAGTTCCAACACCAGCTACATATGCGGGTGTTGCTACGCACCAGATATTTTTGATGATCCTAGTAACATTTGAAATGAGTTTACAAGGAAACAACTGCGCTAATTTTCGTCGAATCGTTGGTAATTTGTTTCCCACAAATTTCCAAGTATTATTGTGTCATCTGTAGCTGCATATATATAAAATATCGGGTGCGTAGCAACACACAACTTTCTGCCACCCCTTTAAGTTCGAACACCACCTACATAGGCGCGCGCTATATCTTCGTTCAACGCATTTTTACAGGAACATTCATGGAGAACAAAATGTAGAGACTAGTTAGCTGACAGTACTCCGAAAGCTTGATCGAAATCGTTAGAGCCGTTTTTGAGAAAAGTGGAATACCGATAAATTAATATTCGACAAATCTCCTTTTCTGAGTTAACTTGGCTTATATCTCCGTTCAACATATATATACAGAAATATTTATGGAGAACGAAATGTTGGGATGGGTGACTAAAAGACACTCCACTAGAATTTATCACATCTGGTGAATAAGTTACCCTGAAATTTACGGAAATGTTCGAAAAAACGTTATTTTCGACACATTTTCATTTTTATCTCCGTTCAATGGACTGTCAGAGGAACATTTATTGAGAACAATATGTTTAAGTTTAAGTTAACAATAGGGTTTAAGTGAACAATAAGTTTAATAATGTTTAATCAAAATCGTTAGAGCCGTTTTCGAGAAAAATGCGAAAAACCCTAGTTTTTGGTACATTTTCGTCCCCCACCCCCCTTCCCATCGGCCGAAATCGTCCATAACCTTATTTTGGTGTCTACAAAAAATAACGAACAAAACAAAAAAAGAACCAGCTCAATCGGATCAGCCGTTCTCCCGCAAATCGAACTACAGACACACACGGACCACGCGCCGAAATTAGGTTTTTTAGACTCAGTAGGGTCTGAAACGTAAAGATCTGAAGAAAACCCAAATTTTTTTTTTGGGCCGATTACTATACTTTCCTTCCCTTCGGGTAGCGGAAAGTAAAATATCTGGTGCGTTGCAACACACAACTCTCCTTAGCTACGTCAATTCACTTTGTACATGGCTAATTCTATTTAATCAATTCATTTATCAGTCAGTTTATTTGAACTTGTTCTAACAACGCTTTACGGCAGCAGAAAGCGGTAGCGCCTACAGTTATGGAATTTATTGTGCTGCTCGTACTCAATGCAGGACCATTATTGAGCAATTGGTACACAGATAACTAATGAGGCTGTAAACACGATTTAAAAAAAAGGATAGTAATCACTTTTGCAGAGTTATTGGAAAATAACTGTTAGAACTGGTAGTAAGCGAAACGGCAGTAGTTGAAATTCTGAAATTTCTGGAGTGAGCCCCATGTATCTCATGAGCATTTTTAAACACTCACCCTTTAGGAATTGGATTGGACTACAATACCAATTTTTTTTAAACATTCTACAACAATTCCAGCGGAGTTTATAAGGAAAAAACTGCGCGAAAAACTCTTTTGGTCGAAAATTTTGATAATTTATTTTGCTGCTCTCGTCATTTTCCCACTAATGAGAATTTTATAGTATCATTGCCTTATTGAGAGCTATCAACATAAAAAATGTAATTAAAATCGTTAGAGCCGTTTTTGAGAAAAAAAATTTGGTGTTTTGATCACTATGATAACTATAGTTAAATTTCGGTGGATTTTGTTTAAACCCTTATTTTGGCGTCCCATGGCGACCTGTGGGCGAGATATCAAGTTTGAGCTGATTTGGTACGGTGGTTCTCTCTAAAAATCGTTCACAGACACACATACACACACACACAGACTGACACACACACACAGACCATTTTCCCAAATAGTGTTTTTCGGACTCAGGGGGGTCCGAAACGTAAAGATCTGAAGAGAACTCAACTTTTTTTTTTCAGCCGATTACATAACTTTCCTTTCTACTTCGTAGAGCAAGGAAAGTAAAAACATGATCAAAATGGGTTGAGGAAAACGTTTAGCGTTTTTATCATTATGATTGCTATAGTTATTTTTTGGCGGATTTCACCCATATCCTTTGTTTAGTAATTGGCGTCAATGAAACGAACGTAACATCAATCTCTCTCTCTCTCTCTCCTGATATCCTAATCACGGCTTGTTTTGTACACCTAAGGTGCGGATCAGAATCGACCGTCCGACGAAACGAGTCATGGTCAGTTGCCTCGTTTTATTGTTGTTCCCTGGTCGATATTAGGCAGCGTGTAACCATTTTCTTCCTCATCAACGATTTAGGGAAAAGTAACGCGACATATATCTCGTCTGTGTCTACTCCTCTCGACCACGGAGAATTTTAGACTTGTTTTTATAGTGTCCCGAAGTCGGACTTATTTTCGGAACGTGCGCGTCAAATTGTGTATTGGCCAGGTTTGGGTGCCCATTCTGCCTACTTTCCATTGTCTACGCCTTGAGATTTGTTTTTATTTTACAACCAGAGCGTCCTATTCAGTTTATATCCCTTTATTTTAGTTCTATTATTTCTCATTATAATATTTACTTTACTTCATTTCCATTTGTTTTGTTACTCCTCATTATCTATACATTTATATGAGCCGTGAGTGCTGACTGTGACCGTCTGAGGTTCACAGCGCTCATCGTGTTTCTACACCCTTATTTTGCCGTTACATGGTAACCTGAGGGCTAGGTGTCAAGTTTGAGCTAATTTGGTTCTGCCGTTTTCTCTCAACGGCGTTCACAGACGATTTTCCCAAATGTTTTAGGCGATTACACGGCTTTCCTTTCTATGACGTAGAAGCAAGGAAAGTAAAAAAGAACCGTTAAAATCCGTCTAGACAGCGCACAGACAAAGACCCAGGGGCTTTTCCAGTTCTAATTGAGGGGGGGGGGGGGATACTGCGGAAATCGAGTGCACTAGTTGAAATACCAAAATGGCGGCATAAAGTGTGTTTTCCATGTAGACGTCGCACGTGCAACATTGGCGTTCTTACAAAAATCAGAGCCGTAGTCTGGTAATTTACTAATGCTCATAAAAAAGTAGCACCTTAGAAAGTCCGGAATCAAACTAACGTCGTTTTGACTAATTTTTTTCGCAGTTTTTCCCCTGCGAACTGTTAAAACGAACCATTTCAGAAAAATCATGTTGATAATATCATTACCTATACGTAGATTTCTTAAAGAAAGTCGTGGCGTAGGTCGCAGCGGCCCAATAAATTTCGAGGCGTTAGTGGCTGCCGGTTTCTCCTAATAGAACGTTATGTTCAAATACATGTTTTATGTTACATAAAATTAGTGGAATCCAGGGTAAAGCGAGGATGAGGAAAGTCGTGTGCTACGTAGCACCGAATATTTATATTTCTTCGTAATTTCAGAAACACTCAAAAATCGGCCGCTGCACGTTACTCACGAAACTTCCATTACGTATTCACGATGACGGCGTTACAAATCACCTACGCACTTATTGGTAGTTAAATACAGGCTGTTGTTACATGAGTGGGAGCAACCGAATAAACTCCGAAATCCTTCTTCGCACAGCCAACTACGATACAAAATTTCCAGCTCTTTTATGTTCATGTAAACACATACAGGTTGGATTACTTAGCGAGGCGATCTAAATCGCTGAGCTTACGTGAGACTGAGGAACCTCGTGTGATTGCCAAGTTCGACGTATTTCACATTATGAGCTCAACGATACTCTGACTCGTTCCTTGAAAAAGTTTTGTATACACCGCACACACATTTCCAAATGCGACGATGTGGGTTGATGATGGTTGGGGGGAAGTGGTGGTGGTGGGGGATGAAACAGATAGAAGAACTTTCACGACTCAAGGAAACACAGAAATGGCTCATTTTCGTGTTTGTAAAGCGCACAGTATGGGAATACCTCGTGCTCTGAACTTCGCGGTCGAGCTCTTCGGGGTCATCACGAATGTTTTACTCCGCATTCCTATCCCAGGCCAAATACTAAGGCAGGTTTCACGATAGTGCTTTGAAATGTGCATCGCACGACTCTTCGTATTCAGTTATTCTGGCCGTAAACGTATTAGGGGAACTACGTCGACAAACGTATTACAAATTGTGCAACCGAAGATGTGATGACAAACACGTTGACTTAATCGAGAGAAAGTTTCTCAGACGGTTCGTCTAAAAAATTCGTTCTTTCGCACGAACATCCCATTTGGTATCAAGTTGTGCCCGCCATCTGGGCAATCCGATCGGGCGAAGCCCATGGTTGTTATGGGTAAAAAATGGTTAAAACAATTAACAAAACGCCGTATAATCGCAAATATGCCGTGTTTCGTATCGTTTTCAAGGCCCACTCGACTCGCAGCGCCCTTTGGACTCGCAACGTCCTGCCAATTGCTGAGGGACGGTTCGCTGGAAGCCGTCTTCCCACCCCACCATCGGATCAGATGTTTACGGGCGCCTGGTGCCGGGGGAATATTTCCGTAGTTCCATTGTAGTCAGGTCATGTTTCGTATGGTTTACTAGTATTCAATGCTGAATCGAATGGGATGGGGGAGCAGTAATACTAGGTCAAGCTGTTCATGATAATAATAAACCATTGTGTAATAATTTGTAGGGTTTTTACTATTCTTGGCTCTATGAAGTAAAAACCCTGCAATTTATTACACAACGGTTTATTATTCGGATAATCAGCTTGACCTAGCATTAATGCTCCGAGACCCATCCTGTTCGATTCAGCATCGAAAAATATCATAATGAAACCCAAAAAAAGGTCGAAAAGAACTGAATCGTAATATTAAAATAAACAACAAAAACGAAAGTATCTAGAAAAAACTGAATTTTAATATGAAAACATGCACGCTAAATACTAATATCAAAATTTAACCAAAAATCTATGAAAAAAACCAAAATGAGAATGAAACGAAAGAATCTAAAAATATCTGGTGCGTAGCAACACACAACTTTCCGCAACCCCTTTAAGTTCGAACACCACCTACATAGGCGGGCGCTATATCTTCGTTCAACGCATGTTTACAGGAACATTTATGGAGAACAAAATGTAGGGACTAGTTAGCTCAGAGTACTCCATAAGTTTGATCGAAATCGTTAGAGCCGTTTTTGAGAAAATTGTAATACCGATAAATTAATATTCGACAAATCTCCTTGTCTGAGTTAACTTGGCTTATATCTCCGTTCAACATATATATACAGAAATAATTATGGAGAACTAAATGTTGGTATGGGTGAGTACAAGACACTCCATTAGGATTTATCACATCTGGTGAAAAATTTACCCTGGAATTTACGGAAATGTTAGAAAAAACGTTATTTTTGACACATTTTGATTTTTATCTCTGTTCAATGAACCGTCACAGAACATTTATCGAAAACAATATGTCGATATTAACTATTTGAAAACATCCTGTGAGTTTGGTGAAAAGCGCTGAAGCCGTTTTGCCAAAAAGCGTAAAAAAACCTATTTTTGCGTTAGGGGTCCATTTCTCCGTTCACCGTATTTTCATGGAGATATGTAGGGAGAAGAAAAGTTGGGTTTCGATTAGTAGAAGATAATGTGAAAGTTTAATCAAAATCGTTAGAGCCGTTTCCGAGAAAAATGCAAAAAACCCTAGTTGGTTGCGGAATGGGGTGGCGGAAAGTTTTGTGTTGCTACGCACAAGATATTTATTCAGACGGGAGGGAGGGAGGGACGCTGTAGCTCCCGCGTTGTACTGCGTTTCGTTAATTTTTTTAACTGTTTTTTGCCCATTTACAAACACGGGCTTCGTCCGATCGGATTGCCGAGATCGCGGGCACAACTAGATACCAAATCGGATTTTTGGGCGAAAGAACGAATTTTTTAGACCACGTTAAAGGCACAAAACGGCCCGGACGGCGGACGGGGGACGAACATTGCAAATTTGGAATCTCCATGTCTTGAAACGTAAAGTATCAAATTTTGAGGGGGGGTTGTAAAAAATTTTTCGTGACCGAAAACATAGGGTTATTATTCAGAATGAATAATAAACCAAAAGGGAAGTTACATCATCAGCTGAAAAAAAATATTATTGAGTTCTCTTCAAATCTCTACGTTTTAAGGCCTACTGAGCCCGAAAACACTATTTGGGAAAATAGTCTGAGTGTGTGTGAACCCCATTGATCAAAACCAGCTGGTCCAAATCAGCTCAAACTTGATATCTAGCTTGCAGGTTGCCGTGCAATGCCAAAACAAGGGTATGAGCGAAATCAGCCGAAAAGTTATCTTCTATCACAGCTATAGTTATCATAGTGATCAAAACACTAAATATTTTTTCTCTCTAAAATAGCTCTGAATGAATAGCTGGAAATGACAAGAGCGGCACAATAAGTTAAAAAATATTTCAACGGAAATGATTTTAGCGCAGTTTTTTTCCTTATAAACTCCGCTCGAATGTTATCAGAATCTTCAGAAAAATTGACGCTGTAGGTCAATCAAGTATATATATATACGACGATAGCGCTCATAAGATAAGCGCCCCCACCGGTTCACCTACTCTCGTTTCCATCATCATCCGTCTCAAAAACAATAACGTAGACAGTCTCTTAAATCACCTGGGAACTGATTGCTCAATAATGGTCCTAGCACAAGTAGGAACAGCACAATAAATTCCAGAGCCAGAAGCACGTCTAGCTGTCAGAACGTTGTTGTTGATTAGTTTTCATAGTCGAGAGAATCTTTGAATGCACGCGAGGCCCAAAGAAAGTTATGTGACGCGTCGCGCCAGATATTTTATTTTTTAAATCATTCGATATTTAGCCTGCAGATCACTATCAACGCCAAATTGAGGGGTTTGAGCCAAATGGGGGTAAAACTAACTTCGTTCATCGTCGTAAATCATAACACCAAATTTTTTTTCTCGAAAATAAGTTTTGATTAAACTATTTGTGTGGACGGTTTCAAGTGAGGTAACAGTATCATAAAAATGTCGTTTGTGGGAATGTGACGAGAGCAGCACAATATATTATGGAAAATCGATTTTAGGTGTTTTTTTCTCATACGAAAAACATAGTTCTCATTAAAAATTCGGCCTGCTGTCCGATTTGATATATGTAAACGATAACAGTTTATAAGTGGTCGTCAGATAATTAGGAGCAACCAGATAAATTCCAGAATTCAAAATATTGTCGTTTCATTAACTAACTCTTTTCATAGTAAACACGAACCACTCAAAGAAACTTCGGCAGTCACATAAATTACCTGCACTATATAAAAGATCGTGAAATAAATAGAAGCATATTGCGGAAACGCAAAACACTTTCACGCTGAATAATGTTAAGTTTTATCAGAACTCACATAAATTGAACAAAAAAAGGATTAGTTGCTAGCTCCGTCAAAATCGCTGAACGTACAAGGGGCTGAGGAAAGTTGTGTGATACGTTACATCAGATACTATCTGCAGTAATGAAGGCTCACATCGCTCGTTCGAGTGTCATTGAAAAGACCTCGTTGATAATTTAGCACCATCTCTGCTTTATGAGACGGAACAATTATTCACATGAAGTGGAGCTCGATCGAGTTCATGGCATGCAACCAAAACCAAATTGGTTTCAAGCAGAAAAGAAACGTTGTTCCCTTGCAGAGATAATTAGGGCCAGTGGAAGACACTTGAGTGTCTCAAGTGGAGAGCTAATTAATTCGCTGGGTATCTTCGTCCAAACGATTTTTATTTTTATACTGTAGCTGTAACAATAATCGTATGATACGAGGCACAACACAACTTTCAACGGCAGTTCAGGAGGAAGGCGTCGTGGTCTGATGAACCTTCAAGTTACAACTACAATGCAACTAATTGCCCTTAAGAGATCGTAAGTATCCAATACGCCATTTGAGAGTTCGTTACTTCCACAATTACGCGTGAAGGTTTTACAAAGATGTATTCACGAACCGTGTGAAGTAATCAGCGCACCTCTTTGCCAATATTGAAACACACAATATTTCACCTGTATGACAGAAAAAGTCGTCGAAAGAGTCCATTCCTTTAGTGACACAACACTCGTAGCTCCTATTAATTCCGCCGATGTGTTTTTAAAAGTTCAACGCTCGATTTATGTTTACTCTCTCAGTAAATTCCAACAACAATGTTCGTGTTGGACGTAGTAGAAATAATTAAACACAAAAAGCAATGGATTGTATGAAATGTATTAAGAAGATGTAGAAAATTTGAAGTTAACGGGATTATGCAAGTAAATGAACTAAGGAGCTGGTATTAAAGTTGTATAAAGCTGCTGTGTACGGATGGATAATGAAGAAAATGAAAGGAAGGATCTGACCGTGTTAACTGAATACTACGGATCGTAGAACGGATTATTAATCGACTCAAGCGATGACTCTGAACGTGCAGTAAATCAATCGTTAAAGAAATGAAATCGGGGCTCTGGAAGCTGAGTTGAATTCTGCACAACAGTTTGCGAGAGCTAAAGGTATAGTCGGTAAATAATAGGGATTATTCGAGCTGAGAACTATTTACAGAATTGGTGGTTAATCGAAATCAGTTTGGGATAACCTCGTCGCTGTGGAATGGCAGAAAGCTCGGAGTAGAATGAGAATCGCGTTGACGCGCGGATTGCGAGGAATAATTGTAGCGACAAAGATTGACCGGTCAGATTCTACCTTAACTACGATCTTTAAGCGTCCACAACGTTGAAAATCATAAAATCAGACAAACCAGGCTTAATATTTCTAAATTATTTATAAATTTCCAACTTGCATTTTATTGGAACAAGGATGGCGATTTAAACTCAGTTCTTCTGAAACGTCCAACAACAATGTATCAACATTTATTTTTGTCATATCATTTAACGAAATCCCTTAGGAAGTAACGAAGGTTGGAAGCGTGCAAACTTGACCATGGAGCTCCGTACCATCTAAGAGGAGTTCTAAATCTGGTTTCGCACTTGATCTACGTATTTATTTGGGTGGCATGTTTCAACGGTAGAGGTCAACTGTGGCCACGTTTCTTTGCCATAACCTTCTTCGCAAACTGGCCGTTATAAGCTTGCTTAGCAGCAGTCAAAGCTTGAATGTTTGGCTGATCTTCCAACAATTATCGCTCACTGTTGCACGAACTACAGTGGAGTCGCATGTGGTTACTCATTTCCTCCGCACTGAAGGCACAAAACGGGCAGAGTTTTTTGAAAGAGAAAAAGTGGAGCTATGAATTGAAGTTGCCATGTCCCGTAAATAACTTGCTCGTTCAGTGGCCTGGTTCAACCCACATTCTCCTAAGACGTTCACGGATGTTGGTGAAAAACTCGAGGGTGTCACGTCCCTTCGTCGAGGATTCTTATCTCGCTTGCTATTTGTCTAGTGAAGCTCCCTTTTAACTCTCCACTTGTCCACCATGCACTCCACTGGCCAGATCACTAGAAGTGCTTCAGTAGATGCTGCCTTGTAGGCCTCTATGGGATTGGGCCAGTCCTTTGGTTGATGGTGAGTTTGCTACTCTAGACAACGAGGTAGTAGCTAATCACGCTCAAGTAAATGACCTTGTACATGAGGATAACGTCACGGTAAGACACACTCCACATTAATGAGGCAAGCCTGGATAGTGCCTTTGAGGGACTGGAAGTGTTGACTGAAACGCCACCTTTCATCTACGAAACCTGTGGCCGCCAAGCGTATCGACGGTTGGCTATTTATCTTTCCCTTTAGGTGCATGAGCTGGGGGTTTTCTTCAGCCGCCTGCAGCATGACGCGCTCGCATCGTTAGGTGACATTATGAGTCTTCGCCTCGACTTGGCAAAGCGATTGTGCATGGATCAGTACAGTCAGGACGTCCACATAGGCGTGTTGCTCGCAGTAGAGGCTGATGCTCCTGAGAAAACCTTCATAGATTCCATTGTAGCAGTTGTACTCGTCAGATAACTTCTCTGACGTATATCTTTCTCTCCAAAATGTGCCAAGAAAGTGGATTTGTATTTAGATTTCACAGTTAACACCAAACTAAACATGTCGAATATAGCGGAGAGGGTTTTGCCAACCTACATTTACTTCTTCGCAACTATCCATACGTAACTTCCATAGCCATCCGTTGACTGGAGATACTCCAAAATGCACAAGACAAAGAAATTCGCTGAACTCAAAAGTTCGTTGATCTAATTCTGTCGAAAACGGCTATACCGATTTTGAACGAACTCACGGGGTACTTTCAGCTAAATATTACTTACACTATACAGCGCTTGTATGTATAGAGTTTACAGGGAAGTGGGGTGATGCGTCGTACAAGATATTTCGAACCAAAAATAGTGAAAGCGTTATTCGTGAGGTTTCCACTCCGCAGGTCTCGGCAACATTCTGTCAGTGCGTTCGATATTCCGTTCATCTCCGGACAGTGGATCCTTCCTGATGGATAAGAGCCTGAACGAAGAATTTCGGAATGCGCTTCAAGAGCCGGCCGGCATTGAGGAGAACGCAACTCTCTCCTCTTGGAGCTCCCCTGAATCTTGGTTGGACTGTAATTCAATGTCGTTCACGTTTTCAGAACGCTCTAAAACGTCCACACGATGTCTGGAACACGAATGTGTCAGCGAACTGATTTATTTCACTGGGGTTTGAGAAGATCTTCCAGTTTGAGCGTGGGCTATTTACGAGGCGACTCTCACCAACGAACGTGCAATGTCCCTCTCTAGTGGGACAATCTGTTAGAGGGAGATATGACCGTTGGGGTTTCATTATAAATTCATTGACAGATCCGTCGATATTGAGCAAAGTGTGTTGGAGAATTGCGAAAGTTGTTAAAGATCGAAGGATCTCTTAAAAACTACCAACAAAATGGTTACGAGCAAGGAAGGTATTTTATCGTAGCTCACACCAGTTGGTAGCACTGCTACATCATAGCTTCCGATTAACTTAGCAATCTTAGCCATTCTGTCTTTTGAACTATTCTACCTATTAAACACTTTTTTTACAACCATCTGCTTTCCCATTCAAATGGAGTTAACGCTAACGTTTTCAAAAACTCATTTCAAATTTCAATTTCAATTTTCATTTCAATTTCTTCAATTTTCAATAATTTAACTGGTATTTCAGTCCTCAGAAGGTCGTTTTTGACTATGGATGTGCATTAGGCTCATACGAAATTTAACGCTGAATCCGAAAATATGGTCGAAATTTGAGAAAAGTTGTCATACATTGGAGGAACGCGAGGTTTCGTGCAAAAACCACTGCATTCTCAAAAACTTTGAAAAATTCATATCTCGGCAACGGATTGCGGTTGGCTGCGTTCTAGCTCGCACTTCTACGGATACCTTGCTACTAGTTACCTGAATTGGTCATATAAGTTTGGTCGAGAAGGTTGAAGGCATTTTTGAGAAAATTAGAAAAAATTGGATTGGCGCTTTTAATGTTCGGTGAATCACACTGTCTGGCGTATTCCTTTGAAATGCGGCTCAGTGAGATGTATGAGGAACAAATTGTGCTTGTAGGCTGCTAAAGGTTATTCCACCAAGTTGGTCAAATTCAGCTAAATTTAAACGATTTCGCATATGCCGGGTTTGATTGCCGTTCGATGAATAGTCAGAGGAATATTCGTGACTGAATGTCAACTGAGAAAGTGTTGCACCAGACATTTTCCCTTAGCGCTACGAAGCAGAAATTTTGTTACCGGTTGAAAAATATCTGGCGCTCCGCATCACACAACTTTTTCGAGCCCCGCGTACATTCATCGATATCTACCGCTCTAAACACTAATCGAATCCATTCTTCACTCAGACCACACAGGCAGTGGCACTGCCTAAAGTTCCGGAGTGTATTGAGCTACTGATATTTACGCCACGACCTTAATTGAAAACCTACCTTGACAACACTATTTTTTGAAGTTTTTTTTTAATCCGCAGTTAAAATTATAATAGAAACAAAGAGAAAAGAGTTAGTGAACAAAAAAATGTTAGTTAAAAGCGCGAAATTTCTTTGGTTGCTTCTGATTATCTAATGACCGTTACTAAACTACCATCGTGTATGTAGTTTATTGCACTACCATCCCGATATTTTAACGGAACGCTAGTCATATGACCGAAATTTACAAGGAAAAAACTGCGCTATAATCGCTCGTTAAAAAATGTCACTCACGGCGATTTTGATAAAACTCTCTAAGTACCTTCTTCTAATCAATACCTATTATTCTCCTCAAACGTTCCTGTAAAATGTCGGGGAAGGGAGGCATAATCTACAAAACAAAAAAGAGGCGTTTAGAATAATTGTTGGATAAACAGTTCAAACGATTTTCAGCAATACACACAAGGTGTCTTCGACGACTTACACATTTTTCTGTGCCATTTCGTAAAACGGAGATATAAGCCCAGATTTGCCGAAGATTATCCGATCTTTTTTTTTTTTCAATTTTCTCAAACACGTTTCCTACAATTTTGATAAAACGGACGGGGTGCTTTCAGCTAACTAATACCGGCATTTTTTCGAAAATTGAAACCACATTTAGAAATGTTCAATTCGAAGGGCGAAAAGAATTCATCCTCCTCAATGGGGTAAATGCACAAAATGTACCAATTTGCAAAAGTTGGCTACTGAATGCCACGTGAAAACAACTTCCGTAGCACTGGAGCCAACCGATGAAAAGCCTTCAAGATGTGCTCATTAGCCTGAAATCATTGCGAGTTTAATCTGAATCGATGGAGCAGTTCAACTTGGATCATTTAGAGCCGAATGCTCGTTGGTTCTAAGGAATTACGTGACGGTCAAATGAAAGAAGAGATGCTCGTGGCATGGGTTCCAGACATAAAGAAATACGGCGATATTCGTTCATCCTCCTGTCCCGAAATGAATAGTAGGCGCACATCGACTGCAACTCAATAAACACCTCATCAATTTTTGAGATTGAACTGGACTTGGGAGGATGTTTCTAGGAGCCGCCATTGGACAGTGGAGTAGAGATTAAATAACATGAAATTGATTCGTTGTATGTTGGTACGAAGATAACGTACGTACCAAGTGTTAGAGCAGCGACCGGGTGAATCACGGAATCGCCCAGTAGAGATGTCGAGTGGCGACTGACTCATCCACAGCTCCACTCTTCAGATCCGACGGGTCTGGACTTCCCTCTCTTCCTTTCCATCGTTCCGTCCTCCCGCCAAAATAAAAGACCCAGACACGAAATGCTGCCTCCGTTTCCGTCGTCAAAGCCCAAATCTCCAGGTCGTTTGGCGGCGTCGCAATTAAAAGAGTTGGCGACCAATAAAACGGGTATTATTTGCGCCCACGGGGATTTGAACCCTGAACCCATGTTCTCGAAACCTCATCAGGCTCCGCGTCGGCGGCATTAAGCTCACTTGTAAGATGTGTTCCCCTGCACTTGAATCCACGCGTAACATTTCGGTATCACTCTTATGTGCTCTAAGGAGTGTCCATATGGTGACAAGCCCTGGAAGCGTGGATTGGCAACAGGTCCGTACTCGCTGGTTTTCTAATCTCCCCAGGTGAAACGAGCCCCCTTGGTCAACGATGAATTGCAGCGTATATCGTGTTGAAGTAGTATTCTGGCATCTGAATAGTATCCAACAGCAATTCGCTACTACGTAAATAATTATAAAAACGACAATAAGGATTTATCGACAGACAACCATCTTGTGAAGCAATGCCACGTTTGAATGTTTCCTATCGGCTTCTGAAGAGCAATTGATGACTTTTCTTGGCCAGAACTTCTGAATAATAATCTCCGCCCTGTGTAACCGCTACTCGCGCTTCAAATGTTCATCGCAGCAATCTATCAAGAATTCGTGTCCACGTGGATCAGTCCTGGGAGCTTGCACTAATCCTCCATTTAGCGGAAATGAACACCTGACTGCTGATTCGATTTGTCACGAAGTGGTGTAACTAGATCGAACTGCGGGTGGCTGAGGAAATTATCGAAACGAATCTAAAATAGCACATATCTGACGTGCGACGTTTCGCACAACTTTCTCAAGCCTCTTGTACATTAAGCGAGTTTTACCGCTCAACCAACTAATACAATATACTGTGTGAGCCTGCTAGAACGTAACTCTACGTTCCATACTGAGAAACTCCCTTGGGCTCGGAGTTTATTGCGGTGTTACTTCTGATGACACGACCTTTATTGATTGATTAACCAGCATATTGGTAGTTTATGAAACTGTAGCCATTATTATTATTATTATTTTTTTTTTTGGGAAGGCTCCTGTATATTTATGAGGACTTAAGGGTAAAGCGCTGTAAAATAAGGAAGTCGATGAGACGGCAGTGATTTCAACTCTGAAGTTTATCGGGTTGTTCCTTATTATCTTACGCCCGTTGATATAGGGATACCATCATGATAATAATGAGAACGCTGGCCAACGATGATCCATTTTCGACGTTGAAGGAGGTATTTTGGGCTTTGGATGAGCCTAAGCCCTTCAGCTTCCCTCTTGTTCATGAGATAATTGTTACTACGATACTAACATCTTAGGAACACTGTGTGAAACCGTGGTGTGGGCATTATTCTCAATCCACTGACGTAAGCAACACGTTATCTCTCAAATGATGTTCATTGCACGCAACACGTGCCTCGGGTTTCCGTTTCCTGTTGACCAACGATTAACTCCAATCTCAGCAACAAGTCTACAATTAACTGTTTTAATGTTGTTGTTTTTTTAATGTAATACGCATACCTTGTAGCTGTCCTGAAGTTGATACCAATTTGACAGGTCCCACGTCTTTGCTGCCCACGATGTGTCGAGATCCAAAGACACGACTGAAGACATGTTCCCCAAACTGGACGTCAGGTAGAAATTGTTTTTCATCGCACGATTCGAACTCGTTTACAGTTAAAAACGGTCGACGGCGTCGACGAGGGTCTGGGCGCCCGGTTTAACGTTGTTCAAACGTAAACAATACCGAGAAAGAGGCATGATTGACTAATTGAAAGTGAGGCACGAGCTAATGTTGAGCCTTGATAGGGGGGGCAGAGGCGTTGCCGTGGAAACCTCCCAACTACAACAAACTGCCTATCATTAGTCAGAGCTTTGCATTGTCCCGCCACTGTACTACGCCTGCAATTCGTAGCTTCTCCAATCTCTTACCCTGGTCTAAACAAAAAGAGGGCAATGGCTGAACGAGGACGTCGTGATGGAGCTTCGAGGCTAATGCAAAACGCGCAACCGTCAATTCCTGTGGTCTAAAGCATCGTCGGATGTGAAAGGCTGTGCTCGAACATCCACCAATGGGTTTTAATTCTCTCAAGACCGAGCAACTCTATAAATCCCTATGTTTTTTAGCGTTCTCTACCATTCTTGCTGACTTATTGAACCAATAACTGTGATCCCTATCTGAGTCTGATTTTATAAATAATTACTCTTCACCATGACCATCTTTCATTAATAACTTCATCTCTAAAACGCGCGAATGCTTACAGGTGAGGGCGTAGCGTAAGTGGTGAGGTAAAACGTATCGCGTACAATTTAAAATTCAGTCTTCTTCAGGCAATTAAAGTGGAGTTAGTTCTGCGTGTTTGCAAGTAGATGAGTGGAATCAACAATTTTCAGAATGATCTAGCGACTTTACAGCAGGGAATCGTGGGTTGTGAGTAGTGTAATGTCCTCCTCCTTCCAGATATCTACCAGTTGACAATATGTAGAGCACGTGAAAGAACTACGTTTCTGTCTCGGACTCTAGAAATTGTTCAAACTCAGTTTTGCAGGATTAAGGACGTTTTGTGACGAGCTACCGGTAAAACGAAAATACGTGAAACGAGTTGGAATTATATGATGGCCTCTCGTAAAGAGCTCGATTCTACGCGAAAACCGTGAAGGAAAAAGGTGGCAAACGCTATCGATGAAAGTAACGAGTTGGGTAGCAGCGACAGTGGGACGAAGGGACCCTGGTATCCCATATTAGGAAGGCCTTACTGAGCCAAGGCCGAGTCCGATCACTTTTTACAAGGGGCAATGCATCTTTTCATCTTGGAGCTGGCGACGATGATATCATCGACGGGCGAATTAAATATTCACCTGAATGGAGCCGCGCGTCGGAAAAGCCGACATGTAGAGGGAAGCGACGCAACGTATTCCGAGTTGAGGAGATCAAAAAATCTCTATTCACTAACCACGTTATCCGGGCCTCTCCCATTCCCCAAAAACTCATGTTCAAAATGTCTCGAACCTTCCGCGCGACGAGGCTTTTAGACCGGGAGCCAAGGCAAAAAGCACAAATCAGTGCTTGAGACCTACAAACAAATTTTTCTTGAAGTAACCTCGATGATATACGGGAAAAGTGGATCTCTACTAGATCACACTCATTCTAAAATAGTGGCGTCTGGGAAGTTCAAAAATTGCGACATTATCGAATTATTAGTTCACACGTGGAAATGGTTTTTATATCCAAAAACGAATCGCTTATAGGTCTACCATCGACAGAGGTGATTACATTTTCGACTTACTAGTCGATAGCAGACATTTTCATACGTCAGAGCCCATGTGAAATGACCAAAAACGAGTTTACATCCCTCTACACCTAAGACGTTTCCAAATTGCACATTTTCGCTTCACATTCTGACTTGTTAGTTATCTGGAAAAATATTTCTTCGCGAGCTTCCAACATCGTGGAAATAGAAAATCCATCTTTACGAGCTCAAGTTGGCGAATAGAAGGGAACAGCAGACTCCAGCAAAATTTTTGTACATTCCGGAAATAATTTTCGACCTATCGAGTTGAATGGTCAGGCGTCCCGAATTGTCTGAATATTGACCAAAACGTGGGCTCATTAATTGGCGGTGGGACCATAAGATATTTTCCTCTTCCAAAAAAATACCGTCTGCCATCTAAAAAAATATCTGGTGCGTAGCAACACACAACTTTCCGTAACCCCCGTCTATAAGGGCGCTATATCTTCGTTCAACACATTTCTACGGAAACATTTATAAAGAGCAAAATGTAGTTAGTTGAGAGTACTCCTTAAGTTTCTTCGACATCGTTAGAGGAATTTTTTAAAAAATTAGAAAAGCTGTAGATTATCATTCGACAATTATTTTTCCGAGCTATCTTGGCTTATATCTCCGTTCAATAAATAGATACATGAATAGGTACGGGGAGGGAAAATGTGGGTATAGGTTGCTAAAAGACGCTTTGTAAGATTGATCAAATCCGGTGAAGAAGTCACTCTGGAAATCACAAAACTGTTCTAAAAACAATATTTTTGGCGTATTTTGATTTTGCTATCTCCGTTCAATGAACTGTCAGAGGAAGGTTCATCGAAAACAATCCACTGTTTGAAAACATCCTGTGAATTTGGTGAAACCCGTTGAAGCCATTCAGCCAAAAGGCGTAAAAACGCCTATCTTTGCTTCACAGGCCTTTATCTCCGTAGATCTTTATCTTTTTATGGAGATATTTGTGTATAAGAAACGTTTTGTGCTAACTAGTAGGAAATTATTTGAAAGTTGAATCAAAATCATTGTAGCCATTTTCGAGAAAAAGGCGGAAAACCCTATTTTTTGGCACATTTTGGTCCCTCACTCCCCCTTTTCCATAGATGGAAATCGCCCATAACCTTATTTTCACGTTTACAAAAAATAAGAAACAACACGAAAAATATCTGGTGCGTTGCAACACACAACTTTCCTTAGCTCTACGTCAATTCACTTTGTACATGGCTAATTCTATTTAATCAATTCATTTATCACTCAATTAATTTGAACTTGGCCAAATAACGCTTTACGGCAGCACGAAGCGGTAGCGCTTACAGTTCCAGATTTTATTGTGCTGCTCGTACTCATTACAGGACCCATATTGAGCATCGCTACACAGATAATTAATGAAGCTGTAAACACGAATTTTTTGAAGTGGATAGTAATCACTTTTGTGGAGTTATTGGGTAAACACCTTTAGAACTGGTAGTAAGCGAAATGACAGTAGTTGAAATTCAGGAATTTCTGGAGTGAGCCCCATGTATCTCATGAACGTTTTGAAACACTCACCTTTTAGGTATATGATTGGACTACAATACCAATTTTTTTCAACATTCAACAAAAATTCCAGCGGAGTTTATAAGGAAAAAAAACTGCGCTAAAAACGCTTTTCTTCGAAAATTTTGATTATTTATTGTGCTGCTCTCGTCATTTTCCCACAAATGGGAATTTCATGGTATCATTGACTTATCGAGAGCTATCAATATAAAAAATTCAATCAAAATCGTTAGAGCCATTTTTGAGAAACAAAATTTGGTGTTTTGATCACTATGATAACTATAGTTAACTTTCGGTGGATTTTGCCCATACCCTTATTTTTGCGTCCCATGGTAACCTGTAGGCTAGACATCAAGTTTGAGCTGATTTGGTACGGTTGTTTTATCTATAAACCGCGCTAAAATCGATTTCGTCGAAAATATTGGTAATTTATTGTGCTGCTCTCGTCATTTTCCCACAGATGGGAATTTTATGATATAGTTGCCTTATTGAGAGCTATCAATACAAAAAATTTAATCAAAATCGTTAGAGCCGTTTTTGAGAAAAAAAATATTTGGTGTTTTGATCACTATGATAACTATAGTTAAATTTCGGTGGATTTTGTTCAAACCCTTATTTTGGAGTCCCATGGTGACCTGCGGGCGAGATATGAAGTTTGAGCTGATTTGGTACGGTGGTTTTCTCTAAAAATTGTTCACAAACACACATACACACAGACCAGTTTCCCAAATAGTGTTTTTCGAACTCAGGAGGGTCTGAAACGTAAAGATCCGAAGAAAACTCAAAATTTTTTTTCAGCCGATTACATAACTTTCCTTTCTACTTCGTAGAGCAAGGAAAGTTAAAAAGAATCAGCTCAATCGGTAGAACCGTTCTCTTGCAAATGGAACTGCAGACACTGAGACACAGACGACGCGCCGAAATTAGGTTTTTTGGATTCAGTAGGCCTCAAAAACGTAGTCACCCAATTCCTTTTTTTCGACACGATTACTATGCTTTCCTTACCCTTTAGGTCGCGGAAAATAAAAACAAGGGAGCACGGAAAAAAATACTCGAGGGCTTGTTAATTTTGATGTTTGATCTATTCAAATTACACTAATTGTTGAACTTTTCAATTTGATGGATTTGCCCACGAACTAATTCGAGAATATCATCAGAGTACAGTAAGTTGAGTGGGGGTTGTTTGAGTAAATACAATACGATGCATTCACACGTTCCCTCAGTTCCACCAAATCTGTTTTTACTTCCCTTGGCTTAAACTTTTTATATTTATATCTTTTGATAAGGCAATTATACCATAAAATTCCCATTCGTATGAAAATGACGAGAGCAGCACAATAAATTATCAAACTTTTCGACGAAAAGCGTTTTTAGCGCGGTTTTTTTCTTATAAACTCCGCTGGAATGCTGGTAGAATGTTAAAGAAAATTGGTGCTGTAGTCCAATCCAATACCCAGTGGGTGAGGTGTTTAAACCGCTCATAAGAACGTTCATGAGATACATGGGGCTCACTCCAGAAATTCATGAATTTCAACTACCGCTGTTTCGCTTACTACCAGTTCTAACAGTTATTACCCAATAACTCTGCAAAAGTGATTACTATCCTTCTACCGCCTCATTAATTATCTGTGTACCAATTGCTCAATAATGGTCCTGAAATGAGGTACGAGCAACACAATAAATTCCATAACTGTAGGCGCTACCGCTTCCTGCTGCTGTGAAGTGTTGTTTGACCAAGTTCAATGGAACTGAGTGATAAATGAATTGATTAAATAGACTTAGTCATGTACAAAGTGAATTGTTGTAGAGCTAAGGAAAGTTGTGTGTTGCGAAGCACCTGATATTTTCATTCAGTTCATATAAACTGGTAATGATTGAGGTTATGGAGTCTATTAGGTTGCCCCTATTTGTGTCAAGATTTTTATTGAGTGAGCATTGCGTAAGACTGTTGTTAATACCAAGGCATGTTGGTTGGTTGCTCACCTAAAGAATAATAGCTCAACTGCATCCTCGTTCTTTTGTGATCTACCCAAGATTTCATCATGGTTTCTACACAGGAATTTGGCAGAAGGGTTCCGAAATAGCTTGCATGATGAACCAGAAGTGGTAAATTGAGACATGAGTCACCCTATTCATGTATGCACACAAGTGAATGTGAACGTTCAGGTCTGGCTCGTCGCCAGTAATAATGAAAGTACTGAGGGCAAGAATGAAGTAAGTAATGATAAATGAGAGATTTACCTTATGCACGGCATGAGCTGTTACAGGACAAAGCTATGAACCAAACTATACAGAAATTAGTCGCTTAGGTTTTTGCATAGTATCACACAAGTGGAAGTTATTGCATAATTGCTTAGGGGACTTGTTTTACAGACTTGTTTTTGCTGACCATATTGGCAGCCCTTCTAAAAATCTCAAACTAACTAATGGGTTTTGAGAAAATTTACAGTACTACAGGAAAGTTCACATGGGATGTCATTGTTGAAATCCACAATGTTTACCTGGAAGCGCCAGAGCTGCTGTATGCGCTTAAATGTAGGGGAATTCCTCATTCTTGCTCGTCAGAAGTTACTTGACAAATACAACTGCTAAGATCGAGCGCTGACATGTGTCAGTCAAGAGAACAATGGAGGATGGCGCCCACAGGGCTCATTCCTCGGACCAGAACTTTGGAACACCTTTTTAGAACGTCTTCTCAGCAGCCTCATGTAGACTGACTGCGTGGTACACCTATGAGGGCAGCCTGGCTGTACTGATCTGTGGGCACTCTAAGCAAAACCTCATCAATCTGCAGTGGCTAAGGGAAAAGCCCACCTCATACTGTCAATACGTTGTGGTGGCCACAAGCTCCCCTTAAGAAGCAAGTAAAGTACTCAGGAGTCAATGTAAGTGAGTGATGGCATTTCAATCAATACCTCCAATCCCTCAAAGGATCTTCCCAAGGTTTGCTCATTACAAGCAATTAGCAAGGCCACTTGGAGCTTATGCTGTCGCGACAAAATTCCATCTACAAGGCCATTAACCTAGGAGTGGTTAGCTACGACCCATTAGCCTGGAGTAGCAAACTCACAGACAATCAAAGGAAAATAGTGGCCTCCCAGAGAGCTGCACTTTTCTGGATCACCAAGGCTTAAAAGACGGCATCCACTGAAGCACCCGAAATGATCACTGAAAATTTACCAGTTGAATTTGCCATTGAGAGCATGTTGAACAAATGAGGAGCTTTCCAATTTCTGGGCCAAACTCTACATAGACCTCTCCACTGAATGACAAGTGAGATGGGAATCCTCTCCAAAGAAATGTGACGTGTGTGAGATTATTCCCAACAACTGTGAACGTCTAAGGAGGAGGTGGTTTGAGTCAGGACCCTGGGTGAGAGCCAGTTCCTTACAGGACATGGTGACTTCAATGCACGGCTCCCCTTCATTTCTCTCAAAGCCTCTCCCTGCATCCTGCACTGCCGCACGTCTCCATTGGTGGAGGGGCGGGGCAAGAAATCATTTGCTGCTCTACTGAAGTTCTTTCAACAAGTGGCGAGAGTTGTTTGAAGAACAGCAAACCAACCAATCAACTTTCCAGCAACTAAGCAAATTTATAACCATTTTGTCCAGTTTGTGTAGAAGGTTTTGACAAAAACTGTGGCCACTGTTGGTTTCTCCCTTCGGATAGTTAGATCAGGTGGGAAACCAGAGTAAGGGGTAGGTTTGACATGGGCAACTGCTCTCTACTGGGAGACTCACCAAACGACAACCTGCTGCGCCCTCACATATTTGGTTTTAGTGGAGGCTGAGTGAGGGCCTGGTCTCTTGCACGATAGCAAAATCGCAACCTTCACGACTATCGACTGATGTTACTGTCTTATGAGCGCTAAGGAACAGTCATTTTGATTAGGAAACCGACCTTTGAGTTCACTGCCCCACATGTCCACAAATTTCCATTAATAATTTTATTTCGTACATTTCTATCATCGATACATAGGTGATACCCTGTTTTGCAGAATTCTCCACTTCCCACAACAATTAAAATTGGGTGATAATTGGTTGTAATCGATTGCACCAGCTGACTACGTCAAAATGATTCCATGCGTGAACCTGATGCGTTTTGGAGCAGATACTCGGAGTTGCTTTGATTGTTGACGATGAAGAAGAAGAAGAAAAAGAAACTGGCCCTTTCAACCGTGAAATCACCGGTTGAGCAGCCATTGACTGAATTACTCGTTAAACAACTGATAAGCTTCAGTGCGTTATTTACCCGTGTGTCATTTATTTTTTGCCTTTTGCTAGTAAATTACCTGACTGTCCCATTGCCAATCACTGACTCAGCACCGATAACCTCGAGGCATTCTGACGAGCTCATAGTTTAAATTAGCGGAAAACCTTTTGGTTCTCCTGTTTATTCCTCGAAGCATTTGCCTTTCAAGTAGTACAGCCAGGTAAATATTAACAACATTGTCGTATAATAGTGCGAAATTTGTCAATAAGGTGAAAGTGGTTGCAATGTACAGTGGTGGTGTCGGCGAGAATTCTATGTATGCTGTGTGGCTTCTCGCTTATGCTTGTTGCTTGTATTTATATAGCGGTCCGATATTTAGCTCGTCGATTAATTCGTCAAATAACTCCTGGACTATCCGGTTTTACCCAAAAAAATATGTAAGAATCCAACACTCGTTATAACCCCTGGTGAGAAGCGTCATTCTACATCCCCGACTGCCTTCCTCGTTTAGTTTTTGGGATCGGTGCAGTTCATTTGAAATTTTTTGGGCACCGTCCTGAAGTTTTCGATTATCTGTACGGCGAGGTGGGGAGGACAAGGGTTGAGGGGCTCATATGACCAGGAGCCTCTGAATGTAGCATGGTTTCTGTGTGTCAGTTGTGGTGTCGAGTAGAACATGAGACTAAAGCCAGGAATCGGCTGCTCGTTTTATGAAGTCATTGTAAGACAAATAATCCTATATGGGCCACAGAGAACTGTTGCAGCCTAGCCAAAATACAAAGGCTGTGGGGCTTACTAATGAAAACCACACCTACCAGTACTACGGAAATGTTTAATCTTCTTTCTCTTGATGTATATTTATCAAGGCAAAGGCAATGAAACTGACTTACAGATTTACTACACACTGAAGAACTAATACACTATGTCAACACTGGTGAGGAAGTGCTGGTTGCAGCTCAACTCTTTAGCCAAATATTAAAGAAATTGGGTTATATCCGCCAGTAGGCAAATTACTAAAGTACTTAACTGAAATATTTCTACAACATTACGAAGAAACTCACATCCAGACCTTAATGACAAAACACGATATCAAACACTACGCCAGATATGTAGATGATATCATCTGCATATTAGGCCGTGATAACACTGACGATATACTAAAGGACTTAAACAATATCCACCATAACATCCAATATGACATGGACAAAGAACAAAATAAAACTCTTAATTACTTGGACCTAAAAATCACACGGTTGGACAACGAACTACAATACGACATTTTTAGAAAACCTACCGCTACCGACACGACCATACATTTTACATCAAACCACCCTCAACAACATAAACTAAGTGCATTCAGACACATGATACGGAGACTAACAACGATCCCACTATCCGAACAAAATTACAAAAAAGAACTTGATATTATAAATACTATCGCAGAAAATAACGGTTACTCTAAAAAAACAATAATCAAATTACTAAGACAATATGACTCCAAAACAAACGACTCAAAAACAGAAAATACTCAGACTTTAACAAGGACGCTGCACATTCACGTACACAGGACCACAAATATACGGAATAACTAATATCCTCCGAAAGGAAGGTATACAAATTGCATTACGTCACGGACAACACACTTAGAACCAAACTAACTGCAAAGACTGAAAATACAGACCCACTCGACCAAAGTGGGGTGTATAAAATAACTTGTACTTGTAAAAACGCATACATAGGACAGACAGGACGAAAAATACGGACCAGATACTCAGAACACATTAAATCTCTTAGTAGGAACAAAGACGATTCAAACTTTGCCAACCACCTCAAAACAACTGGACATGAACCCACCAAAATACAGGACTGTACCACCTTACTACACAAACAATACAAAGGAGGAAAACTGAACATATTAGAAAACATGGAAATTTATAAAGAAAAGAAGTTGAATGGAGAGATCATAAATGAAGAAATCAAGACAAAATGCGACACCATATTCACACCACTCAAAACACTACACAAACGAAAACAACCAACTGACGGATTTACAGACCACCCTACACAAAAAGACTTAAATTCCACAATTGACAGACCATCCAACACGCTCCATTTATCTCTAGGGGTTTCCCCTGAGCTACATGACCTCCTCTCCCCGCCCCTTCCCCGACGCTCCATCACCCCTTTCACCTTTCTCTTTGTATATAAAGACCACGACCAACTGACTGACTCCAGTACTGACTTAACGGCCAGACGATGATGTCTTTACATCGAAAGCGCTTGCCCACAGTAACTCACAAGCCAGAGGAGACGGACTCACCTAACAGGTACGTTAACTTTAGTCTTTAGCCAAACTTAGAGTTAATGTTTACTGCATTTCTAGGCAAAAGGAGATGCTGAGAATGAGAGGGCAGACCATCTAGCTAGACTTAGTTTGACTACAGTACCTATAGGGCAACTTCCCCATTGTGGAGCATCTGCATCACTAGTCAAGAGGGGGGTGAGAGAATATGCCAGGAGAATGCATTAGACAGTCTGGGCGTTACAGGAATGAGGCATTCCAAACGTGTTATCTCAGAACCAACATACGGGATAAGCATAGCCTATTCATGATGGAAAGGAAGGACTTTGTGCATGTTGTGGGAATCATCACGAGACACTGCAAAATGGCAAAACAAAGAGGTGTAATTGACACCCTTCAGTCAGGTGGTCTGGAGGATGAGGACTACTTCTTGGCCCAGTGCTGAAGACCAGATTTTTGGTCTTTGTTACAACTTCCCCAAAGGTAAACATTGAACAAGACTCTTCCAGGAAATACCTGGCATTTCATAGCAAGCTAGAACTGTGAGACTTAGGACTGACATGATAGGGCTTTTGGTAGCGGTACTCATCCCAAATTAGGGACAGTCAGAGATATATATATATAGCCAGGTGTTTCTTGATATCCCTTTACACAAAGTCAGTTCTTGTTAAACACAACCAGTATTGAACTGTTAAGCACGACTTTTAACATGAAACTCTGTATCTTTTCTCGATTTTTCGACTTGTATTATCAACAAATTAACGAACGTCATTTTAGTTGATTTTAAAAAAATGGTCTGATGCATCATAAAACTTAACTAATCCTCTCATAAATTCAATGATATGCCGAACTGTTATTGCAGCTATTTTTCACGTAATGGTTATCGCTAAACGCTATCTCATTAGAGTCTTTGACATCATTGCCTCATTTTCAGACTGATACGAAGTTTGTTGAAGATAAGGTATAGTAGTTATCCAGAAAAAGTACCCAGTTAGTTTCTGATTAGAATTACATTTTTTTCGCAAGGTAGTTTATCTTTCTGTGACGTGTTTGAGTAATTATCGTAGAGAACAAAATGTAGGTATTTGTTGCTGGAAGACACAGTTGGTTAGGCATTTACAGGGAAACATTGAAAACTTCAAATGTCTGATTCGATGGTGTACTCCTGGGGAACAGTTTACAGGAGTTGAATAGTTTAAGATGCTTCATGGGTTTGATTCAAATTGTTAGTTATTTCCCTAGAAATAGAAAGAACAGTGTTTTGTTTCAACATAAATATTACTGTGATTTAATGAGAACCTTTCTTTTGGACACGTATAGGTATATGGTGGGATGAAAGGTGTTGTATGGATGAGTTCCGTTAAACATTGAAAGAAAAAAGTGAATATCCGCATGATTCATCATCGTCTCCCACCCCTCTTTATGTCATTTGTGACAACCTATGATCTGTTTTTCGTGTCTCAGAATAATACCGAACAAAATGAAGATGCAATCAGTTCAGCTGTACCTTATAAAGTTAACAACTTGGTATTCTAACGTTGTAGGTATCTGATGAAGCCTTTTGTTTTGTCATTTGACTGAAATTATTTTCTCTTTAGGTAGATGAGCTACTAACATAGCCAATTTTTCTTCAGTCATGCGGAATGCCTTAGTGCAGCATTTTCAGTTTTTGTGTGAGAAATGTTGATAGATTGGTTCACTAGTTTTCTTTTTTCTTTACATTCTGTTCATGGACAAGAAACCCTGGATTCATGTGGACATTTTTTTAAAATGATCCTTATGGGGCACTTGAATGGAAAATTGAGTCGAATTCAAAGTACGCGGGAGAGCAGAAAATGCCTGCTCTAGGCAGAGTGATTGGGAGGGTGAAGGAGAAAAATACTAGGAGTACTCGAAGCAAAGTGTGCTACTTTGTTGTGGAAAACTTCGGTAAAAATGTGGAATAAATGAGTGTGCTGATGTTAGCATTGTTTATAGTTGTTATTAATTTCACTATTTCACAACTTTATATTAATAATTTGTTTCTTTCTCTAATAATGCGTTGAAGTAATAGCCAACTAGGGGCCACAACAGGTCAGGTTCGATGATAAGGGGGGGGGGGGGTATCTGTACATACGCTCCTGGGCATTCACTCAGTCTTCACTCACCTTCCTGACTGCACAAGGTGCACACACTTGGTTCTCAATTTCCTCCAAAAATGTATGTTTCATTTTCACCCCTGTAAAAATGTTCCTGGCCGAAAGCGTAGGTGAATTATTAAGAATGAATAAAAACCCAAATTCCTTCTCACTGTACAAAAAAAAAGGCAGTATGAACTCAATTGTGATGGGATGAAAAGCCACCTCTCTCCCATATCGGTATGAATCACACTTAATCCATTCAGTCTTTGCAACTTCTGTCATTTGCTACATGGAAAGATACTCCTTCTAGTAGTGATTAATGTGTTTTCCCTAATTATTGTAAGAATCTATTGAACTGGACTGTGTCAGAGCAAGCAGCAAATTTTGGACAATGTTCTGACGCCTATACAGCAAAGATCAAGGGGAATTAGGGGGGTCTGGTCATTATTGCCCTTGAGTTAGTTGAATCTTGATAAGCTAACGGTGTCTGACGGGCTCGCGTATGTCAGGGTAGTATGATTTTAAATCGTGTATTGCTCTCATTCAGATCTGGCTAGCTGTTGGTGAATATTTGGTCTTTATCTCCACTCTACTCATTTGCAGATATTATGGCAGATCCTCGAATCAGAACCATTCAAATTCATACAGGAGTTATAAGAAGGTTGACAAAAGAAAAACAGTCTTACATTAAAGAATCAGAGTTGCAAGCCACAAAAATAGACCAATACAAACGAGAAGATAAAGAAGAAGCCTACATTAAAAAACAAGAAGAAGTACTTCGAGAAAGTCAGTCGATGGTCTTTGACTGCCAACGACGACTAATGAATGCATTCAACGATTTTAAAGTTATTCTGGATAATGAAACTGACTTGAGTGAAAATGAGTACTTTATTGCTGCTTTACGAGTGATGGAAGACGCGAAACCGCATTTGCCTACTTTCAATCAAAATTAAATTTACTAATTGAACCAAAAAAGTACACTTCCAAACAACGTAACTTTACACAAGTAAGTACCCCATTTCCCCTTTCCATTCATTTTTCCCACTATGTTAATATCTCTCAGTAGTAAGGGACTCAGTCAGGCTAACTTCCAAGCAATACCAGAAACAGGCGTATTTGAATATTCTAAATATCGCTTCCCTGTATGCTGAATGTTTTGAAATTATCATGATCACTTGTTTGGAAAATTCCTTCAAATTCAAAATGTCCTCATATTTTAGACCATTCCGAGCAACATCGTCCTTGTGCATCGTTTATTTGTAATTACAATCCTTTGTTAGAGGCTGATAGTGACAGTATTAGATCCCACCTCGTGTGTCAGGGTAGATATAGCAGATTACCAAATATTAATTAAAATTTTTATTATGACTAGTTTAACGTGCCGTGTAGCAATTTTGGCAGATTACCAGCATCACAAATTAATAGGGGTTCAGTTTATCCATCGACAAGTGAAATGCCATTGCCATGAAAACACAGCTAGGTACAGCAATACCCGCGTGAAGGTGGTGGAGATTTCCCTTATTGGGTTTGGGATCCGAAGAGGTTGTATTTGCGATGAGTGCTGGACACTCAAATAGTGTGGGTATGCCCTCTCTTTTAGTTTCCCCATACAGTCTTCACAGGGTTGTTTTGGAATGCTTGTACATGGTTCAGGTGAAAGCATGTCTACAGTCTCTAGTGGGCTTTTTCATAAAAGTGGCTGAATCAATTGAGCTCGTTCTTTCATTAGTTCATTGGCACTTATTTCAAATTAAAGAAAATTATTATGGGTCGTTATAATAATTTACTAAAAGCGAAGGTTTCTTACACTTTTTCCAACAATGGTTTTACTGATGATGACTCAATGAACTGCATGTCACCAACCAATAAATGCTTGTAATTTTTCTTCAGTAGTAGTTCTCTGTAAAAATATTATAGACGGGCAATTGTGGTGCCTCAAGAAGCAGAAGAAGTTTTTTGAACTTTTTGTAAAGCACTTCAACAATTTGGATCAAAGTGAATTCACCTTATCAATCATTTTACTATCTATGGAGTGGGGATAGTAGCCAAGATGCCTCAAAAAAGCGTTTTTGTACAACTTTTAAAACCTTCTACAGTAAATCCATTGCTTTAATCAAATTGGAGAACTATCTTACACCAACAAGTACCATATACCTGTACTCCACAACTATGTTTATAGCAATCTGTTAAGGTAATTCCCCCAAAACGAAAAACATTAGAGGTACATAATTTGATTACAATCAATTTTTTGAAAATTAGAGTTTTCGTTGACTTTGTTACATTTTTGAATATTTTTTGATCAAGAATTAAATTGAGGAAGATTCACTTTTTAAAAAGTCATTTTTACATTATTGTCTTAAGGATTACGTCTATAATTATAGTTTGAATATGGAACTTGACGCAAGATAATGTTTTGTGATAAACCTCACGGTAGTTTTTTTTGTAACATCTGCGATGGCTGCTCTTCTCTCTTATTCTCTTCACTCTCACGAGAATCTTGCAGTGTGCCACCATTTTCGTTCATCCTCCCATACTCCCCAGCAGTTTATGGGGTTCATTCAAGAGTGGTCTTTCCTTAATATCTTCATTCTTCATCCCTGCGTGATATTGGCCCTGCATCAGAAAGTCCCATCTTATTCTGGCTGAGCAGTGCCTGAGCAATGCACCACCCATTTTCATCGGGATTCAACGTAGTGAGAAGAATGCCTCTGGTGTGAAACAGCTGACTGTTTCCTCCTCCATGTGTCCCTAGCCTGTCCATCTTTAGCAGGAGGAAATATAATGGGAATCATCATCCATCATTGCCCTACATTGTAGGGAGTTTAAACTTGTGGCCTTTCCAATTCGGTGAGGTACGCTCTAAGTGCTCTATGGGCCATGAGGAACTGGGTAAGGTAAAAATCTATCTAGCTGTGGTGCTCCCCGTACCATGGACTAAGTACTGGACTCAGCTGGTTGGTCCACCACCCCTTCTGTGTTTCACTCGTCGCACTGCTTCTCAAGGTTCACAGCCCTCCTTATTTTCTTCTAGCTGTACCCAGGTTGCTCCTTTAATGGGTACATCTTTTCCCCCACAGTAGCCTGGAGGTGGATTGGGATAACACTTGCTACATCAACACTGCCTCTGGAGAAACTATGTGGTACGAGTGAGCAATGTAGAGGGTGCATCACCCTACTTCCTGCAGTAGGCAGTGCTACTTCCGCCCCATATTAAAGGTTGGAGTGTACAATGTTCATAAGCCCCTACCTCATGCTTGCTCATGGAACTTCACCATAGTACTATGGCGTACTAATAGAGTAATACACTGTAGGTGAACATAGACAATGGAATAATCACACAATGTGTTTGTAGTTACTGTGCCAATTCCTTTTCACTTGTCTATCGCTGGAAATAGGGAGGGTTTTAAGCGCTTCTTGTTGTGTCGTGCATTTGCATGTGGGTGTGCTAATAGTGATTTGCTTTACACGTGACATACTTTAAATGTAACAGATCACTGCAGAATCTCAGATTATACAGTCATATGTGTGACAACTATTCTTCGTTTTGGGCGAAGAAAAAGAGTAGACATTGTTTGGTGTAGGAATCATAATTGTACAAGTCATGAATATTTAATGAGCTAGTGTGACGATGTCATGTCCAATGGTATTCGTACATTTGTAATATGTTTAAATCAGGTCCAATGCCCTTCGTTCAGTGTCAAATAGGATGTTGCAACGTTAGTGTTTCATTTAATGTTTAGTGGTGATGGTGTGGGGATGTTTAAGTATTATCAGTCAGCAATTTAGGCTCTATTGGGAATTTATGAACTAAACATACTCATTGAGTACTCAGATTGTATTTATGTACTTCATTTTCCATAAAAAGTAAACTTTTCAGAATTCTAGGTAACTTGTCTTGTTGATATTTTATTGCTACTCCAATAACTGCTGCTCTGTGTAATTTTTGTAATTTTTAAACCCAATGATTGTTTGGTGAAACACTCCCTGAGGTAGAGGCTATGTTTCTTACATCTACCGTGATACTGATACTAATGATGACCGTTTGGTGCTATCAGACTCCACTTTGATTCGAAAAATGTCCCAGGACTGGTTCTGCTGGGAAATCTCGTACCATACTTTTGGGGGAGTCTTGTAAAGGATTCAACTATTGACTCAGGTGACAAGTCTCAAAGGGAGAGCTCAGCAGCGACCACGTTTTTTTTTAGCAATAGCGTTCGTGGTAAACTGGGCGAAATGATTGTATGCTTGCTTAGTAGTAGTCAAGGCTGGAAGGTTTGATACTTAGTTTGGCCAGGTGTGTGGGATGGCGATTCTTTGACAGAAAAGATATGAACACATCGCATTATAAGCGCTTTGTTTCGTAAGGAGCTACCTTGACCCACTTTCTCCTAAAACGATCTTGGATACTGGTTGCCATTTGTTTAATACCCATTCGTCAAGGGCTGTTAGTGTTTGCTCAGTGGAGAGGTTGTGGTAGAGTTTGGCTGATAACTAGGAAGGCCTCCTTTCCACTCTCTACTTACAATGCACTCAATAGGAAAGTAGCCTGTGATTGCTTGTAGTGCTTTAGTGGTTCCTGTCTTGCAGGCCTTGAAGATGAATAGGTGTGCAGCTCTTTAGGATTAGGCCAGTGTTTTCATTCGGTTGACCATAACTTTGCTACCCTACACAACAGGACAGTTGCCAATCACGCCTACATAAATGACCTTGTACACGAGAATGTTTTCTTGGTAATACACACCCCTAGCGGCCTAATTAATTGCTTGTAGTGAGGCAAACTTTTAGGTGAAAGAACAAAAGACCTTCAAAGAAGGCATTCCAAGGGACTGGTCTAAGGCTCTCAATTGTAGCAGTTCTTGGTCAGGTAACTTCTAGCCGGAAAGCAATAAAGAGCAAGTAAAGGTTTTGTGGGATTCCTCAACACTCATTGAGGACCATAGGTTGTCAAGCGCTTCTATTATGTCCATGAGAAAGTTTTTCAGTCAGTAGAGGACTGCCCATTCTACAGATGGTCCTGTATTAAAATAATGCTGCAGGAGATGGTCTGCAATCTGGCTTAGAAGGTTTTGTGGGCTTTGAGGGGCCTACTGAGGTTGTCAATAAGATGGATAGTGAGGCGTGTACACAGACCTAATGCAGTCTAATGTGTCATTCTAGGTTCTTTACTACCTCAACTCAGTCAATCCCTCATTCCCCACATTTGAGCGAGCACATACACTCGAAAGTAAAATGTAGTGATGCATCTGCACGATAGACTCTTTCATTCATTCGCACGTTAATTTTTTACAGGTGTGGTTCATGATAATGAAGGTTGAAAGCATTGATGAAGAGTGGAGTGATGGATCATCTCCTCCTCCTTATGGATGGAAAGTACCTTTGGACTACAAGTTTCCAATGAAGAGAAATCAAAATAATGATGTGACTTTGCATCAAATTATTCAACTACTCCCCCTTATTATAAGGTAAGTACTCCATATTCTCACTACAAACTCATCTTGAATTACAAACATTTGTGGGTTGGACACTCTAATTGGAACAGTTATTGAACTATTACTGTGAGCCAAGGGCTTACAAGCAAACTGTTTTCTTTTCAGCAATAGTTAACTGTAACCCTAACAAACCCAACACCCTGTTATTATTTATTGTTGATGAGCCATTAACACACTCTTAGGCACTCAATCAGTACACCAAGTTCAACTACATATCAATTCATGCGTATCAATTATTTAAAATAGAACACTAAGGGAACTAACTACGATGTCAGTGATTGAATGAAATAGTTACAAACATGTCAGGTGGTTTCAGTGGAGAGGCGAGTAGTTGAAGCATTTCCTGCGAGCCATACTATACCACTCACCAATACTAGTCAGATGTTCATTGTTTGGCTCCTCAAATTTAAAAACATCTCTGAAGAAATAGGAATTCTTTTATTTATGGCATACTGATGACCAGCAGAACAGAAGCATCTATCATTACCCACTAGTAACAACTATTGACCAGCGATGCTATGAAAATAGTGATATTATGTTCAACTTTGTTCTCATTTTCAGATATTTATGGTACACATTGAAATGTTATGTTCATGGCAAGAAACCAGTAATGGATTTTCTATTTGTTGAAAAGAACAAAGAGATAAGTGGTAAGATTTTTAAATTTAGCTACTCAAGGGTAAAATTGACCATTTCAGGCCACTTTGATAAGCGCACAGAGGAATGAGTGCATTTGTAAGACACAGACAGCCACCAGTTTAGTGATCCCCATGATCTATGAAAACGATAGTGGCCCATTTTCTCCATACTGAATTGATTCTATTGCCAATTTCATTCAGCCCCTAAAGGGTGTTTCCCAGAACAATTAGCTGCTTCATTTGAGGTCGACAGAGCTGAATTTCACAAGTGGTTGGCCAATCTAAAAAGAATAATAAGAAGAAGATGAGCAAGGAGACAGGTGCTTGAAGGTCTAATCAGAGCACCTTGCTCTCTGGGCTGACACTCCAGCTGTGGAACAATAAGGATAATGATTCTGGGAAAAGGAAATCAGCCAGAGAAAGAACTAAAGTGAGAATGGCAACCCGATCTAAGATGGCCAAAGGTAGAGCATGAAGCCATTATTATCAAGTCAACGTGGCTCAATTGGGCTGAGGTAATTATTGATTAATGATTGAAGGCGTTTTCATAGTGCTCATTCCCAGTGAATTACGCATCAATTCGTGAAAGATCTCAGTGGTTTACTAAGTTCAGCAGCATTTTTAATAAAATGACCGAGATAGTTGTACATGCCCTAAAATCTTCTCAACTCTGGAGTATTTTTAGGAGATGGCATTTACAAAATTGTTTTGACTTCTCTGTATCAGGATATCTTCCATCCTGGGAAATGATGTGTTCAAGAAAAGGAATTGAATTTGCACGGAAAACGCATTCAGCTTTATTGAAAGTGACATGATTTTGCGCAAGGCTTTCTATGAGAAAGGGCTACAATTCATTGACAGTTGTTGATGGGACACCCGATCCAATTCGCTTCCATCTAATAGCAACCTTGAGCAAAATAACCCTCCTTTGTTTTAATTCCAGATATTCTCTAATCATTTGGCCTATTAACATCTTGACACTGAAACAGGGGATTGTTAGTTTCACCTAGTTGTGAACTGCACGTCTGTAAATCACCCTTGTGTGAATGCTTCTTAATCACCTCTTTTTCTTCATCAATTGTGTGGAAACATTAAATCCTTTGTTTCTTGCATGGGGTTTCTCTAATCTGGGGCATGCTTCGAAAATGTGACCAGGGAAATGTGGCAACTATAGCAAGTTCGTAGTTACTTATTGAGAAAAGTTGAGCAATTTAAAATACGCTCCTGAATTAGCCCACTTATGTGCTAAAATTAATAGGAATGGCTTTTCAATTTAAAATTAAAACTCTATCTGAATAGAGTAGTCATGAAAGGGATTATTATCAAGCAGTCATGAATACTTTCAGCAGCACACAGTTTATATTGTCAGCCAAGAGTTTTGAGGAAAAAGTATTCAGGCTGCACTAGCCACAAAGCTTTCGTTAGAGATGACACAGCCCCACAGAAAAGAGAGGAAGTGAATCTGTGTTGGTCTTTCACACACCATGCGTAGTAGAGTAGGTTGTCATGAGGTGCCTTCTTAACACGTTCACTGCGGCGATTATTCCACAAAACCGATTTTCTGCGCGGCAACTTTGAGGTTGATCTAAATAAGGGATGGGAGATGTCGACAGGTAGTCGACGTCCGCCGGGGGGAAGGGGTCTCATTTGTCGACTACGTGTCGACATCCGCAGTGAACGTGTTAAATTAATCAAAATAAACTCATGATCATTAAATTTGTTTGCTTATTCAGGCTCTTTATGAGTCAGGTACTTGTGGTACATTGTTATTCTTTTGATTGGGGGAGGTATACTGATCCGATACATCTGGTTGTATTGTTTTGAAGCATTTCACCAAGGCTATATTGACCAGTAATGTGTGAAAGTTCAACCTTGTAGGAAGTAGTCACACATCTCCTCTTGGATCAAAATGGAATACCAACCTTTAATATGCGTATAATTATTACGTATTCCGTGTGGAACACATGAGTACGCTGTGATAATTCTGTAACAGTTTGATAAATACGAAACAACGTCGAGTAATAAATGGGTATGTTTGTTGGGCAATAATGACATTCAGTGGTCAATTGCCCTAATGGAGCTGAACTCTAGTTGAAAATTTCTTTAAATTGGATAATCTTGGAATTTTAATAAGCTTTCGTACGTTTCTAGGTGTGCCATTAGGTGGGATTGGCGGAGGAACAATTGGTCGGGGTTTCAGAGGCGAGTTTTGGAGATTTCAGATGCAGCCGGGTATCTACAAGTTTTCTGAAGTCCACGCTAACCAGTTTATTGCATGCATTTATAACGAAGAAGGGTCCTGTGTGTATCAGAAAGTTTTGTCGACATATCGCAAGTAATTATGAGACATTCAATTGTGATTATTGTGTTTACTGTTCTATTTCTGTGCTGTGTGTACAGTACAAAACACGAGAATCTTTTGAGATCATTAACCCAAAAACAATTTAATAGTAACTGAGAAGTCTTTGTAAAATGAAATTGTCCTCTCCCAAAACAAAATAAAAGTGATTTAACCTATTTAAAATTAAATTAACACTGCGATTGAACAGGGATAAACATTCTGAAATGTAGAAGAAAGGGGGACAAGTATAATTGTACTTATCTGTAGTCAATTGAATCGGGTTTCTGAAAATATGTATCAGATAAGACTTCATTATCTCTGCTTGTTCCACTATAAATGTTATCCAATTTAACCCCCAAAAGCTCACAGTTTAATGTGATACCCAAAAAGGGAACTAAATGAATAATAAAGGAAATGGGGAAGGCGCCTAGACCAATCTATGACAGGCGGGTTAGGAGGGGAAGGGGAAAAGGGTGAGAGGATGTTCTAAGATAGAACGCCTACCAGCTCAGCTACGACCTGAGCAACACACGAGTGGTTATACCTTGATGAACACCTGTTGGCACACCTACGTGATGCATCGCTTCATCACTTTTCTTGTGCCGCGCTCCACTCCAGGACACAGTAAATGCTGCAACCCTGATGTTGTCTGTCTCCACCCCACAAACTTGTGACGCCGCCAAAATCTGTCCTATCATATTTGCTCTTCTTGGCTTGCCAAGTTAGCGCAAGATTCCAGCTACAAGATACTACGTGGACATCCAAAATCACTGAAGACTGCTTGGGACTGGGACCACTAGCGGTAATGTCAGGCTTCAGTGATTCTCTGAGAGTGCCGCTCCTCTCCACTTCCCAGCTCTCAGATGACAATGTACCAGCAACCTGCTTGCAAACCCTCTCATGACGCTTGCCTCTATGAGTATGTGGACACTACACTATATGATCCAGCAAATCAAACTGGTTACTGCAGGCAATGCACCTTGCATCCAAAATATTACAATCACAGCCTGTTGCTGTTGTACAGCCTCATCGCTGTAGACAGTGATGTCACACGAATAGCGTTTAAGTACCGGTAGTCTCTTCCATGGATGGATACCTTCTAAGGCTAGGGGAGTTGGAATGGGACAGTGCACTCAGAAAGCTCACTAGGTTTAGGGGCAGATGGAGTCGCCATGCCTTGAACTGAGCCTTAACAGAAAACTGGCTACTAGTACACCTCCCATTTAGTTTATACAGCTTGTTTTGAATTCATAGGTAAATTGGTAAGCAGTGTTATGAAATGAGAAAATTGGCCTCCAGGTAACAGGATTGTTAAAGATGTAGTGTGGATGTTAGAAAGTTGGTTAATGCTGAGTTGAGTAATCAACATCTTGACTTCCGTAGTAGTAATCTCAGTTCTCAAGAACAATTAGGTGGAACAGTGTGGATGAACTATGTAGGTCATTCTCAAGAGCCTCTTGACATTTTGAGGAATGACCTGGCAACAAGGCCACATTTCTGTTGGCAACCGTCGTTTCTAAAAGTTAACATGTTAAGTCACAGAATTGAACTAGGTTTCTGAATGTATAACAAGAGTTGTATTCCCTCAATGTCACTAAAATATCAACTTACTAATAGAACTTATATTGACACCCATTATATTGTCTAAATATTTTGTGTTGCATGTTTACTAGTTTTATTTATTTAATGCCCCAATTAACTTATCCAATATTAAATATTCAAGTGAATTGCATTGTCCGGATTATAGTGTTCACTTGTAGAGAGCTGCTACTTTTAACGGTTCCCGGCCTTGTGCATTCTACCTTTGTTTTAAAGTCAAAATGAATCACCAATTGTTCAACTTCTGTACTCTGGAATCATATTGCCAGAATGTGGAATCATCCTTCGCTTTATCAAATGCGTGTTGTAACTGCCAGTTGTTGTGTTGCCACCAATTTATTTTTCGGTGCAGTATTGCCACCTCTTTACCCCACTGCGTTTATTCGACCAACCACGAATTCACACATTTCAGCTAGTTTGATTTATCAATTGAGAATGCAAGGCAAACGTAACGTTCTGCAGTGGTTTATGAATGTTGGCTTGATGCCTGACAAATATTTATGTCGTGAATGCCATCACGGGGGTGTGGGGGTATAGAGGCAATCGATAGATATCTATTTAAGTACATTTGGCGGAGGCAAAACAAGTGGCCAGATATTATGGTTTACTTCTTGAAAGCCATACCCCCCTTAAATTTGGGACCCTTAGAAACAAGGTGATTGCTATTTTTGAATCAACGTATCTGTTTACATTAGGGGTGATGACATATTTTTGTTGCATTTCACTTTCTGTTATGTACTCAATTTCATACAGCGCCATTGTTTGTTAACATTTGATCTAACAGCCTCAACTGCTATTGTGAGTTGTTGTTGTGAACCGTACTCTAGTCTATTTCTAAATCAAATGACCGTTCCTGAACCCTCAATGTGGGTTATATCAGTCTTGTGAACTTGTATAGTCTAGACAATGCTTTTTCACCATTTATTCAACTGCACTTCTTCAGTTTGCCATCTCGTACACACACGCATATGTACTCGTAGTTTATATTTTAGGCCTTGGTTCCTGAGCGCTCTTTCGAAATGGGATTGGACATTCCCAGCTTCCCAAGCTCATTACACCGCTCTCTACCCACAGGCTTGGTATGTTTATGAGATAAAAGACAATAATTTGAATTTGGACATGAAGCTGACGTGTCACCAAATCAGCCCAGTAATACCTCACAATTACAAGGTTTGTTGTTGCTTCTATTTTTGTTGCACTCAAACGTGTGTGCAGTCACAGTGTGCTTGACTGACGTGAATTTTATTTTCCGCTACCCGAAGGGAAGGAAAGTATAATGATCGTGTCAAAAAAAAATTTGGGTTTTCTTCAGATCTTTACGTTTCAGACCCTACTGAGTCTAAAAAACCTAATTTCGGCGCGTGGTCCGTGTGTGTGTCTGTAGTTTGATTTGCGGGAGAACGGCTGGTCCGATTGAGCTGGTTCTTTGTTTGTTTTGTTCGTTATTTTTTCCAGACACCAAAATAAGGTTATGGACGATTTCGGCCAGTGGGAAGGGGGGGGGGACGAAAATTACCAAAAACTAAGGTTTTTCGCATTTTCCTCGGAAATGGCTCCAACGATTTTGATTAAACTTTCAAATTATCTAATCTAATCAATTCCTAACTTTTCTTCTCTGTACATATCTCCATAAAAATACGGTGAACGGAGATATAGGCCTATGAAGCAAAAATAGGTTTTTTTTACGGTTTTTGGCAAAACGGCTTTAACGATTATCACCAAACTTTCAAGATGTTTTCAAATAGTTAATACCTACATATTCTTTTCAATAAATGTTCCTGTGACGGCCCATTGAACAGAGATAAAAATCAAAATGTGTCGAAAATAACGTTTTTTTGAACATTTCCGTAAAGTCCAGGGTAACTGCTTCACCAGATGTAATAAATCCTAATGGAGTGTCTTCTAGTCACCCATCCCAACATTTCGTTTTCTATAATTATTTCTGTATATATATGTTGAACGGAGATATAAGCCAAGTTAACTCAGAAATGGAGATTTGTCGAATATTAATTTATCGGGCTTCCAATTTTCTCAAAAACGGCTCTAACGATTTCGATCAAGCTTACGAAGTACTGTCAGCTAACTAGTCCCTACATTTTGTTCCCCTTAACTGTTTCTGTAGAAATGCGTCGAACGAAGAAATACCACCCACATATGTAGGTGGTGTTCGAACTTAAAGGGGTGGCGGAAAGTTGTGTGTTGCTACGCACCAGATATTTTGTGAAGGAATGGCCCTCAAATGGATGATTTAGTTTGATGAGATGTCTAGGTGATTGATTTTAGTGTCTAATGGTTGAGTGTAATTGTTATCCATTCTTGTTTAAAGTACAGGAATACAGTTTGTAGCATATCCTGTCCGTTGTGTGGTCTGGGGAGATTGGTGCTTTGAATCTGAAGACTGTTAATTATTGTTGGGTGCGAGTGGGAGAGAAATATGGATTTGAATTAATTGATGAATGATATAGAGGCCTGTCTCAATACTCTGGGTTCCAATAGTCGCTTGATAAGTAGGATAGAGTTCTTAGCAGCGGTTCACACGACCTGGTAGGCCTCAGGATGGTTGCACTGGTGTAAACCAAACAAAGGGAAATAGTGTCCAGCTGAAGAAGAACACATTAAGTCATAACCTACGACATGACTGCCAGTGAAACTGTAAGAAAGTAAGAACTGAAGGGAGTGAAGAACTCATAGGAGGACCAGAACACGAATGGATACTATGCAGCCAAAATGTGAGTGGTAGAATTGGGTCAGGGAGGGTGTGAAGTGATAATACCATCAACACAGGACAATCATCGCCACATCTACCTGAGTTTTACCCAACAATAGATAATTTCCCCAGCTTGGAAATTATTTTATAGGGTGCCCTACTAGTGCATTTGTTCAACTCCCAACACAACACGAAATAGTTAAGTTTCAAATTTGTATGATTTGGCAATACAGGAAACGTAACTATGAGAACAGCTGAACATTTGGTCATATAAGAGAAAATTGCTACGTACAAACCATTTACTGTGGAAGTTTGCGCTGATTTGTGTACATTTCATTATTACTATGATTTATTGTTGAGCTAATATTGATACATCGTACTTATGTTTCAGGATAGCAGCTTTCCGGTATGTGTTTTTGAATGGACCGTTGAAAATAGAACATCTAAACAATATAAAGTGGCCATTGTTATGACGATTCGAGATGGAGATGGTAGATGGCAATGGAGGCGAGGTAAGTTTGATGATTCTACTGTTGCGTAATACAGGAGCAGCCTGAGTTCACTGTTCCAATTCCAGAGGAAGGACAGTATTGCAAACAGTCTAAAAATGCATCAGATCTTCAACTTTCAAGTAGAGTTCATCTGACTATGGTCTGTTTGCAATTGTGCAGGTGGTTGTGTGAACTGTTTGAGTTCATTCTTTCTACAGATTGTTTCTTTTCATTTTAATGAATGATAATGAGGTTAAGGCCATTTTTCGTGCATGGCAAGATAGCTAAAGCAGCTAAATTCTTGTTTAAGATGAAATGAAGATGATTCTCACTTATTTGCTCTTTTCAGATTACAAGACAACTGAAACATTTGAACTGAAAACTGAGCAAGATTCTATTTTGGGCGTTACTATCAGACAAAAAATTGCTGGCATGCAGTGTGACTACTCTGTTGCTGCACTTCAAGATGTAACTATAATAAATAAGTTAAATGTAGAATGAATCAGAGCTCAAATACGTCTGATGCATCTCTTTTATTGATTGTTGTATGACAATATCTATTTTCCACATTATTCCTGTTTATTAACAACTATTTCTAATAAGCATCCAGCTCTTAAGTTACTCAAGTTCGTGTCTTGGGTGTAATAACATAGTTTGAGATACTTGGAAAGATTAAAACAATGCTATAGTCGAGCACAGAATCACTGAATCATGTGTCTCTTTCACTGGTTTGCATTTCAGGGAACCTTCATCATAATGTTACCTTATGCGACCTCGCAAGATTTCCCGATGATTCCTCATAAACTGTCATCTTGAGACATTCCATATCCTGTGCTGCCCTCTGCTCTGTTGTCTAATTAATGCCGTATAGGATGTGGCGTAAATTTTGTAGCCTGTATCTGGGCCACACTCAATCTGACGCCTGTTAATAAAAGAAAGTGAAGAAAACTAAAACTGAAAAATGTGAGAAATGAAGGGAGAAAAATGAACGGCAACATTAGAGGTAAAAGTGGACTGTATTTATATAAGCGCGCAGTGGTATCATGGGCGCTAAAGAAAAGGTAATAGAACTAAGAATGATTGGGGAACTAAAAGAAAATAAGACGGAATAGTCTGACCAGGACTAGGGTAGGAGACGAATGAAGCCGAGGGAGATCATGTTTTTCTTTTCCTTGCCTTCGGGTGTTCCTGGGGGAATACGAACAAAGTATTTGCTATGAAACGAACCCCAATTGGGAAGTGATATACCGAGAGTGTCAGGGTTGAATGGCACATTACCTTGTTCACAAATGTCCAGTAATTATGGCTATCCTGAGAAGCCTTCAGATACAGAGACCGTGAACTAGAAAGAATAGAGGAGGGTTGAGGCACAGATCACGTTGCCGATCGCAGGTGCAATGAATGGAAAAACCCTGCAAATTATTACACAATGGTTTATTATTCGGATAATCAGCTTGACGTAGCATTAATGCTCCGAGACCCATCCTGTTCGATTCAGCATCGAAAAATATCATAATGAAACCCAAAAAAAGGTCGAAAAGAACTGAATCGTAATATTAAAATAAACAAAAAAAAAAAAAACGAAAGTATCTAGAAAAAACTGAATTTTAATATGAAAACACGCACGCTAAATACTAATATCAAAATTTAACCAAAAATCTATGAAAAAACCAAAATGAGAATGAAACGAAAGAATCTAAAAAAATTGAATCGTATTAAAACCAAAACGCCGGGGAAATTGGAACGGGGGCGCTCGAAGCGAAAGGCGAAAGGGGAGAGGCGGCGTCGTTGGGAGGGAAGCGAGCCGCCTCGTGAGCGGTTGGTTTTTTAAAGAGACGGGCGGGGCGGGAGGAAACTCAAACAACGAAACGCTTGTAGCTCCCGCGTTGTACTGCGTTTCGTTAATTTTTTTAACCGTTTTTTGCCCATTACAACCACGGGCTTCGTCTGATCGGATTGCCGAGATGGCGGGCACAACTAGATACCAAATCGGATTTTTGGGCGAAAGAACGAATTTTTTAGGCACAAAACGGCCCGGACAGGGGACGGCGGACGGACATTGCAAATTTGGAATTTCCATGTCTTGAAACGTATATCAAATTTTGAGGGGGGGTTGTAAAAAATTTTTCGTGACCGAAAACATAGGGTTATTATTCAGAATGAATAATAAACCAAAATGAGGCTGGGGATGGCATGATTGTGGCCGAGTTTGTACGAGTTGCGCGTTGTTGGGAATTGGAGACCTTGAAGAGCTTAGTTGGGGTCGCCAAACAGTCGAACAACTCTGCCGATATCCATTAGCGTCAACTTAGGATCTATTAAAAAAATGATCGCGAATTTTGAGTTTCCAATCCCCTTCAAAGTAATTTCTCTTGTACGTAATACATTGTAAGACTTGACCGTTTTCTCCATCTTCAAAGCACTAAATCGTCGTCAGCTCCTGCTTCACATTCTTTATCCTTTAAATGGTTTTGCGTTTAATATACGTAAAATGTGAAGGACCAGCGATTCTATAGACCTGTATAATTTCAATTGGCTAGCAAGTGGACTCACCTTGAGGGCTGTTCATACACCATTGGAGCGTATCTGTCGAGGTAGGTGCTGTCGGAGATGGATGCGGATGATGTGAGGATCAGAAGGATTTTATGGGAAGGGAATTTTACCTCGATTTTTACGCTTTTGACGCTCTGTGGTCGATGCAGCGGTGAGATCGAGACAACACGTAGTGCGTCTCTCAAGTAACGTTTGCCGGGCTTTACTTGGCAAGCTGTCAGCTTGGTTGTATCGATGAACACGAAAAAATGAAAAACTAACTTTAAATATGCAGAAAATATAATGAAATCGGAAAGGAGAACGATGCGGTCGGCGTTTGCGATAACAATAACAATTGGCGGGTAATTTTTCTTTGATATCAGCGGTGGGTGCGTTCCAGTCATAGTTTCCCAGAGTTCGTTCCGGTAAATTAAGTAGGCACAACCAAAATTGTTGCGTAGAATCATTCTTTCAACAGGCCTTTTCAGTTATGACAATAGTAAAAAGTCACGGGGTATCACAGGAAAAGTCATTGAAGTCAGAGTACTGTTTTTGGCCAAAAATTTGCGCACTACCAAGGATGGTTTTGGCACAAATTCGTTTCATGCCGAAGCCATTGGTAAAAACTGATACGTTTAAGTCCTCAGGAACTTCTCTAATGGTGATTTAACGATTGGCCAATATTATTTTCTACACTTCATCAATGTTTTTGTCTGCTCGGGAATCTAGCATGCTCTTCATCATTCACATCATTGGTCACCAATACATGTTGCTTTGTTCCAAGGTTGCTTCATCTTATGCCGCAGTTGCACTGCCACACTTAGGTTTGTCTTTCAAGCAAAATTTGATGCACATTTTTCGATCAATTTTTTAGAATTGGCAAAATCGAAGACAAACCAAAACACTTCCAATAACTTAGTGCTCCTGGAAGTGTGTACTCCTGCTCCTAAAATTTGAAATCATGGAATATGCTTTGGCCTCTCGTTAGTATTAGTGATGATTTTTCCACAATGGTCAACATTAATTTAGTGTTCAGGGAACATTCACTAGCGTTTGGAAAAATGTTAGTTGGCCAAATCGTTTTTATTTTTCTACACCACACAAGTTCAATTGAACCTGTTTTCTCAAGAGATTTGCACTGTTTCCATTCTTTGGACACGGATATCAGTTTGTTTCGATGTACTATTTTTGATAAATACATCGTTTACTCGTTTTTGGCGTTATTGGCTCCTTTTGAGTTTGTAGGCATGGTAGGCGGTGAGGGGTGGGAAGGGAAGGAGGGAGGGCACAAATGTGAGGTGGGAAAGCAATTGTGACCGATGAAATGGCAGGGTTCCTGGCAGTTAGATGAAGGCGAAAGTATGTCCCTTGCTAAAGTAGCTATACAAATGAATATTCAAAATAGCCGGGCTAGTCAGCACAAGTGAGGGGCATGAGGTCCAAAAATGAAGCCATGAAATAATTCTGCGCAGTATATTTATTAACCAGGCAATGTCATTGCTCCCACCCTATCCCACATTTGCCCCATTTCCTTTGCCACTGGGATATACCTACACTGTACTCTTAATGAAAGCCAGTTTGTGAAACTAGTCAATTGAAATATCAGCCCTGAGTCGATTGTGTAATGCCATAAAAGCATTGGGGAAGATGCCCTCTTAAAAATCCTGGCAAATTTGGGTGTTTTCTCTGCTAAGTAAAGCAAGTATACCACTTACAGGATGGATTATTGTTTTGACCCATTCTAACCCTAATGACATTACAGGTTATTAGTATCATGTCGATGTGTTAAGATTCTACAAACGATTATTTGTAGTAGCTCAACCCTATGGATTATAGCTATTGTGTTAATTGTCGTGTATTTAAAGTGTAACATGAAACTAGCAGTATACGTGTTTCAGGGGAGTGCTACAGTAAATTGTTGTGCTTATTTCAATCCTTCCGGCAATGGGAAAAAGTTTTGGAATTCTATTTCATCAAATGAGTTCGAAAGGTTTTCGTGTGAAAAAGGTGAAGTATTCAACCAGCTCTTTTCATACTTGTTAGGAAAGATGAGTTACATTTGTATGCTCTTCAGTTGTGCGGAGCATAAAGGAAAGTTGTCCGAGGCATTTTTTTAAGTATTTAGGAGGTCACTAAAATTGTGAAACACTATTAAGGAATATACATAGGATTGGCAGTAATCCTCCTATATAAATAGGAGGTATATCCACAAAGCAAGTTCCATTTCTACTTCTACCCTCGTCAGCGCTGTGAATGCAGTTCCAACTATGTATGCCAGTGTTCTTCAACTCAAGCAAAAGCAACGTGCTCCATTTTCAGGTTGCTGCTGCCAATTTGTTCTTAGTAATGCTTTTTTATAATGTCAGACTTGATTGAAAATGCCATTGCTTGTGAAATTAGATCTGTGATTCGTTTTCCAAATGCAAGAAATAAGAATTCGCAAATTTGTGGTTTACAGTCAAACTGCTACAAATGTTTCAATGGTAGGGAGGTACACTTTTGTCCCTGATGAAAGTTAAGCTTACACAAATCTTGTCGCCTCGAAAATTCATGTGGACCATCTTTTGGGGCAGGGAAGGTATTTTGCTGACTGATTTCTCACCACAAGGTCAAACATTCAATACACATATTTACTGCGAGTCTTGCCGCGCAATACAGAACAAACTCGGAGGATTACTGCCAATGGTTGGTTTTTTTCCATGATTATACTGAAAGAACACATTACCATGTTGGAAACAAGGCGGCAATCTTCTATGAATCTGGCACACAAAAACTTGTGCCATGCTATGACAAGTGCCTTCACAATTTCGAAAGCTATGTAGAAACCTATTTCAGCAGTTGTAGATTTTTGTACAATGAATATTTTTCCTGAATCTGTACATTCCTGAATTCTTTACTATAACTTAACTAAACTTACTTCATCAGTATATCTCGCATATAAAGAAAATACAAACTTGATTTCAAGGGCGTTAACAAATTAGAGAAAACTAGGGTGTGGTCAAAAAAATTAAGTGGGAGGGGGTCCATTTCAACACATTTTCCCATTTCAAACTGAATGATGCTAGCCTCCCTCCAGCAGCCTGTGTCATGTATCAGTCTCAAATTTGTGCATGCTTATCTCTTGATGCGAATTATTTGTGTATTTGTCCATGTAGTGAGTGACTCCCCTGCAGTTTCCTCAGCCCGTGGCAACACACAATACGATTAGTTTCGAAATCTGTTCCGTTTGCCTAGAGCCACTGTACAAGCTGAGTGGTAACACGTTCGCTGCTCAATTGTTGGGCTCCAAGAGCCAACTTTTGCCTCCAGTAATGACACCATCAAGAAAAGTGAAGTTCTCTACAATTACTGCTAGCCAACTTACACTTATTGGTATTGGTCTTGTCGCCAGATCCTACTGCCACTATCCCAGCCAGTAAAGCACGTACAATCTCGGGGAAAAACATCGTATTTGTCGTGTTTGGTATGGTTTCCTAGCTATTTTGGGATGCTACTAGAAGGAACTGCCGGGGACAAAGTAGCAAAAACTGTCGTTTCTCCTCAGCCTGGGCTCATCTCCTGCACTGTATTCCATCCCTCTTCAGCCACTTGTTAGTTTGACTTATCACGTGCCAATTGCTTAGCGTCACCTAGAAATGTCAATTTTTGTTGTTCCGTTATAGTTAGGGCATGTGTTGCGCTGTGCATAATATTTTTCAATGCTGAATTGAATTGGATGGGTCTCAGAGGTGTGGTACTTCATTGGACTGTACAATCATGCTGTGCTAGAGAATAATAAATTGTTGTCTAATAATTTGTAGCCTTCTTCTTTTGAAGACAAGAATTGAGTAGAGTTACCCTTCTAAGGTGTTACGTGTTTGCATTAATCAACTTCCGATTCACTTCACTGCCCTTAATTTATGTCGTATGATTGAATGTTCATTGTTGGTTTTAGGCAAGAAGAATGTTGGCTGTGCTGTTAAAAGCACAGTGCACTTGAATGGGAAAGAAGTCAGTTCCTCTATTCGCTTTGCGTTTGCATGGAATATGCCTAAAATCCGTTTCCCTGAGAGTCCTTGTGATTATATGAGGTATAATTATCATTTTGACTACTCCTAGTGATCAGTCAGTAGCCTACGACTTAACCCTATCTATTCTACTTATTATTGTTTTTGTTTTCTCAATTGTAAGCTAGTAGGTGTTGAATGGTCAATTTGCCTACATTTCCCTCATACTTCTTCATCCTTGGTTCTCAGTAGGATTTGAAAATTTGTTTTGCCCTGATTATTTGATAATGTAGGTCAATGGTTCTGTGTGAGTATGTATATGTGATGGAATGATGTTTCTGGTTACCAACTCCACTTTTTACAGAAACGGCATCTTATTGTTCATTTTATTTCACATACTCAAACAACACTTACGTGTTGCTGCTCAGTAAACCCCTCACGGTATACTTTTAAACTAAGAAAGGAAGGGGGGGAATGCTAGGCGAAGGGCTCCTCACCTTCAGGTAGCAGTCGTAACGTTCTGTGTGTGTGTTACACGCGTAATTTTCAATGCTCTCGTATTTAGTTTCCATACCAGCAGCTTTTCAGTTTCGAGGGGAGAGTAGGCTTTAGTTTGAGCATTTGTGCCCAAAAGTTATAATTAAAACTAGTTTCGTTCGGAATATGTGTGATTAAGGTGCCTCGCCATGTCATCATATTATGAAGAAGGAGAAATCCCGAATGTAAACATGCAAAACATAACATTCTAGCCATAGAGATCTGTATGCAAGAAATCGTGGCAAAAGGACTCAAGGGTAAGGGGGGATACTCATGTACTCGGAGAGCCAGGCAGCCTTGTAGGCCATCTCGTCCTACACCCTCAGGTCCAGGGTGACATGGGAATGTCTTCAGGTGATGAAATGACACAGTACTCATAATAGGCTTTCCCGTATATGGATATCGGCCCATAGTGGCCACAAGGACAATGAAAAGATAGGCTGCTAGGTGAAAAGGGGCTCGGGACCCCTACTAATCGGGCCTAAGCCTGACATAGAAGCGATGAAACATAATATAAATCGACAGGTGACCCGATGGGAGACACTGATAAAACACGCCGACAGAACCTCCTTCACCTAGTTTCATCTCCTGACCTTGGCTTTTGTTAAGTTCTCAGGAGTGGAGCCTGCAGTCTCGTTCAATTCCACAGTCTCTGCAGGTTTCAATCGTGACTGTAATATTATTATCCCTTGTAGGTAGATCATGTCCTCAGGGTGTTATGCATCTTCACGTGGGAGACCCTTTGGGGAAGGAGGACGTGGGAACTCCTTGTCCAGCAGCTGCACTAGTTAGTGAGAGGGTAGCATGTGGCATTGAGTAATTGTGTACTGATAGTGTTGAAGGGCTTGGAAAGGAGTACCATTAGCTTTGGCAGTAGTGATTCCGCGTCAGTGATGAGAGTAGGCCATGGTGCTATGGATATGAGATGGGGAGGTTGAGTTCCAGTATCGAGCAAGAGAAACAATCACATAAGTTTCCTTCTAACTAAGTAGGACCATGGAAAGTAGATTAGTGTTGTCCATCAATGAGACATCTCTGCTTACTGGTATGCTTTTGGGTGATGTAGTTTTTACTTCCTTCAACACAGATTCCCAGTATTTTGAAAGTGAGTTTTTGGTTGTGTTTCAGATACTATACCAAGTTTATCCTCAATCCTAGTGATGCTGGGCCTGAGCTCTGTCAGTATGCTTTGTTTAACTTCAAAAGATGGGTTCGTGAAATTTATGCGTGGCAAACACCCATTCTCGAAGACAAGTAATGAAGAGATCTCTTTGGCTAATGTCATTACCTGTGTTTCCATGGAATTAATTTGCTTTTACTGATCCTATTAGTTCATTACCCGAATGGTACAAGAGTGCGATTTTCAATGAATTGTACTATGTCGCCGATGGAGGGTCAGTTTGGATCTTACTAAACAGTGATGAAGAATCTCAGCTTCCTGATAATGATCCAAGGTGCGTAACCTTGTTTCTCTTTCATGCTTTACATCTCATTTTGTTCAACTTTTGTATTCGCTAATAAGTTAGGATGTGAGAAAACTACCTTGTTCAGTTTTCCTGCTTTAAGTCATATGTATTCAACGAAACGATGAAGGCTCATGTTTGGAGCATGTTGTGTCCCATTTAAGTAATCTTTCAAGTGAACGAGTCCCTAGGAGCTAAAAGACAAATATAGAGACCACGTTTACCATATCTCAGAATAAATTGTTGATAAGATAACTTACTTTGTGCATATATGATCTCTTAGGCCTTCATCGAATGAAGCTCCAAGTCAATCTTAAGTGACACAATGATCTTGAAACAAAACTTCTTCATAAACCATTCTATAAACTTCAGTAGGTAAACACCCATTGCTGTGTGAAACTTATCATCTGTCAACAAATTGAAAATTCGTTTTGAACGATTCTGAAATCCTGACTGAACATTGTAAAGAGTGTAGCAAGTTTGGAAGAGAAGGAATAGCTGCATGACTGTACCAATTTTGTCTAATAAAATCTTCTCACGACCCTAAAGACTTATTGACCTAACTTTTCAGCTCAGAAGCCATCTACATATTCCCAATATTCTATCACACAAAATAAAATGTGAGAAATAGGTAGGAAATCACTAATGACATCTCCATGTTCAGGTTCCCGAACACAAATTAACAGGTATGATGATGAGCACAGCATATCAAGGTGAGGGTTAATGCAGGCAGCTGCTGCATTAGCTTTCTTCCTTGCTCCTTCCACTACCTTACACTTGGGATCCGAAACCGTTAGGTTATTTGTAATTCCTGTAAGCCAAGCAAGGTGAGCGTCTTCAGGTGCATTTCGCAACAGTTCTTACATTACTGGGGAACTCTTATTTGTATTATGCTGTACGATCCTGAAGGTGATTAGCCTGTTAATTATCTACTCATGACTCTGAGAAGGTGAGGACTTGCTGTTTGATCTTACTTTCTTCGTTTGGTAGGTTGTTGAGAAGTTAAGAATAAGAACTGGTGGACAATGAAATGAGAACTGTTGAGTGGAAATGTACTGGTATTTGAGGGAACCTTCATTCAGGATGCTCAAGGAGATTACATGTGAGCAGCAATGCAAAAACTAATCCCTGACATAACTAGTATTGATTTGCACCAATTGCTACAAAAGTGCCAAGGAGATAACATGTAAACTTGGAATGTTTCCCTGAAGGCGCCGGCTAAGTACACTGGCGTCACAAGGAGCATTTCACAACCTACACTCCTCAAATAGCATAAAACTCGGGAAATCCCTTGTAACCTGTACTTGCTCTTCAGAAGTTACCTGACAAATAGAACTATCATGATTAAATGCAGACATGTCTTAGTCTGGAGGATCGTAGATAAAGGGTGGGTTGCCCAAAGCGCTGAGTCCTTGAACTTGTACACTCTTTTAAGGTCTTAGCAGGATGCTCAGGGCAACTCACTGTGAATGACCTGACTACTGTCAAACCCCATTCAAGTGTTCTAAAGTGTCACCCAATATGCTGCAGTTGGCTGAGGAAAAAAATGTCATCCTCTTGAAGGGAAAATTAAATAGCCAACTGTCAGTGCATTTTGGCAACCCCAGGCTCTTTGAAAAGCAAGTCAAGTACGTGTGAGTCAATATAGATGAGAAATGGAATTTCAGACAACACCTCTAATCCCTCAAAGGCTAGTGCCTGGGTGGGCGTTTTATGGGTTGAGCCACACCTTTAGATGTGCCAGTTCCTCACAGTACATGGTGACTTCAATAGGTGGCTCCGCTTCTCCTAAAGACTCCATCCTGCACATTTTGCTCCTCCAGTCTGGAGAAGCCCAGAAACCATGTGCTGCTCCACTGTAGTTTCTACAATAGTGAGAAAGAATTGTTGGAAGAGTGGTGTTTCTCTCCTCTTGAAACTTGTCACCCAAGTAAAAGTTAGATCTGGTGGCAAACTAGATTAAAAACTCTTCCCAGATGGTATGGAAAACCCCAAGGTCACACCTATTTGTGGGAACACATGAGCAAAAACTCTCCTCTGGAAGACTGGCTAAATGACAACCTGCTATACCTGTACAGATCTGGCTTTGGGGGATGCTGAGCAAGCGCCCAAGCTCTTGCAAGATAGTTACACTGCAACATCCTTGACTTTTGACTAATATACCTCTCTTATGAATCTTAATGAATTGTTCTATCATGGATCTTCCTCTCATCCTAGTTCCGCTTCTTGCATTAACTTTTTATGCAGCTGATTATAATGATTATAATGTATAAGTCTTTCTGTTAATAATGAACTCTTGGTTAGTCAGTAGCTATGTTCTTTAGAGGCGACAGAACGACAGGTCCCTTCCTCCGTCTTATCTCTGTCCTCAAATTCTTTGGTCGTTTTCCATGTTTCCTAGATGGATCAGGCTCAATAAATGTTTATTTAGATGAAGGTTGATTGTTCAGGAAATTGCATTGATTTTTTAACCTCAAAATATTTATTTAGCCAAAAATAGTTGCCTGCATTCAAGCTCAATTTCTGAATTCACTTCAAATTATGTCATGAGTTACGGGAAGTATGTGAAAACCTTTCTACTGCAATTCATTATCTATAAGATAGCAGTGCACAGATTTTGAGATTAATTATTGAACGTACAATGATGAATTGTTCAATAGTCCCACCAAATGAGCTGAAATGTGGTCGCAATACTCTAATGATGTATTAATTGAAGATTGGATGAACCATCTATTGGCTTTTCCAGGAAAACGTACGGGCGATTTGCTTACCTTGAAGGGCATGAGTACAAGATGTTCAATACTTACGATGTCCACTTTTATGCTTCATTTGCTTTGGCCATGCTGTGGCCTGGACTGCAAAAATCCTTGCAATACGATCTGAAGGACTCAATCTCCACAGAAGATGACACACTGGTTTGGTATTTGTACGATGGTGTTATTGGCCATCGCAAAGAGAAAAATTGTATTCCTCATGACTTGGGAGACCCTGGTTAGTTTGTTGTAGCTATATAATTCAGCAATGTCGTCTAAGTCACTAATTCTCATTCATTCCTTATTTCGTTGGATATAGTTACAGTTTATTGGAATAAGACGTCTTCAGAACACGAAGACCAGTTGCTACTGAATTCTATTACTTTTGGGTTTTGGGTGGGCATCTTGGGTGTAGCATATTGAAACATACAGAAAGGCCAATATCAAATATTTTTACTGACTCACAGACTGTAGGATATTGATATGATAGCTGTTGGAGAATGGGGAAGCACTATGACATTCAATCAAGTGTTTGATGTACGGACTTACCAACTGGCTAACTGTGTAATTGTTGAGCAGTGAAGAGGAGGGGATTTGAAGGATCTCAGGTCTTATAAGTTCCAAGAGCTTCTGTTGAAACAAAAAACTAGTGAATGAGTGGGTAATAAGGCTTAGCACTTTTCGTACAACACTGTAAGTTTCTAGAAATATAGGATATAGGTTTCTAGGTTGCTGTTGGGATGGTCGAACCTATTTCCAAGTGGTGTGGTATCACCCTGATTAGCTGCCTCCCTTTGTCAATACATAATTCCAGTGAACATTCAAGTATGTTTACCTTTTGCGTTGATAGTTGGTGACACAGTCAATGATTAGGATCCAGCTTAAGGGTGATTGGCAGTTAGTTGCTGCTGTCAATGACTGAAGAGTGAGTTTCCTTGTAACCAGCTAAGTGTCTCATGCTTCTAGGCAGTGAGGTGAGAGATTGTCAAATTCCTCACAGCCTGGGAGGTGAGGGTAGTGTTAGGTTGGGTGAACTCTGTACTTAACTGGAATTCAGGTGCATTGATAGGCTAATGCTCCATTTATTGACAGACCTACAGGTAGTACAATCACAACATGAAATTAGCCGAAGAATGGAGCGTTGGCAGTGGAGCGAATGTTACATAGAATTAATTGTAAACTGGTCTAACATGTCCGTCTATCCAGTAATCGCAGTAAAATAAAATAATAGTATTGTAAACCTGGTGTGGTTTTCCACTGTATATACTGGAGTTTGCCTTTTTAGGAGCATTAATGAATGTTCTCCGTTGATGTGGTTTAAATAGTGTTTAATTAGTTGTAGCATAATATGTTTAAAAATAGGTGTTCCAACAGCTAAAATTCCCATAAACGTTTAGGTGGAAACCCTTTCCGCCGGATCAACTCATATCCTGTCCATGACGTTTCCATGTGGAGGGATCTGGGCGTAAAATTCGTTCTACAAGTCTACAGGGACTTCAAACTAATGGATGACCCGCAGTATCTTTTAGATATGTACCCTCAAGTTCTTGTTGTGATGAACAAAGCCTTACTCTGGGATATGGACGATGAAGGTGTCATTCAAAATGGAGGTTTTCCAGATCAAACATATGATACGTGGGTTATGCAAGGCATAAGGTATGTATATTTGTTGGTTTAATTATAGTCATTAAAGTACGCTATAAAACAGGAAAATTCAACCAGCTAATGCCTAAGTACTGTTGATATGACTGGTCGCTGTTACTCATGAGGTAGTTGTACCAACAAGCTTGATTAAACTAATATTTGTTAGCTAGTCCACGTTGTAATGCTATCTTATTTAACAGCAATTAAAATAGACTGTTATCAAGTCACTGATATTTGGACAAATGATTTATCCCCTCCATTTCGACTTTCTAACCTCTGTGTATCCAAACATCTAAGTTGGCTCATTGGTTACAGATTTCTTTTTTCGTGCATTCATTTCCCACACCTCTCCCACGCCTTCTCTCTCACTCCAACTACCAGTCAGTTTGACCTGGAAAATGTCAATGTTTGTACGTACTTGCTCCCAAAGCTGACCTACGGGATGGTTTTTGGAAGGTTGACTGTTCGAAGACTAATAAGCCTCGATAAAATGCTGGGATCGACTGTGCGTGCTTGGCTAGGCCTCCCACACAGTTTTCCAAGTGTGTATATTCACACTCTGGTTTGATCTGGTGGGTTCTGTGTTCCATCTCTCTCTGCTACTATTCCATTCTTGCTCTGTAAGCGCTTGCTTGCTTTACCAACATTTGGCTGGGATATCACACGCACTGTTGCTGGTCTTGGATTCATTAAGAATCAGCTGCGATGATGTGATGTGATGACTCCTCCTGCCCTTAAACCCAGTAAGCCTTCGAAGTTTGACATGGTTCTGTTGATGGATGGCAACTCAGGAAGTATCCCAACTCCCGTGTGGGTGTGTGGAGCTTCAGAGGGAATCCATGGAAGGGATTACTGGCACTTTCTTGCCATTCGGGTGGCTTCACTGCGTACAACGATGAGACGTACGTGATGCAGGGATTGTAACATTGTGGATGCTAGTTGTTGTGCCTGTGGTACCAGTTTGCGTCGCTGAATCATGTAGTCTAGCGTGTGCGTACTCGTGGAGGATGTTTCAAGCGTCATACCAGTCTGCAAGCAGGTTGCTGGTGCACATCATCTGAGGGCTGAGAAGTGGAAAGGGTGTGGCACTATCAGGTTGTCTCCAGCGAAGGGCTGAAGGCTGACATTGTCCTCATTGGTCCCAACCAGTCTGCAGTGATCCTGATATGCACATAGTATCTAGCAGTTGGGATTTTGTGATAACCTGGCAAACTAAGGAGAGCAAGTATGACAGGGCAGATCTTCGTATAGTGGTGTCAGAAGCTTGTGGAGTGAAGGCATGTAATAGCAGAGTTTCAGCTCTTACCGTGTCCTAGCATGGCATGCGGCGCAAGAAAAATGCTGAGTAGATGCATCAGCTGGGTGTGTCAACAGGTATAACCACTTGAGTGTGGCTCAGATTGTAGCTGTGCTTGTGGGCGTTTCATGGAACATCCTCTTACCCTTCTTTCCTCTCCACTCTCAATCCTTCCAGCGTAGCCCTCCTCATTTCCTTATTTATTATTTATTTAGTTTAGTGCCACTATCCCATTCTACGTAGAGCTAAAGAAATACTTACTGACTCCCATTGAAGGACGAATGTCATTTTTGCCAGTTATTTTTGCCTGCGCCAGCGTATCCCCAAACATCTCCAAACCCCCTCGTAACAGAAAGTTTTGTGGTGCGACGCACCTGATGTTTTATTTACTGATCAGTGCTTACTAACTGACATTCATAAAAACGATAATAGTGGTGAAACATTCACAGATGAATTGGGCTATACCCTGTAATCTTATGGTCAGATTTGTATGGTTGTTCCCTAGCGTGTTGACCCACGATGATAAATATCAGATATTGAAAAAGCTGTCCAAAATTGGAGAAAAAGCCAGCTGACTCACTTAGCGTACTTTAATGTGTCTGTGATGTTAGTAATATCGTCTCAGTCATCCTATATTTGCTCATTTGAAGGATCATTTGGGTGGGCACGATTTGACAATGATGATGAACTGCATAGAAAATTGTTTGCTGCTTCACACTGGATGTTTTTGTTTGTTGCTTTGTAGTGCTTATTGTGGTGGACTTTGGCTGGCAGCCGTTGCTGTTACTATTAAAATGTCTGAGCAACTCAAAGATGATGTTAATGCTGATAAGTTCAAGAACATTCTGTGTCGCGGCAAAAAAGTGTTCCATGACAAGCTCTGGAATGGTAAGTCCAGTCGTTTTAATTTCAAAAATGTAGTATCCATCAATTTTTCTCTTCTCGTCTTGAAAGGGAAAGTCCTGTTTCTTTGTTCATGCATGTGTGGGATCATTCGAATGAAATCAATGCTGCAAGTGAAACAAAGTAAGTTATGGAAAGAAAACTTGCGTAGTCTTTTATATATAAAAAAATTAACAATACTTTTTAGGGTTGTAGAAATTTAGATATGCAGAGGAATTGGACAGTGTTTTATAAAATAAATTTGTAGCCCTTCCACCATCCCGTTTACCTTTCTCTTCGTATATAAAGACCACGACCAACTGACTGACTCTAGTACTGACTTAATGGCCAGACAATGAGGTCTTTACATCGAAAGCGCTTGCCCCAGGTAACTCACCAGCGAGAGGAGACACACTCTCCTAACAGTTACGTTAACTTTAGTAATTTGCCTACTGGCAGACTTAACCCAATTGCTTTAATACCTAAAGAAATAAAGTAGATCGGCTCTGAAAACTCAAATTGCATGCAACACAAATTACAACGTACCTGGGTACTGGATCAGTGCCGTATAAGTTTCCTGTTGATGGGGTTGCAGATTTCTACATGGGAAAACAGCCACTTTTTTCTGATTATTGGATGAATTGGTGCGGATGAGGTGGTGAGAGACTGAGGAAAACAGAGATAGATTGGAAGAGCAAAAAGAGAAAATAGGAAGGGTGTTATCATGTGAAACAAATGAATTTAGCTTTGCTCTGGGCGAGCTAATAACAAGATTAAACATATTTTGTAGAACAACTGATGGTAAATTGAGTTCATATTCGAAACCAGTCTCATTAATAAACATGTCAGCGGAGGAATCATCTTTCAATTCATCTCTTTATCTCTCTATCTTATTCATCTCTTTTCCTTCATGCTACACACCTCACACACTAGTCCTCCTATTTTAAGATGAGATCGTAATGATTTTGTGGTCCGTCAACAATATTCAATCACTGAATGTATGGCTACATAAGCATCTAAACCTACCTAACGAGCAAGTTGAATATTTAGAATTACTCAGGCGCTAACAGTTGATGTTTGATTTACATATTCCAGGAAAATACTACTTATTTGATTCGTGTGGGGATGTGAATTCAGACTCTATTATGTCTGACCAACTATGTGGATTGTGGTATTTACGTTCAAGTGAAGTTGACACAGAGGTATGTTAAGTAAAACAGCAATTCTATTGGTTAATGTATCTTCATGACAAATAATGAAGAATGAAATAGAGGATAATCTTTTTTCTCTTCCAAATATTCCCAAATGTCTTATGGGTATTATTTCTGTTGGGAGCAAAAGAATGGAGAGCTGTGACGGGTGAATAAAAGCTAATGAGTTGAGTGAAAGAGAGGACTATATTATAACTCTTTGTTGAAGGAGACAGGTAAAGAACCAAGCAGAGCATAGGAGACTCAGAATTCCCACAACACTGAGGTCTCTGGATTGTGAACTGGTGTAGGAGCAACAGCAGAGAGCGAGTGAGTAACTAGGTGAGAACTGCATATCGAGTATCAGTATTTTAGAGTTAAGTCGAGAGGAAAGTTGAGAATTGAAATGTTCAAGGAGAGGTGAGAAGAGAGCATTTTTGAAACTCTGAAGGGGGAAATCTGTTGTTTGTTGGCTTTGGAAATTATCCTAAAGTCTTTTGTCAGCAGGAGAGGCAGATTGAATGGGTAAGCTACCATTTGGATGGGCTCGGGTCAGGCTGGACTTGAAGGCCCCTGAGCTCAGGATTTGCAACATTCAGCCGGAGCTGAACTAAACAATCTCCATGCACATATTTAATCATTTCATACATTTCTCGGGCTTACCTGTAGAATTTGAAACGAAATTTGATGTTCGTGCATTGCTTCATTCTTTAATGATGATCGACAGTCACGTTGATGAATGTTGAACACGTTGGAACTCACAGGACAGGAAATAATCATTTTGTAAGTAAAGTTAACGTACCTGTTAGGTGAGTCCGTCTCCTCTGGCTTGTGAGTTACTGTGGGGGTCCCACAGTAACTCACAAGCCAGAGGAGACGGACTCACCTAACAGGTACGTTAACTTTAGTATTTGCCTACTGGCGGACACAACCCAATTTCATTTTGTAAGTGATGCATGTTTCTACTTGCTCCACTCCTCATTCTGAGATAGTGTCACATGCCCATAATTACAAGCGGCAGACTGGAACTCGTTCAACACACTACTGTGTTGATGAAGAATACTCTGAAATGAATTTTGTTTTTACTTTTTTGGACACACCTGTAATTGCTATATTTTCCATGGAAATTTAATTTAACAAAATTGTGTTTTCAGTCAACTTTTGGAGAAAGACTGAACCCGGTTCATTATACTCTATTTCGTTTGTAGTATATACTACTTCACAGTATTGATTGGAAGGGGGAAGGCCTCAAACAGATTAATTTTGATTTATTATTCATTTTGAATAATACTCTAATGCAATGGCCGGGAATTTTTTTTACAACCTCCCCTCAATATTTAATGCTTTACGTTTCGAAGCATCGGGATTCCAAATGTGCAATGTTTGTCTGCTGTCTAGGCCATATTTCCCTTTAACGTGGTGAAAAAATCCGTTCATTCCGTCAAAAATTTGGAGGCTTCCATCATACCCACATAAAAAAGGAAGGAAGAGTTAAAAACAAACAAAACCCCCATTTTGAAAAGAACAATTTCTATTTTATAGAGAATAAAATTAAAACTTACACGCGAGGAAATGTATTATTGGAGTTATTTGTGTAAACTAACACAGAACTGAAAAGACTTGCAAATGGGAGATGATACCAACAAATGTTAGTAATACGTACAAGACATATTGTAAGCTAAGAAGTACAAAAAGATGTAGACTTTGAAAAAATACACATAAGTCTGGCTTAGTCTGCTTTTGGAATGGATCTGGGAAGCCCTGAGAGTTGGAATCTAAGGAGATTTGAGAAATTTAAATGTGTGGAAAATCCGTTGTCAAATTTAGAAAAACCAAAGGGTGTTCACCCCGGAAATAATCCATAAACCCTTCTATTAGCAAGAGGTTACTTGAACTCCAAAGAGATGAGAAAAAAAAACGTGTCTGGGGGCTTTCCTGACAGAGCTAAAGGCCATGCCTTATTCCAGCCTATTCTGTGCCGAAAAGCATTAATAAATGTTTTTTAATTACTTAAAATATATTAGAAAACCAATTAAAGTAATGAAAACTCTATACTTACTTTAACTGTAGTGCATGCAGAGGCGACTGGTCGGGAAGGGTACTAAGAGACGAGGCGTAGGTATTAGGTCAGAACCTGAGTCCAAGCCAGGTTGCAAACAAATATAATGGAACATGGTCGTTGATTGGCAGCCCTACTGGCCCCAGAGCCCTGCCAGGAGGACGCAGATTGGCGGCCCTTGCAATTATGCCTTGTTTGGTATCATTTCGATGCTGAATCAAATAAGGCGAGTCTCAAAGGTGTAGGACTGCGCATAACACCACAGTTAATATTTTGAGGCGAATTCTACTACTTGCAGGAAAACGTGAGACAACATAGTGAAAGTCATAATATCTCCCCAGCCTGTGCTCATTTCCCAAAACCTCTCACCTCACCCCAACTGGACTCTTCTTGTCATGCCAATAGCGTAGCATTGTCTAGAAAATGTAAACTTTCGTTGTTTCGATGTAATCACTCATGCTTCAAATCATTTGCTAGTATTTTTTGATGCTGGTGATCTTGGAGGTGTGAGTGCGTCAAGGGGTTTAATAATCAAAATGACTGTTCTCTAAGGCTCATAATAGAGTTGTAAAAAACACTAGCAGTGCTAGAGAATAATAAACCATTGTGCACTTATTTGCTTCGTTGTTTATATGAACTGATTAGTGATTTCGTGAGGCCATATGCGAATAACGATATGTACTGTTATCCACAGGTGTTTGTAGCAAGTGATGCTAAAACTGCTCTAAAAACTATGTTTGAGTTCAATGTGAAGAAGTATTTCAATGGTACACAAGGAGCTGTGAATGGCATGCGACCTAATGGAGAGATTGATCGAACTACTCTTCAAAGTGAAGAAATGTGGACCGGTGTTGCTTATGGTTTGGCATCTCTTTTCATCCTTGAGGTAAGTTTCGCCTTCATTCAATGAATTCCTCGCTATTGAAGAACTCAACACAAGACTCAGCCCTTCTGATGGCGAAGCCCTGAAAACTAAATTCGGTCTTTTCCCTTTGGTTCTACTTTAGGGGAGCAACCACAAAACGTGTAGATTGAAAAAAGTATCTGGCTTAACCAATGCTAGGGGGTGGGGGGCTTTTCTAGGTTCTAGGGATCATGTTACTTGCTGGCTGAATATTTGAACACTGCTTCATACTAAACCTAGCTTGAGTTGGTACTCTGACATTAATTGAATTCAGCAATTAGTTCAGGAGACAACGCACAGATGAAATAATGAACAAAATTAAGAAATGAAGCGCAACTTAGCAGGGGTAACAAGTGTGTATTCTTTTCTATTAACACGTTACAAGGGAATTGCAATGTTAGAGAGCCGCTGACTAAAGCAAAAATTACAGCAGTCTCGGAGTTCTGAACCTGAGTTTCCTCGGAATATGGGTCTTCGTCATTAATCACTAGGCTATGATTACTGACTCAATAAGAGTCAGAAGGTGCAAACACTTCTAGCTGCCTACACTACTAATTATCACATGGTGTGAATTGGGTAGGAAAAATACCGCACAATAAAAATAATCAATCGATTTTTGTTCCAAAAAGGAGCAACGTGTTTGTCGTAAGTTCCAGCCATATCAAACTTTATTATAATGCGATATTTTCAAACAATGTTGCGCAACCAACTTCCCTGTAAAGTTTACAGCATAGTTCGTCAATATGTCTGTTGTAGTGACCATGTTTTGGTTACTGACCTCTTTCCGTCGTAAGCCTCATCTACTTGGGCCTGTTTTCAGGGACTTGTGGAAGAAGGATTCAAGACCGCTGAGGGTCTGTATGAAACAGTCTTCAACGGTGCTGGCCTGGGATTTTCCACTCCTGAAGCATTACATGGATCTAGTAGTGTTAGAGCTCTAGGCTACATGCGTCCACTAAGTATATGGTCAATTCAACATGCTTTAAATTTGAGGAAAAGATCTATTCATTCAGCATAATTTCCGTGTTTGAAATAAGATAAACTACTTAATAATTTGGAAACCCGTCCCAACGCCTTTAACGGGAGCACGCAACGTCTGAAATTTGACATCGGGAGCTTTAATTATGGGCATGTCAGTATTAGACGCGTTGAGCGGAATATGGCCTATTCTGTTGAGTACTGGAGGTACTGGTGAAAACAAATAGAACCTCATGAGTCTCGCGGATTGATTCTGTGTTGGTGTTTCTACTGCTTGGAAACTTACATATGTTATGTGACATCACTCGAGAGTGGTGAAAGTAAGGATAGCGTCGTAGGACCCCATCTGCCTTGGAAGTGTTGATGCTCAAAATACTTTTTATATGCTGGGTCTGGATGTTCCCAGTCTTCAATGCTTGTGTTTTGACTCTTCAAAGATGTCCCTATGACGGCCGCCTAGCTTTTCTTTGGATTCATATGGATGAGGTGAATGTTGTTCAAGCCTCCCCCATAAACTACTATTGATGTTGTGAACTCCTTTGTTGCAGGTAATGTTAGTTCTGGTATCTTGGTCTACATGTTTTTTAAATATACCTGTACGTGATAATGTTGTATTTTTTGTTGACCAGACCTCAATTAGCAATATAGCTTCCCCACTCTGTGTAGCATGGATAAGCACGTTTAACTTCTTGGTTAGACTAAGGGAATAAATGAGCTGTCAACGACGAAAAACGTTTCTCACTAAAACCAACTTCATTCCCATCTGTTGGACATTATTACAAATGTGTACTTCACCATTTCTTCCACTCATGTTGACACACCCTGCTTTTGTACGTTTCACGTTATGCACGTTCACTTATGTTATTGATAGAGGCTTCACACTTGAACGGTAACCTTTGTGGAATGCTTATAGATTTCGTACTTCTCTTTCAGTTTCAAGCTAGACTTTTTCTTGTGTGTGTGTGTGGGAGGGGAGGGGGGAATAAAGTAGAAAAGGCATGCTGTATTACACACCACAACGTGCAACAGTGAAGAAGGTACCAAAACTGTTTTTCTTGCATGTAGAGGCTCATCCGGGGCAGCATTTGTGCTGATGGGTAGTAACTGAACTCTGAAACGTATCTGTTTGTGGTGGTAAAACTTCTCCGAGCTAAATGCGAATAAAGTTCTCTGTTCAAATTGCATTTGGTTGATATTGTACTCATTCCTCGCCTCACACAGTACGATATCGCTATTCTGCGCAAGAACAAGGGCTCCCAATGTGGAGCTCGAACTTGTAACTGCATTCTTCTAGTGCGATGGGAATTTTTAATCCCCCACCTTCAATTTTTCTGACCTTCTCTCTCACCCGTCATTATGTTCGAATACAGCTTCATTCACGACGGTCGCTTTTTGGAAAGCAGGAAAAATGTCGAGAAGCTTCTCATCTATCAAGATCTTGCCCACATCTACATAAAACAGGTTAATACTAGCATCACAGCAGCGAAAACCTCACAGTGTGCCTATCCCCCAACCCTCCTCAACATTGACATCTCACGTGTCTATCCCCGAACAACCTCAAACGACGAGTCCTGGGAAATCACGAGGTTTTGAATAGGTCTGGTGATGACAGAACTCCTCCGCCAGTTCCAGTATCTGTGGCAAACATCATGGGGTAAAAAGTGCCCACGTTTCCTCAAGTCCAGTCACGAAGAAGTCCACGTTCGAAGAACCTACGTGGAGGTGCACAATCAGTGTACAACTTGTCTGGCTACTTCATACTTTCACGAGCTGCCACTCAACGTACATGTGTGAACTTGCCTCCACCCCATGAGCCAGAATGCCGTGAAAATGGTCGGTGCATGGAGGTTACAGCATCTTCGCACACAACTACCCCTTCTGGAACACCTGAAGGTAGGTGTCCTCTGAGGAGGAGGGAAACTCTGACTCCCCTTGCTGGTACTGAGAGAATTGTCTTTTGCCATGAGATGAACTGATTCTCTGAACCCCGAATGTCGCAGCTGTGTGGAACGAAGATGTGTATGTCAGAGACGTTGTGAAGTCAATGATTACTTGTAGTTCTTAATGCAATACTTCCAACACCAACATGGGCACACTTTTGGAACTTCAATCGAAATTCTCTTCCTCTCTGGTCAAAATTAGGTTCCCCTTTGCTGAGTGGACAGCAGCGTACATTGCTAGAAACTGCGGTGTTCATGAGTGCCTGAGGACAGGCACTTAATCAAGGGCAGAGTGATGTACTGGGACGAACTGAACTCTTCCATTCAGCGGAGGCTCGCCCGGGGAATGTGTGCTGACCCTGTTCCAATTGCATTTGATTGATATCGTACTCACTCCTTGACTCACATAGTGCTGTTTTGACCAGGAAGACTTGAATTAATCTTGAAGACAGGTTTTAGATTAGTACGAACTTGTAATTTGAACAGTTGGGATATCACAAGATTTGAAGAACAAGAAGTACAAAGAAGAGGTGACTAGAACAGGATATGATTTGAGTATATAAGAGTGAACAAAGGGAGCTCAGAAGGCGTGAAACTGGTTGTATGGGGAAGGAAGGAGAAATCCGAATTGGATGTTGATGAGAGGGGAAACAAGTGTCTGTTGAAAGAATAGGGAGATGACTGTATTGCGAAGGCTGTTAGATGACTATGTGTTGGTAGCACTGGAGATGACTGACTTACACGAAAATTCGTAGGTGAATGAGTTTGGGAAGGGCTGTCTGTTGTGGAGATGAATCTGAAATTGAGGAGTGGGAAAAGAAAGATGGGAAAGCCTGGTCATGGGAAATCCGTTGTCACTTGGAAATAGCTGAGGAGCTGGGCTTTCCATAGGTAACAAAAGGGCTTGAAGACGAGAGGTGTTTGGACAAACAATGACTTTTCCATTAGGGCCAGGGAGTCCCATTAGGGCAGGTGCGAGCATTCCAAGATCAAAAACCAAGACAGATTTTGCTTGCGCCAAACAGTGTGATATCGCTATTCTACCCTATAACACAGCCTATATCCACAACTTTTGGTGTATTATGTATTCCGAATAATACACCTATATTTTTGGTCACAACTCTGCAATGTCCGTTTTGTACCTTTAACGTTGTCTAAAAAATCCTTCCTTTCGCACAAAAATCCCATTTGGTATCTCTGCAATCCGATCGAATGAAGCTCATGGTAGTTATCTGCAAAAAAATGGTTAAACAATTGACAAAATTTTAGCAGTTTTATCGTAAGTAAGCTGTGTTCGGTATTTTTCCAAGTATTTTTAGATGTTGGGTCGAATTGAACGATGCTCGGAGATGTACGACTGCGTCAACACAGAAAACGGAGAAATCATAGTAATTATAGTGGTCTACAGTCTACTGATCGAAAGAACGCACTGGACGATGCAGTAAAAGGAATCGTTTGCACTCCCACCACCCGTCAGGTCGACTCCTCACATCACACCTATTACGACGTGAAATACGTTATGTTTCGAATCGTTTCTTGGGCTTTTTCGATGCTGAGTCGAAGGAGTGAAAATACGTCAGTTAAACCGTTGTGTAATAATTTGCAGTGTTCTTTATTTCACTCATGGTGGTTCCTTCCCTTCGGGTAGCGGAAAGTAAATATCTGGTTCGTAGCAACACACAACTTCCCGCAACTTCTGTAAATTCGACGACCTGCAACGTATGAGGGCGCTGCATCTTCATTCAACACATTTATGCGTAACAATATGTAGGTACTAGTTAGTTCAGAGTACTCCGTAAGTTTGAACGAAATCGTTAAAATCATTTTTGTGAAAATTGGAAGAAGGATAAATTAATGTTTGACAAATTTCGTGATCATGTCTTATACTCCTCATATCTCGTTCAACAAATAGATACAAAAATAATGTGCAGGACAAAATATGGGTATGAGCTGCTAAAAGAGACTGTGAGATAGATCAAATACAGTGAAGCAGTTAGTATGGAAATTACGAAAGTGTTAAACAATCAGAGGAATGTTTCTGGAGAACAATATACAGATATCAACTATTTAAAAACATTCTGTGAGTTTGGTGAAAATCATTGAAGCCGTTTTGCCAAGAAGCATCATAAAAACCTATTCTTGCTTCATAGACCTATCTTCGAGGATATAGTTATAGAAAGGTAAAGTTGGGTACTGACTTGTGGTAGGTAATTTGAAAGTTTAATCAAATGCGTTATATCGTTTCAAGAAAAACCTTAGTTTTAGGTACATGTTGGTCCCCTCTTTCAAATCGATGGAAATCGACAATAACCTTATTTTCTCTTCAAAAAGTAACTAACAAAACGAAAAAAGAGCCGATGAATCGATTCAGCTCTTCCTTCACACATTGAACTACAGAAACACTCCCCCTAGCTCAGCGTAAGTGGTACAGTAGCCTCTAGGGATACAAGAATCAGGGAAGGAAAGAAGGATAAGAATGTTATTCCGGGATAATACCACCAGTTTAGATACGAGCCGAGCAACATGCGGGTGGTGCCTCAGAGAACGCCTGCTGACACGCCCAGCCGATGTATCTTCTCAGCGCCTCGCCAGGACACGGCCAAAGCTACGACCCCCATCCTGTCATATTTGCGCCTCTTGTATCGCCAAGCTAGAGCAATATCCTGGCTGCTGGACACTAACACACATACGGGCCACGCCCCTATTTTATCGAACGTTGAAAAATATCAAGAATATAACATGGCTATACCAACAATCCAGGAAATGACGACTGTTTGAAGAGCGCCACCGGGACCCGTATCATTCGATTCAGCATCGATAAACACTCCACCGAAATATACAGAACATGACCTGAATACAACGGACACACCGATATTGACATATTCTATTCGAATTGGGATCGATCTGACGAATGTTTGGAGCAAGGGAGAAACAATAAATTTCGCTACATCGTCCCACAAGTTCTAAGAAGTATAAATTCACCTCACTGTATTTACTGCGATTTCACTGTTTTCCATCTTTACTCTGTGATTCGCCTTTAAAACTCGTCCTATTTGTTTAAAAATCGAAAAATGATTAGGAAGCGATGCAAATTATTACACGTGGATACATTATTATTTTCCACTGCATGGGACATTGTCGAACGCCACACAAGACCTGTCGTTTCGAACAATATTTCTGATAAGTTCTTGGTTATATACAGCTTGAGGCAGTCTCACGCTTTCAAGACCCGTCCTATTCGATTCAGAATCGGAAACTGAAGGTGAACGATACGAAACATGACCTGACGACAACAGAACCGACAAGTTCTAGGCGGCGCTAGGCAATAGGCGCGACGTGAAGGGTCGAACTGACGCGTGTTCGGGGTGTGATGGACGGTAGAGCGAGAAATGAACGCAGGTAGGGGAAGAATGACACAAACTTTGAGGTACACGACATCACACTCATTGTGAATTCAATAAAACTGCCATAATTTCCTTTTAGGGTAATTTTTTGCCCATAACAACCATGGGTTTCGTCTGGTCGGATTGCTGGAGTTGTTTTGGGTCACGTTAAAGGCAAAATGTGCCGAGGACGGCAGACGGACCCTGATGATTTGTAATCCCCGTGGGGAGCAGGGTGACTCCCCAACATTTACATCTAGCTGCGCAACATTTTCTGTTGACCTACTTACTATAGACACACACACAATTTTCTCGGATGCAGTATCCTTTTTTTTTTGGTAATCCCCAGTTGACTACAGAACACGCATCGAAATTAGGTGCTTCAAAACGCTAAGTTACCTGACAGACGGAACTGCTACGATTGAATGCAGGCATGTCTCCGTCCAGAGTAAGATTAGGAAGGGGTGTCTCGCTAAAGGTCCTCTCAAGAGGCTCATGGAGACTGAGTGCGAGCTGTACGCCTATGTGGATGACTTGACTGAGCTGATATTTGCAGAGTCAGTCCGCCAAATCGAAGAAAAAACCCACCACATGCTTCGCTCTGTCAACCAATGGTGCGAGCATGTCCAGATGCAGGGGCTGAGGAAAAAAAGCAGCATATCTCTTGAAAGACAAAGTGGACAACCAACCCTCAATGCGCTTTAGAGGCCTCAGGCTCATTCTTGAAAAGCACGTTAAGTATTTAGGAGTGAATATCGGTGAGAGGCTTCAACCGACACCTCCAGTCCCTTAAAGGCACTATCGTTGCAAGGTTTGCCTCGCTGCGTGCAATTACTAAGGCCACATGGGGTGTGTGTTACCATCACAGTATCCTTATGTATAAGGCCATATATCTAGCCGTAATTGGCTACTGCCCCGTTGTCTGGGGTAGCAAACTTACAGTCAATCAAAAGAGAGTATTGGCCCAATCCCAGAGAGCTGCGCTCCTGTGGATCACAAGACTGTATAAACAGAATCACTCCAGGTGATCACTGATCAGTCACCGGTTGACTTGGCTGCTGAGTGCATGGTTGGCAAGTGGAGAGTGAAACGGTAGCATCTCTCTCTTTGGGCTGAACCCAGGGTGGATCTCACCACAGAACAGAAACTTGGGAATCCTCGTCAAAGGGTCATGACACGAATGAGTTGTTCCCCAACATCCGTGAGCGTCTTTCTGGAAAATGGGTTAAGCCAGACCACTGGACGAACCAGTTTCTCATTGCACATGGTGACTTCAATGCGTCCACTTTCGTCCAATGCGTTTCATGCGGCTCCACTTCTTTTCTCTCAAAGACTCTTCATTCTACACGTCTTGTGCCTCCAGTTTGGAGAAAACAAGAAACCAGGTGTTGCTCCACTGTAGTTTCTACAACATTGAGCGACGGTTGTGGGGAGAGCAAACGAACTTAGCAGCATGGATTGATACAAAGCAAGCCTACAACCATTTTCTAGAGTTTGCGAAGAAGGTGATGGCTAAGAAACGTGGTCATGGTTGATCTGTCCTTTTCAAACTTGCCACCTAAGTAAATAGTTAGATCAAGTGGGAAACTAGATAAAGAACTCCTCCCGGACAGTACGGGATTCCTCACGTGGTCACCTCCTTGCGGTCACACACAGGCAACAGCTCTCTACCGAGAGACTGGCTAACGATCAAATACCTGCCATACCTCTGCAGATTTGAGTTCAGTGGATGCTGCTGGGGCCGGCCTCTCACACATTAACAAAACCGCCACTTCCATGACTGATATAACCCTCGTCAAGGGTTCAGGAACAATCATAAAATAAGGAAACATTCCTGTGGCCTCACACCTCAGTCCCCTCCATCTTCTTCTGGCTGAACACTGCAGTGGCAAACTGAGCAATGCACGTCTAGTTTTCTTCGGAATGGAACATGAAGCGGACGAATGCCTCTGGTGAGAGCTGACTGACTGTGTCTTCCATTGTGTGCTCCCAGCCCATGGCATTTCCACTTTCCTGCTTCCCACTTCAGAGCAGGTACGCCCCAGTGCCCCATGCACTCTTAGGAATTGGGTGAGGTGATCCACCCATGGTTACGAACAATGTGCTGGAATCAGCTGCCAGCTCCACTGCCCCTCCTGGGTTGTTTTCCACTCGTCTTGCCGCCTCCCAAGGGTCAGAGGGTCAGCTTTATCTGCTGCTCGCCGAATGTCGGTATTAAACGACACACAACTTGGTACTCACCATACACCCATAAATATCGAACTACTCAGACTTCCTTTCTTTGCAGCTCTGTGGCCTCCCTTCGCGTCGTCCGTCTTCTGCAGGGCGAGGGACAGCCCATGAGCGCAGGACTGAGTACAACGTGCGGCCAATAATTACTGCTTCGACGTACCCCACCAAGATCACATTGCTATGCGTCTTTAGACGAAGCAGGCCATCGTTCGCCACGTTCCGCGGAGTCGGCCCCTGCGTTGACGTCTTGCACCATCCCTGGATTGTGTCATAGATAAGTGTGCAGTAACACAGATAGCTTCTTATTACCCAGAGTAAGTATTCGGACACTCTAAAGGCAGCCTTCAGGGGATCCAGTACGTCTTCCTACTGTACGTGGTTGACATTATCTTACCCTTCGTATTGCCTCAAAGTAACAACAGTCCAACGATAGCGTAAACACTTCTAGTAGTTGACGATTTGACGGGTTTTGGTAGTTCGGCGGTGTTATTTATGGAACGAGGCGCTGAGGCTTCAAACGCCCCGACGTTCTCGAGAGCGGATTTGAAATTAATATTTGGCGATTGTCGGCTCTTCTTAAGAGGGGAAACGATGAAAAGAGCCGGAGAACAATCGACGGGAGGCGCGATGTAAACGGCTTTGAGCTCAAATGACTGAGAAATCCGCTCGCCGCCGCCCACCCGACCAACTACCGGGTTATTACTGGCCGGGTTATTATGAAGGATTTCGGCCTTGTCCCTTGCCCTTGCCATCGGTTCCTTGAAAATGAATTGGCCTTGTCAGAAATGAAGGGGGGAAAAGAGAGTGAGAAGAAGGGGGAAGCTATGATTGGCAGCCAGTTCCCAGTTCTCCTATTTCCACCCCTTGAGGAGCAACAAGTAGGTTCTGGTAATTAGAGATCTGTTTCTAATAAGCGGCGTTCAACTTTTATCGCTTTCCCATTCATTTGAAGAGTTCGACGGGATGTGACGTCTTGAGTTCCAGCACCTGGCTATTTTCAGGACGTTCCCTCTGAAGCTAAGCTATTGCCCGAGGTTTCATGGGCGCCTTAGGAGAATTGTTTCGGAGGTGTAAGGGACAACTCAAGCGCACACTTCACGATTATTCAACATTTTTGTGTCATTTTTATAATTTTCAATTTACTTGAGGATCACACGTCATTACTGGGAGCTAGTATTTATCGTCCAGGTGATTACTAAGGTGAATCAATTTACTGGCTGGTAGTCTGACGGTTTTGGAGACGCATGAACATCACCTTGCAGATTTTACGAGCTCCGTGAACGGGTGTCTTACAAACCTGCACACCTACGACAAACAGGCCATGCCTGCGTATAGCTTAAATGGAGTACCACTCTCACGTACCAGCGGACTTCGGGGTATTGTGCTATCCTCAATTGAACTTCAATAAACGCGTAGTGATCGTCTCAACCAGCGCGCTTAAACCCTGGGTTTCATCAAACGGAATACGAGAGAGTTCACCCAGATTCGGCTCATTGTAGTCCTGTGTAAGACGCTGGGTGTACCGAAAAATATATATTAGAATACTCATCCACGATTCGGTCGCCCTTGGACACAGTTCGTAAATACACGCTGGAGAGGGCACAGAGGAAGTTTCTTTTTGGGCCAGTTTATCAATGTCATTTGCAGGCTCGACTTAAGGCTGAATAAGTCAAATCTTCAGTTAACTCCCGAAGACGCGTTCATCAATTCACTTTGACGCTTCATCAATTCAGTAGTTAGCACTGGTTACTTTCCGCTACCCGAAGGGAAGGAAAGTATAGTAATCGGCCCAAAAAAAAATTTGGGTTTTCTTCAGATCTTTACGTTTCAGACCCTGCTGAGTCTAAAAAAACCTAATTTCGGCGCGTGGTCCGTGTGTGTGTCTGTAGTTCGATTTGCGGGAGAACGGCTGATCCGATTGAGCTGGTTATTTTTTTGTTTTGTTCGTTATTTTTTGTAGACACCAAAATAAGGTTACGGACGATCTCAGCCGATGGAAGGGGGGGGGGGACGAAAATGTACCAAAAACTAGGGTTTTTCGCATTTTTCTCGAAAACGGATCTAACGATTTTGATTAAACTTTCAAATTATCTTCTCCTAATCAATACCTAACTTTTCTTCAGCATACATATCTCCATGAAAATACGATGAACGGAGATATGGCCCCCTGAAGCAAAAATAGGTTTTTTACACTTTTTGGCAAATGGTTCAAGCGATTTCCACCAAACTCACAGGATGTTTTCAAATAGTTAATACCTACATATTCTTTTCAATAAATGTTCCTGTGACGGTCCATTGAACAGAGATAAAAATGTGTCGAAAATAACGTTTTTGCTAACATTTCCGTAAATTCCAGGGTAACTTTTTCACCAGATGTAATAAATCCTAATGGAGTGTCTTTTAGTCACCCATAGCCACATTTCATTCCGTATAATTATTTCTGTATATATATGTTGAACAGAGATATAAGCCAAGTTAACTCACAAAAGGAGATTTTTCGAATATTAATTTATCGGTTTTCCAATTTTCTCAAAAACGGCTCTAACAATTTCGATCAAATTTACGAAGTACTCTCAGCTAACTAGTCCCTACATTTTGTTCTCCATAAATATTCCTGTAAAAATGCGTTGAACGAAGGTATAGCGCCCGCCTATGTAGGTGGTGTTCGAAATTACGGGGGTGGCGGAAAGTTGTGTGTTGCTACGTACCAGATATTTTTTAGTTATTTTTAACTCGTCTCTTCGATCTTCAGTTATCAATTAACTAAACCGTTATATTTGTCAAATGTGTTCCTCTCGCCTCCATCTGTTTTCATTTATTTATTATCTGTACTTATTTATTTCCAACCTGTTATCTCAGTTATCTGAAAAATTGGTTGGCAGCCACGTTCGATTGTGTTTCGCTTGCCTCGATCTGTTTTCGTTTGTGCTCTCGTTATCATATCATTATTATCGTTCTATTATTTATTGGGGTTGCCAACTCAATTTAAGATCATTTTATGAGCAATGGACTCCGACTTGGAGCCCACAGACTCTAATTTCTCCGACGGAAAGATAAACGCGTACAAGGTCCGCCCGAGAATCGAGTATTTTGATGCGCTCGACGACGTAAATGTTCATACTAGGTTCCGGTTGTCGAAAAAAACAACGCTGTTCGTACATTCACTAATTATTAACGCGGATAGAATCGCCAAGTAATCGAAATCACGCAATATCGTCAATGAGAAACGCCTAAAGATCAAGTTCTACAGCCTCGGTAAGTACAGAGCTGATATTTTATCGACTTATCACGTTACATTCGTGCGTGATACAACTATCGTCAAGAGCGAAAAGTAATTTAGAGCTTTCATCGAATGTTTACGTTTCAATTACATTAGTCTCGAAATCCGGTTCGACGAATCACAACTTTTTTAATCCCCTCGTACGTTCGGCGGTTTTTACCAAGTAATGCAATAGTGTTACTAGCAACTAATGGAAAAGAACGTTGTGGAATGTATAGGGTTGCCCCTAATTACATTACGTCGTTGCTTGAGTGACCTAGTATGGTTAACGTATGACGAGACGATTGTTGTGAAGTTCCGTTTTGATATTTTTGGCATTATAGGAAACAGTGAACCGTATAAAATATACGGAAAAGTATACCGTACTTTGTTTGGTTATTTCCGATTATCATTGACCTTCCATTTCGTAGCTTATTGGAACATGAATTTAGTGTGAACGATAGGCGAAAATTATGCGTTTTGACCTCAGTGAGAAGTATAATTTCGTGCTTTTGCGCCGATGTTAGCGTGGGATCATGAATATCAAGTTTGAGCTGACTAGGTTCAGTCGTTCTTTCTCATTCGTGTCCAATCGCACATCACGTTCTGAAAAGGGGGTTTTGGAAGTTGGAAACGTAAATATCTGCAGAAATCTCAATAATTATCTTTTTTATTAATCACATAGGCTATTAATGAGGCAATACGAATGAAAAGGTCCTCACAATTTAAGGCGATTATTTGTATAAATTTTGAAATTATGCGGAAGTAGAACACGTAAATAATCTTTTTTTTGTTTTCTCTTTGCAGGTTCGATGCTATTAGCAGTTGGGACTTTAGTGGCGTTAGTAAAACTTCTGCCTCCTAGTTTCCCAGACCATTATGTCACTCGCTGCCACTTTCATAAAGATGATGTCTGGAGAAGAAGAAATCTCTAAAGGCCCAAGAGCGTTTTACCACCGGGCTAGAATGTCACGGGCCATTGGTGCTATAGACTGTACACACGTGAAAATTCAATCAATGTCAATGTTTGTGAAACAACCCGCACTATCGTATCTTTTTTCTTTTTTTTTGACCCGAGGGCGTGTGGGACAAGTCCCTTTGTCACTGCGGCCGCATATGGGCCTATTGTGACGCTGGCCTTTCTTAGTAGAAGGCGTCGTACATACCCGCCCCCCTTAGGAGGCCAAGTATGTCCTTCACCGCAGAGTCCGCTACGGTTTGGGGTTCAGTGGTCCCCTGACCGAAGTATTCCAAGCGTTTTGCTGCCAAAGCAGGGCATTCACATAGGATATGCTCTGCTGTCTCGTCCTCCTCACCACAGAGTCTGCATTCCACCGCCTCTGAGATGTCCATCTTGTTGAGGTGATATCTGAGTGAGCAGTGCCCGGTGAGGAAGCTTATCAGTGCTCTCAGGTCTTGTCTAGAGAGTGTCAGCATCGCCTTTGCCCTTTGACAGGAAGGCAGTGACAAGCCTGTCTTAGTTGTGGCTGGCGATGCCAATGGGCGCCATTTTCCTGTATCTCCCATTGAGCAACCAGACGGTTCAGGTGACTTTTCGTCAGATTTTCAGGTCAGCCTTTTCATTGCCCTCATGCCCCCTGTGAGCCAGCACCCAAATGAGGGAGAGCCTGTTACGGGCGTCGAGCTGCTTGAGCGCATGGAGGCATTCCCATGCCAGCTTAGACCTAAAACTATCGGCTGCGATGGCCTTTAAGGCGGCCTGGTGTCTGAGAAAATGTAGATCCGCTTGCCCTTGAGCCCTTTGTTCAGGATCTCTTCTGCGATCTCTTGGGTTTTGCCCATTGTTCGCGGCTGGTTATTCAGTCAGCATGCTGACCTTATTCACAGCTGGCCGCAGACATGCCCCTGGGGACAATGCCATGGCCGTTCCACTTTCCACAACCCGTGGTCGCGCCTGGTAGCAAGGGCATGCTCCTGGGAAGATAACCCAGAACCAGGCTATCGTATCTTAAATTTTTTGAAAATTGTTTGGTATATGATTAATTGTGAATAATACACGTAATGTTTTCTGTAAGAAACACTTTCACTTTCCTTGGCTCTACAAAGTAGAAAAAAAGTTATGTAATCGGCTGAAAAAAAAATTTTGAGTTCTCTTCAGATCTTTACGTTTCAGACCCCCCTGAGCCACAAAAACACTATTTGGGAAAATAGTCTGTGTGTGTCTGTGTCTGTGAACGATTTTTAGAAAAAACCACCGCACCAAATCAGCTCAAACTTGATATCTGGCCCGCAGGTTACCATGAAACGCCATAATGAGGGTATGAACAAAATCCACCGAAAGTTAACTGTAGTTATCATAGTGATCAAAACACCAAATTTTGTTTCTCAAAAACGGCTATAACGATTTTGATTAAATTTTTTATATTGATAGCTCTAAATAAGGCAATACTACCAAAAAAATCCCATTTTTGGGAAAATGACGAGAGCAGCACAATAAATTATCAAAATTTTCGACCAAAAGCGTTTTCAGCACAGTTTTTTTTGCCTTATAAACTCCGCTGGAATGTTAAAAAAAATTGGTACTGTAGTCCAACCTAATACCTAAAGGGTGAGTGTTTAAAAACGCTCATTGGATACATGGGGCTCACTCCAGAAATTCCTGAATTTCAACTACTGCCGTTTCGCTTACTACCAGTTCTAAAAGTTTTTACCCAATAACTCTGCAAAAGTAATTACTATCCTTCTTCAGAAAATTCGTGTTTACAGCCTCATTATTTATCTGTGTACCAGTTGCTCAATAATGGTCCTGCAATGAGTGCGAGCAGCACAATAAATTCTGGAACTGTAAGCGCTGCCGCTTCATGCTGCTGTAAAGCGTTGTGTGACCAAGTTCAAATGAACTGAGTGATAAATGAATTGATTAAGTAGACAAAGCCATGTAAAAAGTGAACTGAAGTAGAGCTAAGGAAAGTTGTGTGTTGCAACGCACCAGATATTTTCAACTTTTGTCGGCCCTACTCACTACTCGCGGTCATGGGATAGGTGGGGAAGTGGTGCGGTGGTTTGGCTCTTACCTGAATTTGAGGAAGCAACGAGTGCGTGCACCGGATGGGCAACTATCTAATTGGCGAGAAATAGTGGTTGGTGTTCCGCGAGGCTCCGTCCTGTCGGCTCTCTGCTTCATCATATATATAAATAAAATAGTTAGGGTATTGGGAGCGCACGGTGACATAAAGTATATGATGTATGCAGATGACCTACAAGTTTACGCGTCTGCCTACCCCGCAAATCTTAACGCTTTAGTTGCCAAATTGCGTACGGAGATTTCCAAAATGGTGAATTGGTGCGAAAGGCATAACGTTAAGATGAGCCCAACAAAGTGTAAGGCTATGATTTTGGGGAGCTCACGCATGATTAAATTAATTAGTCTTGATGAGGTTTCCCAAATTCAAGTAGACGAGGTTGTACTTGACTACCAGGATAAAATAAAAGATCTGGGGGTTATGATAACCAAATATCTGGTGCGTTGCAACACACAACTTTCCTTAGCTTTACGTCAATGCACTCGGGTACATGGCTTTTTTCTATTTAATCAATTCATTTACCACTCAGTTAATTTGAACATGGTCGAACAACGCTTTACGGCAGCAGGAAGCGGCAGCGCTTACAGTTCCGGAATTTATTGTGTTGCTCGTACTCATTCCAGGACCATTATTGAGCGTTTCGTACGCAGATAATTAATGAGGCTGTAAACACAAATTTTTTGAAGAAGGATAGTAATTACATTTGCAGAGTTATTGGGTGAAACCTTTTAGAACTGGTACTAAGCGAAACGGCGGTAGCTGAAACTCAGGAATTTCTGGAGTGAGCCCCATGTATTTCATGAGCATTTTTATGCACTCAGTCTATAGTTATTGGATCGGACTACAATACCGATTTTCTTTAACATTCTACTAACATTCCAGCGGAGTTTATAAGGAAAAAAACCGCGCTAAAAACGCTTTTCGTCGAAAAGTTTGATAATTTATTGTGCTGCTCGCGTCATTTTCCTACAAATGGGAATTGTATGGTATAGTTGCCTTATTGAGAGCTATCAATATAAGAAATGTAATCAAAATTGTTAGAGCCATTTTTCAGAAAAAAAATATTTGGTGTTTTGATCACTATGATAACTATAGTTAACTTTCGGTGGATTTTGTTCATACCCTTATTTTGGCGTTCCATGGTAACTTCCGGGCGAGATATCAAGTTTGAGTGGATTTGGTACGGTGGTTCTCTCTAAAAACCGCGCCAAAATCGATTTCATCGATAGTTTATTGTGCTGCTCGCGTCATTTTCCTACAAATGGGAATTGTATGGTATAGTTGCCTTATTGAGAGCTATCAATATAAAAAATTTAATCTAAATCGTTAGAGTCGTTTTTGAGAAAAAAATACTTGGTGTTTTGATCACTATGATAACTATAGTTAACTTTCGGTGGGTTTTGTTCATACCCTCATTTTGGCGTCCCATGGTAAGTTTTTTTCCCAAGTTATCAAGTTTGAGTGGATTTGATACGGTGGTTCTCTCTAAAAATCGTTCACAGACACACATATACACACAGACAGACACACACACAGACCATTTTCCCAAATAGTGTTTTTTGGACTCAGGGGGGTCTGAAACGTAAAGATCTGAAGAGAACTCAAAATTTTTTTTTCAGCCGATTACATAAAAATTTGTTCTGGGACGCACAAATCAGTAACACTCGAAACGCTTCCTTCAAAGCTTTGCGCCAGTTGAAGAAGTTCGCCTACGATTTTCCTCAATATGTGAAAGTTACGTTCAGGCACTGACACTGCCTTATTTCGAGTATTGTTCCTGTTTATATACTGATACGCTAGAGAGGAATAATGATGACTTGCGAAGAGCCTTAAATGTAGCGATACGTCTCATTTATGACCTAAGGTATGATCAACACGTCACGCCATTTTTTAGGCAACTAGGTTGGTTGAAAATAAAGCAGCGACGCCAATTGAACATGACCTCACTTACCTGTAAATTACTGAAAACAAAGAGACCTAAGTACTTGGAATCAGGTTTCCATATGCTGGGCAGTACGTCCTCTCATACCTGTAGCACTAGAGCTTGTATTAACACGCTGGAAATACATCGACACCGAACTGAGACAATGAGAAAATCAATTATTGTCACAGCCAGTAGGATCATCAATGAGACCAGGAGTTGTTCCGTGGACAAAAAAATGTTAAGTGTATGAAAACACTGTTCAAGGAAAAACTTGTTCTCCAGTCTAGTTAATTATTATCATATTTAATCGAAAGTGTTTAGTATCGGACATTACAATTGACCTGCGAAATTGTTTCTTTTGTTTTGATAACTTACTGTTTAAATATTTGATGAAAATTTAATAGATGACATTTATTTAAATTGTAAGATACTGAATTTTGTTGTTCATAAAGTATCATACTGTATGTTTGTAAGAGTGGGCCGCTTTGGCCCAAAAATGTAGAGATAGATAAATAAATCAGTCAGTCTCTCTCCCCCAATCATCAATTTGTGTAGTACCCAACTGCCAATTCACCTCCTCGTCCGCAGAATGGAGAAGGGCTCTGGTGCTCCTCATCGAAGAGCCAAATAAACGCAATCCACGTTCTCCAGAACCGCGTGCTGGAGGTATTTGTGACGTGGAAGAATTGCACAAGGACCTGGAGATTCCAACTGTTCACGACAAACTAATTATCGTGTTTCCTAAATCATTCTCTCGCTCGTTCCAATCCTCTCGTCGATTCTATTCGCCACGCTCGGCTTCAACTGTCTCCAGCTAATGACTTACTAGACCATTGTTAATAACAATTTGATTTTGTTATTCAGTACCTCCGCATTGTTTCAGATGCTTATACAGGCAGACGCCTTCACGTCAAGTTTTCACATGAATGTTACCCGCGATTGTTGTTCTACGCGTGAATCGCTTTCGTGTACGTCGCAGCTTATCCTACTATACAGGACACCGCCCAAGAATGTAACACGAATTAATTATTTTATAACTGTGGTAACGATCTACGGTTAAACAGAGTTTACCTCCTTTCAAGGTTAACTCGCGATTTTGGCCCACGGGGGTAATTCGTTTGCGTTGCCGTGCTTCGTTGGGGAGAGCCCGCGAACTTCTGCAGTTGAGCGAGTCACTGGAAGATTGTGTTGCGGAGGTGCCACTCAAGAACGTTGCAGGTGGAGCCAACAGATGGTGCAAACTCACCCTCGATACAACCGATTACCAACAGGGAAAACACGAGAAACGGAACGGTTAACATTCTCGCTCATGCGCGTGTGATCGTTAATTTTCGATAGAACGGGTTCAAATAAACGGATTTTGCTCAAGTTGTCATCTGCCACTTGGAACGTGTAACACGTTGAACGCGACCGAATTTGTTTCAAGATTGAAATCTGAAATGCACGACGAAATTTACAGCACATTTTTACTACCGAACCCATTCCTCATCCCAATAAATTAGTTATTGTAAAAAAAAATAACATTAGATTCTTGTTTTGGAGCCATTTGAGTCATAAACATTCCATATCAGTTTGTATGCCTGGCCATATTTTGCCTTCAAGGTGGTCTGAAAAATCCGTTCTTTCGCACCAAAATTCCATTTGGCATCTAGTGCCTATTCGGCAATCCTATGGTTTGAAAAATTAGCCAAAAAAGAAGTTTTGGCAGTTTTATTGCAATTTTGTCGTGTTCGGTACGGTTTCCCAGCCAGACACAAGTACAATCAGGCAGTCTTTGTACGCATCGTTACATACTTCTCTCTGAGCGTGATAGGCAGCGTGGGACATGCTGGAAGTGCTCCTGGCAAGTCGCCTCACCTCCAATTTGGCCTTGCAGGCTCTTGCTGGCACTCTCCCACTTGACCTGCAGCTGGACTTGGCTGTGGTGCGAACACACATCAAGAAAGGCGCTCTAATGGAGTACGAAGACATCTCAGAGCTCCTGCAGCTGGCGACGGACGAGCTCACACTCAGGGACTGGGTGGGTCCATGACTGGGTTGACAAAGTGGGGCCTGGGGCCCATGGCGTGCCACCTGCACGCGCTTCTGCCCCCCATATGCCATCTACCCTCAATGCGGTGGTGGAACCCCAACTCCTCTTGGGTCGTGGGGCGTTTAATAACCGCCCATGAATTCAGGAGGCGTGACTTCAGCGAGTGCCCTTGTGGTGGGGTGGGGAGAAGGATGATGATGCCCCTCATGTACGGTTTGTCTGCCCTCTCTATCAGGATACCCCCTCGAGGGAAGTCGCTGAGTCGCTTTTACCAACTGGGTTGGGCGTCCAGTAGATTTCCGTGTTTGCCCAAGCCTGGATTCACCGACAGCAAGCAAGCCTCCCCCACATTCCAGGGGTTTGCGACCAGTGCCTTCCAATAACGGTGCTCCAGCGCGCTCTGAAGGGCTGCATGAACAAGACTGCCCACACTATTAGTAGTTGATTAGGTTACGTGATATGGTTTCCGTGGTATATTGTGGTGCTGAGTACAATAGGACGAATCTCAGAGAAGTTGAACTGTGTCTAGGAGGATAGCAGTTAATCGCAGTAAATATAGTGAGGCAATTTCTACTACTTGAAAGAACTGACTTTAGTACCGACTAAACGACCAGACGATGATGTCTTTACATCGAAAGCGCTCGCCCTCAGTATCTCACCAGCCAGAGAATACGGACCCACCTAACAGGTACGTTAACTTTAATAAAAGTCCCTGGCCTGCGGTCATTTCCCTGCACTTCCCTCCACAGCACTCCAACACTCATCAGCTCCACTCGTGCGGGGATAATGAGTTAAAACAAACAGAAGACGGAATGGGCGCTAAAACTGAACAGGAATCAACTAGGAAGACTAATCCAGTTAGGAAAACACTAAATAGATTCAACTCGACCATCGGGGCCCAATGCTCCTGTGGGGAAATGGAAAAGGTTGAGCATTTCATGTGTGAATGCCCAATATCGTTCAGAACCAGACCAGCAGGATGCACAATAGACAGGGACGACATACAAAATAAGGAATGGAGGAAAATCCTCAAATATGTGGAGGAAACTGGAAGATTTCGGTACCCATTCTAGGAAAGCCGGATAGCTAATATAGCTTTGTTATATTCTTAATGTTATTTGACGTTGGATTGAATAGTATAGATTCCAATCATGTTGTGCAAGAGAATAATAATCAGGTCCAGGTTGCGCGAAATTTCAGTCGAAGGAACCGACGCGAAAGGCTGCTCTTTTGAAGAGGCTGGATACTACGACGAATGAGTCCAGGCTGCATTGAATGGATGCGGTGGTTACTGATGACCTTTTGCTCATCATGTTGTTATACAGCTTACCAGACGAGTTTGAAAATTGCGGTTGTGCCACTGAGTCACGGGATGACCTGTCAAATCCGAAGCATTGAGCACGAAGATTGTATAACAGTCGGATGCAAGAGGATACCGTGTACGACCAAACGCGTTCATTGCGAACAAGAAACTTCCACGAAGGCCGATAAAACAGTTCAATGTCGGCGCTTCAAGTGCAAGGGTCACCTAACTTTTGAGTGCCCATAATGCAGATTGAAGATGGGCCTTTACGGCTTGAAGCAATCTGAACGACAGCGGTATTTGAAACTGGATGAAAAGTTGAGGTTGCACGGCATGAAACCACCCAATGCGGATTCTTATGCTTACGCTTGTGAAAAAGGAAAGGAGGAAGATTCATGAGTCAACTGTCTGAGTCAGTTCAACATTTGTTTGACTGAAGCTCATCGGAAGGCAACGAAGAGAGTTTTACGCTATCTTCAAGGGACAATTGACTAAGGGCTGACTTACACACGATCTGAGGATCGGTTGACAGGGTGTGCTGACGCAGATTGCGGCAATAGTGCAATTGATCGTCGTTCGTAATGTGGTTATCTCTTCACGATATCAGCCGCAGCTATTTCATGGGCAGCAAGGAAGCATAGGCACAAAAGCCGAGTCCCTGAGTCTTTCAAACGCTGTGAAAGAGGGATTGTATCTGACAAGATTTATGGATCAAATTGAGTATCCAACTGCGCAGCCTATATGCGTCCATAATGACAACCAGGGGGCGCAGAAACTTGTGACAACTCCGACCTATCACTCGATGACTATATGGATGTCCAAAGTCAGTTCATGAATAATATACCTACGTTTGAAGGGAATTCCAAATCTGCGATGTCTGTCTTTCGTCCAGACGATATTGCAAAATTCCGGAATCGTACTAGTTATGCCTACTTACTCGGCAATCCGATTGATTTCCACTTATGGTTGTTTTGGGCAAAAAATGTTAACAAACAAGTTTCGGCAGTTCGGGATCGTTTCCCTTCAGCTTCCGCTCATTCCCCCGCACTGCCCCCCGTCTCACTTCAACCACCCATCAGCTCGACTCGTCATGTCGTACTAATCGCCTAGAAATGTCCATTTTCGTTGCTCCGCTGTAGTCAGGCCATGTTTCGTATCGTGTACTGGTATTTTTCGACGCTGAATCGTACAAGGGTGTCAGAGGTGCTGTACAAACATTGTCGTTTGCATGTGCGCTATCGTTTCGCACATTTTTGATCTAGTCGAGTTCATGCTGTGCAATAGAATAGGAAACCTTGGCGTTTTGGAGGTGTCTGCAGTAAAAGCGCAGCTGATTGACCAACTGAGCTTCTTTTTATTCCCCCAAAAATATTTATGTGGCGAGATGGGCGCAAATAACCGCGCTTTCTAATTTACGCGGGTCTGAGTAAAAATGCGTGATGGTTTTATGAAATATTTTGACTAGAATGTTCCGAGGATTTGAGGATAGTCGGCGGTAATGCGGAATTAAAGCCCCGCCGCTTAAAATTGAGGGCTGAGCTCACAGGATGACGTCCTTCGCTCCTCAAGTCGATAATGTCGATTTTTTTTGGCACTTCTACTTCGATTTTGGCTCTTCCAATTCCTTTCCCTTCGTTCACATCTTAAATCGAATGTGTCAAGGAGCTCATGTTTTTTTAAAAATAAGTTAAAAGAGTTTCGTAATTATTTCCGTCTTCGCGGTTGCCTTTGATTCACCAGTGCTAATTTAGAGTCTTAAACCTGATAGACTTCACCGCCCAAAGAGGTTAACTTCCGACAAGCGGAAAACAGGAGACCGTGATGGAGTGACAAGTCAGTAATAGGACGGGGAGGCTGTGCTTCCAAATTTATATCGATGCCTAACTTAGGTCCTCTGGCAAGCGGATTGTTCACGTTTCAGAAGAGTGAACAATCGCTGGTAAGTAGGGAGGAGGGGCGGGGGTGGAGAATGAACAAAAGTTGAAGGGAACCATTCGAGAAATCGTGTTGTGGGCTGTACTTAAGGCCCTAGCTCCCTGTATTATCACGTCAGGGCTGGTTCGGGAATGCCTGACTGGCCTGAAGACACATTAAACACTGTGTGGGGTGCCAGATATAGAAGGGGCAGGAATGAAGACTGCCGAGAAAAGGAACTGCGTTTTCCCTAGTGGAAACCACTTGATCTAGGAGGTGGGCAAGTGGGAGGAGAAGCGCAGGGCTCTCCATTGGTGGGATGTGCCTGGCCAAAGATAGTCGAGGCTGCCAGACTCTCCAGAGAGTGAACAAGAGAGATCCTCAGTCTGTAGAGAGAAAGTAAATGGATGGTATCTGGCCAATGGCTTCTCCTGGCCAAGATTAGTAAATCAGAGGTACAGAGTTACAGATTCTGCGAGGCGAAGGTGGAATGAGCATGTACTGCGTGCGTGCGAGGGGCTGCCTGCGGCGTGGTTTGCCACAGAGCGCTTGAGATGGCCCTCGAGGTCGTCTTGCGGTTTGAGCGAGAATGATGGGAGCGTATTGAGGATGTCGCATCAGAAACTGTGAGGACGTGAAGTAGCTCATCGATGACTGGGGTCCAAACCAAAACTGATCGTAGGTTAGTCCGAATTAGTCATACTCGTCATAACTTCAACGGTAACGTTAGCATCACGTAAATTGTCCGCGTCTTTTCTTTTAATTCGTCTTTAATCCGCGCATCCTTCAGAGAATGACGAGGTTTGGGATGTTCGAGGCGGGAGTGGCTTGACAATTTGGTCATGTGTGCATCGTGCGCTAAAATATTCTCTCGTATTATTCTCTCGCACGGCTCGACGTAGTCTCACACCTCCGAGATCGATTCAGCGTCGAAAAATGAGCGTCGTGATGAGTCGAACTTGACTGGTGGTTGCAGCGAAGTGAAAGGAAGAAAAATGAGCGCAGGCTAGGGAGAGTCGATAACTTTTGCCATATCGCCCTGCGAGTTTCTTCAAGCGGTTGAATTTGCCTCACTATGTATTTACTGCTATTTCACTTACACGCTCTCCTACACCACCTTTTTCTCTAATGCTTTAACAATTCTCAGCCCATAACCGGCTAATAGCAAAAGTTGTCGTTTCTCCCTGGCTTGCGTTCATTTTCCGCACTGCCTCTCGTCTCACTCGCCACGTCGTGTCAATTGTCTAGCATCGCCTCTAGTCAGGTCATGTTTCGTATCATTCACTGGATTTTCCGCTGCTGATTCGAATGGGATGAGTTTCAAAAGTCAAACTGACTGGGTCAAGCCGTTTTGTCACAATTTAAAGCGTTCCCCGTCATGTTCCTGCTTGTTTCCACATTCGCGCGTCATCATTTGTTTGTTTTGTAATTCCTATATTGAGGGCTCGTGCTTGTGACCATCCTAAGCAATGAATAAAATAAAACATTAACTCGAGGAGTTCGCTAGTCACAGAGTGAGCCGCGAACTGGGCCAAATACGAACGGCGACCGGATGACTATAGTTTTTCATCTCTCAGGGCGATCGTCGGTAGTTTGAGAGTTCAGAACACGCGTGGGGCGGAACAGAGAGGGAGTGAGAGTCCTTTGGGCGAGATGCTGGTGACCATATTCCAGGAATGCAAATCTCTCAGCAAGATACTGCGGTGACCCAAACTTAAGTGTCTTAAACTGATAATAACTAATTGTAGCTGCTCTCCGACGAACCGTAGTGCAGCATTCTCGGGCCTGTGGCGCATGATAATTTGCTCCTTGTATTCACCATGGTACAAAGATAGAGAGAAAGAGAATATTATATTGTTTGATAAAAACTTGGAGCAGGTCTGTTTCCTAATCGACGAGGGTCATATCAGTCATGTAAGTGGAGGTTTCCCACCGGGAACGGTGGGAGAAGGCGACATTCCGGACCGAGGTGGTCGCGCTGCAGTGGTACACCGATGGTTCAGTTAAGGTAGGCCGAGCAGGACTGGGCATTGTAGGGCCCAACTACAGTCTTGCAAAGCCGTTGGGGGAGTACGCCACCATATTCCAAGCGGAAATCCTAGCCATAAAGATCCTGAACAAAGGGCTCAAGGGCAAGCGGATCTACATTTTCTCAGACAGCCAGGCTTAAGAGACATTAAAAGACACTCACAGACTATTTTCCCAAATAGTGTTTTTGTGGCTCAGGGGGGTCTGAAACGTAAAGATCTGAAGAGAACTCAAAAATTTTTTTTCAGCCGATTACATAACTTTTTTTCTACTTTGTAGAGCCAAGGAAAGTGAAAGTGTTTCTTACAGAAAACATTACGTGTATTATTCACAATTAATCATATACCAAACAATTTTCAAAAAATTTAAGATACGATAGCCTGGTTCTGGGTTATCTTCCCAGGAGCATGCCCTTGCTACCAGGCGCGACCACGGGTTGTGGAAAGTGGAACGGCCATGGCATTGTCCCCAGGGGCATGTCTGCGGCCAGCTGTGAATAAGGTCAGCATGCTGACTGAATAACCAGCCGCGAACAATGGGCAAAACCCAAGAGATCGCAGAAGAGATCCTGAACAAAGGGCTCAAGGGCAAGCGGATCTACATTTTCTCAGACACCAGGCCGCCTTCAAGGCCATCGCAGCCTATAGTTTTAGGTCTAAGCTGGCATGGGAATGCCTCCATGCGCTCAAGCAGCTCGGCACCCATAACAGGCTCTCCCTCATTTGGGTGCCGGCTCACAGGGGGCAGGAAAATGGCGCCCATTGGCATCGCCAGCCACGACTAAGACAGGCGAAAAGGCTTGTCACGCCTTCCTGTCAAAGGGCGAAGGCGATGCTGACACTCTCTAGACAAGATCTGAGAGCACTGATAAGCTTCCTCACCGGGCAATGCCCACTCAGATATCACCTCAACAAGATGGGCATCTCAGAGGCAGTGGAATGCAGACTCTGTGGCGAGGAGGATGAGACAGCAGAGCATATCCTATGTGAATGCCCTGCTTTGGCAGCAAAACGCTTTGAATACTTCGGTCAGGGGACCACTGAACTCCAAACCGTAGCGGACTCTGCGGTGAAGGACATACTTGGCCTCCTAAGGGGGGCGGGTATGTACGACGCCTTCTACTAAGAAAGGGCCAGCGTCACAATAGGCCCATATAAAAAGTGGCCGCAGTGACAAAGGGACTTGTCCCACACGCCCTCGGGTAAAAAAAAAAAAAAAAAAAAAAAAAAAAAGTGGAGGTTTCGTTAATGTGCGAGAGGCCAGCCCCAGCAGCATCCACTGAACTCAGACCTGCGGAGGTACGACAGGTATTTGGTCATTACTCCCGGTAGAGAGCTGTACCCGTGTGTTACCGCGCGAAGGTGACCACCTGAGGAATCCCGTACCTATGTGGCAAGTTTCGAAAGGACAGATCAACTATGACCACGTTTCTTAGCCGTCACCTTCTTCGAGAAATCTGCAAAATGGGTGTAGACTTGCTTTGTAGCAGTCAATGCTGCTAACTTCGTTTGCCCTGCCCCCAACCGTCGCTCGCTGTTTTAGAAACTACCATGGAGCAGCACGTGGTTTCACACTGGAGGCGCAAGACGTGCAGAATGAAGAGTCCTTGAGAGAAAAGAATTGGAGCCGCGCATTAAAGTCACCATGTCCCATGAGGAACTGGCTCGTCCAGTGGTCTGGCTCAACCGGCTTTTCTTGAAAGACGTTCTCAGATGTTGGAAAAGAACTCGTAAGTGTCACGTCCCTTTGACGAGGATTCCCATCTCGCTTGCAATTTCTCTAACGCCCATTTGTCGATGGTGGCAACTTTCTGTTCTGTCGTGAGATCCGCACAGAGTTCAATCCAAAGAGGGGGAAGCTCCCGTTACACTCTTCACTTGTCAACCAACGGCCAAGTGAATCGGTAACTGACCAGTGATCATGTGGAGTGGTTCTGTTGATACAGTCTCGTGATCCACATGAGCGCAGCTCTCTGGGATTGGCCCAATACTCTCTTTTCATTGACCGTTAGTTTGCTACCCCAGACAACGGGGGAGTAGCCAATCACACCTAGATTGATGGCCTTATACATGAGGATAGTGTCATGTTAACACACACCCCAAGTGGCCTTAGTAATTGCACGCTGTGAGGCAAACCTTGCAATGGTAGTGCATTTAAGGGACTGGAGGTGTTGATTGAACCCCCACCTCTCACCTATATGTACTCCTAAATACTTGACGTGCTTTTCAAGAAGGAGCCTGAGGCCTCCAAAGCGTATTGAGGGTTGGTTGTCCACCTTTCCTTTTAAGAGGATTAGCTGGGGGTTTTTTTTCTCAGCCACCTGCATCTCGACATGCTCGCACCATTGGGTGACGGTGGGGAGCACGTGGTGCTTTTTTTCTTCGATTTGGCGAACCAACTCTGCAAAGATCAGCATAGTCAAGTCATCCACATAGGTGCACGGCTTGCAGAGTGAGAGAGAGAGAGAGGGAGAGAGCCAGAAGGAGAAGGACTGCCTTATGGGGGGGGGGTATTGTGACTAATGTTCCAGAGTACAATGGACTGCATTGACATTGATATCGAGATACTGACTCAGGTAATGCGGGAAAATGAAGTACGAACGAAGAAGGGAGAGTCCAGAATCACAAGCGGCTAATGAGATTGTTCAAACCGCCGAAATGGTGTGTGTGTGTTGAACCAGGGAAGATCCAAGTGACGGTTACATCGTTCAGGAGACTTTCGTCGAAAAAAAAAACAAACCTGGTGCAATTCATCACACAACTTCCCTCAACCCCACAAAATATGTTTCCCCTGCAGTTCATGTGAAAACCTTGAGGCGCTTAAAGGTCGGGAGTTTATTGGGCAGCTGCTACTTATGACACGACCTTCGTTGAATAACCAACGTGCAGCAGAAGACTGTCAACAGGATTTGTTTGGGGAAACTTCCACTTTCGTTACGAGTTCCACGTTTCAGCGAATAGGTTGGGGTCGTGTTTCACATTATTTGCAGCAGGGAAAGTGTCGTTGGAAATACGAGAGACGTACTGTAGTAACTGGACGGAAGAGAGAATCCAGTTATAGTGAAAGGGTTCCAGAATAGCTGGAAAGGCGGTGCAAGATGGTAGCGATTGATGGTAGGTAGGAAGGGGGTAGGTGGGGGGGGGTGGATGGTTGGAACGAAGAAGAGCGGGCGAGGTGAGCGCTGGATGAGTGTGAAAGCACCTGAGCCCGGTCGCCCGATTGTCACTAAGCCTGTAAGATCAATAAATGACCAGCGCTCCTTCTACCCACCATTCCCCTCTTCGTCCTCACAACCATCGGAGAGGGTTGTCATGGCGGGCTGTTGCCATAGTTACCATGGACACCGCTGCTGGGGTGGTGAGCTGCGGCATAGGGAAGAGTTCAACCTTCCACTCCCGCGCTTTTCTCATTTTCCTTCTTCCTCCCTCCAACCAATTTCTCTGGACAAACTCCCGCTGTCTCTCTCACGCTCCATCTCGACTGCCTCCACCCCCCACCCCCCGCCATGCCACTACCATCACTACCGCCACACCGATGCCGCACAACTCACCGTCAGGGACCGTAAATAGATAGTGCCTGCTCAAAACACCCGTTCAACTTCCCCGTCTTCGTCGCCCCCATTCAACAACACACCCATTGCCTCATCTTCTCACCCCCCACACTCACCTACATCCCTTCGTCAACCCATTGCTTCATCTCTTCAACCCTCCTCCGCCCCACCACCAGCCCTACCGCCGCCAACAATACTTCCTTCCTCCCTCACCAACCTCAACCCCCACCACTTCCATCACTTTCGCTTCTTCCTCGAAACCAAACCTTCTCTTCCAGTTAATTATAGTTCAACTGTAGTCCTCTCCGAAATGCCACTGTCCAACATATCGTTACGTCACGACGAAAGCCGTGTCTACTGATTGCAACAATAGGCGTATTCCGGCAGAACATATTGACACAGAATCCGTCACATTTGGACCGCATCATTCCAAATATCTCAGCCCGACGAACACATTGTCACACAGCGGTTTATTATTCTCGCTCACCGCATGATTAGAGCCTACGCCGTACGGAACACGACCTGACTACAACGGAATAACGAAAATTGTCCTTTTCCAGGCACTTGGCACAGCTTGACGAGTCGCAATGGTGGTTGGTTGGTGTGAGGCGGGGGGTACTGCGGGAAATGAGCGCAACCCGGGAAGAAACGTTAATTTTCGCTACTGTTCGGCGAGTTCTTTCAACTAGATCAAATGGCCACACTTTACTACGATTTCACTGTTTTCTCTTTACGATACCGAACGGATTTCTCCGATCATGTTAACGGGCAGAACATGGCCTTGACGGGGGACGAACATTGCAGACTTGGAATCCCCTGGTTTTAAATGTCACATTGGTGGGAAGGAGGGGGGGGGGAAACTCATTTAATAGAATATTAAACAACATTTGAGAAAAGGGGATGTGTGTGTGTGAATACGATTGGAACATTACCTTGGAAGGTGAAAATACAATATAAAATGAACTGCAGTCATAATAGCGACCAAAACGCTGAGGTAGCGTTTTGCAGCTGCATAGGTGGGCAGCAACGTGGACATTATCGCCACAGCATTGCACTCTGCTGGGTTTTCAGTAGTTGAGCAATAGAGGCACAGGGTTATCAAAGACAAACTTCATCCCTTTAAGCGCAGTATTAACAGGGCTAGAAGAATACAGCAGCAGACTCGAGGCCCACATTCTGAACTACCTTCGTCGAGGAGAAAACGTCCTTCCACCACCCTATGAAGGTGGTGAAACGTTACGGTTGGCGCGGAGTGATTTGTAGGAACAGAGAGCTCTGAGAACCCGTGGAGCAAGCATTATGTGTCAAGCGAAAGCGGCTTTTAGCACCAGCTGGTCCTGTAGCGTCAAAGATTCGCTAGAAATCTTACATTTGAAGCCCAGCCCTCTTCAGCGACGCTATAGCCCTGGATACAGATGCAAGGGAGCTGATCAAGGACCCACAGAACGAGCCAGACCATTGTGGACAGTAGGCGACCCTTTCGAACTTGAAGCTCAACAAATATTCTGGGCCAGATAAGACAGGGAGCAATGAGTTAAGGAAGGCTTCATGGACAATCTCGTGCGGCCTTCTTGATTTATTTAATGACTGCCTACAGGTCGGACAGCTGATCATCCAGCGGAAATGTGTGCGTTGCAGTGGCTCTTGTAAAGGGGGGCTCGCGATCATGGTATCCACTGTAACGTGAAATTAAAGGATCAGGGCGAATGCGCGGTTCGGTGGGAAGTGAATCGCTAGCGTCAGAGAGCGTCTTGTAGCTATCAGTCGTCCGTGGTAGCCCTTCAAAACCCACCAAGCTATTTGCCGCGAAACCGGGCGATACGATATCATTTTTACTTTCCTTGGCTCTACGAAGTAGAAAGGAAAGTTATGTAATCGACTGAAAAAAAATTTTGAGTTCTCTTCAGATCTTTACGTTTCAGACCCCCCTGACCCACAAAAACATTATTTGGGAAAATGGTCTGTGTGTCTGTGAACGATTTTTAGAAAAAACCACCGTACCAAATCAGCTCAAACTTGATATCTGGCCCGCAGATCACCATGGGACGCCAAAATAAGGGTATGAACAAAGTCCACCGAAAGTTAACTATAGTTATCATAGTGATCAAAACACAAAATATTTTTTTTCTCAAAAACGGCTCTAACGATTTTGATTAAATTTTTTATATTGATAGCTTCTGATATGGCCATTATACCATAAAATTCCCATTTGTGAGAAAATGACGAGAGCAGCACAATAAATTATCAAAGTTTCGACGAAAAGCGTTTTCAGCGCAGTTTTTTTTGCCTTATAAACTCCGCTGGAATGTTAGTAGAATGTTAAAAAAATTGGTACTGTAGTCCAACCTAATACCTAAAGGGTGAGTGTTTAAAAACGCTCATTGGATACATGGGGCTCACTCCAGAAATTCCTGAATTTCAACTACTGCCGTTTCGCTTACTACCAGTTCCAAACGTTTTCACCCAATAACTCTGCAAAAGTAATTACTATCCTTCTTCAAAAAATTCTTGTTTGCAGCCTCATTAATTCTCTGTGTACCAATGGTCCTGAACCTCTCATGGTCCTGAAATGAGTACGAGCAGCACAATAATACCTGGAACTTTAAGCGCTGCCGTAAAGCGTTGTTTGACCAAGTTCAAATGAAATGAGTGATAAATGAATTGATTAAATAGAATTAGCCATGTACAAAGTGAATTGTTGTAGAGCTAAGGAAAGTTGTGTGTTGCAACGCACCAGATATTTTTCTTCCGGATTTCTGCTCTCGTCCGTCGTCCGGCAACAAACCCTCCAGTTTCCCTGCATCCAGAATTAATCGGATTTCGTCGCGGTACTGAACACTACGACTCACGTGAGGTGTTTATTTTATTGACATGCAAATAAGTAGGCCTAGAAGACATTAATTTTCTAAGCCGTTAGTTTGTTTTCATTTCATTATCAGTTGTTCACTTTCTTTTATATTTTTATTATTAGTGCCATTTCCTTTACTTGTCGAACAGAGTTATATTCTTTTTTTTTTGTTTGATAAAATTAGCTTAATTTATTTTAACCTGTAATATTATTATTTGTTTGAATTAGCTAAGGCTCATGGGTTCCTCTCCGCGAGGGTAACGAACTCGTACCTTGACGGCACACCACTCAGCCTTCTCCCTGTACTGGACCAAACGCTTGTTAGCTCATGTGGAAAACCAGATTAAGAAACTCCTCCCTGATGGTACAGTTTCCCTGGCTAAATGAAAACTTGCTATACCTCCACTGGTCTGAGTTCGGTGGGCACAGAGCGAGTTCGCGTGCTAGCGAAACCACAACCTCCGTGACTTCCGGCTGATATAACTCTCTTATGGATGTTAAAGAACAGCCACACTCAATTGTGCATCGCATCACGTTGGATAAGTGCTTGTGGGGAACAACAGGCGGAGGTAATAACAGAAATGCGGTAGTTCTATAAAAACCGAACAGTGCGTTGGAAACAATGTGCAGCAGCATTCAGTGGCTTGGCGTGAATGCTAGGAAAGAGCTGCTCACGCTGTTTCTGGTAACCGCTTCTAGAAGCACACATCGTGCGCCTTGCATTCGAGAGGAAAATTGCCTCGCGTGGTGATGATGTTTCCAAGGGGCCGGTGGTGGGGAGAGGGGGAGGTTCCTGAGATGCTCAATCACGTCATCGGCTCACCCTTGATTTTGACCTGGTGTCACAGAGCCTCAACAGAACCTGTGGAGAAAGAAATTCCATGGCGACTTCAATGCGGGGCTTTACTTCCTTTCTCTCTAAGACTCTCCATCATGCACGAGGAAACAAGAAACCACGTGCTGCTTCACTGTAGATCCTACAACAGTGAGCGACGGTTGTTGGGAGGGCAGACGAACTTAGCAGCATTGGAGGTGTGCGCTGTCACCGACAGTCGAGTTAACTCATTTTTCTATCACTGGTGGCCTGTACAATTGCCGATAAACCCCAGTACATAAATATTCATATTTAATTCGAAAGATATCGTTCATTGTGGATCACATTCTGTATGTCGTTCTATTACATATCATACGTAACAGATCAGACAAGATTAGTACGGTATATTGTGAAAACTATGTATACAGTGAAATCTTTCAAAGCTGGACATTCAAGGTCCATAAATGTCCACCTAAATGGAGTGTTCGCTGGTGTTGGGCTAAAAAGAATGTAAATATCCGTGTAGCGGCTCAACTACCCGTTTGTAACTTGGATTTATGGACATAATTCAATCGGTTTTTGAATGTTTGGTGCAAAGCATCACATTCCGGCTCACTCCGTACATCCAGGGCTGTATAAAATGTGCCACACATCCGCGCTGTATCGTCGTTGAGGGCGTTCCCACAGTAATGCTCATGGGAAATAAAATTTAGGCAAAAGTTGAACGTACTAAGTACATTTTATCAAACGATCATTTAAGCGTGCAGAAAATCTCCTTTCCCGATATATCCGCACAATACAAAACTTGGGTGGGTTGCTATAAGACAAATGATCAGGTAGATCTACTTTGGACACCCATTTACCGTCGAAACGTTCAATAAGCCCCGATTTTGGGTACAGTGGACTTCCAGGGGCACCCTATAAGTTTGACGTGTTGTTGGGCGCACGAATGGTGGAGCTTGAAACCGAGAAATAAATTAACGTGTTGAGCGTGAGTGAGGACCGTATTACACTTGACAGAATAGCAATATCCGGGAGTATGAGTGAATAAACGCGCACAAGGGACTCTCAATACGTGTGAAACTGGTTGTGAGACACAAAGTGGAAGAGAGGGACAGAGTAGAGCGAGAGCTGAGAGACGAACCGTTTGGAAGAGCTGAGAAACGACCGACATTCGCGAGTACTCGTAGATGAATGAGTGTGAGAGGAGCTGTCTGTTGTGGAGAGGAATCTAAAATTCAGGAGCCAGAAAAGATAGATGGGAAAGTCCAGGACAGGGAAAATTCATTGCCAATCGGAAATAACTGAGAAGCTCGGCTTTCCACAGGTACAGATAGAAAGGTGTATGGGGAAAAATGACTATCCGTAGGGCCCGAGTGCGGATATTCCAAAGGTCTAAGACCCAGCTAATTCGGCCTACCGAACTCATGTTATAGCTATTTCCGAGAAAAAAAAACGTACCGTTTTGATCAGGTCTGATTCCTTGTTGAATGACTGTTCCTAAACACTCAGCGAATCCCTGCAGGTTCCCTCTAACTCAGATATTTGATCGTTTTGCCAGTCTCCCGGTATAGAGCTGTAGCCTGTGTGTCACGTCATAGGACATTCCAAGTTATGCCCGAACCTTCCTCTGAATGATGTACCGACTTTGGCGAAAGATGACTACAAATGTTTAGAAATCGGGCTGCAGAACGATCTATCGTGGGCTTCACAGATGGACGTTATAGTAGGTGTGATCTCAACACAGCCTGTCGTGTCAATATGCAGAGAGCCTTGAATAGTTCCATTAGATATATTCTGAATATGAAATATGATTACGACGATTAATTAAAAAAAAAACAAATCCTCAAAATTGACGAATTAACACAATACTCTACGCTAGCAACTATGTCCAAAATTACTTCTACTAACAAACCACCAAATCTCGCCCGACAACATTTGGAAGTTCTTAAAGAAAGTTCTTAAATTACCGTTTACCTCAATGCTGTACCACTGCCTATAGAGGATCATTCATCGCACAAAGCATTTCATACTACAACGGACTCAGAAATAAAACTACTGAAGAAAAGTCAAGATACGCGTGACCTCTTGCTACCTCTTTACTAAATTCCTCAAAACCCTCAAAAGTCTTGAGCTATGTAAATAATTGTTTATCTGAATTTTGTTTGAGAAGAAAATAATAAAAATAAGAATGAGAATGAGAAGATGTTGTTGTAGAAAATTAGCTAGTAATATGAGGAAATGAAAAGTGTTGAAGCATTTGTATTTATCAGTTAAAGTTCGAAATTTCTGGTTAGGCGTAAGAAAGGTCGAGTACGACTCAATCTCTCTCGGGTCGCTGAGGATTTTACGACTCGAGTTAGACCTTTAGATAGCCATTAGAGATTTAGATAGGCTTTAGAGAGTACAAAACGCGGCGCTTAGGTTCGCACTGAGGTTGCACTTGGACGATCATGTGACGCCGCATTATGTAAGATAGCGATGGCTCAAGATACGAGAACGCAGGCGACTCCAGCTGGCTGCCTTGTTCAAGATTTTCTGAAAAAGCTGGATATTCGCAGCTCAATATATATTGCTCATTACTTCATGTAGTGTCTTTAAGAGTGTAGTGCGACGAAATAAACGAAAACATCATGTCTCTCTCTTTTACTCTCTCGAGGAGTTCGCTAGTCACAGATTCACTTTCTTGAACCTGCGCTGGCCAACTACGAACAGCGACCTGGAGGAATGGAAGTTTGGAAGTTCAGAACACGCATTGGGTGAAAGAGAGAGAGAGAAAGAGAGAGAGAGAGAGAGAGAGAGAGAGAGAGAGAGAGAGAGAAAGGGAGAGAGAGAGAGAGATTTTATTTAACCACCTGGAGGAATTAGGGCCATGGGGCCCTCTCTTCCATTCCCCCAGCCTGCAGGTTTCACAACCATCCTCTAAATTTGCATTTACAATCATAACAATCTGTGTATACATTTGTATACTACTCGTTGCACTACATTTACGATCACATACCTCTCGCTAGCATGCTTTAAGTACAGAATAAAGAAAAAGATCACAAAAACCCGTACATACCAAATAAATTACATTCGCCCAAACATTTAATTTACCTTTCGTACACCTTTCATCAAGTAAACTGCCACAGTATCATCCCTGCGCCTCCTTCTCGGGATTAGCTGTGACCACTTACACACTCATTCAACCAACCAACCATTCATTCTACCAACACATACACAATTATTTACACACACTCAAAGCGAAGGGAGAGTACTGGGATATTCCTCCCCTTCTAAGAGTGACTTTCTTAGCCTAAAACACTTATTACAGCACAAATACTAATAATCCAAGTAATAATAGTAGTTGACGTAAACTAACACAACACAAAATAATTTACTAAAAAAGTTAACAATGAATACTCAAGTCAAGAGGAAGTAAGGAGTGCAACGAGAGCGTGGGGCATCACTACGACAACTTATACATATTCCTTTAATAATTTTTCTTTGAAATTCCTTTTGAACACTACAGCAAAGAGAGAGAGAGAGAGAGAGAGAGAGAGAGTCCTCTGGGTGAGATGCTGGTGACCATATTCCAGGAATGCACATCTCTCAGCATGATACTGTGGTGACCCCACGGCATCGTCCCAATAACTAGTTGCAGCTGCTCTCCGACCTTCAGCCATCCGAGCTTGAAAAAGTATTACCTAACATGCTCATCCCACTTGAGTCGATAGACGAACCGTAGTACAGCATTCTGGGCCCTCTGGAATATGGTGATTTGCTCGCCATTCACGTCACTGATGACACACGGTTGTATTGTTTGGCAAAAAGTAGAAGTAACGAGCAACTGAGAGGTGGATAATCGAACTAGCGTTGGAGCTTGCACATCAGAGAACAACGTGAACCAACTTGGAGCAGCGAAGCGGCAACGCGAGGGGTGGGACATGAGAAAAGAAGAGGAAACTCACTGAATGATTGCAAAAACCTCGTAAGTGTAAAAGCCCGTGCTCGGAATATTGAAAAGAAAGAAGTTGAATGTATCGATATCGAAATACTGGCGAGATTGCTGTCTTCGAAGATGCTAGGGAGTAGCGAGCCGCATGAGGAGCTTACAGGAGCAATAATGAGTGAGAAATGGGTGGACGGGGTGAGTGGTTGGACTGGGGAAGGCCCGAATGACGGCTATATGGTTCAGGGGACCTACTTAAATTAACAAAAAAAAATGCGACGCCTCATACAACTTTCCCCAACTCTACACACAATTTGGCTACTAGTTAAATACGTTTTCCCCTCAGTTCATATACATTTTTAAAGTATGGCACAAAATTCTACGTTGAAATTGCTAGCGCGGGAAAAGGAAAACGCAATAGGGCAATTGTGCACTTTTGTGTGTATTTGTTGAGCCGCACGTTTTAGATATGACTTCTCAGGTAAAAGCTAAGAATATATAAAAGCTCCCTCTGATAGGGCAATATATCGATGTATCACGACCGAGGTCAGGTTATCGATATGCCCGACATCGTAGGCTCTGGCGCTATGTTTGAAATTAGAAATAACGACAGCTGTACGATTATGCCAAATATTTAATGTTCATTATGTAATAACCCGTTTGTGAGGATTCCCCGAATTATAACGTCCGGGTGAAAAAAGGTACTCACTTTGATTTTATTTTGAATTTGTAAAAATGAAATAAAACGTCTCTTCCCGAAAAATCCAAAATTAAATACGCGTTCCCGAATTGTAATGAAATAAAAATAAACGATAACACACTTCGCACCCCAACAGACGGTAAACAGTTTTTATAGTTAAAACTCGCGGATAAGATTGATTGTCGTTCTCACGCACTTCTTCACTCAGGCCCGGAGCCGTACTGCCCTTGCCAAGATGCTCGTTCGCGTTCGTCCGCCTAATCAGTCGTCATCTTCAGGAGCGGGCACAAACTTGAGCGGGTGTGTAAGCCTGACACGTTATATAATTATTTTAAATGTACAAAGACTATGAAAAGGAGTTTATTCAATGAAATTAAGAATGGGTACATGAAATAAATATGAGATAACTAACGAACGCATATCGATACATGCAGTCGTAGCGTTATCAAGCGGTCGGCCCATATTCTTTGTTTCACCCGACTTCTTATTATTGCTCTTAGTGGGATGATAAAACTCAAAACCTCGAGAACGTTGTAATATGCTGTGGGAAGACGACTTCTTTCAGGTGGTTGTCGGAAACACTATCGCGATTATCTTTAGATTGCTCACGTTGGTTTCTGTTATTATGATCGTGAATAAGAAATTTTTAAAATAATATGTTTTAAAGTACTTCAACGTAAACGATATTTTTAGTTTTATCTTCTTGTGGTAGAAGAACATACTCCCCCCCACACAACACGATCTTGACAACGCGACATAAGTTAGCCGTGTGCAAAGCAGTCTTGACGTAAATCGATTCCTACACGTTTAAATGTTTGCCCCTGTGATTTATTAACTGTTACGGCAAAAGATAACTTAATGGGAAATTGAATTCTTTTAAAATTAAAAGGTAAATCATTTGGGATAATTGAGATGCGAGGTATTAGCACTTTGAGCAACTGCCGGACCAGTCAAAACTGCTACAACGATCACGTTATTGCGAAGGAATTTTACTTGAAGTCGGATCCCGTTGCATAAATTTGGTGGCACCTATTTCTAAGTTGAGGGAATGTGGTGGAAGCCCACTCGGGTTTAAAGAATTGAGAAACTACTTTGGGTAATGGACAGCATCTTCTTGATCCATTACATAATCAATAGATGTGTAGGTAGTTATTTCGCCAGGAAGTTTACTTAGAATTAGGTCTTTAATTTAGTCGACGCTACTATTTCTCGCTGCCAATGCTCTTTGACACGTTCATTGATAATCTTTATTCTCTATTTCGACGATATTACGGTAAACTTATGACATTACATCCTCAATGCTAGTCACTCCTAAATCGCGATCAATTTCAATTTTATTTTCAAAATGAGGTACTTTTCCGTCTCCTATTAAAACTAACTTTGAAGGAAAATGTGTACTACCTCCCCCCAAATGTGCTTTCATATTCGTAGATAGTTTTGAGGTATGGACAAACTTCCATAACGGCGAACTTTGAAAACAAGACTTTACAATGTCTGCTCTAGTTCCACTTAATATTACCGGTAAAGTTTGTCGAAAATCCCCAGAAAACGTAACGGTAATCCCACCCATAATTTTATCACAGCTTCTAATATCTTTGAGAGTTCTATCTAGAGCCTCTATGGATTATGGTACATTCGTCCCAGATAATTTAAGTGACGTCTTGTAAAATTTACTCAGAGAGCCATTTTTGAGAATAGAGCACACGCTATCTTTCTGCAAAGAAGCAGTGAGAGGCAGTTTAAAAGTGGAATGAGCTGTGCGTCCACCTGCTAATAAAGTTGCCGCAATTCCTGACGAGGCTACTGCCAAGGCTATTTTTCCCTGATACCTTACTTTTGCTAATATCAGATTAGTAATAAAAGTCTTCCCGATTCCACCTTGAGCATCCAAAAAAAGTTTTTCATTCATTAAAACGAATACTGCACATAACACGATTGCAGGCCGTCACCTGGTCATTAACTAATTTTGGTTCATTTTCAGTAATATACTCATTTAATTCATTTAAGTCATACGGCTGCCGTAGTGCTACTTCTAACGGATCCAAATAGAATTATTCCTTTTTGATGCAGGAAGCCCAAAATCAGTTAATGATTTATCTGAAATTTCATGAATTTTATCTTCAATTATGGTAAGTCCATCAGTCTGATATCAGTATATGCTAATGTCATATCCTGATTTTCATTACGCATTCTCTTTAATATATCTTCACATAAATACCGTTAATAAATGCAGCGCACACAACAAAAGTCCACAAATGTGAATAAATTTCCTCGTTTTTGAACATTTCTCATTGAAGCTTCGCTCCTATTGGTCGCAGCGTAATGTTATAAAAGCCTTCCTCTATAAATGGACTATCCAACAAAATGAAGTTTTCAAATCAGACCAGTAGTTCCTGAGATTAACGCGTTTAAACAAACAAACTCTTCCGCTTTATAATATTAGTATAGGTAACTGAGGAGCGGCTTCCACAGGTACAAACGAAAGGGTGGAGATAGAAACGTGTTTTGAGAAACAATGGCGTTTCGTAGGGCCACTGAGTACCGATAAGTGCGAGTGCGGGTACTCTGGAGGTCAAAGACCCAGCTAATTCAGCCTGCCGAACAAACCAAGTGACGTATTCCGTGTTGTAGGAAGAGAAGACTGACACAAGTTCGATAACGGACTGATCAAGCAATAAGCTTCCCCTCAAAAGCAATAAGAATCGGGTACTTTACAAATGCCTCTTCGATGTATCTCTCTTATAGTTCTGCCTGTCGCAAGGTTTATACTGTAACCGCTGTGCGTATGTTGAGAACCACCAGTGAGTGATGAGATGTCATCAAGACTGAGATCTTGTTGAGGTGGTAGTTGTGAGCCTCAATTTACCAAAAGCACGGGATTTTCGATGGTCCGGCAGTGAGGATGAGGGCTGAAAAGAGAGAGAGAGAGAGAGAGAGAGAGAGAGAGAGAGAGAGAGAGAGAGAGAGAGAGAGAGAGAGAGTGAGAGAGAGTTGGTGGTGGGAGTCGTGAAGAGGGTGAAGAGAAGAGCAGGTAGCTCAAGATGTTTCATTATTCACAACCGCTGACCAACTAAGCCGCTTTATAGCGTACAAAGTTTATCTGACATGAGTCGGGTTTGTAGCGGACGTACGGCGGTCTAGGGGTGGGTGGTGAGTGGAGGGGTGGTCTTGGGTAGAAGAGCAGGCTTGGAGAGGAATGGTGGATGGGATGGGAATGGTTGGTGAAGGAGGTTTCGGTGTGGAGGGTTGGGAGGTCAGGTGGGCGGTCAGGAGGAAAGGACGAGAGGATGAGGAGAAGGTCCAAACTGATGATTCATTCACAACATCGATCGGGAGGGACTCTGCGGCGCCGAGGAGGAGAAGCAGTTGAAGGGCTCGGGGTCAAACCTGGTCAAAGGAGCCGCCATTTTTACCACCCGGGGGCGGCAGTGCCAGAACTTCCAACATATTGAGGGTGATAGGGCGGAGGAGGAGGAAGAGAGGGCCGAAAGGAGTGAGGAGGATGGTGGCAGTGGGAGCAGGAGTTGTAAAGGGGGGGGGGAGGAAAATAAACTCTTTCTTCCTCCTACAACCGAAATCAGGAGGAAGGGGTCCCAACTCTGAAACCTAACTCTTCATTATCTCCAGCTTAGCAGTCGATCCCCTCCGCCCTTCCCGCTCACCCTCTCATCGGCACATCTCTCGGCAAGTCAGTGGTAGGGAAAAATGAAAGATAATCCTCCTCATTGGTCCCCCTGCACTCCCAAAGGGTCTCGTATCAAGCTGACACACCGCTTCATTCAGACGATACTGTTTCAGGGATTGTCCAATCGTACGTACGGAGCAAATACAGGATCCTTATGAGGCAGCTAAGTCATGTAAGACGTGCGCTCATGACAACGACACGCAGTACGAAAGAGAAAGTCGACATGAACTGCACTACGTCGGATGGTTGGAGCCTTTATTAAGCCAAACATTGGGCCATGGAACGGCTCCGGCACTGAATGCAAAAGCAATCATCGTCTGCCCTCTAGCCAGTAGACCACATTGCTACGTAATGATTCTGTCAGAAGGAAAGAAACCCCCATAGATCTTTGTTGGGCCTTCCCTTCCCTGGAAGCGATATTTCATACAGGCCCATCGCCTGTAATACTATAAACGCGCAAAATTGTATGCAGTCTAAATAGGAGTAAAGGATACGAAATCGTGATAAAAGTGTAAAAGCCTGAATAAAACGTCCCCCGTGTTCGCAAAGAAGGTAATGGGCCAAATAACGTCACTTTCAAATCTCTGCTTTTGACGCTGGCCACCCAAGTAAGACGTTACATCAAATGAGAAACCGGGTTAAGCCTTCCTACCTCCACAGGTTTGAGGTCGGTAGATGCTAAGCGAGTTCAGAGGGTTCTGGGATGCAAGCAAAACCTTACGATATTCATGCATAACTGATATAACCCTCTTTATGGATCGCAGAGTTCACAACAGTTCTGTTTGCTTATCAAAATAACTGTACCTGTACCTTATACCTTGCAAACCATTGCAAGGTTTGCCTCACTGTGTGCAATTACTAAGGCTACTAAGGGTGTGTGTTACCATGACACTATTCTCATGTATAAGGCCATATATCTAGGCGTGATGGGCTACTGCCCTGTTGTCTGGGGTAGCAAACTTACAGTCAATCAATAGAGAGTATTGGCCCAATCCCAGAGAGCTGCGCTCTTGTGGATAACCGAGGCCTATAAGACTGTATCAACAGAAGCACTCCAGGTGATCACTGGTCAGTTACCAGTTGAATTGGCTGTGGAGTGCATGGTTGACATGTAGAGAGTGAAAAGGCAGCTTCCCCCGCTTTGGGCTGAACTCCAGAACTGCAGATCTCACCACAGAACAGAAACTTGCCGCCATCGACCAATGGGCGTTAGAGAAATGGCAAGCGAGATGGGAATCCTCGTCAAAGGGACGTGACACTTACGAGTTCTTTTCCAACATCTGGTCACCTCCGCGGTCTGAGTTCGGTGGATGCTGCAGAAGCCGGCCTCTTGCATATTAGCGAAACCGCAACTTCTATGACAGATACAATCCTCGTCGAGGGTTTAGGAACAGTCATCACAGGAAACAGACCTGTACCTTACGCATCGGGGGTTTTTCCGTCGCATTGAGCGGGGTGACGTACCACGCAACGTGATAATGTTTTCCTGTGAGCGTCTTGAAAGCCAACAACCAATTCCCGCGAGCTCTCTTTGCATCAACATTGTCTTCCCGCGCGAAAAAAGTGTTTTGTGGCCATCATGGACCATTTAAATTGTTTTTGTGAAGGTGAAGAAGATATATTACCCGGTTCAGACGTCATCTTGCCCCATGTCATACAGGGAAGTGAAGCCTTCAGATTGGACGAGCACGTCATGAAACCCTACTGCAAAGCTTAAGTCTTGGAGAATGCCAAACAGAGAACAGTTAACTCTCAATTGAGCAAAGCGCGTAGGGTGTCTGAAAACGCTTTTGGTATTTTGTGCTCAGTTTTCCGAGTTTTTTTCTAATGTAAAACCTGAGACTGTGGATAACATTACTTTAGTTTCTTGTTGTTAACATAACTTTCTCGGAGGTCACTACAAAGCAGGGAAACACATTTCAAATCGGTTGTGAGACACAAATGTTTGATTTGCCAAAGGAAAATATGATATTAATGTAATTGGGTTAGTTCCGCCAGTAGGTAAATTACTAAAGTTAACGTACCTGTTAGGTGAGTCCGTCTCCTCTGGCTGGTGAGATACTGTGGGCGAGCGGTAGTACTGATTTAACGGCCAGACGATGATGACGCTCGCCCTTAGTATCTCACCAGCCAGAGGAGACGGACTCACCAAACAGGTACGTTAACAAACCAAAATATGATATCATTGAGAAGAACAGGAGGCCACACCAAAGCCAACACGTTTTTGGGAGAGAGCGATTTACTGAATATTTCAGTTATATATCACCAGCCCTGGAGTCAGCTATTCCAAAGGTTTACGATAGTAACGTAACCACGTAAACAGATCGTTAGTGAGAGACTTCGCTCTCGAGGAAAACGGTTGCACTCTTTCTTCATTCGCCAGGAAAATACGGCTTTAACATCCATAAGAGAGTTACCGAGAGTGCAGTTTTGCTAGCGTGTGAGAGCCCAACCACCGAACCCAAACCTGTGGAGGTATGGCAGGTTGTTACTTAGTCAGTTTCCAAGTAAAGAGCAGTTGCCAATGTGTTACCACGTGGAGGTATGACCCCTGGGGAACCCTGTATCATCTGACAGGAGTTCTTAATCTGGTTTCCCACCTGGTGTAAATATTTACTTGGGTGGCAAGTTTCAAAGGGATAGATCAACTATTCACTAGGTTTTTTTTGTACCTTCTTTGCAAATTGAGTGAAAAGTTCGCTTAGCTCGCTTAGTAGAAGCTGGAAGATTTGGCTGCGCATTCAACAACTCACAGTTGAAGGGATTACAGTGGAGCTATGTGGTTTCTTGTTTCCTTTGCACTGGAGATAAAAAAGTGGAGCCGTGCATTGAAGTCGCCATGTCCTATAAGTACCTTGTGGTCTGGCTTAACCCACCTACTCCCAAGAGTTAACAAATGTTGAGAAAGAACCTACAGGCGTCACGTCACTTTCCCTTCGACTTCCGTTTTTGCTCACTAGAGAAGTCTATACAGAGTAGATAGAGAAGGAAGCTCCCTTTTCACTGTCCACTTGTCCAGTGCGTCCACACGACCAAGTCAACGGGTAACTGACCGGTTATCACCTTTAGTGCTTCGGTGGGTGCTGTCTTGTAGGAGTTGGTGACCCACAGGGGCTCCGCTTTTTGAGAATGGGCCAGTACTCTCCTCTGATTGACTTTCCTCATCCTCAGCCCCAGTGACATCAGGCGATTGTTCGAAACACTTGACGGTTCATAGCCTCGATTTGGTGGATCGACTGCGCACACAAGCGGATGGTTTGCAGTCTCCACGAGGCGAAGACGTTCCGAAGTGCTGGTCCGAGGGCCGAGCCTGGTAAGTTGCCCATTTTTCAACGTTCTCCGGGCTGAATCATGCCTGCATTCGATAGTAGCGTTTGATTCGTCAGGTAACTTCTGACGAGAAAGTACTGGTTGTGAGGAATTCCTAGACCGTTGAGCTCATTCAGGAGCCCTAGCCGCGATAGGTTGCCGAACGTCCAGAGTCCACGAGAATAGTTTTTTTAAATCCGCACCACACAACTTTCCTTAGCTCTTCCTCAATTCACTTAGGCTCACGGCTTATTCTACTAACTCTATTTATTTTTCACAGAGTTCATTTGAAACATCATTTCACGGCGGCCGAAAGCGCTAGCGCTATACAGCTATACAGACCCAGACTTTATTGTGCTGCTCGTACTCATACAGTCGATGCATAGAGAATTAACGAGGGTATAAATTCGATTTTTTTGAAAAGGATAATAAACACTTTTCCAGAGTTATCGGGCAATAACCTTTAGAAATGGTAGTAAGTGAAATGGCGGTGGTTGAAATTCAGGAATTTCTGGAGTAGCCCCCGTACATTTTATGAGCGTTATTAAAGACTCATCGTATAGGTACATGATTAGAGTAGAGATTAATTTTTTTGAAGAACATAGTAACATTTGAGCGGGCTGTATAAGGAAAAAATGTCCACCATAAATTCGGTTATCGTCAAAATGTTTGGTAATTTGTTGTGCTGCACTCGTCACTATCACACATATGGGAACTTTACGGTATCGTAATCATATTAGAGGCTGTTTATATAAAAAACTCAATCAAAGTCGTGATAAAAAATATTTGGTGTTTTGATTATTACGATAATTATAGTTTGTTTTTGGCGGATATTTCTCATGCCCATATTTTGGCGTTCCATGGTGATATCAAGATTGAGCTGATTTGGTTCAGCCGTTTTCTCTCAATCGCGTTCACACACACACACTTTTTTTTTTTTTTTTCGAAGCTCACAGTACTTGGGACGGTGGCACCCAAACGGGAAACTAATAATAATAAGTCCTTACTTATTATTTATTTAGTTTCCCGTTTGGGTTCCATAGGAAGGGTGCCGAGACTACCCTACGCCGGCTCTATCCCTACGGCTCTAGGGATAGAAAGATTAGGATAGGGAAGAAAAGAAGGATAGAGGGATGTTCCACGGTAGAGTGACCACCAGTTAAGGCACGGCCAGAGCAACACACACATGATTCCCAGCCGACGCGTCTCCTCAGCACTTTTCTAGCATCACACACCTCTCCAGGACACGGTCAGTGGTGCATCCCTGATGTTACCTACCTACACTCCCCGAGCTTCCGACACCGCCATATGAAGATCCGTCCTGTCGTATTTGCACTTCATGACTTCCCAAGTTAGCGCAAGATCCCGGCTGCCAGATACCACCTGGACATCCAGGATCACTGCAGACTGGTCGGGGCCAATGGCGACGATGTCAGGCCTCAGTCCTTTCCCATAGACAACCCAGTAGTGCTGCTCTCTCTCCACCTCGCTGCCCTCAGAAGACAATGCTCCAGCAACCTGCTGGTATATTGCGTCATGACGCTTGACACGGCCCCCATGAGAACGCGGACACACCTGCACCACATGATTCAGACACGACAGCGAGAATTCACAACATTACAATCCCGGCCTCTTATACACCTCATTGCTGTAGGTAGTGACTACACACGAACGGCGTGAAAGTGCCGGAAATCCTTCCTATGAATGCCCTCTGAAGCCCACTCCACCCATGCAGAAGAGTACGGGGGGGGGGGGTCATGACACTGCCAGAGTTCCCATTCATCAACCGAACCATGCAGATCAGCCACAAACTCTGAAGACTTACTGGGCTTGGGGGCAGATGGAGTCGCCATGTCACACCACCGCAGCCGATCCTGGACGAATCCAAGACCAGCCACAGCTCGTGCGACATCCCAACCAGATGCCTGCAATGCAAGCAGGCGCTTACGGAGCAAGAACGGAATAGTGGTAGAGAGAGATGGAACACCGAGTCCCCCAGATCGAACCAGAGCGTGAATGTACGCACATGGGACGCTATATGGAAGTCCTAGCCAAGCATGCACAGCAGAGCACCATTCTATCAAGGTTCATCAACCTTCGGACGGTCAACCTCCCAAAAACCAACCCGTAGGTCAGCATCGGGAGGAAGTACGTTCGAAGGAGGCGCAGCTTCTACTATGGCTTCAGTGGAGCCTTGGCAACTCACACATACATTGACCATTTTCCCGAATAGTCCTTTCTACTTCGTAGAGCCCAGGAAAGAAACAAAGAAGGAAACACCTCTGTCACTGCTCGTCAATTGAGTTCGAGCGTTCAGCAGACAAGTCGTCTCCGGAGGAACGACGGGCTTCCGGATTATGGAATCTCTTGGGCCGCCAAATGTGTGGAGCATGGAACGCGCCAACCCTCCAGACCTTCAGTTCGCCCTGATCCTTTCACTTCACGTAATTGTGTTTTCGTTTCCATTTCCCTCCCAAAGAAAAAAAAAAAAAAAAGGCGAAATGGGAAGAAGTAAATAAATAAGTTTTGTGAAACATGTTCCGGAGCGAAGTTTCGTGTTCCTCGGGTCGCAGCTTAATTTTTAAAGCGCCTCCTCTCGCCGCTTTTTAAACCTCGTTTCTTTGAAAATTATTTTCGCTTCAATTCTCTGCTCCACTTCGTTACAGAATTTCTTATCCTCCCGTTCCGTCCCTTTTCAATTTTTCTTCTTCTCCGTTCGAAATCTACTTCTTCACTTCTCCTTTCCCCTCGACCCCCCCCCCTCTCATTCTCCTTCTTCCCCTTCATTTGGGGGTTCCATCTCTTTATATTCCTTTTCGCCTTGCGACGGGAAAAGTTACTTTAATTGGATCGTTCTTTTCAAGTGTCATCAAATGACAAGCCGGTTCCATTGAGCCCCCTCGGCAAATGAGAGTGCCACCGAACCGCCCTTTTCAAAATGACAAGTTGGCAATAAACCGCAAGTTACGCCGCCCTCCCGAGTTTTGAGACGCTAATTCCACAACTTTCCTCAACTTCTTCGCCTTACCTCCGTGCCCTCGCTACAGTCTCTTCCTCGGAGAAACTAAGAAGGTTCCCGGCGAGACGCATCGCACGACGATCCTTGACGAAACGTAAATTCGAGATCTGGTCAGGAGTAGTCGAAAACGAACAAACCCTTTCATAACTGTTCACATGTAACGCTAAATAATTCAAACTCGAATCCGATACTAACACGACAAACTTGTCAGAGTCATAAAAAATGTGAATGAGGAGTTCACGAACGATTCACTCGTAACTTCAGCGTCGGCACTCTGAACAGAGCTATTGTCGATGTTACGGGCACGATCGTAACATGCGATGAGAAGGAGTGGGTTAGGGATTCAACTGATCGGAGTCGTTCCAGACGTTAACCTTTCAGAGTAAAAACTCACGCTATTCTGAACTCCTTCCGACTCGCTTCCGATCTATTCTCTCGTGGCTATGCGATATTAATTGGAACGGAACTGGTGGAATATACCTAAATGCTGAAGGAAGCGCCCTTTATTGCCACAGCCCGAATTCCATTTCATAATGACTCGCCGATGTGTCGTCTATCGCTTGCAGTCACTCCCAGTTTTAGTAGTGCGATGGGCATTTTTGATCCCCCGCCTTCAATTCCTGCGACCCACTCTCTCGCTCGTCATTAAGTTCGAACGTTAACACTGCTTTGTACTTAATCAACGCCAGCAGGAAAGAAGTTGAGAAACTTCTCGTCCGTCAGCATCTTGCTCATACCTACATGCAAGAAGTCGACGCTTTTCCTTGTATCGGAGCAACGTATTGGGCAACTGGAGTAACGTTGTCTCAATCCCGCAACCTTCCTCAAGATCCACATCTTCTCGCGTGACAACTGTCCCAGAACAACCTCTCAATAAACGAGTCCGAAGAAATCACGCGGTTTCGAAAAGGTCCTGCGATGACAGCATTCGACAGTCAGATCTGTGACAAATATCATGAGGTGAGAAAGTTCCCACAGTTCCTCAAACCCAGCGGGGATGCTCCAGAAACCTACGTGGAAATGCGCAATCTGTGTACCAATCGCATGGCAGCTTCAAACGCTTTTGAAAATTGCCACTCAACGTACACGTGCGAATATCGTCAACACAGGCATCACACGCTTCTCCATCATAGGTCAGATTCCTTATTTGATGACTGTTCCTAAACCCTCGACGAGGGTTATATCAGTCATGGAAGTTGCGATTTCGCTAATATGCAAGAGGCCAGCCCCAGCAGCATCCACCGAGCTCAGACCTGCGGAGGTACGTCAGGTATTTGGTGGTTAGCCAGTATCCCGGTAGAGAGCTGTTCCCCGTACCATCTGGGAGGAATTCTCAATCTGGTTTCCCACCTAATTCAACTATTTACTTGGGTGGCAAGTTTCAAAGGGACAGGTCAACCGTGATCGGTTCCATTGCCTTCTTCGCGAACACATCAGAACGATTATAGGCTTGCTTTTTAGCAGTCAATGCCGCTAAGTTCGTCTGTCCTCCCAACAACCGTCGTTCACTGTTGTAGAAAGTACAGCGGAGCAGCATGAGGTTTCTCGTTTCCTCCGCACTGGAGGCGCGAGACGTGCAGAATGAAGAGTCTTTGAGAGAAAAGAAGTGAAGCCGCGCATTGAAGTCCCCATGTGCCTTGAGGAACTGGCTCGTCCAGTGGTCTGGCTCTACCCATTTTCTTGAAAGACGTTCTCAGATGTTGGAAAAGAACTCATACGTGTCACGTCCCTTTGACGAGGTTTCCCATCTCGCTTGCCACTTCTCTAACGCCCATTCATCGATGGCGACAAGTTTCTGTTCTTTGGTGAGATCCGCACGGAGTTCAGCCCAAAGCAGGGGAAGCTCCTTTTTCACTTTCTACCGGTCAACCATGCACTCTACAGTCAATTCAACCGGTAACTGACCAGTGATCACCTGGTGCTTCTGTTGATACAGTCGAGCGCAGCTCTCTGGGATTGGGCCAATACTCTCTTTTGATTGACTGTTAGGTTGCTACTCCAGCGAATCACGCCTCGATAGATAGCTTTATACATGAGGATAGTGTCTTGGTAACCCGCACCCCAAGTGGCCTTAGTAATTGCACGCAGTGAGGCAAACCTCGCTTCTCTATCATGTGAGCCAGAACGCCACAGTTGTTTTCAAGAGTGAAACAAATCAGTGCACGGTAGTCACAGAATCTTTGCACGCAACTACCTATTGTGGTTCACCTGACGGAGGGAAGCTCTGACTCCCCATGCTGAGAAAATCGTCTTCCGCCAAGAGATTAATAGATTCTCCGAAGCCTGGACGTCACAGCTGTGTGCTACGAAGATTACGATCCAAAAAAGATGTGTACGCCAGAGACAATATTTTGAATTGCGTTTTAATTTTTCGATCAATATCATATTTGACGAAGTCAGTAGTCAACACATCCAATGAGACCGGCGAGAGACAGAGAGTAAACGAGGGAGAGGGAGAGAGCATGAGAGAGATATTGATTACGCGTTTTATTTAACGACCAGGGAGGGTTAGGGTCTAGTCGCTCTCTCTCTTCCTCCCTCCATGTGTGTGTTCATCAAAATATTCCAAGGTAAGTATTGTAAACATTGTTCTAAGATAACTAAATATGTGACGAATAGAAACAAACGCGTAACTCAACAGTTGAAGAAAAGAAAAAAACCGGTTGTTACATTTGCAGAAATATCTTCAGTATTCACCAATAAATTCATTTTTCAGCGCTGAACGAACATTGTCGGTGGTCTGCTCCAGTTTAAAGTCCTCCCAGTGTTAGCGTTATTCCCCATATCAAAAAAGATCGTTCAAACAGAATTTTGCGATGTGCAGGTATTTTCAGTATATTTGCATTATTTCTCGTATTGCGAAAGAGGAAGAAAGGAAATCGTGGGGAAAGAGAATGACATAGTGAAGAGGACTGACATATCACAGGTTAATCACAATAGGCTGGATAAAGGTTGAGTTCATGGAAAAGCATGGAAAATTCAGAGTTAACACCTCACAGGAGGCTTCTGAAAAGGTGAACTGGTCTGATTCGGAACGAGAGCTGAGAGTCAAATGATTGCGCGAGTCTGAGAGCTGGGTGCCTATGGAGAGGTGGCAAGTAAAGTGACATTAGGGAAGGGGTTAGGGAAAAATTAACAGGGGAAACTGTAAGCGAGATAAACATAGTCAGCCATAGGGGTCCGAACATTGAATGAGAATGATTGACTGGGTTTGTTGGCCTCAGGTGGCACAACTTATATAACTCTGACTGTCCCTTATTTGGGGTGAGCACCACTGAGGCCTAAAGTCCTATCATGCCAGTTCTAATGTCTCACAGGTTCGTGCCTAGTTTCCTGAGGAATCCCGTGTGTCTCCTGCAAGAGTCTTTTTTGAGGTTCACGCTTGGAGACGTTGTACTAAAGTCCAAAAATCGTCCCCCTATCAAGTCTTCAGCATTGGTTCAGGACCAGACCACCACTGGAGGGTGTCGCTTATGGACTTAACATACACATATTTTTTTCATTTTGCAGTGCCACTTGATGATTCCCAGTACGTACCTCAAGTCATTTCTTTCCATCATTGGTAGTATGCCTTATTTCGTGTGTTGGTCGATAAACCAAGATTCCCCAACACTACACCACGACCACTGTTCAAAGACGTGGCATATAATCCGAAAGCGTTTTACCAAACGATCTCAAGGGGGCACACTTGACGCATACCCGTTTCACAAACTACACATTGTTAGTTCATGCCAGGCTATTGTCTGGTCTACCAACTGACTGATGGCGCGTGAACCCTTATATGGTACGAGATAAACCAGCGATCAAAACGCTCCACGTGCCTCCAGCTTTATCTCAGAGCGTCTGGGAGACTGGGAGAATAAGGCAGTCTGTTCGAAATGGGAGGTACTCATACCTCAAGCCTGCGTTGCCAAGGTGCCCAAGCCTGAGCAAAGGCCCAATGCCCGGCTTGATTGGCAGCAGCAATTACGTAGCATCATTCCGTGGAAGACGACCACAAACACGTGCATGGTGATAAATAGAGCAGCTGAGGCGCTAATGGAGGGCGCTGCAAGAAATTAAATGCCCCATCGTCCGAAAACAGTTGTGCGATGGGGAATGTAGGGTGCCACCACCCCAAAGACAGCTGAATGTGCACTGAGGGTAAAAGCGTAAAGTGGGGCGTCGTGTGCCCATCGCTCCTGCTCATAGGTGCCCACTTATCTACAGCTCGCGGATTCGGGCACTCATGGATTCCCCGTACTCTGTCAGTGACCATTTCTCAGTGTGTGGTCGCACCACTGCCTGGTCCAGCTGCAGATTCAATGGAGGAGTGCCTTTAGAAAAAGCGGTAGAAGAAACAAACTAACTAATTGCATTGGAGTTCCCGGTGAATCTACTCTTCAGAAGTTGGCTGAAAACCCCTTCAACCGAGGCACAACCATGACCGCACACAATATACTAGTTAATGTGAAGATTAAGGTATGAGTGGAATTCAAATGGTGTTTGTAAGTTACAAATGTCGTTCACATGGCAGGATATTAAAGATTCGAGTCAATAAAAATATTTGTAGGGCAGTCGAAGGGTTTTGAAATAATTCCTCGAGTCTCAAAATCGTGGAACAAGGTTCGCCTCATCATATGACGTCACGCGTTTCGATTCTGATCCTACAAAGCCAATCGGTTGAACTGGATGTCGGTTGGAGTTTCCCCGGCTTACCAAGGAGATGGAAAAGTTAATTCCGCTTGGGCAGGGAATTTGATCGCTCGTGAGGGAATGAAACTGAGAAGTTTTAATTTCGAGCTTAAATCCAACACCCGGCAGGCAGCCTTTCGTTTTGTGAGGAGGGGAGAGGGATTTCCCGCGGTAGCGATCGAAGGTTCCGTAGTATTCTCGAGGGACTTGCCTCCTGTCGACCCCTGCACTCCAAAGTATTTCCGCTCACAGAACCCGGAGTATTAGAATTTATTAATTTCTCCTCTCGTGGTCTCCAAGGAACCAGGAGGATTAGCCTGTGCGGTTAATAGAACCTTCCCTCCAGACAACTTAACACCCGTCGCGTTCTATGCTCTAAGGTTAACCGAGTTTTTGGTCCCTCCGTCCACTCCCTGTGAGAAAATTAATATCCCCGTTTGAATAGCGCGAATCAAATATTTACGTCATTCTGTCAACTTTATTTTTAAGTTTATATATACAGTATTTTGGTTTATTATAAATTCTGAATAATAACCCTATGTTTTCGGTCAGGAACAATTGTTTACAACCCCCCTCAAAATTTGTTACTTCACGTTTCAAGACATTCCAAATCTGCAATGTCCGTCCGACGTCCAGGCCGTTTTGTGCCTTTAACGTGGTCTGAAAAATCCGTTCTTTCGCACAAAAATCTCATTTGGTATCTAGTTGTGCCCGCCATCTCGGTAATCCGATTGGACGAAGCCCTTGGTAGTTATGAACAAAAAATGGCTAAAAACAATTAACAAAACGCAGAATCATTCGCGAATACGTCGTATCGATTTCAAGGTATTTTTACATCCTGGGTCGAATGGAATGAGTATCAGACATGTACAACTGCGTATAGTGAAATCACACCAATCATCAATCAAAGTCAACTAATTGAAAGAACTCGTGGGAACTACTGCGGAAGTCAACGTTTTGTCGTTAGTACTCCCTCCCTCCCGTCTCATCAAAACCATCCGCCCGCTCGACTCGCAACATCGTGCCAATTGCCTACAGGTGCTTACGGGCGCCTGGCGCCAGGGTAATATTTAGTTTTCATAGTTCCATTGTAGTCAGGTCATGTTTCGTATGGTTTACTAGTATTTTTCAATGCTGAATCGAGTGGGATGGGTCTCGGAGCAGTAATCAAGCTGTTCATGAGAATAATAAACCGTTGTGTAATAATTTTTTGAAATTTTCAAGAGTTAGAAAGCCTCGAACTTGTCAACAGATTCCTGTCACTCTTTTCACAGATCCTTCCAACTCAAGCATTGGTCCAGCACTACTCCCGAGTATTTGACTGTGTACCCCTTGACGCCCATTCCAGGCACTCCAGTGGTTGTAGTCTAGTTCGTATAGACGAAGATTCATAATCCGACGAAAGTTGGGCATTGGATCAGAGCTCGTGATTGCTGTTAATTTTGCCTTAGTCAACGGCTCTCTAAATGATGTCTGAAGTTCTGAACTCAAACACGCTCCTTCATTCCAAGAAAAAGAAGAGGGCCAGAGAGAATCCACATTATAGCAAAAGTTATATTTTCTCCCCAGCCTTCGGTCATTTCCTGCACTGCCTCCTGCCTCACTCCAATCACCCATCAGTTCGACTCGTCACGTCCTGACAATTACCTAGCGTCGCCTAGAAACAGCGTCGATTCACTGTTGTCAGGACATGTTTCTTAACGTACGCCAATATGGTAATGGGATCTTCTGATTGGGAGCGTCAGTTATTCCCGCACGATCAACGAGACCTTGGTCTACCAGAGGACCACTAATAGGGAATACCTAACTCCCCCAATTTCCTTTCCGGTAGTTTTTTTTGAAACGGTGGATGCAGGGGATACCCTCACTGCGACCACAAACTAGCTTATTGTAAGGGCGTCGATGATCCCCAGATCGTGGCCCCCCTGCACCACCCCCAGGCACCACGGCACTGGTCTCACTTGGTGGGACGTCACCTATGCGCCCCCACCACACCAGCTCAAAAAGAAGGACATCTGTAAGTTCTGCATTTTCCACCTCTTCTGGCAGAAGAAAGAGCCTACCAAACACACAACGGTGCACAACACATGCTCTGCCATCTCTAGCCCCAACTCGCAGAAGGCCACATATCAGAGGCCACATATGATCCTCATATTCTAGCCTTTTAACGGGGTCTAATGGACAATTTCGTTTTGAGTCCTGCTCGGCGATCCGATCTGACGATTTTTTGGTAACTTTATTGAATTACATGGTGTTTGAAAGTTATCGTTCCCTAGGTATTTTTGATGCTGAATCGAATAAGACGGTTCTCAGTAGGACTCCGTCTAAATCGTGGTAAATAGTGAAATCATAGTAAACGTAGTAAGGCAAATTCGAGTTCTTGAAGGAATTCGCGAACAATAGCGAAAGTTATCGTTTCTTCCCGGTCAGCGCTTGTTTGCTAACTTCAACCACTCGTCATGTCGCTTCAATAGCCTAGCGACGCCTTGAAAACGTCAATTTTCGTTGTTGTGTGGTCGTGTTTCGTATAGTGTACGATGCTGAATCGAATGGGATATGTCTCGGAGGTGTGAGACTGTCAAAATTGGATAAGCATATTGTGCAAGGGAATAGTAAACCGTTGTGTAATCGTTTGCAGGGTTGAGTTGTGTGCAATGAGTGGCACGGCGCGTTGAATCTCCTTGCAAGTTGCAGACAGGAGCGTCTCATAGTCATCGGGTCCGGCCGCCGGGTCAGCGCCGAAATGCGTCGGGGTCGAGGAAGCGGCGGCGGAATCGAACGAGGAGCAGCGATGGCGGACACACCACACCCACCCACCCGCCCACCCATCGCGCACAGGTGTCGTCCGCACCCGCGGCCCCTCGCCGGTGTTGACAAAGCAGCACCCGCCGCCCAGTGTCAGATAATCGATTAGTTACGTCGAAGCTGCCGGCGGTAAACTCAATCGCGGCCCGAAACTCGTCTTCCTCCGCCTGACGACTCGACTCGTCTCCTCCGCCGCCTCCCAAAGAGACAAAATCGATTCGGGAGGAATCGCGCTGTTGAGCGGCGCCGAACCGGAAACCTCCCGAATGAAAGTGATTCGCTAAAATCGACTCAATTAACCGGCCCGTTTGCTGGTTTCACACGACTCGGAACGGAGGAACGGTCTGAAGCGCTCAAATTGAGAACCCGTTCGCGAGCTGGGAGCGTCGCTGCACTGCGCAGCTCGATCAACGCGACTATTTACTTTCCTCGACCCAGAAAGGAAATACGTGGAACAAGCATCACACAACTTTCTGTACCCTCTGAATAGTCCATGATACGCTGCACACACAAGTTTCTGTGCCTTACTAAGATACTAAGTACCCTTCGCGTGAGATTACTTTTTACTTTCCTTGGCTCTACGAAGTAGAAAGGAAAGTTATGTAATCGGCTGAAAAAAATGTTGAGTTCTCTAATGATCTTCACGTTTCAGGCCCGATAAACGCTGTTTGGGCCTACAGCCCAATAAGCCTTCAGAGTTTCTGGCAGCTTTGTATGGTTCAGTCGATGAGAGGCAATGTCCCCATCCCATCATGGAAGGGATTACCAGAACTTTCATGCCGTTCGTTTGGCGTCACTGCCTATAGCGATGAGGTATACAAGAGTCCGAGATCGTATCGTTGTGAATGCTCATTGTCGTGCCTGTGGTAACTATTTTGAGTCCCTAAATCATGTACTGCAAATGTGTCCACCTCAAGCGTCATGACGCAGATGCAAGTAGGTTGCTGGTGCGTTGTCGCGTGAGGGCAGGGAAGCGGAGGCCTACCGGGTTGTTCTCGGAGAAGGACTGAGACCTGACGTCGTCGCCGTTGGTCCCAACCAGTCGGCAGCGGTCCTGGAGGTCCCAGTCGCCGGGATCTCGTGTTAATCTGGTTAATAATGTCAAGAGGCGCTAATATGACAGAAGGAGCTTCGCATGGCGGTGTCAGAAGCTCGAGGAGTGGAAGCAGGTTCCATCAGGATTGCAGCATTGAACGTGCCCTGGAGCGGTGTGTGGTGCAAGAAAAGTGCTAAGTGCGCGTCAGCAGGCGTTCTCCGACGTATCACCTTCCGCGTGTTGCTCCGGTCGTGTCTAAACTGATGCTCGTACTATCGTGGAACATCCCCTTATCCTTCTTTCATTCCTCGTCCCGTCCCTTCTATCCGTACAGCCGGCGTAGGGTAATCTGAGCACCCTACCCATATCCTTATTTTTTTTATTTGGTTTCTCCTTTTTGGGTGCTGAACCGATTGTGCTGGTTCCTTTTCTTTTTTATTGTTCATGACCTTTTGAAGAAAATAAGGTTATGGGTTCCATCGATGGAAAGTGTGATGGAGGACGAAAATGTACCAAGGGGTTTATGCATCGTTCTCAAAAAGGGCTCAAACGACTGATTAAAATTATTAGTATCCTTCTCCATAATATATACATAACTGACTGTTCCATATTTGGGATAAGCACCGCGGCCTAAAGTAGTATTGCCTCAGTCCTAATGTCTCACAGGTCCATGACTAGCTTCTTAAGTAATGACAAGTATTGCCGGCAAGAGGAATACCTTCTTTGGTGTCTTCCTTTGGAGAAGTTGTATTAAAGACTAACGACCGGTGCGCTTTCCGCCACCCCCGTAAGTTCAAACACCAGCTACATATGCGGGCGCTATATCTTCGTTCAACGTATTTTTACAGGAACATTTATGGGGAACAGAATGTAGGGACAAGTTAGCTGAGAGTACTCCGTAAATTTGATCGAAATCGTTTGAGCCGTTTCTGAGAAAATTGGAATACCGATAAATTAATATTCGACAAATCTCCATTTCGGAGTTAACTTGGCTTATATCTCCGTTCAACAGATGGATACAGAGATAGTCGCGGAGAACAAAATGTGGGTTTAGAATGTTAGAAGACACTCCATAAGACTTATCACAACTGGTGAAGCAGTTACCCTGGAGTTTACGGGAATGTTCGAAAAAACATTATTTTCGACACATTTTGATTTTTATCTCTGTTCAATGGACTGTCGGGGGAACATTTTTCAGAAACAATATGTAGGTATCAACTATGTGAAAACATCTTGAAAGTTTGGTGATAATCGTTGAAGCCGCTTTGCCAAGAAGCGTAAAAAACCTATTTTGACCTAACCTGAGGTGTGTGTGTGTGTGTGTGTGTGTGTGTGTCTGTAGTTTGATTTGCGGGAGAACGGCAGATCCGATTGAGCAGGTTTTTCTTTTATTTTGTTCATTCTTTCTTGTAGACACCAAAATAAGGCTATGGGCGATTTCGGCCGATGGTAAGGGGGGATGGGGAACGAAAACGTACCAAAAACTAGGGTTTTTCGCCTTTTTCTCGAAAACCGCTATAAGGGGTTTTATTAAACTTTCAAATTATCTTCTACTAATCAATACCTAACTTTTTTTCTCAATACATATCTCCATGAAAATACGGTGAACGAAGATATACGCCCATGAAGCAAAAATAGGTTTTTTACGCGTTTTGGCAAAACGGCTTCAGTGATTTTCACCAAACTCACAGGGTGTTTTTGAATAGTTGATACCTATATATTGTTCTCAATAAATGTTCCTCTGACCGTCCATTGAACAGAGATAAAAATCAAAATGTGTCGAAAATAACGTTTTTTCGAACATTTCCGTAAATACTGGGGCAACTGTTCCAACATAACATGTTTTAACATTCTAAACCCACATTTTGTTCCCCGCAACTATCTCTGTATATATATGTTGAACGGAGATATAAACCAAGTTAACTCAGAAATGGAGATTTGTCGAATATTAATTTATCGCTATTCCAATTTTCTCAGAAACGGCTCAAACGATTTCGATCAAAGTTACGAGGTACCCTCGATTAACTATTAACTACATATTGTTCTCCATAAACGTTTCATGATTCGTACGCAGGACAAAACATTCGCTACCTTCACCGCCTAGTGATCGGGAAACATCAATTCGACAGCGTTGAAGTATTTCTCCCCCAGTCCAAGGCCACTCGTATCTGAAATGTGACAAAAGCGCGAGTTTCATCAATCAACACTCCTAATTTGAGTTGTCCGATGAGTGGAGGGTTGTATATCAGGTAGTGCAGAGAAAAGCCGACACTCTTTGTTGTGCTCGATTGCAAACAAGAGCTTTTTGTCGGTCCGCTTTCTTGAAGCCAATTTATCAACTTAACTGCCCTTTCCCAACCAAGTCAGTGCGGTGTTTGAAGATTCAGGCACAAATCCTATTGATATTTTTTTCAGCAATACTTTCTTCGGAACCTGCATGAGCTCTGCTGTCGAACGGACCAGCAAAGAGACAGAGAAATGAAAGACGATCTGCTGCACCGAGCAGGGCCCTTGAAAATCTTTACAATGGGCGAATTGCAATTCGTCAGGCCAAGTTAACGATTTTCAACGCCTGAAATCAGTTTGATCTCGTTGGGGTTTGAGTCCTACATGGCAGTCGTCTCCTAGGAATGTGAATCGACGTTTTGTGCCTTGTACTACGTGTGTCTCCAATCTCAGGGCTGCTTTATCGCGCTTACCTCCACCTTACTCCACGTTACCCCAAATCATCGGCATCGGCATCGCGACGAACCTTCAACGAAAACTTGTTCAGAACAGCTACCACTAACTATAACAACGAAACAACGAAATTTACCCTTGTTTCAGGGCAAAATGTATAATTTTCTTGAAATGTGCCTTTTTATTAAGGAGTTTACTCAAGTAGGGCATATTTGTACCCAATATGTCTGAATAAATTACGTTATAAGATTATGGGCACCTGCTGGTGTACAATAAAGCAAAAAAACCTCGCTGCACACATCGCAAATCTAGTCTTTTTTCCCTTAACCTAATGCAACTGGGGAACCCCCACTGCATCCGCATTGTGTGAGCGTACATGAGCCACCTCATGTCCGCGTCCACCACCATTCTCGCAGAAGCGCAAGGGGACCTTGTGGTTCATCCTTACAACCTCTTCTAGCCGAAGCCGCTGAGGCGCACTGCAGCCAGCCCCTCACACGAACACAGTACACGCTTCGTCTCGCAGAATCTGACATGCTGTACCCCTGATTTACCAATCATAGCCATGTGGTAGCTCAGTGTACAGTGGCCTGAGTCCTCCATAATGAGGATCTCTCTTGTTCGCTCCCTGGAGAGTTTAATACACAACCTTGACTGTCTTTGGCCTGGCACATCCCGCCAATAGGCAGCTTCATACTTCTCCCAGTTGCCAACCTCCTTATTCAAGTGGCTTTCGGTGGTCCCTACGACGGGCTCTCAGGTCGCACCAGGAGAAGCGCAGATCCTTTTCTCCCCAGTTTGTCAGCTTCTTCATTCCCTTCTATCCATGTATGACATGACATGGCACCCAACACAGTCTTAATGTGTTCTCCCTCACCAAGGTCTTACGGCCCAGTCAGGCATTCCCTCACCAGCCCCAGCGACACAATATAAGAAGCCTGACTGTCCGACATAATATAAATTCTTTTCCGTTCCAGACCCCTGCACAGGTAGTGCTGCACACTCACCATCACTGGGAAAAGCTCGGCCTGGAAAACGGCCTCCAGCGCACCAAGTGGTATCGCTGTCCAGATCTCTGGCTCTAACTGATCAGTCTGTATAATATCCCATGGCCCCGACCTCAAGAGAACTCCTCCTATCTGGATCTTTCATGAGTACGTACCCTGAAGAGAAGCTCGAAGGGAATCTTCTGCTGTACTGACTCCCTGACATGCGGAACTCGAAGGGAATCTTCTGCTGTACTGACTCCCTGACATGCGGAACTCGCTACTTAAGATGATCTCTGCTTCTGAAATTGACAATCCTTTGGTATTATTCGTCTTGTTCTTTTAATGGGCCACCTCTGAACAAATGACAACCTATTCGTTGACCACGGCAATGGATACCCACAATCATGGGGAATACGTCTTGAGCCGGCCTTCTTATAGTGGACGCTGATATATCGAGAAATTCCTGTCTGTGAGCGGTATTGTGGAATCAGCGAGTCGTCGACAGCTGTATTTAACGTCGCTGTATATAACTTAGTCACATTGTCTGGTAAAGTCGTTTTTTGACAATTTTCGATTCCATTTCACAAACTCGAAACGAAAGTTCTGCAGCATAAAACGGACCTGTAAGTTAGAGCCCCACTGCAGCGTGGAGAAAAGCTCTACTCTTCCGAACGAACTGCCGAACCGCGCGAGGACGTTGCGTTTGAAGTGACGACTGCAGAATTTCGTAAAAGGGACGATAAATATAAATTGAGGCTGCGGGAGCGTTCCGAAGCGCTCGACAGATTCAATCATCCAAATGATCAAAACGTCTCTGGTTGAGAGCTCGTCGGAGCCGGACGCGAGCGGATGGACAAGCCGTTTGACTGCGTCTGATTAGCAACTGAAATCATCGGGCCCCACTTTGTTGTGCCTTGTCAACCCGGGCCCTTGCGCTTGACGTTCGACTGAAATACGTTAATTACGCTGACGTGCACTCAAAGTGAGACAAGAACCGAAATTTTGAGCTTCTGCGTCAAGGAAAATGGTCTGTTTCTCTCGACGATAATAAGTGCGTCACCGGGCTCGAACAGGGGCCTGAAGATTTGGAGATTCAAAGCTCCCGCTCAATTTCGGGGACAGCACCGCTGTTCTGAATTGACGTAAAACGAGGGAACGCCAAAGTCAAATGAACCCTCGAGCCCACAAATTTGACCTCACCGCCTCCCGAACGCCCTGAACATTTTCCAAGTCGCCCACGGACAACGCATCAAAGAACGAGTTCGTATATTAATTTATTTATTGTACAATATGGCCAGTGGACTGTATGCATTCAAAATTGGGCAAGAACTCACCTTTGAGGTCTGCAGGAGAACGATAATTAGCCCGGCGGGGGTGCGCAGAATTGACGAAAGGCAACAAAAAACGTGAACTTGGGATAAGTCAAACGAAAGAATGTACCGATGAAACATCACAATGAAACTGTAGAGAAAAATGCGAGCAAGTATAATGAAAGTAGAGAAAAATTTAACCCGCCATTACCCGCTGCGAGAGATTTTGTCGGAATAGCCTGAAATACATGTATACAAGAGATATGACACGATGATGGTAAAAAGTCTTTTGTATTGAATAATAAGAAAACACAGTTCATACCTGTCTCCCTGAAACAAACTGGTGTGCCTAACTTGGGCCATACAGTCATAAGCTTGATTGTAGCTTAGTTGAAGGGCGTTCCTGTCCAAAAATCGCTCAGGTATCACAAATTTGGTATTTAGGTGTCATCAAGGACGAATGTTAAACAGGCCCCTCAAACGTATACACATCGTCCTGGAGTTGAGGCATTTGGATTGACCTACGGCTAGGGTTCTTTACTTTGGCCTGGTTCAATCCATAATGCACTATGAAGCTGCCATGTGAGGCCCTGCGTATATTAAGCATTTGTCAAGAATCTCAGAAATTAATTATTAAACGTCTTTTGAGTAAAGCTTTTTTTCTTTGGAGGAACTATTCAAGACGCTTCAAGTATTACCTCTGTGGAAGACATAATTAACAAAACCACTATATTTCTTATTTATGAATATTACAGTCCTGGTTCTATTCACTCAGTGTCCAATACAACTAGGTCCGCTTCTTCGTTGGTCTTGAATGTTAGATTTAAGACCACGATGGGGCAACGGTCGCTAATATACAGAGGTGCCGTATTATTTAATAATCTTCCCACTAAACTGAAGTGCTGTCGCTTCTTGTCTGTCTTTAAACGTAGGAAGTCCCGGTTTCTCAAAAAGCACTCAAGATCTGAAGTTTAAGTTATTGTTATTAAGCGAATTTAATATTTTGTTTATCGCCATCGCCTCTTCGTACGAGTTAATGTGAGTTAATTTGAATGTATCAATATGACATTGGTCGATCGTTACGACTCCTTTTCCCCTCACGAGTTCAACTCAAAAGGGACAGTTCGAAATTTTTCCTTTTGCGGGTTGTTGGGAGCATAAGAGGGGAAACTTAAGAATGGAGTCGATAAATTAAAGAGAAGTCGGTGAGCGCGAGTGAGGACTGTATTGAGTTTTAACAGGATAGCGATATGAGGTACGAATACAAGGGGGCTCTGAATGCGCGTGAACTGGTTGCACGGGAAACTAGAGCAGAGAGAGAGAGAGAGAGAGAGAGAGAGTGAGTGGAGAGAGAGAGAGAGAGAGAGAGAGAGAGAGAGAGAGAGAGAGAGTGAGTGGAGCAGTGACTAGCCCGAAAGTTGATAGAGCAATGTCTATAGTGAGCACTGGGAGACGAATGTATCTGGGAAGAGCTGTGTGTGTTGGAGACAGAGGTAAATCGAGGGAAGGAAAGGACATTTTCGAAAGTTCAAAAGGAGAAATTGGTTGTTGTTAGAAGTTAAACCAACCTTAGTAACCTTAGACCCTTTGTCGATAGGAGATTCCAGCTAACATGAAAAAGGGTCCAGGTCTGAAATAGTTGGATTGAACGCACCTGGAAAAGGCTAGTACACGATTTATAAAGCTATCACAAGGATATTTCCATGTTTTTCCTTGTTTGATCTTGAGCTTTGTAATATCCAGATTTAGAGGCGCTACTGTGTGATATATGTATAAAATGAACTCTTGTATAGCTGGAGGGGAGGGGCACCCCTCGAAAAAGCCCGCCAGTTGGTCAAGGACAGTTACCTCTGGGTTCTACAAAAAAGGGTGTTTGTGCTGAACATGAACTGTGAAGTTTTCACGTAAGTAAGGGGCCGTTGCTTCGGGGCACAGCCGTTCCACCAAGCGCCAGTAGACAACAGTGGAGGGGGGTGACTGCAATCGTGGAGGGGGATATCTGTGATCGCGTCGCGCGAACCTCTCGACTTGTCTTCGGATTCTTCTCCAGACGACTCCTTCCTTACCACTTCACTCTTGCTTTATCTTTCTACTGTGAGCCTTGTACTACCTGGAATATACGATAAAACTGGAAGGAATTGTGATTGCTTGACGCCTGAACCGTATTATATATTGAACCGTTATATTTTGCTTTCCTCCCGAATTTCCCAAGAACCAAATGTTAAATTAGGAGTAATACCAAAACGATGTGCATTTAGGCGATTTATTTATTTATGTATTTTTGCAAGTTGTTCCAACACGCGACAACCCCGTCTTGCACGACTTTTTTGTTTGACTTCTCGTCATTTCCGATTCAATCGGGTTTATTTTATTTGCGAGAATGCCAAGCCCCTGGTGGAAACATTTTTGTCCAACTCATTGATCGACAGAATCTTGTTTTACATCACGAAAAACGTTAGCAGTAACCTTATTAAACTTGTGCCACGTTACCGTTTAGTTTTGTGGGATCGTACGGCTCATTCATTCTTGTTGATCTCGTATGGTGAACCCAAACATCAGCAATCGCGTTTCTAAATATATTTATCTGTCGTTACCGATTGACGAACGACCAAAACATGGTTAGAAACCATTCATTTTCAGTTAGGTTGCGTAAGTAAAGTTAGAAAGTGAGGAATAAAAAATGATATTCAAGTCAACTGCTCAAACTGGGCACTGGTTACACAGAAATTTAAAATGAGAGAAAGTCTCACAGAAGAGTACTCGCGGGTTAGCTGCAGTTCCACAAGAGACGTGTAATGCAATGCTGCAACCAACGTAAAGCAACGTCGTCAAAACTAAGAGGTCGGATATGCAATTACGAGAGACGCAAAGGTGATAGGGTTAGTAAAGAGAGGTAAAAGAACTCCAGAGACTAGGTATTTCGGATTTCGGGCGGGCAACCTGCTTCTTTGAGGGACGAAAATGGAGAGAGACCTCAGTTTTCGGTGTTACGCTCGGCAGTCGTCCTCTGCTGAGCAAGCACTCTCGATTCGGTTCTCGAACCGGTACCATATCTAACTATTACTCCTCGAGCCGGCAAGGAGGAGAGAAACTATAGCGACACCTTCTTTCGAGGGGAGAATGCCGTTGCTCATGGAACAGTCCTCCCTCTCGAAAGCCCCGTTCCTTGGGCGGTACAGACGCAACGGACAAAAACTGCGAGTTGTTCGAGAGGTGTACTGATAGGAGATAGTAGGGATCCGCCTGCTAAGGAGCACCGCTCGAAACTAACCTAAGCCTCACCTAAAAAAAGGAATTTTGCGGATTTTTTTTTTCAACTTTGGAAACAGGAGAAATTCATCCCAAAATGAGCGGTGGAAATCCCACAATAAAGAAATTAATATTGGTGCAAAAAATTAAATCAACGCGGTGGCTCATTTTAATCCTTTGGTCCTGAAACATTTGAGAATTGAGGCGAAGGTGAACGAGTCCTTTGAGAGTGACATGGGTTGACTTCACAGTGGCTGAACGAGAGATCCCATCTGACCCTGGACGGGTAGCCACAATCTTACCCAGGAGCCAGTCCAGTGGTTTGGACTGTCACTGTGTAGACGATCACGACACCGCCGACCTGAAGAGTGGGTCTGTGATGGATCCTCTCAATCGGCATGCGCAAATAATTCTTGCCTGAGCGGCGTCTGGCCTTGTTGTCATCATGACAAGCGGGTGATTGGCTCTGTAGATAGATTGGTTTCTAATGGAGAGACGAGCAGCGGAGAATCCGCCTGCAAACGAGCTCCGCTCGAAGCTAACTTGACGACAACATTTATGAACCTTTTATCTCAATTTTGCTTACCTCGTTATATATACGCTAAGTACACGCCCAAGTTTTGTACATTAAATTGAGGAAATGCCAAGAAGAACGGTCACAGTGCTGTATTCCCCTTTACTTTTCGCACCTCAACTCGAACACTATAAACAACAGCCTGTTGCTATGAGACAGTGAAATATCGAGTACTTCGAAAGTCAGGGCTCAGAGTGATTGGGTTAAGCTAGGCGGTTTAAATTAAGGGTTAAGTAGACAGTTAAATGAGGGATGAGGCGGTTTAACCGCACCCTCTTGGAGATGCGCGCGAGGTCGAATCTGAACATCGAACAGACTGAGCTGGTTATCTCTTAAGTTGCCAAACAATACTAGACATTAGACGCTGCCAATATGTGAATCGGTACCTCTAACGCCAACAATGTGCACGACGCTCTGAAACGTATCGTCTGGTGTTGACAACATTCACACAAATTATTCGCCCTGCCACCTCACGGCTTTCTCCCATGTTGAGCGAGGGACTACAATTGTCGCGTCGTCCTTGAATAGGAGAGCATCTCCAGTAGCAAATGGCAGCTTCGGAACGTTTCACGGGGAATATCTGGTAAGTGAGGTCGTCATTAATTTAAGTAGCAAACCAGAATTCGAACGACGGCGATCGAAAAGACTTGGTTGGATGCATTGCGTTACATGTGAGTTACCGGGAAAGAAATGTACGTTCTGATCTGTGGGGTGCGCGGAGACAGTGCCGGCCTCTCAGCCCTAACCTGCCTCCGCCCCATCAGGAAAAAAGAAAATGGGGCCGGGACAGGGACCACTTTCAGCGAACCCTCGACCACTGCGATATCAGCAGGCCCCCATTGCTAGGTTGCTCAGAGATTGGCTAGTTGCTCCTCCTTTACCCTAGCGTCCTGCAGAGACATCCACCTTGCGTGGCCCTTAACTTTCAGGGCACTGGCTTTCCCTGCAGTACCATTTTGGGGAAGACAAAGCGTTTGGCAGGCAAATTAGCTGGGTCTCTGACCTCCAAAATGTCCGCATTAGCCATAACAGAAAGTCATTGTTTCCCTAAACACCTTCGTCCTCAAGCCATTTTTGTTACTTATGGAAAGTTAACCTCTTCAGTTATTTCCAATTGACAGCGGATTTCCCCCTGTCCTGACTTTACCATCTATCTTTTCCCATCCCTCAATTTTAGATTCCTCTTCTCAACAGACAACTCCTTCAAATTCGGTCATCCTTCAGCCCTCGCGATACAGTCGTCTTTCAGTTCTCCCAACGATTCGGCTCTTCGTCCCAACTCGACTCTATCACTCTCTCTCTTTCTCTCTCTGTCCCTCTCCCTTCACATATGTATTGAGAGTCCCTTATTTGCGTTTATACACTCAAACTCAAATTGATATTGCTATTTGGTCAAGTGTAATGCAGTCCTCACTCACGCTCACCGCGTTAACTTACTTCTCAGTTTCAAGCTCCCCCATTCGTGAGTTGTTTCAACTTCTTATTCTAATTTTCGACTACCTTTTTTTCGGGATAAGCACCACGGCCTAAAATACTATTGTCTCAGTCCTAATGTCTCACAGGCCCATGCCTAGCCTGCTAAGGAATGCCAGCTATTCCCCTCAAGAGTTTTCTTAGGTGTCTTCCTTTGAAGAAGTTGTACCAAAGACCAAAAATCGCTCGCTTTCCAGTCTGTGGCGCTGGGCCAGGATGTGATAGGGAGTTTCCTCATCTGTACCACACCACCTGCACCAAGGGGAGTCGACTGTGCCCTTCCCCACTATCTGCCTTATGTCCTTCCTCTTGCAGCATTCCCTTTCCTATGGTGCATTCTCCTGGTGTAGTATCTCTGGGTCCTCTCGACTAGTGACGGAGATGTTTCACCTGTGAAGTGGCCTAAGAGGTACCGATTCTGGGCAGATGGTCCGCCCGAATCCCCCCCCCCCAGAATCCGATGAACGTTAACTCTATTGGAGTCCGCCAAAGAGTTAAGCCGCATCCTGCATTCCCTCATGAGCGTTGACGCTACGCAGTAATTCTTCAGTGCCTTGCAAGACGTTTGACTCTCAGTCATCATTGATAGTTTTCTTCACCATTCATTATGATGTCGTAGATCTCTGCTTGAAAACCCGTTGGATTGGGACCCAGGGCTCTGGCAATGTACGTCCCACTCTCCAGGTTTGATCGACAATTTCTGCAGTAGTCGCTTTCCGAAAGCACACACGTTTCCATCAGTTCAGAAAAGTCACCTCAGACCCGTACTACAACATAAAACTCCCGTGCGTTCTTCTTACGCCTAAGTATCCGCCATACTTTCGGGTGTACCGCCAAACTCTCCGTGCTCTTAGATGAAGATTTCAGGATGTACGTTTGCTTGATGAGCACATCCATCTACCTATTGTTACAGTGAACTGCGGCTTGGGTTATTTCGACGCTCGTCCGCTCTATCTTCCACCAACTGGAATTAATCCTAAATTTCGGTTATTCGAAGTCGTGTTAGGAACTGGAGAAATGCACTACGCCGACTCTGCAGAGAGTTTGTGGTATCTAAATCTACTAACTGGAAGGACATATTGAATACCTCCTCCCGCTATACGCCAACAAGGAAACTGGGGATGGAATTTTTTTTAACACCCTTTTGAAAGTTTTCGGTAGGTCACAAAGCAACTCGTTCGGTAAACCGACGGTAGTCCGCTCAGTTTCCTTTTTCCATGGACGCCCACTCGTTAATTTGACGCTGTTTTTCAACATCCAGCCGTTGGGCGGATCAACAGCTTTGTAGTCCATACAACGGAACTCCAGGAAACACGCTAATATCGGGAGTTGTTCCGCATTTTTCTTTGTTCCGTTTTTTTTTTTTTTTCACCAGCTTCTGGTTGCCTGTTGAGTGTTAGGAGCCGTGAGTGAGAACACAGATTCAGAATTTTGTTTCTTTAGAGCAGGATAGCGCCGAGAGAATGGAATGACGAGAGAGAGAGAGAGAGAGAGAGAGAGAGAGAGAGAGAGAGAGAGAGGGTGAGAGTGGAAAAAAGAAAATGGAGAACCGAAGCAGCGGAAATGGCTGGAGGGGAGAATTTCGGGCGAAGGGAAAAAAATATCCACTGGTTTGAAAGGCATTTCAGTTATGTTGGCGAGAGTCGACCGAACAACCCCCTCCATAAACGAAGTTGTAACGGCGTATTTACCGGATGTCATTGGAATTCCCTCAACGAAAGCAGTCCCCGTCCAATTCCATCGTCTCTGCACGTGTTCGCTACGTATAGGTCGACCTATCCGTTTCTCACAGAGGAGATGAGGAACGAATATACAAAACACGGGCTGGCGCCGAGTCCGGTTAGAGCGGTAGAATGCGTCCTGGCAAACGTGTGGAGGTGGCGGAGTGTAGAGGCTTATGGCTGGTTGGTCGCGATGAAGTGCGTGTTGCAGGGGTTAGGGGTTGTTCCTGTTACGCGCTGGGTGGTGGTTTGCGCGAATTTTCCCTGGAGCGTTAGAGGAGTTGAAAAGGCGAGTGGTTCGGGGAGCGGTGGGAGGGGAGCGGGAGAGTGAGAGTGAGAGGATGTGCTCGTGCGGATGCTGTAACGTGGAGCGGGGGCTAATGCAAATAAACTGAGTGATAGACCAGCTCCGTTGGAAGCTGCGGGGCGCATCTGAAATTGTATCCATCGGCGTATTTGCGAGGGAACTGGAGGAAAAGAGAGAGAGAGAGAGAGAGAGAGAGAGAGAGAGAGAGAGAGAGAGAGAGAGAGAGAGAGAGAGAGAGAGAGAGAGAGAGAGAGAGAGAGAGAGAGAGAGAGAGAGAGAGAGAGAGAGAATAAGCTCACAGGGAATGAAGTGTTGGAATGAGTGTGGAGAGAGAGAGAGAGAGAGAGAGAGAGAGAGAGAGAGAGAGAGAGAGAGAGAATTCGAGTGGGAGAAGGGAGAGGGGGAGAGCGAAAGTGGGTTACTATTTGTAAATAAATATTTGAAATGCGCCGCTTCCACTTTGGGCGTCGAGAGTGGATTTGCTCAATTACGATCACCTACGCGAGAAATCAACGATTTCCCTTCTGTTTGCTTGTCATCACCAGTTGCGGCTATACTGCTACGAAATGAAAGCTGATGGATTATCTCGCTCGTTCGATTCAGTTATCTGGGAATGAGCAATTTGGTCGCGTTTCTCTCTTTTCATGAGCGAAACCTCAGAGCGCGTCAGAAAAGGGTCAACAAACATCTACCACAAATTCGTACCAGGACTTAACAACGGAGTCGCCAAGGATGCGCAATGTCACACCACTCCCTCTGCAAATGTCTTCTACATCAAAACCCTCTGATTCACTCTAACGCAATGCCCATTCCATGGTAGATCGGGATAACATCCGCTACTACTAACACTACTTCTTGATACAGGGTGTTATGAGCAGTTAGGGCTTCCTTGCACCGCGTTGTAGAGGCTGCAATCCCAAACTGCCTATACCACAGGGCAATGGTGGATGATACTTCCCATGCAATCTTCTTGAACCAAAGCTAGACAGGCTGGTGGGGCACAGTTGGTCGTCTCACAACATAGGCGCTTGGCTGCTCCACGCAGCATTCAGAGGAAAACTGGAGGTGCATTGCTTAGTTTATTAGGGCAGTGCTCAGCCAGAAGAAAATGGAGCTTGCTCATCGGAGGCCAGAATCTCGCTGGGATCAAGAATGAAGATATGGACGAAAGATCGCTCGTGAACCTCCCAAACAGGGCTGTATGTGGGGATGTATGGGCATGGTGGGACGCTGCATGATTCTTGTAGGGGTGATAAGAACAAGGAAGAAGAGCTGCCGTTGCAGGGAGGCGTGAGAGCTGACCTGATGCAATGTTCTAAACGACTCCGAGTTGGTTCTCAACGTGCAGGAGTAAATTCATGGCGCCATTAGCAGTAGACCCTCCCTCCTACGTCTCAGATCTCCGATATTGAGGACCACGATATTAGGACTTCTGGTACTTTTATTGAAATTACGTCGCGTATGATGTCGTTTCCTAGGCATTTTTCGGTGCCTGGTTTAATAGGATGGGTCTCAGAGGCGTAGGACTGCGTTTAGATGAAAGACAGCGACATCACAGTAAATTTACTGAAACAAATTCTACTACTTGAACGAACTCACGGGACAATACAGTGCAAGTTATCGTTTCTCCCTAGTCTGCGCTCATTTCCCCGCGCTGCCCCCCAACTCCCTCACACCTCCCGTCAGTTCGACTCGTTTTGTCGTGCCAATTGCCTAGCGTCGACTAAAAAATGTCAATTTTCGTTGTTCCATTTTAATCAAGCCGTGTTTGGTATCGTTTACTTGTGTTTTTCGACGCTGAATCGAATGGAATAGGTCTCGGAGCTGTGAGACTCCGTCAAGCTGTGGGATCATGTGCAAGAAAATGATAAACCGTTGTGTTATAATTTCCCAGGTTCTGCCTAGTAGAAAGGAAAGTTATGCATTCTTTACATGATTCTTTAACCTTCTGATTATAAATGGGTTAGCCGAAAGGACGTTTCTGCGAATCGCCCTGTCCTCTTTTATTAATTAGAGAAATCAATTTTGGGTGTTATAAGAAAAAAGCAAAATTTTTATTTCTCACGTATCGTTTATTCACTTTTATTACCGACTATATTTCTGTTGTACGAAGTCCGATATTGTGCCCGGTTCTGCTGGTTACCTCTTCTGTTGTATCGAATTTAACTATCGTTATTCTGAATCTATCGTTTGTTGTTCTGAGGTGGTCAACTTTTCAATTGTTCTTAAACAAACGAATAAATTCGCTCGAAATTTCGAGTGTTGAAACAAAGGGATACGAATATGAATTGAAAAGGTGAAAAAGGAGGGGTTGCGGGATGTACAATATTCCATGGAAGGTTCTGAATCTACAGGATCGAACCCATGTTAAAGTCGAATTGAACTTGGTTGGTGGGGGTGGAGGTGGTGGTGGTGGTGGGGGGGGGTCTAGGAGGGTAATAACTTTGTAATTGGGCGAGTTAAAGGAGGATACATAACAAAAGGAAACTGGAACGAGAACGGGAAGAAGTAAAAGGAGGCAGGAACCTCAACGTGAACGTGGTGGCGTGTAAGTGGTAATGCAGTAAAGGGGAATAACAAAAGGGGGACCAGTCGACGAGTTCTCTGCCTTTGTGCTCCTCGTCTCATAACAGGCTACGGCAACATAATCGCGCTCCTAATTGCTCTCACCCCAACGCCAAACCCGACCGTCGGCCGTCCATTGAAACATTCGCTCGGCTTCCCGCACATCCAAATTTTACGTTTATCTCTAATGTTCCAGTTTTACAACTTCGACTTATCGAGTTTGGCAACCGAACAAAAGCTGAGGGAAACTTTATCTGAAGCGGGTGCTCTGAGGCGGACAAATGAGGTGAGGGTTCGTTCTATCGAGAGCGAGGAGAAGTAATGCAACAGATTTCTGATGAGACATACAGAGCGAGGAGCAATGCGTAGAATCTACAGTGTATTTTATTGTGAGACCAACCATCTCATATCGGCCCGTTCGAGCTGCTTTTAGAGAGAACGCTGGCAGCCGGGCCAAAGTACAAAGGCTGGGGTGCTTACTAACTCTTACCAACTGCCCCTTGATATGTGTGTCAAGGCAGAGGCTATGATGGAGGCGAACAGACACACCAGGCTCGTTACAGCTATATGGAACAGCGAAAGTCGTCAGCATCGGCCTCCTAATGATATCAACATCTACACAGATGGATTGAAAACTCCGGAGGGCACAAGCTCTGGGAGGAGTGGGACGTAGATTGTTCTGTGACCCACGTCAACGGTGCTTAAAGCAGAGATGTATGCTATCATGCATGAAAAAGGCTATAGCAATAAAACTACCAACATAATGATTGATAGTCAAGCGTAGTATACCAGTCTGGAATGCTGCGGGAGAGAGGCACTCCAAATGCTTGAACAAACACATACATGTTTTGGGAATAGTCACCACACCTCGGTGTGTGTGGCGTGGCACGAATGACTTCTCACCATATCCTGGCTCAGCGCTGAAGACTTGGGGGGATGCGATTCCTGGTCTTTGGCGCAACTTCTACTAGTGTGGACATCAAAGAAGACTCGTGCAGGAAATCCCTTACCCCTTGCACCTTATCCTTTGCCTGGCATTCCTTAGGAAGCTGGGAATCGGCCTGTGAGACCGTAATACTCATCCCAACTTTGGGACCGTCAGAAAGCTACATATGCTTGTCGTATGAGCCAACTAAAAGGGACTGCCGGGTGAGCCCAGCTGGAACAACAACCTCAGCTCTAAAAGGTCCCTGCAGGATTACATCCACCGAGGCTTAACTGTGGCTGGGCTTCACAGTATACTTCGTCACCACACTGTGCACACCCTGCAGTTGGGGGTCCAGAATTCCACTGCCGCACTCCCTGGGTATTGGTATGAGCCGGACTTGAAGTGACACAACTAACATTTCTTTCACGTGCATGACGCACTGGGAACCCCGTACCTTCAGCTGGGATCGCAGAACACACCCCCCTCAAGAAGGGGGACAGAATTCTCCTGCCATATCCTCTGCAACGACTTATGTGGCAGAACACATTGACTTAAAACACTCATAATGAGTGAAAGACAGTCCTGGAAGTAGCTCACTAACACCTACGAGCAATCCCCTCTATATGTGCGGCCTTTGAAATGAGGAGGGGGAAAACCCCAGTTTGAGCGTTCCTGGGCATGTGTCCAGCTCACCACATCACCAGTGGCCGAGGGCTGACTCTGAAAAGTCCCTCATGGGTCTTAGCCCCGGTGAGTGGCCAGACTGACAGCTGTGGCGCATTTGCATGTGGGGGCCACCCTTTGACCCTCGATGGACCAGCGAAAGGGGCTAGAATCAATATGCCTGAGGAGGAGCTTCCAGGACACTGCTTCAAGCACCTCTCGCTCATACCACTAACACACACGACAAATGAACTCACAATGTTACACCACATTAGTTGCTATTAGTCCGAGGCCGAATGGCAGCCTGCCAGGGCCAGGGGAAAAATAAAAATACCCCAAAAAGCAGGGCGTGCAGGCCGAGGGCAGCACCCCACCCACGCCTCCGCCTAAAAACAAAGGTCAAAAATAAAAATAAAAAGGCTCCACCCCTTACAGGGCTGAGCAAACAATCTCCAGTGGCCTCTTTCATTTATTTAATGACTGTCTGAACGTCGGATTGTTCCCCACTCAGTGGAAGTCTCGTGTTGTCACTCTTCAAAAGGGAGGTGACCGCAATCAGTGAGACCCCCGATCATTCAAAACATTAGAAATCTTGATGTTGCAGTTCCTCGAAGGAGTCTTTGGCCGCAACCGCACAAGCAGGCAATACTGGTGTACCAAAGGAAGATCCACGCAGGATGTCATTGTCGACATTCGGCATGTTTCCCTGCTGGCACTGGCTAAGTACGTCGTAGCAGTTCTGATTGACATCAGGGGAGTGTTTGACAACCTTTGGAGGCCAGCGCTCCTTAATGAGCTTAAAGGTAGGGATATCCCCCGCAACCTGTGCTCGCTTGTCAGAAGTTCCCTGGCAGACAGAACTGCTACGATCGAATTCAGGCATGTCTCTTTCCAGAGAAAGATTGAAAAGGTTTGCCCACAGGGCTCGGTCCTTGGACCAGCACTCTAGAACGCCTTCTTCAAAGGTCCTCTCGGGAGGCTTGTGGAGACTGACTGCGAGCCGTACGGCTATGTGGATGACTTGACTGTGCAGAGATATTTGAAGAGTCGGTCCATCAAATCAAAGCAAAAACCCGCCACGTGCTGCCCACTGCCACCAAATGGTGCAAGCATGTCAAGATGCAGGTGGCTGAGGAAAAAACCCAGCTTATCCTCTTGAAAGGAAAAGTGAATAATTAACCCTCAATACGCTTTGGCAGCCTCAGGCTCCTTCTAGAAAAGCACGTCAAGTACTTTGGAGTACATATAGGTGAGAGGTGGGGCTTCCATCAACAGCCTTAAAGGCACTACCATTGCAAGGTTCCCATCACTGAGTGGAAATACTAAGGCCACCTGGGGTGTGTGCTACCATGGCACTATTCTCATGTACGAGGCCATCAATCTAGACGTGATTGGCTAATGACCCCTCGTCTGGGGTAGCAAACTAACAGTCAACCAAAAGAGGGTATTGGCCCAATCCCAGAGAGCTGCACTCCTGTGGATCACCTAGACCTATAAGACTGTATTAACAGAAGTTCTCCAGGTGATCCCTGGTCAACTGCCAGTTGACTTGGCAGTTGAATGCATGGTTGGCAAGTGGAGAGTGAAAAGGGAGCTTCTCTTACTTTGGGCTGAACTCCGTGTGGATCTCACCACAGAATGAAAACTTGCCGCTATCGACGAATGGGGGTTAGAGAAATGGCAAGGGAGATGGGAATCCTCGTCAAAGGGTCGTGACACGTATGAGTTCTTCCGCAACATCCATGAACGCCTTTCAAGAAAATGGATTGAGCCAGACCACTGGACGAGCCAGTTCCTCACCGAACATGGTGACTTCAATGCGCGGCTCCACTTCTTTTTCCTCAAAGACGCAGGCACCATGCACAGCTTGCGCCTCCAGTGCTGAGGAAACAAGAAGCCATGTTCCATGTGCACGTGACACTTACGAGTTCTTTTCCAACATCTGAGAACGTCTTTCAAGAAAATGGGTTGAGCCAGACCACTGGACGAGCCAGTTCCTCATGGGACATGGTGACTTCAATGTGCGGCTCCAATTCTTTTCTCTCAAGGACTCTTCATTCTGCACGTCTTGCGCCTCCAGTGAGAAACCACGTGCTGCTCCACTGCAGTTTCTACAACAGTGAGCGACGGTTGTTGGGATGGCAAACGAACTTCGCACCATTGATTGCTATAAAGCAAGCCTACAACCATTTTCTATAGTTCGCGAAGAAGGTGATGGCTAAGAAACGTGGTTAGAGTTTATCTGTCTTTTTGAAACTTGCCCCCCAAGTAAGTAGTTAGATCAGGTGGGAAACCAGATTGAGAACTCCTCCCGGACAATACGGGATTCCTCAGGTGGTCACCTCCGCGTGGTAACACACGGGCAACGGCTCTCTACCGGGAGACTGGCTAACCACCAAATACCTGCTGTGCCTCCGCTCGTCGAGGGTTTAGGAAGTGTCATCAAATAAGGAAACAGACTTGAGGTGCAAGACACTGGATTTACAGTTATCCTGTAAAACTGCCTCTCAGAGAAGAAATAATTTTTCCAGAGAGATTGAAAAGGCGTGCATAGAGGAGATGAGTCTCGTTCAATGTGAAATAACAAATATATTTTGCACGCATCACACAACTTTTCTCGGCCCGACGAACGTTCAACGATTTTCATGACTTGTCTCATAATTAGTTCATAAAATCTACGTGGAAAGTGATAGCGCTTCAATTTCTGGAATTTATTGAGCTCCCGCTACTCCCGCAAAGACTTTCACTGAAAAAACTCTGTAGAATTAAATAACGGTACTGTCGACGCGATTTTTCTGAAAAGGTTTCTGTTTACAGTTGTAGAATTATAGGAGAAACACCGCAGAAAAAAATTGTTCCCGCATTCCTATGGTTGCGATGGACTAACTAATGGCCACTGTTAAACTGCTTATTGAATTACTAGTCTAACGTTTTTCGGAACTCTGGTGTTTGTCGTGCTACTCTCGTCAGTTCTTCCACGGATTAGAGTAGTAGCTAATGGGGCTTGAAAGTGGAAAATGAGCGTTCTGGATCAATTTGGAGTGGAGGGGAGAAAACCATGTCTCCTGGCTGATATTACGAGGTTTTGTCCCCCCCCCCTCCACGACCAATTTCGTACCAGCCAGTATTCAACTATTCGGCGTTCAACGGTCATTAAACGCCACCACTGAATGCAAGTTTGACCGCAGTCATAGAACGCAATCTTTGAACCCATCTTTGAGCGCATGTTTGAACACATTCATTGAATGCAGGTTGGAAAACACGTTTGAACAGAATCATTTGCGTGTTCCAACACACGTTTGAAAACACATTTGACTGCAGTCATCGAACACTTGTTTGAACACAACCTTGAAACGCACGTTTGAATCCAATCGATGAATACAGGCTCGAACACACATTTGAATATGGTCATTGAACGCAATTGTTGAATGCAAGATTGTTTGATCACCGTCATTGAACACTCGTTTGAGTACATCTTTGAGCGCGCACATTCAAACTCACGTTTGCACATGTGATAGTGGAACCCTCATGGCGAGCAAGGCGAAAAACCTCGTACTACACTACGGTTCACCTGGGGGAGTGCTTTTCTTCCCCCACTCTGAACTGGCTCTCATTTCCGGCTTTCAATCCCCACTTATCCACGACTGATGAGCATTTTATTGTACTGCTGGGTAATTTGGAACAGACCATACAAGGTGTTAATCAATAAGACTGTGGTCGTTTTTGAAGAAAAAATATTTGAAGTTTTGATCACTATGATAACTATATTTAGTTATCGGCCGATGTTTCTCATAACCTTATTTTGGCGTCACATGTTCATCTGCATGCTGAATATCATCGTTGAGCTGTTTCGAGGATGCTGTATTCTCTCGACAGCGTTCACTGAGACACACAAACTATATTCATATTAATATGTCAAAACACCCTCCTCACCAAACATCTCTTAGCACGATCAGCTCGGCTGGTTTTGGACTTTTTTTTCAATCCTTCGCCCTACATCCTTAATCCCTTCAGCATGTTCGATGGGTTGCTCCAAAACAGAACTTGTTCGCAGGTTGAAAAATCCTGAACAATGTTCCGCGCAGCCCCTTCCGGCCAGTGAGTACCCTGGTAACACGTCAGCAACCATACTGAAGGTACTCTGGAGGCTTACTCAAGTCCAGTAAGCATGACAGCCACTACCAGAGTCACAACGGGAACTTCACCCCACTTCTACATGCCCTGACTGTCAGATCTGTTTCTTTATTTCATGACTGTACCTAAACCCTCGACGAGGGTTATATCAGTCATAGAAGTTGCGGTTTCGCTAATATGCAAGAGGCCGGCCCCTGCAGCATCCACCGAACTCAGACCTGTGGAGGTACGGCAGGTATGTGGTCGTTAGCCAGTCTCACCGTAGAGAGCTGTTGCCCGTGTGGTACCGCGCGGAGGTGGCCACCTGAGAATCCCACCATCTGGGAGTATTTCATAATCTGGTTCCCTACCTGATCTTACTTTTTACTTGGGTGGCAAGTTTCAAAAGGACAGATCAACTATAACCACGTTTCTTAGCCATCACCTTCTTTGCGAACTTTGCAAAATGGTTGTAGGCTCCCTTTGTAGCAGTTAACGCTGCTAAGTTCGTGTGCCCACCCACCACCCGTCTCCCTCTGTTGTAGAAACTGCAAGTGGAGCAGCACATGGTTTCTTGTTGCCTCCGCACTGGAGGCACAAGATGTGTGCATAATGGAGAGTCTTTCAGAGAAAGAAAGTGGAGCCGCGCATTGAAGTCACCATGTCCCGTGAGGAACTGAAACCGTCCAGTGGTCTGGCTCAACCCATTTCTAGAAAGACGTTCACAGATGTTGAGGAAGAACTCATACGTATCACGTCCCTTTGACGAGGATTCCCATCTCGCTTGCCATTTCTCTGAGCCCATTCATCGATGGCGGCAAGTTTCTGTTCTGTGGTGAGATCCGCACGGAGTTCAGCCCAAGCGAGAAGCTCCCGTTTCACTCTCCACTTGTCAATCATGCACTCAACAGCCAAATCAACTGGTAACTGACCAGTGATCACCTGGAGTGCTTCCGTTGATACAGTCTTGTAGGCCTTGGTGATCACAGGGCGCAGCTCTCTGGGATTGGGCCAATACTCTCTTTGATTGACTGTTAGTTTGCTACCCCAGACAACGGGGCAGTAGCCAATCACACCTAAATAGATGGCCTTATACATGAGGATGGTGTCGTGGTAACACACACCCCAAGTGGCCTTAATGGCACGCAGTGAGGCAAACCTTGCAATGGTAGTGCCTTTAAGGGACTGGAGGTGTTGGTTGAAACCCCACCTCTCACCTATATTCACTCTAAATACTTGACGTGCTTTTCAGAAAGAGCCTGTGGCCGCCAAAGCGTATTGTGGGTGGATTATTCACTTTCCCCTTCAAGAGGATTAGCTGGGTTTTTCCTCAGCCACCTGCATCTTGACGTGCTCGCACCATTGGTTGACAGTGCGGAGCACGTGGTGGATTTTCTTCAATTTGGCGGACTGACTCTGCAAAGATCAGCACAGTCAGAGTCATCCACATAGGCGTACGGCTCACAGTCAGTCTCCATGAGTTTCCTGAAGACCTTCTGAAGAAGGCATTCCAGAGTGCTGGTCAAGGACCGAGCCTGTGGGCACCCCTTCTCAATCTTTCTCCGGACAGAGACATGCCTGCTTTCGATCGTAGCAGTTCTGTCTGTCAGGTAACTTCTGACGACGAGTACAGGTTGCGGGGATTCCCCTACCTTTGAGCTCATTAAGGAGCGCTGGCCACCAAAGGTTGTCAAACGCTCCTCTGATGTCAATCAGAACTGCTACGACGTACTTAACCGGCGCCAGCAGGAAACGCGAATCTCGACAATGACATCCTGCGTGGACCTTCCTTTGGTACACCCGTATTGCCTGCCTGTGAGGTTGCGGCCAAAGACTCCTTCGAGGGACTGCAACATCAAGATTTCTAGTGTTTGCTAATATGGAAAGAAAGGCTGGGTGGTCTCCATGATCGCGGGTCTGACTGATTGCGGTCGCCTCCCTTTTGAAGAGTGACAACGCGCGCAGTCTTCCACTGAGTGGGGAACTGTCCGACCTGCAGACAGTCATTAAATAAATTAAGGAGGCCGCTGGAGATAGTCCGCTCAGCCTTCCCTTAGCATGTGCTTTCTATTTTATCTGGCCCAGGGGATTTGTTGGGCTTCAAAGTCGCAAGGGCCCTGCCGAGGTCGCCTGTTGTCCACAGTGGGATGTCGGGCTCGTTCGGAGGGTCCATAACCAGCTCCCTTGCTGCCCTCTGGGCTTCAGTGTCTCGAGCCACTTGGTCATCTGGGAACGCCTTCTCAAGGAGGGTTTCCAGTGAGCTTTCGAGGTTTCGTCAGAGCCCAGCCTGACTCATTTTGCATCGCGGCTAAGACCTGCTCTACGTTAGCTTTTCCTATGGAGGACTTGTAGTGTCTGCCCCAGGGGTTCTCAGAGCTCTCCGCTTCCACAAAGTTTCGCCAGCCTTGCCGTTTGGCTCGTTTGATGGCGCGGTGGAAGGCCTTCTTCTCTTGGATGAAGGCAGTTCGGAGTGTTGCTCTGGCATCAGGGGCACGAGTGTTTTGGTACATCCTTCTAGCTCTATTTGCACTTTGCTTGAGGGGATTTAGTTCCTCAGTCCACCATGGGACTTTGATCGCCCTGTGCTTCTGTTGGCCAAGTACAGAGAGCCCAGCAGAGTGCAGTGCTGTGGTAAATATGTCCACTTTGCTGTCCACCTCTTCAGGTGTGTATGCTTGCGCTATTAGGTCGGTGTCCGGCGACATCAGTTCACCTTCAGTACCCTACAAATTGTGGCCAATCAGCATTTTTGTGGGGACTCGGTTTACCCGCGTGTCTTTGCAGAGGATGTTGTCATCCGTAATGGCAAAGTCAATAACCATGTGATCGCTCTGCGTTGCACCTGGTACGACTCGCCAGCCCTGCAATTTGAGTAGCAGGGTGTGAGACACTGACTGTGACATCTATACACGACCTTCCTCCCGGACCATCATAGGTCGCCTCAGTCATGGGGTCGTTGACAACAATCAAGTTGTACCTGGTGAGCAGCTCTATATACGCCTCGCCCGCCCCATCCAGGGTTGAGGATCCCCACAATGGTGATCTGGCATTTGCATCGGCACAGACTATGCAGGGTCGTCCTGATAGGCCTGCTAGAGCTCGCTCAGTGGTTCAAGGCTGTTGGCAACTGGTGCGCCAAAATTGCCTGTAAAATGATATTACAACCAGCTCAAAGCCACGGCTCGGATGAGCACAGCGGCCAGAGTGCTGGCTGTTCAGGTGAGTGAGTCACGAGCATGTCAATGGGCAGTCGATGCAGGCCACTGCTGCCTTGGCTCCGTTCTTGCTCCAGCCACCACTCGTGCCTGCGATCCCAGACCAAGAGTTTTGGATCCTATGTATGGTTCCTGTATGGCGAGAACACTGCAGCGTTTCTTGAGTGCATTTTGCAGCAACTCAGCCATAATTGGGCAACTCTTATTGGTGTTGTGCTGAAGGATTCGAACTGTTTTTGACCTATTCATAATCCACTCGTGACTCCTGGAGGCAATCGCTCGCTGACGAATGGTACAGCGTGCGTCTCGTGTAAAGTGTGCAACCTGTTGGATTTGCGTTCGACGCCGTTGGCACGCAGCGAGGGAGCATCACGCTTGCATTCCTTACTCAGATGTGGCAAGGCGCACCAGGCGCACACAACGGTCTTGTACAGGCCACTGCCAGGTAGCCATAAGCGCTGGCATTTGTAGCACTGAGTGGGGGCTTGGTACTTTCGTGGCGCACCGCTGCCAGGCTATTTGGAGGTGCCTTGCCCCTCTAGTTTTTGTACAGGCTGGGTGATACCTCAATCACCCAATCCTTTTGTCTGCCACGGCTTTTTGGTGAAGAGGCCTGACATCCTGCGGCTGCAAAGCTAACGCAGGGTTGTGTTCAAGAACTTGTTGCGCCAAGTCCTCTTTTGAAGGTCAGTCCTCACGTCGCACAATAGCATCGCGTGGGGAAGCGACCTAGGGGGCTGACGCTTGGGCTTCAACTCCTTTTTCGCGGAAATGTGGCTCGTGAGCGCCTTGGCCATTTCTGGCGTTTCCGTCACAATGACGGCGCCACCTCTACAGCGGTGCGGATGTCAGCACTTTCGGACGCTTAGGGCTTGGAGGTCTGTAGCAGGGACACCCCGCATCAATTGCTTCCATTGTATCAGGGTTGGAGGGACCAGCCTCTCCTTCCTTACATGTATGTCTAACCACTACCACGTTTGTCATTGGGTTTTTAGAGGGAGTTTGGTAGGCGGTGGAGGCTTCTTCTTTTGGTTTTTATTTTTACCTTTGTTTCTGGGGAGAGGCGTAGGCGGGGCGCTGCCCTCGGCCTGCACGTCCTGCTTAGTTGGGGCCTTTTTATTCTTCCCCCTGCGCTTCCTGGCCTTGGCGAGCTGCCATTCCGCCTCAGCTCCATGAGGGGGGAAGGCGCAGTGCGCTACTGCCGCATGAGGAGCCTGGGGTACTACCCTGGCTCGTTGTTGCTCCTTGAGTTTGGGGGCTGGTGGCACTGGCTGCTGGGCAGTGCCCTTCGCAGCTCTTCCCTCACGACAGCCGCCACAGTTTCCCGCAGGGGGTAGTTGCAGGGGTGATGTCGTTGGGGGGGCATTAGCTTTTATAGCCAGCTTCGAAATTTCGAAGAGGCAGCTAGTGACGAGGTCGCATAGGTCCTGTCGCGTTGGCCCTCATCCGTGCCAGCTGGCCGTGGATGATTTGGACGTATGCTAAATTTGCTCCATGTCGACAGTTTAGGGTCCGCAGCTGTGTCGTGCTTGTATTGGCGGGTTGCCGGGCTACTAGGGAGAAGGGGAGATGAACGCGGTTTGCCCGGTTCTTTCCGCCCTTGTTTGTTTGGACGACGAGTAGGTTGCTCATCGTCCGAGGAGGAGGGTCGAGCTTGGCGAGCCGAGGAAAGAGGCGCAGGTGGCGTTTTATTACCTGCAATTTTGGGTTTTGACTTTGTCATGTTATTTTTACTAATTTGCGAGGGAGAAAAAAAGCAGACTGATGTAGTGTATCCTTGTGAGTTCATTTGTTGTGTGTGTGTTAGTGGTATGAGCGAGAGGTACTCGAAGCAGTGTCCTGGAAGCTCCCCCTCAAGCATATTGATTCTAGCCCCTTTCGCTGCTCCGTTTGAGGGTCAAGGAGGCCCCACATGCGCCGCAGCTGCCAGTCTGGCCACCCACCGGGACTAAGACGCATGAGGGATTTTCGGCTGCTGCTCAGAGTCAGCCCTCGGCCACTGGTGATGTGGTGAGCGGGACACACGCTATCAGCCGCCCCAGGAACGCTCAAACCTGGTTTTTCCCCTCCTCATTCCGAAGGCCGCACCTATAGGGGATCGCTCAAAGATGTTAGTGAGCTACTTCCAGGACTGTCTTTCGCTCATTATGAGTGTTTTTATGTTAATGTGTTCTGCCCGCAAGCCGTTGCAGTGTATTTAGTATCTGGAATATGTTGTGTATGTCAGTGTCGTGAGCTTTAAGCCCTTTAAGGCCGGATTTAACGACCACGCCAGAGGATCGACGGCGGAGAATTCTGTTCCCCTTCCTGCAGAGGGTGTGTTCTGCGATCCCAGCTCAAGGTAGGGCGTTCCCAGTATGTCATGTATGTGGAGGAAGTGTAAGTTGTGTCCCTCTAAGTTCGGCTGATACGAACACGCAGGGAAAACGGCAGTGGAATTCTGGACCTCCAACTGCAGGGTGAGCACAGTGTGGCGACAGGTACACTGTGACGCCCAGCCACCTCGTAGAGGTGAGGTTGTCTTTCAAGCTGGGCCCACCCGGCTGTCCCTTTTAGTCGGCTCATACGACACGCAGGGAATACGTCAGCGGTATTCTGGACCCCCGACTGCAGGGTGATGCCCTGACTGTCACTGATGTCTGGTGCTACGAGGGAGATTGCAGTTTTTGTGCGGATAGTGCATGGTTTTGGATATAGTTGAGCGCAGGAGGGTCGCGGTGTTGTGGTTGGAAGGGGAGGACGCTTAGGACTTAAGGGCGGAATGAAAGGGAGGAGGTAGCGGTGTTGTGTATCCACTGGAGGTGGCAGCAAAATGTGTCGTAGTGTGGGGTGGGGATTAGTGATTCGTATTGGGTAGGGCGGGGAGTGGAAGAGCTATACGCGTACTTGCCGTTGGTGCGGTGAAAGGCGCCAACAATAAAGGGACCGTCACTCCCCTCTTCGCCGCACCACCACCTCATCCCCCCACCCCCTCCTATCGCCAGCTACAAAAAATAAATAAAAAAAAGGGTTTTCCAGCGCACTACAGATGGCAGTGACGCGGCCGAAACTGTGTGTCAGAGATCTGTTCAAGGGGCGAGAGGAGGCGAAGAGGGATATTGGCCGCCATTTTGAGAGCTATCTATCGATCAAGGAAAGTCGTCCCTCCCGCCACTCTTCCGCCGCTTGGAGAGTGGAGCTTCTCTTCATCAAGAACTGTCATCCCTTCGACTCCTCGTTACCTGACGTTCCCGTTCCCCTCCCAACGAACCCCCCTTCAGCTTCAACTTCAACTTCAGCTTCAACCTCGTTGTGTTGACCGCTCGCTCCTTCAATAGCTAACGACAAAAAATAACGACGCTATCGCACAACTTTCTTCGCTCTCACAGGACGTTTCCGGGCCCTGCTACTTGCTTTATCGCTGAATAGCCTACAGCAGCCGACTTTGAGGGAACTTAAGTCCCTCATCAAACCCATTTCAAGTGACAAAACGGAGTTATTAAAAAAATAGACACATAACGTCCATTTGGTCGTTTGATAATTGCGTGGAATTCTAGAGCGGCTTTCTAGGTCATTACCCTACAAGATTTGCAGTTCAGGGTCACGCAGTCAATCCCAAACTTCGTCTGAATCTGACCACTAAGCCCACTGTAGCACCTGGATAACGAGTTTACGCCCCGGGTCGCTACAATAGAAGCAAATTTAAAAAGATAATTTTTTTCAAGGGTTATAATAAAAGGGTGCTTTTTTTCAAACGAACTTGGGAAGTGTGTAATCCCACCAAGTTTCACACATTTTTTACCTTTTTTCCTACAGAAATTCGGCTATTAGTAAGAATGTATTTTCTACATGGTAATTACGTCCTTCCTGTTTTTACTTTCGCTACCCAAAGGGAAAGGAAACTATTGTAAACGTGTAAAAAAAATTGAAAAAATTGGGTTTTCTTCTGATCTTGATGTTTCGGGGACTACTGAGTCTAAAAACCCTAATTTCTGTGGGTAGTCCGTGTGTGTCTGTAGTTCGATTTACGGAAGAACGGCTGAACCGATTGAGCTGATTCTGTTTTTGTTTTGTTCGTTATATTTTGCAAACTCCAAATAAGGTTATGGGCGATTGGGTAACAGAAACGAGAGGTTTTTCGCATTTTTCTCGAAAACAGCAGTAACGATTTCAATTAAACTTTCACATTATCTTCTACTAGTTACTACCAGTTTCTACTAGTACAAAACTTTTCTTCCACATACATATCTCCATGAAAATACGGTGGACGGAGATAGGTTTTGGCAAAACGGCCTCAACGGTTCCTAATAGTTAATTAATACCTACATATGTTCTCAAAAAAAGTTCCTCGGGCAGTCCGTTGAACAGAGATAAAAATCGAAATGTGTCGAAAATAACATTTTTTCGAACATTTCCGTAAATTCTGGGGTAGCTGCTTCACCAGATGTGATGAACCTAACAGTGTCTTTCATCCATTCATACCCACATTTCGTTCTCTGTAATTATTTCTCTACATAAATATCGAACGAAGATACAGCGCCCGCATATGTAGCTGGTATTCGAACTTACGGGGCTGGCGGAAAGTTGGGTGTTGCTAGTAGCAATCAAACCTTTCTTTTTCTGTCTATTATTTTGAATTATTATCGAATCTCTCTCTCTCTCTCTCTCTCTCTCTCTCTCTCTCTCTCTCTCTCTCTCTCTCCCTCCCTCCCCCTCCTCCGCCTTCTCTTCGAGTTGTCAAGGGTTCAAGAGTCTCCAATCATCCCTCCAGGCCATTTTCGGTCGTGATTTAACACGTTCTTGAAACTATAAATATCAAATTTGAAGTTCTTCGCGTAGCCTGCTTTTACTGGTTGGCGCACCATCTTGTGCCAATTCATCAACCCCTGCCGAGCTATTACTGAAAATTAATCAGCGTAACGGTAGATACGGAGGAGTCTCGCCACTCCGAATGAATTGGGGGAGAAAGCTTCTGATTATCCGAAATAAGTGCCCTATCCATATCGCTCTGTACAACGAAATGTCTCGAAAACGGCCTTAACGATGTTGATTAAACTTTCAAACTATGAGTTTCCGGTTGATACCTTACGGGGTGTTTACTAGCGATCTACACACATTATTGTTGTTATTGTTATTCCCATATCTATCTGTTGAACGGAGATATACGCCATGACAGCTCGGAAAACGAGATTTGTCGAATATTATTTTATCGGGTTTTCAATTTTCTCAAAAACGGCGGGATACTCTAAACTGACTGGTGCCTACACTTAGTTGTCCATACATTTTCCTGTACAAATGCGTCGAGAGATGATATAGTGCCCGTGAATATAGCAGGTGTTCGAAAAAACGTTATTTTTGACACATTTTCAATTTTATCTCTGCTCAATGGACTTTCAGAGGAACATTTATTGAAAACAATATGCAGGTATTAACTATTTGAAAACATCCTGTGGGTTTGGTGAAAATCACTGAAGCCCTTTTGCCAAAAAGCGTAAAAAACCTATTTTTGCTTCATTGGCCCATATCTCCGTTCGCCGTTCTTTCATGGAGACATGTGTGATGTAGAAAAGTTAGGTATTGATTAGTAGAAGATAATTTGTAAGTTTAATCAAAATCGTTGGAGCTGTTTGTGAGAAAAACCCTAGTTTTTGGTACATGTTCGTCCCCCCCCCCCCCCCACCGTCCAATGGCCGAAGTCGTCCATAATCTCATTTTGGTGTCTACAAAAAATAACAAACAAAACAAAAAAAGAACCAGCTCAGTCGGATCAGCCGTTCTCCCGCAAGCCGTTCTCCCGCAAATCGAAGTACAGACACACACATACACACACGGACCGCGCGCCGAAATTAGGTTTTTCAGACTCAGTTGGCCTCAAAACGTAAAGATCTGAAGAAAACCCAAATTTAGTTTTTTTTTTCACCCTATTACTATACTTTCCTTTCCCTTTGGAGTAGCGGAAATTAAAAAGAACTTGACGCTATCAATACCATCGCAGAAAATAACGGTCACTCCAAAAAAACCATAAACAAATTATTAAGACAATAGACTCCAAAAAAGACGGCTCAAAAACCCAAAATACACAGGCTGTGACAAGGTGCTGCACATTTACGTACAAAGGACCACAAATATACGGAATAACTAACATCCTCCGGAAGGAAGCCATACAAATCGAACTACGTACGGACAACACAGTGGGGTAGATAAAATAACTTGTACTTGTAAAAACGCGTACATAGACAAACAGGACGAAAAGTACGGAACAGACATTCAGAACACATTAAATCTCTTAGTAGGAACAAAGACGATTCAAACTCTGCCAATCACCTCAAGACAACTGGATATGAACCTACCAAAATACAGGACTGCACAATCTAACTACATAAACAATACAAAGGACAAAAACTGAACATATTGGAAAACATGGAAATCTATAAACATAAAAACTTCAATGGACAGATCATAAACAAACAAATCAACACGAAATGCAACATAATATTCATACCACTCAAAACACTACACAAAGGAATACAACCAACAGACGGATTTACAGACCACCCTATACGAAAACCCTGCAAATTATTACACAACGGTTTTTTATTCTTATGAACAACTTGACCTAGTATTACTGCTCCGAGACCCATCCCACTCGATTCAGCATCGAAAAATACCAGTAAACCATACGAAACATGACCTGACCACAATGGAACTAGGAAAACTAATTATTCCCCCGGCACCAAGCGCTGGTAAGCGCCTGCAGGCAATTGGCACGATGTTGCGAGTCGAGGGGATGGGTGGTTTTGATGAGACACGGGAGGGAGGGAGTACTAACGACCAAACGTTGACTTCCCCTGTAGTTCCCGCGAGTTCTTTCAATTAGTTGACTTTGGCTCACTATAATTAGTGTAATTTCACTATACGCAGTTGTCCATGTCTGATACTCACTACATTCGACCCAAGAAGTACAAACACCTTGAAAACGATACGAAACACGGCGTATTTGCGATTATACTGCGTTTTGTTAATTTTTTCAACCATTTTTTGTCCATAACAACCATGGGCTTTGTCCAACCGGATTGCCGAGATGGCGGGAACATTGAGATACCAAATGGGATATTTGTGCGAACGAACGGATTGTTTAGACCACGTTAAAGGCACAAAACAGCCCGGACGGGGGACGGCGAACAGACATTGCAGATTTGGAATTGCCATGTCTTGAAATGTGAAGTATCAAATTTTGAGGGAGGGGTTGTAAAGGATGTTTTCCTTACCGAAGATATAGGGTTATTATTCAGAATGAATAATAAACCAAAAGACTTAGAATCAACAACCGACAGACTATTTAAGACGTTCCTTCCCCTTCACCTCAAGTGGGTTTCCCCAGAGGTGCATGACCTCCTTCCCCCCCCCCCAGCAACGCTCCACCAAAGCGTTTACCTTTCTTTTCCTATATAAAGACCACTACCAGCTTACTGACTTAACCGGCCGGTTAGCCGGTCCAGCCGACAATGATGTTCGAAGCTCTCACCCACAGTATCTCACCAGCCAGAGGAGACGGACTCACCTAACCGGTACGATAACTTAAGTAAGTAAACGGTTTTTGTTTTTTATTTTCGGAAACTGAATATATATTGATGGCACCGTATGAACTTTATGCGGGAATGCCTTTATGGTTGGCAATCCCCAACGACGACCAAGATGGTTCAACGAGTTCGTAATGATCAATGGCTGCAGACTCGACTTCGCGTTGACATGCTCTCCATTCAATGATAGATTTGTCGCTTACGATACCCTATAGACTCAACCTTATTTATTAGTGGTAATTTATACGTTTTTTACGAATATTACTCCTTTTTTGAGGTTTTCCATCCTAATGATTGGCAATTATGGTTGTTTATTCTGTCTGACACTCAAAAATATCAGGTGCGCCGCATCATGCAACTTTTCTTTGCTCTACGTCACTTCACTGGTTTCCATGGCTTTTGCTACTAATTCAATGTATTTTTCACTCAGTTCATTTGAAGCGCTAGAAATTACAGTTCCAGAATTTATTGTGCCGCTCGTACTCAGACCCCCGATCATTATTGAGCAATTGAGAGGCAGAAAATTAATAGGCTGAGAAGGCTAATTAGCACAGTTTTCCGAGTTGTCAGGTAAAAACCGGAATTTCACGACTAGCCCCTGCATATTTTATGGGCGTTATTAAAGACTCATCGGATAAGTACTAAATTGAACTACGGCCCGGAGATTATGATAACATTTGAGCGAAGTTTATAAGGAAACAAAATACGCTGAACTCGATTTTCGTCGAAATGTTTGATAATTTATTGTACTGCTGTCGTCATTTTTCCACAAATGGGAATTTTATGGTATCGTCATCACATCAGGAGCTGTCTATATAAACAATTTAATCCAAACCGTTAAAGCGTTTTTCGAGAAAAAAAAATTGGTGTTGTGATTATTATGATAGTTATAGTTAGTTGTGTTGAGTTTTTGCGCTCCATGGTGTCATTAGGGCTACGTATCAAGTTTGAGCTGTTTTATTTCCACACACAGACAGTTTTCTCAAATCATTAGGGTTTGAGACGTGAAGATCTGAAGAGAACTCAATAATGTTTTTGTCATTACGTGACTTTCCTTTCAACTTCGTTGAACTGAGGAACGTAAAAACATCCGCACAACGGCGTCGCGCAGCATTCAAGAATCACCGCGTTATATTTTGTCTCGAGGATTGAAAATGCTCAAACTCTTAAGAGAGTTGCGCAGGGCTGACGCGTTTATCGAGAGGGACGTCATGACTCAGCCACACTTTTGTGGGATCTTGTTCATAATTTTCGTCATCGCTGCCGTTGGAAAAGACAACCCTTCGGGCGGTTTTCCCGTTTTTCCCTTCAACCGCACAACCAACCGACCCCAAGTTCATTGATGCGTCAGATTCAGTCTACCGACTGGGCCGCTCCTCACGAGCCGAACGCTTTTGGACCAAGTGCGAAAGCCCCGCAAACCGCTAACCGCAGGTCGGCCCAACGCGCGCGGTGGTTGGGGAAATAGTGAGGGGATATTCCTCCGTAAATCCATCGAATCGACCGATCGGACGAAGCGAAATGATCAGAAACAAGGGATCAGAAATGCGATGCGTCGGCTCTCCAAAGCCATCTGTTAAGTTGTACATAAAATGACATGATTTAAAAATACGTTCGCCGACCGCTTCCGATATCTCGAGCCTTTTAATTGAAAACCACATGGCCGTGTAAACGTATCAAAATACAAACCAAATGGTTCGAGATTTCAGTACACTCGACACAAAGAATAATTCATTTCACGATCGACAGTCTGAAATCGGTCGTCACAGAACCAAAATGTCATTCCTTCCTGTACCATTTATCAGGGGTTAAGAAACATAAGGAGGCGACCAATAACTTTCACACCGGCTGGGAGGGGTTGGTAGAAAAAATCCCAACCAGCCCCAAGCCAACGGATTTCCCTCAAACTTGGTTTCAGATGGATGTCCTGAGACTGCCCCAGAAACGAGGAGTGTTTGGTGCATGGCGAATTAGATGGGTCTTTGACCTCCACAATATCCTCTTTTGCACTTTACAGTACTCACTGGCCCAATGGAAAGTCATTGTTTCCTTAAACACCTTTCGATCTTAACGATAAATCTCGATCTTGTTTGTACCTGTGGAAGATTCCCCTCCTCAGTTATTTCCAAGTGACAACAGATTTTCCCTATCCTGGACTTTCTCAACTATCTTTTCCCACCCCTCAATTTTAGGTTGCTCTTCACAACAGAAAGCTACTCCAAACAGTCAGTCATCCATCAGCACTCGTGGAGGACAGTCGTCTTCCCAGTTCTCCAGAATTCATTTGTCTCTCAAGTCTCACACATCTCTCTCTTTCCCTCCCTCCACTTGATGTTCCACAACCAGTTCTCGTGTATTTAGAGTCACCTCGTTCGCGTTTATATAGCTATTCTGTGAAGCGCAATGCAGTCCTCACACACGCTCACCACGCCCATTTATTTTTCAGTTTCAAGCTCCCCCATTCGTACGCCCAACAACGAGTAGCCATACCGCTGAACCAGACCATCCTGCTTAACATGTCACTCCTTCCCGTTCCACATCTACCACCGTACACTTTTCCGATAATGCTACGAAATGTTGGCGTAACAACGTGATATTTACTCTTCACCGTTATCAGTTATTGACATTAATGCCAGTAGCCCAACACAAACTTGAGCATACTGTTCGTTATGTTTCATTAATTTATTATTCGTTAACTTAAATTGTTCATCGTTTTCCGTTCTGTGAGTTAAATTTATTAATTGAGAGGGAGGCTCAACGAGTCAATTCGATCATTCACTTGACCAACGGGGTCTGTTCCCAGAAGCGGCTGCTGCTCACCACTGGAGGGAGCGAGGATATAACCCCTTTTTTGTTATTTATCATTATTATTATTCATTCATCATCATCAAGTCGTGTGTGCCCTTACAGAACTCGATATGCCCGTTTTTGTGCACTTTTTCACGGCATCTTCCCTCCTGCTCACTATCTTGAACTTGTTCAACAGCGACTCCCAAACATCTATCAGGGAACACACCGGTTTCAACTATTTTGCTTGCCCTCTCGACTCTCACCACTCTTGATTACGAGTTGGACTTCTCGGCACTCGGTCCTGGACATTGGAAGAACAAGTACCAAGTTATTTCTTTCATTTACGCGTTCCCTCAAGTGAGCCTGCAACCAACCACACAATTATTAATAAATTCTTTAAACTCCCCCGTCACCTTTTTGTATCCGGTTATTCAAATCACAGGCCACAATTTCCCTGACCTATCAAAGACTTTTTTTCAAGTTGGTAAGCTGTGTGGAGTTGTAGTCGAATACCAAACGGCAGGCCCAGGGCATACTCAAACAATCCCCTTGCTCAGCTTAATTGTGACATGTCCCATCCAATCCAATGTCGAAAAACATTGTTATGAAATCGGAAAGAAAAAAGGAATACTCGATTTTAATACTACTCCCAAAATCAGTATTCTCAAAGAAATCCGTCTCAAAATTAACCTATCCATTCGATTCAGCATTAACAGTAAATCATACAAAACATGACCTGACTACAACGGAACGACGAAAACTAAATATTCCACGCGCCCGTAGGCAATTGGCACGACTTACCGTGTCGAGCTGGCAGGTGATTTTAATGAGAAGGGAGGAAGTACAAATCATGAAACGGTTACTTCCTCTGTATTGTCCCACGAGACCCTTGAGTGGAAATGTTGAGAAGCTTTCGATGCCCAGATATCAGACACCAAGCAGCTACCTGGTAGGAAGCTACCACTCTCTTCTCTGCTACCGCAACTAACTCACAAGAAGGAGATTAGCAGACTTGTAAGATGAATGCTGGGATCTCACGAAGCAGGGTGGCCTACGTGCCCAAAACGAGGCAGAGAAGGGGATTTGGGGATGTTTTGAAGAACATCTTTTCGCGGAGACACTCTTGCAGGCTACTGGAGGTCTCAGGTGGTGATTGTCCCGGTGAAGAAACCAAACGGGCGCAGGCTATGCAGGATTGTCAATAGGAACAGCGGTTGGTAAAAAAAAGTGCATCTCCGGTGTGACGCATCACACAACTTTCTTCAGCACCACGAGCATTCAGTGATGTGTATCGCTCTAGCCACTAATGAAACCTGTTTTTCATTCAGTTTGAACGAACTTGGCTCAACGTTCTACATTGAAACTGTTGACGCTTGACGTTCAAAAATTTATCGAGTTGCTCCTACTCATGCCACGATCATTATTGATTGTCAACTTGGTTTGACCGTGGCTTACTGGGGTCCTTCTGAACCTCGGGGAAGGCAGAAAGTCCCAACTGTCTTGTCCCGGGATCAGGAAAAGCCGTATGTGCTATGCGGGCGTGGTACCACGAGAATGCACAGCCTGCAGCCTTCTCTGGTACAATATGCAATCCAATTCCTACCCAGGGAAAGGCCTGATAATGCTGGAAAATGCACTTGCCCTGCCGACATCGTGGTCGTGGTGGGGTCACTGGAGGGTCACTGGTTACCTGGTCGGTCCTCCCCCAGACATCCCCAACAGCAGAATCGTAACTGTTGAATTCCGGAAGTTTTCGTATTATTCCGTTACGAGAAGGTCCTGGGAGAATCGGTTGGGTTTCTGGAAGAGAAGCAGAGAAAAGGGGCCTTCAGGAGGAAGAGGACGATGATGAACGTAAGGAAGCTGGAGGAGCTGAAGGTGTGGGAACAGTGGCAGAAGCCAAGGTAGGTCTTTGGCACAACTTCTGCAACGATCAACATCAAAGAAGCCTTTTGCAGGAAATACCTGGCTTTCGTCAAGAAGCTAAGCACGGACCTGTGAGACAATAGGACAGACACAATAGAACTTAATGCCGTGGTGCTCATCCCAAAAATTACCACGGTCAGGTGAGGCCCGTTTCTTATTTCCACTGGGGCAGAATCGTTCGGAAGCCTGCTCTGTTTTCCTAGCTGTATCACCACATGCGGTGGTCCTATCCCTGCCTGGAATGGACAGCTTTATGCCTCAACGTTCGGGGCAATAGATCGTCGAAGGCAATACACCTGAATGAACAAAACCTGTCTCGCAGTAATCAGCTCAAAGCGGTAAGCGTATTCGGCAGTGTTTAAATAGAGATGAAAAACATATACAACGCACAATAGCGATTAGACTGCGGGTTGCCTTTTCCGATTCCCAGTCAGTGAACGAGTTCACGTCAAAACTTGACAGACGAGTGGGGACTGAAATTCCGTAAGAAAGATAATATCTGCGCAGATATGAGTTGCTTGATGATGCAGGTCGAGAAGTATAGTGTTCAGTCCTCGGGTGTTTTGATAGAATTTTGTACGCACCGAGGAGAATGAGTGAGAAAGTGAAATGATACCATTAGGAGGACCCCAGATTTATCTTGAACGGCTCGGGTCTTCAGAAAATGCTGCGACTGGAAAGTCGTAGGAAGTAATTACCTGCCTGTTGAAACTTGATTCAATTCTCACGGCATAGGTAGTTTATTCGACTACCAACTCGACTGTTGTGGGAACGATAATACTGTATAACCGAGAAAGAAAACTTTCCTTCCCTCACTAGTGAACATTTTATGTTATCGCGTCATTTGGACTCGCCCACAGAAGCAACTCAATCGGAATCATTAGACTTTAAAAAAAAAGGCGTTTTGATGGTTTAGATGATAATCTAAATATTGAAAGCTTAAGCTCGTCAAAAACTGTATTGGTCTAACAAGTCGAAAGACGTAAACTACGTACATTGTTGCCAGGTATGTTTGCTAAATAGGCCATAAATCTCGATTGAACCAATCATTCCGACTAACATCCCATCTCTTCCACGAGTAAAACTTGCCATGGTCATTCTTGAAATTGAGAATAAAAACTATTTAGTTACAGTCGATTACTTTTCCAACGGGACGAGTCGAATAAACTCAAATCTAAAACCATCAAAGACATAACCATTATAAAATAATGTATCAAAGTAATTCACACCCTCTGGAAACTGTCGCTGACAATAATCCATTGCGTGAACGAGAATTTGCAGTTTTCTTGGCTGAATGAGGGACGGAGCTGACCACCACCAGCCTGCACTACCCCAAAGGTCATGGCTTTAGCTGAATCGACTGTAAAAATATGCAAAGCGATTCTTGGAAAATCCAAAATATCAGGTCAGGATACTTTACATCTATATTATCGTAATACAATAATCCCATCAGTCAGGGATAAAATGACGATAGTTGAAAAAAAACTTGAACTAGTGATGTTGTGGAGCACCTACTCCACAGCGGACTGGAATGGAAAAGGATATGCATTATGTCAGACTGCCAGGCACCCTGGCTTCCTATACTGTCTCATCAGGACTGGTTTGAAGACCTTGGCAAAGTAGAACACATTGACACTGTGTTGGGTACAGGTCATGCGGTTGTACTGAGGTAGTTTGGAGATGCTTTGAAGAGCTGCTGACTAAGGCAAAAATTACGGCAATCGCGCCGGAGATTCGATCCACAATCCTCGACTTACGTCGAGAACTATGAATCGACTGTCTTAACCACTAGACCACGATCAACCGCTTGCCTTTAATAGGAGTCAGACAGTACATCTCCCCCCCCCCCACCCCCGTCTTTAGCCGCTGCTCCTGGAGCGGACTCTTTCAAGGAACGAATTTATGAGAGTTGAGCAAATCCCCGGAAAATCCGATCTTTGATTCGAGAAACGAGAGGGCTACAAGGAAAGTCTTTTCCTTCGCATTGTAGTAGGCGCGTCGCCCATTTTATTTCCCTTTCACAGCGTCAGCGAATCCCGGACCCGAGAACTCGTCTCATTATTTTCTCTCTTAATTTTTTAATTTTTCTCTCTGGGCCTCTTCTTATTCTTGGAATGAAGAAATTCGACCACACGTTGGGCGCCAATGTACTGAGGTAGTTTGGAGATGCTTTAGAAGAGCTGCTGACTCAGGCAAAAATTACGGCAATTGCCTTTAATAGGAGTCAGTCAGCACACGGTGACAGAAGGGAATGAGGAAGCTGACAAACTGGTGAGAGAAGAATCCTCGTTGTGAAAGATATAGCCGCTATTTCCGTCGGCTCTCCTTCCTTGGCGCTCTCTACCATGTGCGGAAAAGCCTGGGGAGGGCGGGCGACTAATTTGCAAGGCTTTGAGCTCCTTATTTTCATTCTGGTTCTTAACGCACCATGTGACGTACTAATCGAGCCTCTCCCCTATCAGCCAGAGATTTTAGGTTCAGTGTTTTCCTCTATTACTTGAATATTGTTGAATAAAGGAGAGCAAACCCCTGTTTATTAATCCTCCTGCCTCGATATTGTCTTTCATAACAGTCCTTGCAAATTAGGTTAATTTGATTAAATATTGAAAGGGATTGATTAAATTCAAATTGAGTCCTATTGGGTTCTTAGTTTCATTTCCTTGTTTTCTCCTCAAGAAGATTTATTTATTTATTTGATATCTGAGGTGACACCACAAACTGGAAGCAGAACATGGTATCCACAGACCTCTTGGTTATGGGCCCAGCGCCCTTCCACTGTACCATTCTCCTAGGCTGGAACATGAGCTCTTCATAGGGACCACGAACAACCATTTGATCAGGGAGGTTGGCAAGTGGGAGGAGAAGCGCAAAGGTACCTATTAGCAGGATGTGCCAGGCCAAAGGCAGTCAATGTTGTTTATTAAACTCTCTAGGGAGCGAGAGTGGTCTTCAGTCTGGAGATATACGGAAGTGGAGGTCACTGTCCATAGTTGTAGATTCTCGGGAGCGGAGTTGGAGTCAGCAGAGCGTGCACAGTGTACTGGCGCGAGGGGCTGGCTTCGGCGCCCCTCAAAGTGCTTGGGGCTCCACAGCAGTGGCCAGATGAGGTTGCTGGGATTAACCTCAAGGTGTTCGTGCGTTTTGTGCGAGAAAGGAGGGAACGTCGCGTCAGGAAACACCACTTCCAAGGGAGGTGGGGGTGGATCTAAACTCATGTACGACCAGTTGACCCCGCAGTTTAATCGGTTGCATTAAATTACGAGGGACGTCCCAAAAGTAAGTTCCGAAGTGCTGGGAAAAATCGAAAACTCAACCAATTTGAAAAAAAAAAAATTATTCTTAAAGGTACGGATCTACTTTATTTTTCGACGTAGTCGCCATTCCGATCGATGCATTTTTTGTACCGTGGTGCCAGTTTACGTAACCCCTTGTCGTACCATTCTGCGTCAGTTTGTTTGAAGAATTCCGAGACCGCGGCTTCGAGTTCGGCGTTCGTACGGAACTTTCTTCCGCCCAGGAGGGGGAAAAGGAAAAAGTCACTCGGTGCAAGGTCTGGAGAGTATAGGGGGTGGGGGAAAACATCCCAATCAAATGTTCCAAGCAAATGTTGGGTGATTTTTGGTCAAGAGGCGAGGCACCCACCTTGCACACACTTTCGAAAACTGGAGATCTTCCCTAATGATTCGGTGTACTGAAGAACGAGTCAATTGATGTTTGTTGTGCACTTTCTCGACAATATCACTTAGAGTAAAGCGCGCATCTTCCTCCAAAAGCTTGCGAACTGCAGAAACTGCGTCCTCTCCACGAGAAGTGGAAGGGCGCCCACTTCGCTGTTCATCGTGCACACTTTCCCGCCCTTCCAGGACACTTCTCTTTCACTTACGGACCGTTTCGATGCTCATGACCCCTTCTCCATACGCTAAAGAGAGTCTGCGGTGAATTTCGGGCACAGAAACATTCTCAAAAACTAAAAAACGGATCACCGAACGGATTTCACAATTTGACGGGGTTTTCAATGTAGCAGCCATGTTTACACTGGTGATGATAAGCCGCAACAAGTGATAGCAACATAAGAAAAATTCAGTGTTGCCACCAGATGTAACACGAAGTATCCCCGTTGGAATTTTTTCCCTATGGCATTTCCCCACGAATTTACAAATGATCGGAACTTACTTTTGGGACGTCACTCGTAATAAAACAAAAAAACAGCGTATTCGGAAAGGGATGAAGAAAACAAAAACTATCGTAGGAAAGATATAATAGCACGTTAGCAGGTATTGGATGAAAGTAGTGAGGGAAGCACCAAAAAACAAAGATATGCTTTAAGACACAGAAAATTTAAGAGATCCAAAATGATATATCTCTATACCGTCTCGAAATATAAAATGACCATTTCTTATTAGGGAATAGAATGTGGAAAAGATAAAGATGTAAACTATGTATTAAGGTACACATATTTATATTAGTAAATTACTAACATAACTTACCCCTATTTTAATGAGTCTCTATTATCACACATTTAATACGTATTAGTGTAGTGTACGAGTATAACCCATTGTTTACAACAATTCTTACTCACTGTACCCACTTGATTCGCTAAATTAGTTCAGTATTTCAAACATTGTGTGAAAGTAGATACGCACATTTTGGATCGCTTAATATAAACATAACCTTGCTTAATTAAAACGTTATAGTGAGAAACGGCGAGGCGGCATGCCTTTTGGATTATCACTGCTAACACGGTTATTCAGATATTGTTTGGGGTTATCCCCCCCGAAGATCTCGGGTCAATGATCGGGGTTTTTCTCGCTAAGCCAGTCCATTACCCTGCCGCTTTTAAAGTACTTCCCCGGACTCACTTCACTGCCCCTAATTCATTCCTGTCTGAAGACCCGCTCGTCCGTCCTGCGCTACGTCAGTTCGACTAACCTTAGGGCCTTCTTCACCAACTGCGTTGTTCCCGTTTAAAGTCGATTAACAGCACCTAACGGTCTTCAGCAGATTGAGTTAAGCTCTAGCCCTGATCAAACCTTAACCCCCAAAACATTGGGCGGTTAGTTCCGGTTAGCTCTTATCTTTCTGTATCATATCCCGACATTTGTCCGCCATTACCGTGCTCTATCGACTGTTCTCTTCATTATTATTGTGAATAATTTACAAATGTTTTTGAATAATAATAATAATAATAATAATAATCATAAACGAAGATGCTGTTTACAAGTGCGCAGTTATTTCAGTTGCTTTTCCACTTCGATGATAATCTAATATGTTAGCTCTGTTATCGTCATCTCACCCGGCGCCTCAAATGGATATGAGAGCGTTCCGACGACTTCAAGATGTATGAATGAGAACGGCTAGATTTTCAGCTGCCAACTATTCAGTTTTCTCGTGTTTTTAAAAAAATACATTTCGTCAAATTTTTGACCAAAATTTCGTCAACTTTTGAGGTCGTCTGCTAGTCGAAGTCCATGAAACTATTGTGGCAGAGTCGGGTTTTTTCGACTCAGTTACTTGATGCGTATCCACCATACAAATTTCCGATGTCAACTAATATGTCAAATTTTGACGTTTTTGATGAGCCGCCATTTTCTTAGTCCACACTTCAGAGAGAGCAGAGAAGCGGGGTTTTACCAAACATTGAGGGAACTATCAGAAAAAATAGTAACCAACGGTCAAGTCAACGGTCAACGTTTTTAGCCCGGACTAATAATAACACTTTAACACTCGCGATAGTGTATTAGACAACTTTTATTAAACACGATAATTCTCCCTTCCTTGCTAGTAAAAGTTGTACTCCCACAATTTTGGTTTGTATTATTTCTCGCTCAGCTCTCATTTTCTCGTACCGCTACTGATTTTTCCTGTTCACGCAAAGCATTCCGGACTAATTTGGCTTTTTCCTGCAGCTCTTGCAGTTGGAGTACATGTATTTTTACTTTACCTCACAAGTTTCAGCTTCGGCAGAGGTTAATGCGGTCACTGTGGCGTCTGACAATTATTAGAAACAATAATTTGGTCAAATCTGGACATTTAAGGGTTGGGCATCCACGGTATGTACGGTTACGGGGCCGTTTACGTTTATACGACACTTGTTTACTGGATGTTGAACAGATGCTCAAGTTCTTTACTTTACTGTAAGGTCGTTAGTCCACTGCTTCCTCGATATCGCTTGATCGCAGCGTAATCGCGGCTATCCTAACCGCATTCCACAATGATCTCGGCTAGCGTGGTGGGCACGAAACAGGCTAGCCTTGATTTACTTGATTTATCAGTTGGATCACGATCAGTGGTGTTCTGGAGGAAGCGGCCCTTAGACCACCACCAACATGTATATCAGCACAGAGAAACGTGTCACTTCTCCGCTCCCCAGTGATTACATTGAGAACTTTCTTGACTCAAGTGATTTTTACGTGTTCATCTCAATCTGTGTACTGCGAATATTATAGTTTTCTACAATTTCCCCACTAATTCTCGCGTTCCCTCAAGTTCGTCTTCTCCTCTATTGTATTAAATAGATATGTCGACTGTTCCGACGACCTAATTGAAGAACGGAGTTCATTAACTTGAAGAGGAATAATGTTGTGATCGTCACTCAGTGGTCGCGCGTTAATGGTGTATCCTCCTCTCGATCGATGTCGCCAACCACACTTCCTTCCTGATTATCTAAGTACCAACCTACCGGGTCGAAATTAAAGCACAAGAAGTTCTTACTTTTAGCATTTCAATCTCCACGTACGTTGTCAGATACAGTAAAATATAAACTCATCAATAACTATAGTCGATTTTGTATCGATTTCCTTCGTACCGTGTCAGCAACTCCACTTTGTTCCCTCGTTCTGGGGTCTGCAGACCGAATATGAAATGTTTCACGTTCAGAGCTCATTTCATTCACCGTGTCTCGTAATCACAGCTCACGCGCGCACACCAAATTGAAGCGTAACTCGTGAAATCGACCCTTGAAACGTAAAAATATGAAGGAACTAAAAACCCCTTTTTTAGCCGATCACGGAAATTTCTTTCCTGCTTTGTAGGGCTGTGGGTAGCAAAGCGTTGCTACAACTCTGGACCTGCCTCAGACTCAGGCAGAGATATCGTCCATCCCCATGACGTAGTAGCTCAAGAGCAGACTCATTCTAAAGCTCTAAAGAAAACTCAATTTTTCCGCCGCGCGATTTGGAATACTTTCCTTACTCTGTTGGGCAGTAGCAAGTAACAATAACGATCTACAGCCTTTCAGGACTCGACGCTCTTTTAAAGCCAATGGGCAGCGTGTTGCCAGCTGCTCTCAGCAAAGCGATCCTAACGACTTCTTCAATTTAAGTATGTGCCCGAATCTAGAGGATTTTGAGATTTTGGTCTTTAAAATGGTGCATCAAGGATCGAATCTCACGACAAAACAGATGATTGAGCTAATCAGCCAAGAAATCGGGAGCAACTTGAGTGTGTACAAGGAGAACCACATTCCTGTGAGCCGGGCTTAGACCCTTTCGCTGCTCTCGGAATGGCCAGTGCTGAGAGCCGGAACTACCCGCTGTGCACATCTGCAGTACAACACAAAAGCACTCCCAACCCGCCGATGAAGTGGTGTTGATGTTTTGAAGGAGGCACGACGTTACTCGAACCCTTCGGTGCACATCCCTTTCAACCAGCATTTCCTCCCGCCCCACCAACAAACCCCCCACTCTCTTCCACTTCCAGTCACCACTTCTTCATTTAAAAAAGCGCGCATTAGTCTCTCCCGAGCTGGTAATCAGGAAGACTACAATAAAAGCTGAATACATTACGAGGAGTCTGCGAGGAGGTTTATGGCGGTGGCGCAGAAGGAAAGCGTGGAAAGGGGGAGAGGAAAGTGGGACCGCAAAGTGCAAAGATGGTGGAGTCGGCTGTGGAAATAAAGGACCAGAATGATGAGTGGTGGTGGCGAGGAGGGGAGGCTTTTGTGTGGACGATGGCATAAATAAGAAGTGACACAAAGACTACTTTTTCCCGACTTGAAACGAAGATGAGGATGACGAGGAGCGGTAGTGTGGTGGGCGGAGTGTGGGGGGGGGAGTGAGAAGAGAGGAGCTATGGTCTCCATTTCACGTAATTGGACCGCCGATGGGTTTTGCTCCGCACGACATCGCAATGCTGCGGGGGAGGAAAATGCGAGAGAAAAGACTTTGAAAGGGACTCCGAGGGAAAAGTATGGAAATGGAAAGAAGACGACGGCAATGAGAGGTGGTATAGTCGCAGAAGAGGGTTGTGTAGCGAGCGAGAGGGGAAGAAATGGGGGAGGGGAGAAGATGAGCAGCACCAACGAGTCATGACCGGAGGGGTACGGGGTTGATGGCGAAGAGGGTTGCAAGAGTTTGATGGTAGGGTTCAAATTTCTCCTTTCAGAACCTTTCAATTCGGCACCGCCACTTAGCAAATGAACTCGCCGCTTAAACCCGTTCTTGAAAAAACGTCAACAACATATTGTCGGAAACGTTAATTAAAAATCGCGTCCCGAGAGAGTGTCTGTCAAACACAGGGAAATACTCGGGAAGTTGGCGGCGATGAGGAAGAATGGTAGGGCTGGTGGGGTGGGGTGGGGGTCTCTCAGTAGGCGAATCGCAAGCCGTTCAAGTGTCTTCAATAACAGCAGCGTGGCTCCATTTCCATTGTGTGGGTTCCAATACTTCGAACCTCCCTCTCGTTGAATTCAACGATTCCAACGTCGTCTCCCTTAATTGGACCCTTCGACAACGTCGATGTCATCCAAATTGACGACTCAAAATGTTTAGGGGGAGTTCACAATATAGCTGTCCTGCAAGCCCCCTGTTGACGATGTATGAAACAGAACTCTGGTATCAACGGCAAAATCTAATGACGCCACGTTCGTATCGGTATGTCCAACGGTTCGAAGGAGGAAAATGTGCGCTCACGTCACGGAGCTTTCTCGCCCGTTGAAATGACGCTCTGCGCGTGTCGATGAGACGCCGTTTCTGAGAAGAATGAGCGTTATCGCGTGTAACGTAGGATATTCGGAGCTTGAACGGCATCCACAAAGCTCGGCGCTCACGTTGAACTATCGCGATGCGATGTATTCGGTTGATGATGCGATTCGACGGAAGACCCAATAGCAGCAGGGTTTGGAGGAATCTCCATCTACTCGGCTGAGCAACAGATAGCCGTTTGAGCTACCGAAGTGATGCGATTTGATTAAGGCCGCCTGTTGGTTGGTGGCTCAGCCCTTTCGTATTGAGGAATTGTTCCCGTAGATCTATATTGTCTCTCACATCAAAAAATTTACATCTAGTATAATTTATCCTTTGCAATAGTTGAGTGTGTTGTTTTCCACTAAATACAATGGCCGCATCTTCGGGAAAGCCATCTCGCCATCCAATTCCAGATTTAACAGGTCATTAATACATGACGGGAACAATATCGGACCTAAAACAGTTCCCCGTGGCACGCACTCTTCATGTTAGTATCACTTCATTACTGAAGACTTTATTATTTCTATTAACCTGGAGGCGATTTGACGAATAGGATCCAGTTAACTAGCCCCCTCATCCCACAATCGTGCAATTTTAGAGTAGAATTGAGTGATTGGCCGTATCAAACGTCTTCTTAATGTCTAAGAAAACACCATACATACTAAAGCCCTGGCTCAATTTACGCGCGATGATGTTATTCACTCTGTACGAGGCATCGTCAGCACTCATGCGCTCTCGAAAACCACACAGATTTGCAATCGCCTCAAACTTGTTGTAATTATGCACACTCTGGCGCATTGTTCCTCTCATTCTTCAGGTTGAAACGTACCTGTTGGCGAGATCGTGTTGCTCTGTGTAAAAAGACTAACTAGAACGCAGAATTCGTACTGCGATTGTTCATTTCGGAAATACTACTGCACACTGGGCCCATGGAATGAGGCAGCGTAGACCAACCCAAACTTCACATGAGGCAATTTAGTAATATAAACTTAGACCCAATCCTTTTGTTTATACCTGTAGAAGTCCCGCTCCTCTGTTATTTCCAAGTGAGAATGGATTTCCCCTTTTATGGGATTTCCCAAACTATCCTCTTCCAACCCTTCAATTTTAGCTCTTTCCAACAGTCAGTCATCTCTCACCTATCACGAACGACAGTCGTCTCCCAACTCATTTGTCTCTCAACTGTCTCTCTCTCTCTCCCTCTTCTAAGTTTCCCACGCAACCAGTTCACATGTATTCAGAGTCCCCTCGTTCACGTTCATATACTAACACTCAAACTGATATCGCTATTCTGTCAAGTGTAATGCAGTCCTGACTCACGCTCACCACGTTAATTTATTTCTCAATTCAAGCTCCCCCATTCGTGCGCTAAACACGAACTATAAATCAAACTCAAGCGCTTGTCCAAGAAAGAAACAAGTCTATTCCTCAAGCGCTTCTCAAGTATTTCAGAAATCAACTGGGTGAGAGACCCATGGGCCTATAATTAGTCAGACAATGGGCAACAGACGAGTACCACCATTAAAAAAAAATATAGCATTGCTCCCTGCAGAATGCACAAAAGAACAAGAGTTTTTGAGACTTATATGGGAGAAACGATCTCAGAGGGTTCATCGGGTGTAAAATTCAAGAATCGGCTGCGAGGAAATTTCTGAGAGAGTATTATGACAGCAGGTCTCGTCGGGTATTCCATCAGATACCTAGATGCTTTTAGCAATGCCATTGCCAACATTAGAAAAAAAGTATTGAAACAATCTACAATTTCTCCGCCATTAACTACTGTGCTACCAGTTTCCCTAATTTAATGCCAACTAAGGCATGGCAATACTCAACTGAACAACAGAAAAACGTTTGCGTCCTATTGAAACTGAATATCTGGTGCGACGCAACGCTCAACTTACTGCAGCCCCTCGCACATTTAGCTATTTTTGTCGCTATACGAATATGTTTCCCACTCGGTTACTATCGACGTTCTTCATGGAAATTGGTTGCGATTGAGATTCCCGAATTAATTGAGCAGCTTCTACTCACGCAAAGAGCACTATTGAGTGTCAGAGAAAGATCGAGTTTACTGTTTCGGAATTATTTGATAAAATTTGTGAAAATGATAGAAAATGAAATAGCGGTAGTTGGAATTCCGGAATTTCTGATGTTACTCCTATTCATCTTATGAGCATCACTCAACTTTTATTGTATGGGTAATTTATTGTGCTACTGCCTTAGTTTTACTGAAAATACCAGTGCCGTTTTTGCGGCATCTATAATCAAAAAACCGCGCTAAAATAAGTTTTTTCGACATTTTTGATAATTTGTTGTGCCGTCTCGTAATTTGGAGGTGAAAAATCAAAATCGTAGGGGTCGTGTGCGAGAAAAACTATTAGGTCTGTCGCTCACTACGGCGTCATATAGCCCACTAAATAACAATTTAGCCGATTTAGTTCTGCTGTCTCACAGGCACAAGGACAGACATTTTTCTTTTTCTTACGAAACTCGCCGTAAAAACAAGGAACCTGAAGAAAATAAAAATTAATGAAATGAGGAGGACGCTCAGACTACCCTACGCAGGGCATACGGTTAGAAGGACAGGGAAGGAAAAGGGAAGAAGGATAAGAGGAAGGAACACGCTATTTCCCCAATTGTTGTTTTTCAGACTCAGGAAACATCTGACGAGAAACGAAAGATATTTTTGTTAGCATATTACGTAACATTAATTTCATAAAGCTAAGAAAAGTAAACAAAAAACAAAAAAAGCCTATCCTGTTCAATCTAACGTAGAATAATATTAAGAATATAACATGGCTATGTCAACAATCCGGCGAAAGGACGACTCACATTCGGGCAATGTTCGTGCAGCACCTAAGAGTCCCAACCCATTCGAATCAGCATCGCAAAATACTGGTAAATGATACGAAACATGACCACTATCTCGGAACAACGTACATTGACATTCGTAGGCGACGCTAGGCAATTGGCACGACGCGACGGGTAGTTATATTGTCTCTCGAGTTTCCACAACTAGTGTTACGATTTCACTGTTGTCCATCTAGACGCAGTCCTCATCAAATTCGTCTTAGCATCGAAAAATACCTAAAAAACAATACCAAACGTGACTTAAATGCGATGAAACAACCGAAATTTCGTTTGTAGTTAACTTGTTAAACCATTTTTTGGCCATTATAACCACGGGGTTCGCCCGATCGGATTGCAGATCCTGTGTGCTCAAGTAGACCACAAATGGTATTTCCGAGCGAAAGAGAGAATCCTTTAGACCGCGTTAAAAATCAAATATGGATCGGACGGCGGTAGGAGATTTCAGATTAGGAATTCTCACGCCCTGAAAGGTAAAGTGTCAAATTGTGGATGAGCGTTTAAAAACTCACATAAGATTCACTTTTTTTTTCTTTTTTTTTTTGACCCGAGGGCGTGTGGGACAAGTCCCTTTGTCACTGCCGCCGCATATGGGCGTATTGTGACGCTGGCCTTTCTTAGTAGAAGGCGTCGTACATACCCGCCCCCCTTAGGAGGCCAAGTATGTCCTTCACCGCAGAGTCCGCTACGGTTTGGGGTTCAGTGGTCCCCTGACCGAAGTATTCAAAGCGTTTTGCTGCCAAAGCAGGGCATTCACATAGGATATGCTCTGCTGTCTCGTCCTCCTCACCGCAGAGTCTGCATTCCACCGCCTCTGAGATGCCCATCTTGTTGAGGTGATATCTGAGTGAGCAGTGCCCGGTGAGGAAGCTTATCAGTACTCTCAGATCTTGTCTAGAGAGTGTCAGTATCGCCTTCGCCCTTTGACAGGAAGGCGTGACAAGCCTTTTCGCCTGTCTTAGTCGTGGCTGGCGATGCCAATGGGCGCCATTTTCCTGTATCTCCCATCGAGCAACCAGACGGTTCAGGTGACTTTTCGTCAGACCCACGTGTGGTTCTGGCCCGATGGGTAGGGATTCTGTATCCCTTTTCGCGAGGCGGTCAGCCTTTTCATTGCCCTCATGACCCCTGTGAGCCGGCACCCAAATGAGGGAGAGCCTGTTACGGGCGCCGAGCTGCTTGAGCGCATGGAGGCATTCCCATGCCAGCTTAGACCTAAAACTATAGGCTGCGATGGCCTTTAAGCCGGCCTGATGTCTGAGAAAATGTAGATCCGCTTGTCCTTGAGCCCTTTGTTCAGGATCTCTTCTGCGATCTCTTGGGTTTTGCCCATTGTTCGCGGCTGCTTATTCAGTCAGCGTGCTGACCTTATTCACAGCTGGCCGCAGACATGCCCCTGGGGACAATGCCGTGGCCGTTCCAATATCCACAACCCGTGGTCGCGCCTGGTAGTATGGGCATGCTCCTGGGAAGATAACCCAGAACCAGGACATAAGATTCATGGGGCTCACTCCAGAAATTCCTGAATTCAACTACCGCCGTTTCGCTTATTACCAGTTCTAACAGTTATTACCCAATAACTCCGCAAAAGTGATTACTATCCTTCAAAAAATTCGTGTTTACGGCCTCATTAATTACCCGTGCACCAATTGATCAATAATAACGAGAAGCACAATAAATTCCGGAACTGTAAGCGCTACCGCTTCCTGCAGCCGTAAAGTGTTGTTTGACCACGTTCAAATGAACTGAGCGATAAATGAATTGTGTAAGTAGAAAAAGCCATGTACTCAACGCAACAGATATTCTATCCACAAGTTGATTAATCACCAAAGCTCCAACTCAGTTGAGTGATACAGAACATGGAGAAAAAAAAGATTATTTGCGTGTTCTATTTCCACACAATTCAAAGATTTATAAGAATAATTGCCTTGAATTGCAAGGACTGGGCTGAAGTTAGCTACATATTTACAATCGAAACTTTGACCGTGTGCCCTGAAGTCATGGAAGGTTCAAAACATGAATATGAAACATAATAGAATGAGCAGAGGAATATGAAACATGTTTAGAATCAGGAATTTTAGAATCTGAAAAACACCTATCTAGATGTTCTTGTCCTGATTCTAAATATGTTTCATATTCACGTTTTGGACCATCGTCAAAGTCGTAGGTGGCCAATTTTGAACGAGGCCAAATTTTGAAAAACTAAACAAAGGTCCAGGTAGGTATTACCCTCCTGATTCTAAATATGTTTTGTGTCTATCGCTGCGACCATCCCTGACTTCAGGGCAAATGGTCAAAGTTTCGATTGTAAATGTGTAGCTAACTGCAGCCCAGTTTGTAAGCACCTTTTCACATGAAAGCCTCATTAATCGCCTATGTGATTGGTAAAAAAGATAATTATTGAAATTCCTTCAGATATTTACGTGTCTATCCTTCAAAACCCACCCTTTCAGAACGTGGTGTGCGATTGGACACGAATGAGAAAGAACGACTGAACCTAGTTAGCTCAAACTTGATATTCACGATCCCACACAAACATCGGACGGTCACAGAAAGTTACCAGAATATGCTTTTCATTGAGGGCAAAACGCATAATTTTTGCCTATCGTTCACACTAAACGTTCCAATAGGCTACGAAATGAAAGATCAATAATAATCAGAAATAAGCAAACAAAGTACGGTATACTTTTCCGTATATTTTATACGGTTCACTGTTTCCTATAATTCCAAAAGAACTAAAACGGAACTTCACAACAATCGTCTCGTCATACGTTAACCATACTAGATCACTCAAGCAACGACGTAATGTAAGTAGGGGCAACCCTACAAAATTCCACAACGTTCTTCTCTATCAGTTCCTACGTACACAGTTAGAAACACTATTGCATTACTTGGTGAAACCCGCCGAACGTACGAGGGGATTAGTATAGTTGTGATTCGTCGAATCGGATTTTGGGACTAATGTAATTGAAACGTAAACATTCGATGAAAGCTCTAAATTACTTTTCGCTCTTGACGATAGTTGTATCACGCACGAATGTAACGTGATAAGTCGATAAAATATCAGCTCTGTACTTACCGAGGCTGTAGAACTTGATAGGTATTAAAGAAATTGGGTTATATCCGCCAGTAGGCAAATTACTAAAGTTCTCACAAGCCAGAGGAGACGGACTCACCTAACAGGTACGTTAACTTTTGTAGAACTTGATCTTCAGGAGTTTCTTCATTGACGATATTGCGTGATTTCGATTACTTGGTCATTGTATCCGCGTTAGAATTAGCAAAGTACGAACGGCGTTGTTTCTCGCGATAATCGAAACCTAGTATGAGTATTTACGTCGACGAGCGTATCAAAATACTCGATTCTCGAACGGACTTGGTACGCGTTTATTTCTTCGTATGTGAGCTCCCAGTCGGAGTTCATTGGTTTTAAATGGAGTTGGCAGAACCCCAGTAAATAATAGAACGATAATAATAACATGATAACGAGAGATCAGATGGCAACAGATCGAGGCAAGCGAAACACAATCGAACATGCTGAGTCCACTTTATTACACTTTATCCACTACATTATTTCAAAATCCGCCTATGGCGTATGGCATAGGTCTTTTCGAGCTATTCGGACGTTATTCACGAATGTTTCAAGTAGTTCGAAAGTTACGGTCAAAAATTACATCTACCGCACCATAATTGATTTTCGTACCTGGTCATTACCATCTCTTAGTATAGAAATTGAGATGGCGTTATGGGCTGTAAGGGGTATCACACAGCTCCCCACCAAGCCCCTCTTGATTGCGAACCACAGGGATGGGGGGGGGGGCACCTATAGGGTCTGACGCGAGGTACCGCTATAAATCTCAATAAACCAAGTGTTGAACTCACGAGAAGGTGAGAGCTAAGACCGAAAATAAAAGAAACTCAGTGAACATGAGGAGGACAGTATTACATGCAATGAGGTGAGTAGAGTTTGTGTAAAAAAGGGCGACACAAGGGGATGACTGGTAAATGCGTGAACTGGCGAGGGAAACTGTATTGGAAGGAGATGGCGAACTGTATGGGCGGAGAATAAATATAGGAAAGCGTTTAAGTAGGCACAGGGAGACGAGTGTGACTTTCGCGAGATTTCGTAGCTGAATGAATTTTGGGAGGAGTTGTCTCTTGTCGAGAGGAATCTGAAATTGAGGAGAGGGAAAATACAGAAAGGAAAACCCCACTTCAGGGAAATCCGCTGTCGTTAGAAATAGCCGCAGTGGTGGAATTCCTGCAGGTGCGAGGGAGTAAGAGGAGACAATGACTCGGACTAATTTGACTTATGTCGAACACCAAGTATCAAAAACGTGAATAATAATAATATAAAAACGATGCAATAAATTTGCGCGAGGATAATAAATAAAATAACGTTTATCAGATCATAAAAACGCCAGATGTTTTTCCGTTCGGGGGAGTGAGTCGAAAAACACCTTTGGATTGGCATGAGAATTGAAAATTTACAGCAATCAATCCTAAAGTTGGTTTCTTGGAGGATTTCATGAGGAACCAGCGCAAATCAGTCATTCGAAGGCATAAGTTTCATAAGATTCGTCACTTGCGCATTCGACGTTGACTCCACGCAGATGAGTGAATATTTGGTAGGACGGCCAGTTTGACTGGAAGCTCAGTAGCCCTTAGCAACATGCCTCAGGAAAAATCCCCGTTAACGGTAAGTAGTAGTAATTTACCTAACAAAGCCTCAATAAGCTCCATGGTCGATTGCTCTTTTCCAATTATTAATCGTGCTTCCACATATCGCTCCGACAATCAAAAGTTCTCCTAATGCCGTTGATACCTGTCACGGCGTATTTTAGGAATGGTAGCCACAACGATCAATTTACGAAAGTCGGAGGTATTTTCAGGTCTCAAGGGCTATTAAATGCCAGAGGGAAGTTGAGTAATGAGTGAGAAGAAAAAACGTGTAGTTGCGCCAAATTAGCAACAATCATATTAGAGCAGAGTGAAACTGGTTTGAGCACAAGAAAAGAGGATTGAAGCTCGATATCAGGCACGGCACTTCTAACTAGGGGTGTTAGATGTGAACTTAGTGCGAATAGAGCAGAATGAGAGTGGGTAGCTAGCCTTGAAAGGGATGTTGGGAGGAGTGGAGCAGCACAGTACGGCGCTAGTCGGACAGAAGCAACGAGGACGAGGCCTCTTTTTACTTTCCTTGGCTCTACGAATTAGACAAGAAAAATATGTGATCGGCTGAAAAAAAAAAAAAAATTGAGTACTCTTCAGGTCTTTACGATTTAGACTCTACTGAATCCGAAAAACACTATTTGGGAAAATGGTCTGTGCGTGTGAACGGCTTTTAGAGAAAACGACCAGACCAAATCAGCTCAAACTTGATATCTAGCCCACTGGTTACCATAGAACTCCAAAATGAGGGTATGAGCGAAATCCACCGAAAGTTAACTATACTTATCATAGTGATCAAACCAACAAATATTTTTTTCCTGAAAAACGACTAGAATGATTTTGATTAAATTTTTTACGTTGATAGCTGTCGAAGGGGCAACTATACCATACAATTCCCATTTGTCGGAAAATGACGAGAGCAGCACAATAAATTGTCAAAAGTTTCGACGAAAGCGCGGTTTTTCCCTTATAAACTCTGTTGAAATGTTACTACAATGGCCAACAAAATTAGTGTGGTAGTCCAATCCAATACCTATAGGGTGAGCGTTTAAAAACGCTCATAAGATATATGGGGGAGACTAAGGAAATTCCAGAATTTTAACTACCGCTGTTCCGCTTACTACCAGTTCTAAAAGTGCTCATGCAATAACTCTGCAAAAGTGATTACTATTCTCTTTAAAAAAAATCGTATTTATTGCCTCCTTAGTTCTGTGTACTAATTGCTTAAAAATGGCCCGGGAATGAGTACGAGCAGCATAATAAATTCCGGAACTGTAAGCGCTACCCCTTCCTGCTGTCGTGAAGTGATGTTTGACCAAGTTCGAATGAATTGTGTAAGTAGAAAAAGCCATGTACACAAGTGAATTGACGTAGCGCTACGGAAAGTTGTGTGTTGCGACGCTCCAGATATTTGATTTACGTGTTAGGAAATTTTACATACATTTTACGTCACAATCGCAAACTCGTTCCAAAAACATTATTTTCGTGCATAATACAATGAAGTTTTCACGAATATAATCTCTCTCCAACTCGCAGAGTAGGTTTTGTTTCTAGAAGTATTGCTGTAGAAATGAATTCGAAGAAGGTACTGAGCTTCCATTTGTGAGGCGTTAGTAGTTTCTTCGATAACTTTTTACTTTCCTTGGCTCTACGAAGAAGACAAGAAAGTTATATAATCGACTGAAAAAAAAAAATATCTGGTGCGTTGCAACACACAACTTTCCTTAGCTCTACGCCAATTCACTTGTGTACATGGCCTTTGAACTTGGTCAAACAACACGTCACAGCAGCAGGAAACGGTAGCGCCTACAGTTCTGGAATTTATTGTGCTGCTCGTACTCATTCCAGAACCTTTATTGAGCAATTGGTACACAGAAAATTATTGAGGCTGTAAACACGAATTTTTTTGAAGAAGGATAGTAATCACTTTTGCAGAGTTATTGGGTAATAACTGTTAGAACTGGTATTAAGCGAAACGGCAGTAGTTGAAATTCAGGAATTTCTGGAGTGAGCCCCATGTATCTCATGAGCGTTTTTAAACACTCACCCTTTAGGTATATGATTGGACTATAATACCGATTTTTTTTAACATTCTACGAGAATTCCAGCGGAGTTTATAGGGAAAAAACTGCGGGAAAAACGCTTTTGGTCGAAAATTTTGATAATTTATTGTGCTGCTCTCGTCATTTTCCCACGAATGAGAATTTTATGGTATCATTGCCTCATTGAGAGCTATCAATATAAAAAATTTAATTAAAATCGTTAGAGCCGTTTTTGAGAAAAAAAATTTGGTGTTTTGATCACTATGATGACTATAGTTAACTTTCGGTGGATTTTGCCCATACCCTCACTATTGCGTCCCATGGTAACTCGTAGGCTACACATCAAGTTTCAGCTGATTTGGTACGATTGTTTTCTGTAAAAACCGCGCTAAAATCGATTTCGTCGAAAGTTTTGGTAATTTATTGTGCTGCTCTCGTCATTTTCCCACAAATGGGAATTTTATGGTATAGTTACCATATTTGGAGCTACCAATATAAAAAATTTAATCAAAATCGTTAGAGCCGTTTTTGAGAAAAAAAATATTTGGTGTTTTGATCACTATGATAACTATAGTTAAATTTCGGTGGATTTTGTTCATACCCTTATTTTGGCGTCCCATAGTGACTACCGGGCTAGATATCAAATTTGAGCTGATTTGGTACGGTGGTTCTCTCTAAAAATCGTTCACAGACACACATACACACAGACACACAGACCATTTTCCCAAATAGTGTTTTTCGGACTCAGGGGGGTCTGAAACGTAAAGATCTGAAGAGAACTCAAAATTTTTTTTTCAGCCGATTACATAACTTTCCTTTCTACTTCGTAGAGCAAGGAAAGTAAAAAAGTTCTCTACAGATCTTTACGACTCAGACCCTACTGAGTCCGAAAAACACAAATTGGGAAAATTGTCTGTGCGTCTGTGAACGCGATTGAGCGGAAACGGCTAAACCAAACTTTATACATAACCCGCGCCACAATAAGGGTATGAGCAAAATTTGCCTAAAACTAAGTATATTAATAATAGTGATCAAAACACCAAATATTTAGTTCTCAAAATTGGCTAACGGTTTTGATTAAATGTTTTATATGAAGAGTTCTGAACGAGGCAACTATACCATAAAATTCCTATTTGTGGGAAAATGACGAGAGCAGCACGAAACATTTCGACAAAAATTATTGATTAAATTATCGATTTTAGCGCATTTTATTCCTTGGAAATTCCGCTGAAATGTTACTAGAATGTTGAACAAAATTGGTGTGGTAGTCCAACCAAATACCTGTACTATAAGCGTTTAATAACGCACATGAGACGTTTAGGGGCCACTCCAGAAATTCCTGAATTTCAACTACTGCCGTTTCGCTTACTACCAGTTCTAAAAGCTTTTACCTAACAACTCTGCAAAAGTCATTACTATCCTTCTTCAAAAAATTCGTGTTTACAGCCTCATTCTTTGTCTACCAATTGCTCAATAATTGTCCAGTAATGAGTACGCGCAGTTCAGTAAATTCGAAACTGTAAGCGCTGAAGTGATGTTTGACCAAGTGATGTTTGACCAAGTCCAATTGAACTGATAAATAAATTGAGTAAATAGGAAAAGCCATGAACGTAAGTGAATTAAGAGCTAAGGAAAGTCGTGTGACGCGGGGCACTCGTTATTTTAAACAATCGGCAGTGAAGCCCAAGGTCATCGAAGGTCTTCACTTGATACTGTACGGGAAGAAACCCTGCTTTCTGTCAGATGATGGCGCGAAAGGGACTTAATGCCTGGTTTTGAGGGAAACCAAAACCGTTCAAATTAATTCACGTCGACGACTGCCGGTTTCCGCACAGAAGGTCGAGTTATACCGCGTTTATGTCAATTGAGTGAAAAAAAAAAGGTCGGGTTAGTCGGTGAAGCGATAAAAACCGCTGAAAGTACGAAGGGACGAGTAAAGTGGTTTAGTGCGTCGGACCAGATATTTTCGTAATCAAAACGTGGAATCGGGATCACCCTCTTGTCAGAGTGGAGGGGTGACGAGAACTAACGAGGGAGTTGAGTTGGACGCGCAATGGCGTCTGCGCCCAATTAGGAGAAGAGGCAGCAAATAGCGCCAGAGGAGAGAGAAATATAAGCGCAGCTGGGGGAGAAGGCAGCTCCGGATGCTATACTCGTTACAAGCTCCGAGGGCAGTTGCCTGGCGGTTCCGTTTCTCTTGGTAGGCAATCCGACATACCCCCGAGGGCCCATTTTCAATCCAGAAGTGCACCAGGATGGAGAAAAGAGGGTTGCAATGTGTAGACAAGGAGCCGAGAGATTGAATTTCCCTCTATCTATTGTTGAGTTTCAACCACAAACAAAGCGCCCCGGGCGCTTGTGTCTCTCTTTTCTTGTTCGAGATGAGTCCCTTTTTTCGTCCCTTTCGTATTTTTCTCTTCTTCTTTTTCTTCTTCTTCTTCTTCTTCTTTCTCTGCCTCTTCCTCTTGTTCGATTCCTGTCTAATTCATTTCCTTCTTCGCAATAGTGCTCCCTTTTCATAGGACTTTATATGCGTTCTTTTGTGTTCGCAACGTTCTTAGATGTTTAGGGCAACTATTTGACGTGGGTGTTGTCGCTGGATAATCCCATTCATCCACTCAAGAAAGTCGTTTTTTTAATTCTTCCCCACAACGGGCTGCGAATATATTGATAAGTGAGCATCTGCTGAACAAATAACAATTCGACGTATGAAACGCTGGGCATGAAATCGGTTGATTTCATTCCAAGTCTCTAAAAGCAATCCATAATGTTCGAGAAGAGGTGTCATGAACATATTATTCGTCATCTTTCTGTACCGCCTGACTGCCATTGAAGACGCTTCTTGTTGTCAAAGACGAAGTTTCATATTCCGAGGAAACTCAGGGTATAACATCAGCTCTGGGGATCGCGGTAATTTTCACCCGAGTCAACGGCTCCCCAACAGTTGGAACTAATGGTGTCTAAAGTGGTGCCAGAGAGAATGAGCAATAAAATTAAATGTGTGAACTTCCGGCAAATAATGAAAATACTACTGCTGTGGAGTACTGACTTAACGGCCAGACGATGATGTCTTTACATCGAAAGCGCTTGCCCACAGTCACTCACAAGCCAGAGGAGACGGACTCACCTAACAGGTACGTTAACTTTAGCTATTAAAATGTTGTGAAGGGAAAGTAGGCCAGTTAAACGTTGTTGAATCTGTCGCTTCCCCCCTCACGTGTTTAGAACCTCGCCAGTTAGTGAAGACTTCAATGATCGTTATTGGGTGCATGAGAGGGGGAGCTGAGGATCGCAATAAAACTGAAACTCGGTGAGCGTGCGGAGGACTGTATTATACGGGCATGCGGAATTGAGTTGAATTAAAATTGAGGTGAGATGGAGTACAAACGGGCGACACAAGGGCAGTACTCAGAATGCGTGAACTGGCACGGGCAACCGTATGAGAGAGTGAGAAGTTGCTGGGGTGGTAGTTGGAAGCAGAATGATTTTGGAAGAGCTCTGTTGTCGATAGGAAAATGAAATTGGGAGAAAGAAATAAAGAAAGGGGAAAAGCTAGGAAACGGGGCTGGGGGACACACAGCTGAGGAATTCCCGCAGGCGAGGGGCAGGTATTGAAATAGTTGGAGACAATTAGGCGGTCGGAGATAATGACGCGGGAAGTCCGAGGACAAGGACTCTCTTTGCGTCGAACAATCATAGAAGAGGAACAGGTCTCCTCATTAAATGACTTTCCGCTATTATGCAGCATTCTGACCACTCGCTCAGCGTCTACTGAACCCAAACCTGCAGAGGTACGGCAGGTATTTAGTCTTTCGCCATTATCCTGGTGGAGAGCTGTTGCCCAAGTTAAACCACATGGTGGTGTGACCCCCTGGGGAATCCCGTGCCATCTGGGGGGGAGTTCATGATCTGGTTTCCCACCTGATTAACTTGGGTGGCAAGTTTCAAAAGGACAGATAAACTATGACCACGTTTCTTTGCCATGACGTTCTTTGCAAACAGGGCGAAGCGGTTACAGGCTTGCTTAGTAGCATTCAATGCTGGTAGGTTTGTCTGCTCTTCCAACAACCGTCGCTCACTTTTGTAGTAACTGCAGAGGAGCAGCATGTGGTTTCTCGTTTCCTCCGCACTGGAAGCGCAAAACGAGCAGGTTGGAGGGTCTTTGAGAGAAATGGGAGTGATGAGGCATTGAAGTCACCATGTCTCATTAAAAAAATGCCGTTTCTTTAATGCTCTCTTTAATTAATGGTAGCTAGTTTTCGATTTGTAGAGAGATTCACAAGGGATTCAGCCCAAGGTGGTGGGAAGCTCCACGGGTCAAGTCAACTAGTAACTGACCAGAGATTACTTGGAGTGCTTCTGTCTTATAGGCCTCGGTGATCCACAGGAACGCAGTTCTCAGGGATTGGGCCAATACTCCCTTTTGATTCAACAAGGCAGTAGTCAATCACGCCTTGTACATGAGGATCGTGTATTTGGCTTCACACATACACACACAGACAGATTAATTCGTTTCAGACTCCAGCCTGAAGAAAACTCTCAAACTCAATTTCAGCCGATTGCTCAACTTCAATTTCCACTAGGTAGGGCTAAGGTAAGTACACAGGTACGACAAAAAAAAAAAACGATTATTTTCTGGATGTACTATAAATCCACCGACAACACACACTTTGGCCTCCTCTAGAATTGAAACAGTTAGATAACTTACCTCACTTACTGCAACAATTAAAAATATTACAGTTCCGCCTCATAAACGTCCTCTTTTTCACGCTTTATTTTGTCATTTGCTCACCAAATAAACTGGAACGTTTGGAAAACGGAAAATTATTACGTATAAATAAAGCTCTTTGACTGACCCAAAACTGAGATGAGCGCCAGGACCTAATGAATTATTTGGGAGGGGGGTTATTTCCTGCAAGACACCACCCTAGGAGAAGTGGTACCAAAGATCAGACATCGCTATCTTAGGCACAGGGGCAAGACGTGGTAGGGAGTCTCCTCATGGACAGTGACGCCCCACAGTAGACGAAGAACCGAGTCTGGCCAGATGGTTCGCTTTCTCATTTCCAGTGATCCCTTCATGCCCGAGAATCCAATAAACGATAACTCTATTTTGTTTACTAAGGGGTTGAGCCGCATCCTGCACTCCCTCACCAATTGTGTAATAATTTACGGCGTTTTAAAGACAACAGAACCCATTTTACGTCTGTTTACTCTAGTGGGGAGTAGCCGAAAGCAAAAACTGCGCTAAAATCAATTTTCATCGAAATGTTTGATAATTTATTGTGCTCCTCTCGTCGTTATCCCACGAATGAAAATTTCACGGTATCGTCATGTCATTTGGAGCTGTTTATACAAAAAATTTAATCAAAATCGCTACAGCCATGTTTGAAAACCAAAAATTTGATGTTTTGATCACTATGATAACTATCGTTAGTTTTGGGCGGATTTTGCTCATACCCTTCGGAGTCGTACCATGGTGACCTGAGGGCTAGATATTCTACTTCTTAAAGCCTAGGAAAGTGAACATCTGATGCTATGCACACAACTTTCCTCAGCCCCACGTCTATTATTCTTTGTACTCGTCAAATCGTACTTCCACGCACTTGGCATGAACGTAGTAGAAGGTTCCTCGTAGAATCCGGTAATGTCCCTGAGGTTACGGAATTTATTGAGTTGATATAACATTTGCCAAGACTGTTATCGAGTAGTCAGTACTTACTATCTTATGGACGTTATTCAACCTTCGTCGTAAAGGTAATTTATTGAACTCCAACCCGGATTTTTCCGAAGATTTCGTTGTGAAATTGGGTTCGAACAGTTCCTGCACGCGGCAATAAAGGAATTTTCCAATTTCCTTTCCTCCAAGTGAAGCAACCTCCGTAATTCAATTAACGTTTTCACACTTATATTCGCGATTTCAACGGTAAAAACAGTTAGACGCTCGTCAAGAATCGTCATGGGCATTTTATTTATGAAAATGCCGACGTAACTGAATTAATTATCGTCTCGCAAAAACCGTCAAATGCAGAGAAAACCGAAGACTTCATTTCAAACATGTAACATTCCCTCTCGACGTTTTTTCCTTAACTGAAATTCCACCTTTTCCGTCATTTCAAAGGAAAAAGAGGTTTCGTACTTTAATTGAAATGATAACTACATCCGGTTTTAATTGAGTCCTCAAAAGCCCTTCGTTTATTGCGCTACAAGCACGTACAGTCGGAGGAAGATTAAACCAACTCCCTACCGCACGGGGTACAATTTCTTTATTCGTTTTACGTAATATTGGATTCCTGGGCATAGGGTGATCACTGGAAATGAGAGGGTGGACCACTTGGCCAAACTTGGTTCGTCTACTGTGGGGCGTCCCTGTCCACTAGTTGAGGACTTGCGCAGGTGGTGTGGCTCAGATGATGGGACCCTACAACCTCCTGGCCCAGTGCCAGAGACTTGGGAGGGGGCGATAACTGATCTTTAGTTCCACTACTCCTACAGTGGACATCGAAGAACACTGTTGCAGGAAATACTTGGATTTCCGTAGGAAGCAAGGCGTGGACCTGTGAGTCATTTGGACTGGCACAAGAAGTCTTTACGCCACAGTGCTCATTCCAATTTTGGGGCAGTCATAGAGTTGATACGCAACGGTTTATGATTCAACCCATCGCCGAAAGACCCATCTTGTTTGAGCCAGCATCGAAAAATACGGTTAAACGATACAAAACAAGCCCTGACTACAATGGAACAACGAAAACTGAAATTTTCTAGGCAATGCAAGACGATTGGCGCGACGAGACGAGTGAGACGGGTGTTAGCGCGGGGAAATGAGAGCAGGTTGGGCATAAACGACAACTTTCGCTATATACTCCTGTTCAACGCAAAGCACCAAATCTGTCCAGGTTTTTGACCTCGCAATTTACGCTCCGGCCAATGTGTCGCACCTGTGGCAAGGTCATTGTTTCTCTAAAGATCCCAGTTCATCAGTCATTTTCATCGGTAGTTTTCCCACCTTTTCCTTCTTTGCCTTTTTCAGATTCCACTCCACAAGTGATACCTTCTCTCAAATTCATTCCACTTCAAACTATCAGCCCTGTAACGTCTAGCTCTCCCATACAGTTTCACGCACCAGTTCACACGTTCCGAGTACTAGCCTTGTGTCGCCCTATTGTTCAGGATCTCTGTCAAAATATAACTCAATTCCGCACGTATAATACAGTCCTCCTCACGCTCAGTTTCATTGTTATTTCGATCCTCGAGCTCCATCTCTCATGCGCCCAACAGTCCAGCGAGTTCCTTCAAGTAGTAAAATTTACCTCTTTATGTTTGCTGTGATTTCACTGTTTTTCATCAAGACACAGTTCTACACCTCTGAGGCCCGCCCTATTCGACTCAGCATCCAAAAACACCTATGAAACCGAACAGGATGTTATTGCGATAAAACTTTCGTTTTTGCGTAATTTGTTACGCTATTTTTTGCCCATAATAACCATCGCTTCGTTCGATAGGGTTGCAAATTAGGCGGGCACCTCTGTCTTGCGTCGAGCTGCGCAAGAGAATAATACACCGATATGCAATAATTTGCAGGAGTTTAATATTCATTCTGAATGATACACCAATGTTTTTGGCCAACCCTCCCCCCTCCTCAGTCCACCCACCATTTAGGCCACATTACGCAATCGTGTGTGATGTCGTTTCCTAAGTATTTTTCGATTCTGAGACGATTAAAACTGAGTCTCCGAAGACTGGGCTGTGAAGTTAATTACATATTCCTAATCGAAAGTTTGACTGTTTGCCCAGCCGCCCTGGATGGTTGCAGCCGTCGATACAAAACCAATTTAGTATTAGGGGAAGAATACTTAGCTTGGCCAAATGGGGGTTGTAAGCAAGTCTTCTTGACCAAAAACATAGGTGTATGGTTCAGAACGAATATTAAAATAAAATTTATTATTTATAAAATGAATATTAATAAAATATTATTGCATAGTTGTTTTTTATTCTCTTGCGCAGCTTGAGGCTGTCTCAGTTCTATAAAACGTACTTTCACCAAAAAATTCCAATTTGGGTGTGGTAGTGCCCGCCTAACCTGTAACCCGATCGGACGGTTATTATGGGCAAAAATAGCGAAACAAATTACGCAAAAACGAAAGTTTTATCGCTATCACATCATGTTCGGTGTCGTTTCTTACGTATTTTTGGATGCTGAGTCGAATAGGGCAGGCCTCAGAGGTGTAGAACTGGTCTGGACGAAAAAACAGTGAAATCTCAGCAAGCATAAAGAGGTAAATTTTACTACTTGAAGGAACTCGCTGGACAATATAGCAAAAGTTGTCGTTTCTTCCCAGCCTGCTCTCATTTCCCCGCGCTGCCGCCCGTCTCACTCGTCACGACGCGCCAATCGTCTTGCGTTGCCTAGAAAATGTCTATCGGTCGTATTTCGTATCGTTTACCAGTTTTTGGCCAAATGTCGAAAAATTAAAAAGAGTCTCAGCTAGATATTCTTCCCCTTATTTCAAATTGGTTTCGTATCGACGGCTGCAACCATCCAGGACGGCTGGGCAAACGGTCAAGCTTTCCATTATGCTAACGTACCTGTTAGGTGAGTCCGTCTCCTCTGGCTTGTGAGTGACATAACCCAATTTCTTTAATACCTTTCCATTATGATTGTGTAACTAAGTTCAGCCCAGTTTTCAGAAGTGTGGGGCAGCTTCTAGATGCAGAAGCAGTGAAGAAATCGCGGTAAAAGTAGTGAGACAAATTTTACTACTTGACGGAAACCGCTGGCACAATACGGTAAAAGTTATCGCTTCTTCCCATCTCAAGCCAATTGCCTAGCATCTGATAGAAAATACTAAATTTTGTCAAGTCGTGTTTAGTATCGTTTAGTCGTATTTTTCGATAGTGAATCGAATGAGATTGGTCTCTGAGACGTTAGACTGTGTGCAAAAAAGAATACAACCCTTCTGTGGAAATTTGCATTCTTTTTTTTTCAAAATGGAACATTTCATTGAGGTTCATTTCAAAATTGTTTAATTTCTTGCATAAAACAACTGTCCAGTTGAAATATATCGTCCGCTGTCGAAAATTATGCACGTGGTATATTAGTGTGTTTTTTTTTTTAGTTAATTTGCAACTCTATGTATATCTCTGTGTGTAAGTGCGGCATTTCAAATACTGTATCTTGAAAGTACCGTAAATTCGTTTGGAAAGTGACTTACACGAAGGAATGAGTAGCATGGGCTGTTTTATTGATATTACGAGATGCATCGAGGGAGGACACTGGAGTGGTAGATACCGAACGGTTCGTATTACTTGTTTTAGTTGTGGGCTTCAGATGTTGACAAATGACATTCACGTGGTTACGTGTTCATCAGTAAGAGATCAAACGGGTGCTCAGTTAGTGCCGATTTTCTGGTATTACAGGGAAGTACGAGTAGGTTTTAGAGATTATTCGAGTTTTTTGTCCAAGTTGTCGATGAGGTTTGTCCGATACTACGATCTTTTTTTACTTTCCTTGTCTCTCTGTCTTTACGTACTGGAAAGGAGAGTTACGTAGTCGGCTAATTTCAAAATGAACGTTATTATTCTCGTAGCGATTGAAATATTCCAGCGATGACGCCACAATGACGTATGAAAACGATTTTAGTTGTGCCGGAGGTTTGTAACTCACGTGGGACAGGAGGCTCGTTTGATGAAGGTAGAGCTCAGGTTGTTGAAGCAGCCTTTCACAGGAAGAAGATCAAAGGCACTTATAATCGTAGCTACCTAATTGTCAAGAGCTCCATCGGAGAGTAAAAGCTAATACGAGAGCTCAGTAAATGGCCAATAGAAGGGATCGGGGCTCCTTCCGTCTCTAATGTTGTTTTTACAGATATTCAGTGAAGAGTGAAGGAAGATGAGAGGCTCAAATGGGTCAGAGGACATGAAAAGGACGAAAGCCGGGGCTTAGAGTGAGGTGTCACTCGGCTCGACAAAGTCAAGTGACATTGTCACAATCACTGCGACTTACTGTCAACGGCATCCTTCCTACGCCGAGAGAGGGAAATATTATCCATCTACTCAAGTGGAGAGGGCATCGAAGTACACCGACAGAGACGGAGCTAGCTCCCTTTGGAAAGGAAGCCATTGGCTGTTGATGATCATGGAAGCGGAAATATCCAAGCTCACCTACGTTAACTCGCTTGTCTGCGTACCTGCACCAACAAAGGTACAGAGGGTACATGGTTGGTCGGAGGGAGAAGCGGCAGATGCGTCGGATCCCGACACAAGCGACTAGGCAAACTAGATATGACGGATTCAACGGAGCGGCCAATATTGAACACAACACACTGCCATCGTCACAGTACGGCCTGTTATATTTATACCTACCTCGCCCTTGCGACGGCCTATCGAGATTCTGCGGGGATTTGCATCTTCGGCTATTTCATGGTCGCAGCCTAATGTGCATCGTGCTACCGTTTACTAACAAAAAAAAATGGTTTCCTGTTCTACTCCCAGTGAACTCTCAAAATCCTATCGCTTTTCCGCTACGATTAAAGAAAAAGTATCTAGTGCGACGCCTCACACAACATTCTTCATCGCCCCGTGAATTCTATGAAACGCTGATACAGATGTTAATCGAATTACGCACAAACTGTCGTTACAAGTTAACTGAAAGTACCGCGTGAGTTCGATCAAAATCGTTATAGCCGTTTTTTCTGAAGATTTGCAATACTGACTTTTTAATCTTCTAAGGATCTTATTCGTCGATTTATTTAAATTTGTATCTCCATTTAATGTATGTAGCGCATCACAGAAACTTCCCTCAGCACCACGTGGATTCTGCTATTTCTATCACTCCGCACTTAGCTCAATATATAATGCAGAAACTTATAACGCATAAGGTTCCGGAATTTTACTAGCTTATTTATGTCTTTGAGCTTAGCGGGTAACCAGCGCATAGAAAATGTATAAGAAATCAAGATGGTTTCTAGTTGGAACGTTCATGCCGATTTCCTGACATTAACACTGTAGTAATAAAGGATGAGCGCAATGCTGTCGCTATTAGTCCAATGTTTTTAATCTCAACTCGTGTGAACTTGGTAAAACGTAACTAAACTTTCTGTAGTGATAGCACAGAAGCCTGCAGTATTTATTGCGCTGCTGTCACTTATTTCACGAACTTCATTGACGATTCAACGCATAGATGATTCAGATTCGACCAAAAGGTTTTGGAAATTAAAGGAATTAGGTTAATTCCGCCAGTAAGTTATTGAAGTTGATGTTTGGTGTGTACGTCTTCTCTGGGTGGTGGACTGCTGTGGGCGAGCGCTTTCGACGTAAAGACAACATCATCTGGCCGTTACGTTAGTGTTCCAGCAGACTGCGCTCGCCCACAGCAGTATACCAGCCATAAAAGAGATTCCCACACCGCCCAGCAGTTTGAGAGGTTCAGGAGCGCTGTTTTCTCAATATTTTCATTCGTTGTCCCAGTTAGATGCACTGTGCTCCAACCCTGGGACACCTCCCGATGGCCACAGGACTCATATTTTATTCTGGTGGGTACAGGCCTTCCGCTTGGCTGCCAGAAGATGGATTCGGGTTACATCCACAGCCGCCTAGTGCTGCCTCCTGAGAAACAGTGGGGTATAAGCAAGCAGAATGGACAGTGCACCTCCTCTACACAGCTGACATCCCCTATAAGAGGATGGAGCGTACAATGCTCATAATCATCACTCTCATGTTGGCTAACTGACGGGAAAAAGCCAACGTTACTTTTCCAGTCTTATCTACTGCTCGCCGAATGTGAAATGGCAAGCGAGATGGGAATCCTCGTCGAAGGGATGTGAAACGTGCGAGTTTTAGGAGAAAGGGGGTTGAGCCAGACCACTGGACGAGCCAGTTACTCATGGGACATGGTGACTTCAATAAGCGGCTCCACGTCTTTTCTCTCAAAGACTCTCCAGCCTTAATGTTTTGCGCCTCAGGAGCGGAAGAAGAAACCTACCAGCATTGACTGCTACTAAGGAAGCCTGTAACCGTTTCGCCCTGCGTTTGCGAAGAACGCGAAGAACGTCATGGCAAAGCAACGTGATCACTGTTGATCCATCCCTTTGAAACTTGCCACCTAAGTAAATAGTGTGGAACCAGATTAAGAACTTCTCCCAGATGGTAGGGGATTTCCCAGGTGGTCAGACTTCCACAGTGGACGCTGAGCGAGTGGCGAGCGAAACCGCAACCTCCATGACAAGGAAACAGACCTACATGCCGGATGTGTAAACCAAACGATAACTTGGCTGGTGGACGCCAAATATCCAACTGCTTCCCTCTTTTGTAGCTCCGTTCTCTTCTCACGACGAGAGTCTGCATCCTGCAGTCCCGTCCAGCCCACCATTTTTTCAAATACTGTTTTTCGTTGTGAAAAAAAAAAAAAAAACACAAGTTCGGCTGATTTCATCACTTTGCAAGGCTGAAGTTGTGAAAAACAAATACGGTGGAAAGTTTGACAACAAATAAAAAACGCATGGAGTTGTTGCCCGTTCAACGGACGGCCCGAGAAACGTTTACCGAGAACATTATGGGCGTATTATTTCCTCAAAGACCCGCAAGTCAGATCTAAATCATTTCAGCCGTTCGTTCCGAAAGTTTGAAAGAACCCCGCTTTCCGCTTCTCAGGCACCTCACCACGTTTTCACAGAGATGTTAATTGAGAAGAAAAGTTAGGTATTGTTCGGTTGAAGATGTTTCGTTAAACTTTAATCGTTTTCGGAGAAAAAATGAGAAAATCCAACATTTTTTGTACGTTTCGATGGAAAGAGCTCGAGAACTTATTTTGTGTTTCGTATTAAACGAGCGAAACTAAACGAAAGAAGGAACTAAATCGATTCAGCTGTTCTCTCGTGAAGTCGACCGAGGACATACAAAGCACGCTCCGGAATTAGGGTATCACATGGCCTCACCGCGTCAAGAGCCAAAACTCAGGTATTGGTTTATTATTCGTTCTGAATTAATAACCAATTTTATCTTTACGTTTCAGACCATATTGAGTCAGAAAAATACCATTCGGAAATATCTGACGCGACGCATCACACAACTTTCTTTGGCATGACATGTATTCAGCGATTCTTTTGACTCTGGAAACTGATCAATGCTGTTTTTGACATTTGGAGTGAGTGCATCTGTGAACGCAGTTAACGGCTCACCAGAACACGCCAAAATAAGGGTATGAACAAAATCCGTCGAAAGCTGACTATAGTTATCATAGTGATCAAAACACCAATTTTTTTTCTCAAAAACGACTGACCATTTTCATTAAATGTTTCGTGTAGACAACTCATAATATGACAACAATACCTTAAAATTCTCATTCTTGTAAGAAAATGTACCAAAAACTAGGGTTTTTCGCTTTTTTCTCGAAAACGGCTCGAACGATTTTGATTAAACTTTCAAATTATTTTCTACCAACCAATACCTAGTTTTTCTTCTCCATGCATATCTCCATGAAAATACGGTGATCGGAGATATAGGCCTTTGAAGCAAAAATAGGTTTTTCACGCTTTTTGGCCAAAAGGCTTCAACGATTATCACCAAACTTTTAAGATGTTTTCACATAGTTAATACCTACAGATTGTACTCGATGAATGTTCCTCTGACCGTCCATTGAACAGAGATAAAAATCAAAATGTGTCAAAAATAACGTTTTTTCGAACATTTCCGTAAGTTCCAGGGTAACTGCTTCACCAGATGTGATAAATCTTATGGAGTGTCTTCTAGCATTCTAAACCCACATTTCGTTCTCCTCAACTATCTCTGTATCCATCTGTTGAACAGAGATATAAACCAAGTTAACTCAGAAATGGAGATTTGTCGAATTATTGTATCGGTATTCCAATTTTCTCAAAAACGGCTCTAACGATTTCGATCAAACTTACATGGTGCTCTCAACTAACTAGTCCCTACATTCTGTTATCCCTAAATGTTTCTGTAAAAATGCGTTGAACGAAGATATGTAGGAGGTGTTCGAACTTAAAGGGATTGCAGAAAGTTGTGTGTTGCTACGCACTGCTCGTTTCCTTATAAACGCCGTTCAGAAAGGAGTACAGCGTTCAGGAAAATCTATGTGGTACTCCACTTAAGTATCTGCAAGATCAGTGTTTTATAACGCTCATAAGATATATAGGGGGCACTCCAGAAATTCCGGAATTTTAATCGCCGTACCACTCCCTGAAGTGTTTACCGGATAACTCTGGAAAAGTGATTATTATCGCTCTCTGTGCACCAATTGCTCAATAAGTGTCAGAAAATGAGAACGAGAAGCACAATAAATTCAGGAACTGTAAGCGCTACCGCTTTCTGCCACCGCGAAGTGGTGTTTTAGTTTTACCAAGTTCGAAATGAACACCTGTGAGGTTATGTAGAGCTAAGGAAAAGTTGTGATGCGGTGCACCTGATATTTTTGTTTGGTATTATTTGGTTATTGGAAAACACGAAATTTTCGTATCTGCACGCATTAACTGAGGATTTTGATCAAACTTACGGGGTCTTCTCAACTAACTAATACAAGCGTTTTCTTCTCCGTATGCGTTTCAGTATAAATGTGTTGAACTCGTATACAAGGAAGAAGGAAGGGGGAAGGGGAGGGCTTACTATTTTAAAGTCCAGTGCGGTAAACACAAACACTTTTTCAAAACAATGATTATGCTCGCTGTCCCTCAAATTATGTACACCTCGGATATTTAATGAAGGTCGCGAGATGAGATGAGTAGCGGCAACCCAATGAATTCGCGTGATTCAAAATATGCTCCGTCAAATGAAACGATTAAATCAATTGGCGGAGCGATTAGAATCTCCGAACGTGTAGCCCGGAGACTGAAGAAATTCGTGAGATGCGCCCCACCTGATGCTTAATGAATGTATTCATCAGGACGTTAGATGCTGCACAACTTCGCCCTATTTCTCCCTTCCTACGCGACTTCCGGAGTTTCAAGAGCTCGAGGCGTCTAGTTAAAGTTGGCTCTTCAGAGAACCTCGCAGTCTCCTCATTTACATCACGAGTCTGCCACGGTGTGGAGTAGTTCAGTGTCTACCGCTTTTTCTACGCTTCAAATTAGAGACGAACGTAGTCGTTTCAAGAATGGGGGCCGACGGGTCTGCAAGTCTGAGTTTCATTCTGAACTTGTAAATTGAAGATATAAATAAAAAATCTGGCAGACGAAACGCATCCGTATGATGTTATTTTGACGTACAGGCTTTTGATCGAAAGAAAAATATACTGCTAGGGGATTAGATTCGCATTCTCGTTTGGATTTACGTGATATCTAGTGCTAGTAATTTTTTCATCAAATGTAATAATATAATAATGGACATGGAACGCGTTTGCAGAAGAGTATTCACTACGGAGTGCAACCTATAACCTTCAGGGCAGATAAAGTAATATGATCCTCGCTCCTTCACAAAAACTCCCTCGCACCACCGTCGATCACTCGTTTCACGACTACATTGATTATCATGTACATACGTCCTGGAAAAGCGAGATGAAGTTTGAGTCTAGTATTGTGCTGGAGCTAGTTGAATAAATACAATTCTAGTCGCTGGCACAGAGTATTAAAAGTCATACGACGAAATAAATTTCCATTAATTCGTTCATTGGTAGAACAAAAGTTATCCAATGAAATGAACCAATAACCGCTTCGTTCAGGTTCATTCACGAGCAAGGAATGGAGGAGGGAACTTGTTCGAATGCTTGAAACTTCTTTCAGTAACACAACCAGTTAACTATTTTGTGCTGCTGAACTTCTCAGATTTTCTTATCGCATTGAGCCACATATATTCCAGGAGAGTTCATCAGACTACGTAGAACACTGTCAGAGTGAGGCACTCAAACGCTTTATCTCAGGACCAACACTCGAGATAAGCCCTCGATGATGCCTTTTGATGATGAAGAGGAAGGGCTTAGGCAGATGGGACGCATCTTAGGCGTCCTGGGACGCTGAAAAATGAACAAACGCTTGAATGTTAAGGGCATGGTCGACACCCCTTGGTGCAGGTGGTTCGATTTAGATGAGGGCCAGAGACTTGAGAGGAAGCGATTTTTGGTGTTTGGTGAAACTTATCCCAGGGGTGGACATCGGAAGATTCATGCAAGATATGTCTGGCCTTCTTCAGAAAGCTAGACATTATGACGGGCGCAAAATTATTTTCAAAAAATCCTCCCCCCTCCACCACTAACAAACTCATGTATGAGTGATTCAGCTGGAACACGCGAACAAGTTTGTAATGAGTATGTGAATCATTAAGTTTTAAAAATGCAAGTATAAGCTAACTAATGACTGAAGCTAAGTGTTTTAGCTAAGTGTTCTTGAGTGGAAGAACTTGCACCACACATGCGCCAGGACGCGGTCAATGCAGCAACCCTGGTGTTAACTGCCTCCACTCCACGAGCTTCCGACGCGACCATACGAATATCCGTCCTGCCAAATTCGCTCCGCTTGGCTTGCCATGTAAGCGCAAGATCCTGGCTGCGAGATACTACTTGCACATTCAGCACCACTGCACACTGGCCGGGACCAACGGCGATGATGTCAAGGGACATTCCTTCCGCAGAGAAAATCGAGTAGTGCCCTCACATCATAATGCACCAGCAACCTACTTGCAGACTGCGTCATGATGTTTGAGACAGCCCCCATGAGTACAGGGACAAACCTGCATAACATGATTCAGCGACTCCAACTGGTTACCTCAGGCAGGACAGCGAGCATTCACTACGTTACAATCCCGGCCTCTGGTACACCTCATCGCTGAAGGCAGTGACGTCACACGAACGGCATGCAAGTGCCGGTTATTCCTTCCATTGACGCCTTTTCAAGCCCACTCCACAAATGCAACATATTAAATCTCGTAGTAGGAACGAAGACGACTAGAATTTTGCACACCACCTGAAGGCAACTGGACACAAACCTAAATACAGAACTGTACCATCTTACTATGTAAACGACATAAAGGACGAAAACTAAACGTACTAGAAAATAAGGAAATCTATAAACAAAAAACTTCAGCGGACAGATCGTAAACGAACAAATCAAAACTAAATGTGACACTGTATTTGCACCACTCAGAACATTACACAAACGGAAACGCCCAACTGAGGGATTTACGGACCACCCTATTCATAAAAGACTCAGAATCGACAGAAACAGCAGACTAAACAAAACTGCCCTACACTCCTTTCCCTTCACTTCCGACGGATTTCCCAGGAAGTGAATAACCAGTCCCCACCTCCTCATATAAAGACCTTGATTACTGACTGACTTCAATCCTGACGTCTTTACTTATTTTTTGTGAGAACAATCATTCCGATAGTCCTGACATTAACTGGAAAACACTGTAGAAATATAGGGTGAGTGCATATCACTACGTTCCTCAGTCATATACTGTCGCTATTAATCCACAGTTTTTAATCTGAATTCGTGTGAACCCGATAAAACGTAATCAAACGTTCTGTATATAAGCCTCCTGTCTATACTGCGCTGCTGTTACTCATGTCACGAACTTCATTGATGATTCAACGCATACATGATTCAGACTCAACCAAAAGTTTTTGGAAATTAAAGGAATTGGGTTAGTTCCACCAGTAAGTAAGTTATTGAAGTTGATGTTTGGGGGGTACGTCTTCTCTGGCTGGTAGACGACTGTGGGCGAGTGCTCGCGATGTAAAGACGTCATCACGACTGTTACGTCAGTACTCCAGCAGAGTACTCGAAAGCGCTCGCCCACAGCAGTCTACCAGCCAGTTAAGACGGACCCACCAAACAGGTACGACTTACTTACTGGCCGAACTGGCCCAATTACTTTAATAACGATATTTTTGTCCAAGTTAAGGGCAAGATGTAGCCCGGACAGACGTTGTAAAAATATTGCCCTGACCGAAAACATAGGAGTGTTATTCAGAATGAATAATAAACCAAAAGACGTTCGGCTCTCCGAAGGAAAAATGTATAAAGCAATATACTAAGTTTAACGAAATGGAAACTAATATTTAAAAAAACTTTAATTCGGAATAGCATGAAGATGTAATGGCACCTCGAAGGGAGGTAGATACTGCAGAAGAGTATTCTAACCCTGAGAAACGTTAGAAGCTACATAGCACGAAAGTATCTTCACATAACTTATATAAAGAATGAAGGCCTGAGCAAATGAAATAACTGAAAAAGGAATTTAACATTCGTTGGGGCCCTAGATGAGATGCGGTGAATGTGGTGGCATGATGTGTAGAAGAAATGCAGAATCATCCAACTGGTGGAAAGTGGTTGGAAGCAGCAATGAAGATAGAGGAAGGGATTGTGATGATTGTGATGGCGGGGCAGAAAATTTTGATAGATCGTGTTCCCCCCTCAGCCGGCAAGTATGAATGGAGAAAGAAAGGATGGAGTATGAATGTAATTTATTGGGTGCTAGGTGCAGGGAGTGGGTGTGGGTGCAAGGGCAGTGTGGGGGACTAGGAGGGGATCCTTAACCCCAAGAAGGACGGAAAACTTGCATTTGCGGGGTTCAGACCCCCACCCAGCAGCTCGGAGTGGCTGGTTGGGGGAAGGCCCTTGCATACCAGGGACTTGGGGTCCTCCGGCAAAGAGGGGCAAGTCCAAACTCCTCCTGGACGGAGATCCCTGAAGCCATAAGTGTGGACGTCTGGGACGGCTTGCGACCATTCTAGCCTCAAGGGGTATTTTTCCCAAAACGGTACTTGGTGGGGGGGGGGGTGCACATCCCGAGGCGAAAGGGGGTGCACGGAGGGTTAGGTCCACGCCAGGTAGATGCATCTGCAAGACGTTAGGGTAAAGGTAGAGTGATCCGCCGATCCCTAGAAACCCAGCGATGGGGTCCTGTAGATATCGCAGTGGTCGAGGGTTCGCTGGAGGTAGTTCCTGTCCCAGTCCCTTTTCCTTTTTGCCCAATGGGGCGGAGGCAGGTTAGGGTTGGCACTGCCTCCGCACACTCCTATATCGGAACGTGAATGTACAGAAATGGGATCGAACGTTGTAACTTGCTATCTGTTTGGGGTTTTTTACTCCCGTAGTGGAAGTTCGTGTCTAGTTACACATCAGACAAAAACTTTCAAACTCGCCTTAAATCCCAAATAAACATAATAACACTTCTTGAGAAGAAAATAAAGACATGAAATTAAGAACGGAATGAGACACACTTCGAATTTAATTGAAAAGGTAGAAAAGATATTAATGAATCGACCTCCTTTTCAATATTAACTGAAAGCAACAATATCTGGTGCGTAGCAACACACAACTTTCCGCCACCCCTTTAAGTTCGAACACCACCTACATAGGCGGGCGCTATATCTTCGTTCAACGCATTTCTACAGGAACATTTATGGAGAACAAAATGTAGGGACTAGTTAGTTGAGAGTACTCCGAAAGTTTGATCGAAATCGTTCCAGCCGTTTTTGAGAAATTTGGAATACAGATAAATTAATATTCGACAAATCTCCTTTTCTGAGTTAACTTGGCTTATATCACCGTTCAACATATATATACAGAAATAATTATGGAGAACGAAATGTTGGTATGGGTGACTAAAAGACACGTCATCAGGATTTATCACATCTGGTGAAAAAGTTACCCTGGAATTTACGGAAATGTTAGAAAAAGCGTTATTTTCGACACATTTTGCTTTTTATCTCTGTTCAATGGACCGTCACAGGAACATTTATTGAAAAGAATATGTAGGTATTAACTATTTGAAAACATCCTGTGAGTTTGGTAAAAATCGCTGAAGCCGTTTAACCAAAAAGCGTAAAAAACCTATTTTTGCTTCAGGGGCCCATATCTCCGTTCACCGTATTTTCATGGAGAAGAAAAGTTAGGTATTGTTTGGGAAAAGATAATTTGAAAGTGTAACCAAAATCGTTAGAGCCGTTTTCGACAAAAAGGCGAAAAACCCTAGTTTTTGGTACATTTTTGTCCCCCACCCCCCCTTCCCCCCGTCCTTAACCTTATTTTGGTGTCTACAAAAAATAACGAACAAAACAAAAAAAGAACCAGCTCAATCGGATCAGCCGTTCTCCCGCAAATCGAACTACAGACACACACACACACACACATACACACACACACACACACACACACACACACACGGACCACGCGCCGAAATTAGGTTTTTTAGACTCAGTAGGGTCTGAAACGTAAAGATCTGAAGAAAACTCAAATTTTTTTTTGGGCCGATTACTATACTTTCCTTCCCTTCGGGTAGCGGAAAGTACAAATAGGATCGTTATTAAAGACAGTAAGAAGACAAGGGGTTAATCCAGCAGGGATTTGCTCACCTTTATCCAACAATATTCAATTTGTGTCCGGAAAGCCTGACCCCCCACCAGGCGCACCATCATGCCACCAAATGCTAGGCCCTGGAAGGAGATCCAGGGGAGACGAAGGTTATAATATCCTTCACAAACTGATGGAGATGACGAACAGCTCTAGTTGGAAAGTCGGCAGGGCGATGCTTGTCTTGCTGTGTCCTGGTGAGCGAAGTTACCTAACTGTTTGTTTCCTAGCCCTTTCGGTTGAATCTGCCTCTGCCTGCCTGAGATGGGTTGGCCGCCGGTTGAGAACGCCCTACGTTAACCATCCTCATTATCCGAGCAGAAGTAGATTACTTCGTTTCAATTTACTGTTCAACAGTACAAAATTGGCAGCCGATTGCCTTACACTTTGCCGATCAAGCCCATTCTCTTCGACAGTAGTGTGTTGGGACGTACGATAATTGGAGATTTGACATTGCATGTCGCAGGAAATACGGAAATGGTGGAGAGGGGCGCTTTTCAATCCTGGCATCTTGTTTTCTTCTATTGGGAGCGATCTGTAATACACTCATTTCGTCTCCGATCCCCGTTCTCCCTCGTCGATCCTTCAGAAACAATCCCAATCTCCCAACAAAAGGGAACAATTCAATTTTGACAAAATGGCTTCTGTCAGTTTATTCATTCACAAAGGTTGTGTTGCAGCGAGGTATCCTTTATTTACCTTCGGTCCTTTCCCTCTTTCCCATCGGTACTTCGATTTCTCCGGCTCCTCCGTCGGTTATCTTTACGGCGTCTAATGGGAGCCAGAAGATCAGAAGCCGTTTTGGTTCACTACCTCCTTTCTCATCACTTTCCTCGCAGGATCCTTGAGGATTCGATTCAAAGGGAAGGGGACAACCGAATGATTGCAAAAACTAACCCAGCAATTCATATTTTTCTCGACCAACTTGCCGAGGAAAGTATTGCGATCTGACAAGCGCCACAAAACAACTTACTTCAACCGCTGTAAATTCTAAAGCGCTCAGTAGAGCTCGAATTCAGCCAGTCTGGCCGAATTCACCCCATCGAGAGCTTTTTTTGCTTTGATGCTATTACTTATCCACCTTCCTATAATCTGTTTTGATGGAGCACAATCTGGACATAAGTTCATCTGTTAACAACACATACCCGTATTACATTCCTGGTCAAATATATCCTGCAGCTATCCGTCGAAGGGGAGTGTTGGCAGTGAACCGTTGTCATTTGAGACTCATCGATAAAACTTGGAATGTGGAATGGAAAAATGTTGAAGAAAGTTAAATGATTTCCATCGTCGGTATAGAAATTGACGAAGAAGATAACGGGGAACACAAATAGAAGTCGAAATGAGCTCATCCGGGAGCGCAAGTTGAAGAGGAATAACTTTCGAAGGTCAAACGTTATCAAGTAATAGTTCTCCACAGAGCTCAGGTTGAAACATTTCCGCCATGTTGCGCGATTTCACTTCTGGTTTATTATTCATTCTGAATAGTAACCCTATGTTTTCGGTCACGAAAAATTTTTTACAACCCCCCCTCAAAAATTTGATACTTTACGTTTCAAGACATGGAGATTCCAAATTTGCAATGTTCTGTCCCCCGTCCCACATCCGCCGTCTGCCGTCCAGGCCGTTTTGTGCCTTTAAAGTGGTCTAACAAATTCGTTCTTTCACACAAAAATCCCATTTGGTATCTAGTTGTGGCCGCCATCTCGGCAATCCGATCGGACGAAGCCCATGGTTGTTATGGGCAAAAAATGGTTAAAAAAATTAACCAAACACAGTATAATGCGGGAACTACAGCGGAAGTCAACGTTTCGTCGTTACTACTCCCTACCGCCCTCCCTCCCGTCATATCAAGCTCAATCACCCGCCCGCTCGACTGGCAACGCCCCTTTCGACTCTTCCCGACGGGGCGCCAAGGCCACTTCCTCCGCACACCGCTCCATCGGATCATAAACGCCTACAGACGTTTACAGGTGCCTGGCTCCGGGGGAATATTTAGTTTCCGTAGTTCCATTGTAGCCAGGTCATGTTTCGTATGGTTTACTAGTATTCGATGCTGAACTGAATGGGATGGGTCTTGGAGCAGTAATACTAGGTCAAGCTGTTCATGAGAATAATAAACCATTGTGTAATAATTTGCAGGGTTTTTACTTTCCGGCACCCCGAAGGGAAAGGAAATTATTGTAATCGCGTCAAAAAAGTTGGGTTTTCTTCAGATCTTTACGTTTTAAGACCTACTGAATCTTAAAAAAAACCTAATTTTGGCGCGTGTTCCATGTTTGTGTGTGTGGAACCAAGCTGATCTACGGGCTGGTTTTTGGAAGGTTGTTCGTCCAAAGGCTGGTTAGGCTTTGTTAGGTGCGCTCTGCTGTTCGCCCTTGCCTAGGCCTTCCACATAGTGTCCCATCAGGCGTCGTGTCACGCTCCAGTTCGATCTGGTGGACTCAGTGTTCCATCTCTCTCCACTATTCCGTTCTTGTGCCGAAAGCGCCTGCTTGCTTTGCAGGCATCTGGCTGTAATGCCGCACACGCTGTGGCTGGGCTTGGATTGGTCTTGATCAGCTGCGATGGTGTGACATGGTGACTCCAGCTGCCCCCAAGCCTAGTAAGCCTTCAGAGTTTGCAGCTGCTCTGCATGGTTCGGTTGACCGACGAGAACTCAGGCGGTGTCCCGACTCTCTCTACTCATCTAAATGGGTGGAGTGGGCTTCAGACGGCATTCATGGGGAGGATTAGCATCCCTTTCACACCGTTCGTGTGGCGTCACTTCCTACAGCGGTGAGTTGTACAAGAGGCCAGGATTGTAACGTAACGCTATCTATCTAGGCGTGATTGGCTACTACCCCGTTGTCTGGGGTAGCAAACTAACAGTCAATCAAAAGAGAGTATTGGCCCAATCCCAGAGAGCTGCCCTCATGTGGATCACCAAGGCCTACAAGACTGCATCAACAGAAGCACTCAAGGTGATCACTGGTCACTTGCCAGTTGATTTGGCCATTGAGTGCATGGTTGACAAGTGGAGAGTGAAACGGGAGCTTCCCCCGCTTTGAGCTGAACTCTGTGCGGACCTCACCACAGAACAGGAACTTGCCGCCATCGACGAATGGGCTCTAGAGAAATGGCAAGCGAGGTGGGGATCCTCGTCAAAGGGACAATATACGTATGAGTTCTTCCCCAACATCCGTGAACGTCTTTCAAGAAAATGGGTTGAGCCAGACCACTGGACAAGCCAGTTCCTCACGGGACATGGTGACTTCAATGCGCGACTCCACTTCTTTTCTCTGAAAGACTCCCCATTATGCACTTCTTGTGTCTCCAGTGCAGAGGAAACAAGAAACCATGTGCTGCTCCACTGTAGTTTCTACAACAGTGAGTGACGGTTGTTGGGAGGGCAAACGAACTTAGCAGTATTGACTGCTACAACAGCAGCCAGCAGCCTATGACCATTTTGTAAAGTTTGCGAAGAAGGTGATGGCTAAGAAACGTGGTCATAGTTGATCTGTCCTTTTGAAACTTGCCCCCCAAGTAAATAGTTAGATCAGGTAGGAAACCAGATTAAGAACTCCTCCCAGATGGTACGGGATTCCTCAGGTGGTCACCTCCGCGCAGTCACACACAGGCAACAGCTCTCTACCAGGAGAGAGGCCGTACCTCCACAGGTCTGAGTTCGGTGGATGCTGCAGGGGCCAGCCTCTTGCGTATTAGCGAAACCGCAACTTCCATGACCGATATAACCCTCGTTGAGGGTTTAGTTACAGTCATCAAATAAGGAAACAGACCTGCAACGTAGTGAATGCTCGCTATCCTGCCTGTGGACTGGTTTGAGTCACTGAATCATGTGGTGCAGGTGTGTCCGCATACTCATGGGGGCAGTGTTAAGCATCATGACGCAGTCTGCAAGCAGGTTGCTGGGGCACTGTCTTCTGAGGGCTAGGTAGTGGAGAGAGAGCGGCACTACCGGGTTATTCTTGGAGAAGGACTGAGGCCTGACATCGTCGCCATCAGTCCCGACCCATCAGGAGTGATCTTGAATGTCCAGGTAGTATCTGGAAGCCGGGATATTGCGCTTACTTGGCAAGCCAAGCAGCGCAAATATTACAGGATGGATCTTCGTATGGCTTGCAGCATTGACTGTGTCCTGAGGTGGTGTGTGGTGCAGGAAAAGCGCTGAGGAAAAGCGTCGGCTGGGTGTGTGAGCAGGCGTTCTCCGAGGTATCACCTCCCGCGTGTTGCTCGGGTCGTACCTTAACTGGTGGTCGTTCTATCGTGGGAGAATCTCTTACCCTTCTTTCCTTCCCCATCCCAATCATTCTATCCCTAGAGCTAGCGTAGGGTAGTCTGAGCGCCCTTCCCATTTCCTTTCTTATTACTTATTTAGTTTCTGCTTTTATGGTGAGCTTTAAAAAAAAAAGTGTGTGTGTCTGTAGTTCGATTTGCGAGAGAACGGCAGAACCGATTAGGCTAGTTCTATTTTTTTAGTTCTTTATGTTTTTAGACGCTTAAATTAGGTTATGGGCGATTTTGGTAGATGGGAAAGGGGGGTGGGGTAAACTATGATCACCACTACCTCAGCCATTTAGCCTTATATGCATGGGTATTAGATAAATGGCAAGAGAGACGGAAATCCTCGTCAAAAGAACGTGACACGAGTTTTTTCCCAACATCCCTGAACGGTTCATGAGGAAATGAGTTGAGCCACTGGGCGAGCTAGTTCCTATCGAACCTCAAAGGTGTGCGTACTTCTTTTTTTCAAAGACTGCATCTTCCAGCGCCTCCAGCGTGTGGAGGAAACGAGGAACCACGTGCTACCTTCCGTAGTTCCTTCAGGAGTGACCAACAGTTGTTGGATGAGCAGTCAAAACTTCGAACTATCACTGCTACTAACCTAACTAGTTTGAGAAGACGGTAATTGCATAAAAAACGTGGTCACTTCCCAAGTAAACCATTAATGCAATTGGAGACTGAGTGACACTACCTGCCGTAACTGCATAGGCGTGGTGCAGAGGGTGCTGACTCGCGCCTGTCCTCTCGCAGGCTAGCAAAGTCGCTACCTGAATGAACCCTCAATGGATCTCAATATTACTGTCCAAGGGTGGAGGAACGGTCAATATCAAAAGAAAACTGACCTGTAGTCAGCTGACGTCGTTCAGGTTGGACTATTTTAGCTACAAAAATAGTAGGTAGAGGTAACAGATTGAACGGTAATTGGTTAAGTTGAAATGGAAGTTACGGGCGTTGAAAGAGGTCGATGTTGAATAGAGCGGCTTGTTGGGAAGTGAATCTTCTATACTCTTGTCTCTTAAAGTTTGAGAGGTGTGGTGGGTGTGGCAGTTAGCAATAAAACGAAGAGAGAAGGCGGCGTACGGTCCTGGCACTTCGGTCGTGTTCTTGCTGTCGGCAAAACGCCCGAGGGCTGCATATTCAACTGACGTTTGTAATTGCTAGATCTGAAGGCGGCCAACAGATAAATTTCCAATTATTGCGGGATTAAATTACGGTCTCCGGTCGCCCAGTGAAGTGGGAGCAGCTCGCGCGGTGCTCCCGTTCAATTGAACGCGATATCGGCGAGTTATGAACACCTCGGCGTTCTCCTGTCGAGGGACGTGAAGACAGGGGGGATCTCGCCGCCTCATCGCACAAGTCCCACGATGAGTCTCGTCGCCGCTCTGAGCACCAATACGTTCCTCTTCAAAGCTCTCGGAGCGTTTGTGGACCTGACAGTCGTCGGCCCTTTTGTTTCCCCCGTTGAATATGCAGTAGATGCAGTTTATCCATCGGCCGGATTCCTGAGCCATCGCGTTGGGTTCGCCTTCTCCAACTCTCTTTGTGTCCGCACCTCGGAACGTCATTCGGTCGCACGAACTTGGCTTCGTAAAAGGGGTCGCTTGGCTGAGGCACAAACATCTGCTCCAGTTCTCTCTCTCCCGCCCCTATGGCGAGTGCACGTTCAGGCGGATCCACTGAAGTTCCACAGCTCTGGATTTGCCCTTAACGGAAACTCATTCCCATCGTTGTTTGTCCTTTGACCTCAACGACACGAGTTCCCCAGTTCTCGACCAAGAAAACGCGCCCCACGGCGCTGTGTTAACTCGCCACCTCCTCAACTCACGGGCTCGTTCCTGAGCTCAACTGCAGTAACAACAGCCTTTGAACCCAAATGAACAATCTTCGTTCTGTCAAACGAGCGGAAACTCCTCGTTCACGATATCGAAATCACAACAGAAAAGGATGAGAGATCGTACCGTACACACAGCACACAGCTTTTCTTAGCCCATCACTCAACTATCAAAATCATGAGGTATAAATATTCGGCATTTTGAACCAATTTTGATCTTATCCAGTTTCGCCAAATGGTGTAACGCAAGAAAAATGCAATCGCATCTCAGTCACCGTATACGACGTGGTTCAACGTCCTTGAAATCAGCCTCACGTCGAGTTTGTTGATGAACAATAATTTCACATACACCATTTAGCGGGGAGAAGAAGCTATTGCTGTGTACCACCCTCCTCACCAACGGGGAGTGCAAAATCGCTCGTGTGACGACTACCATATCCTCCACATAACTTTGTCACCATACTACCTTCGTAAGTCCTGTACACTCATTGAATGCGTCACTAAATACATGTTTATAGAAAACTATATGTAGGTATTGTTCTGTCCAAATTGCGCAGGGCATTTTATCGATCTTACACAGTGCTGTTTCTGTATTTATCTTTTGAACGGGGATATAATCCGGGAAAGCGAGATTTGTCGCATTATAATAAACCAAAACGGTCGGAACGATTTCGATCAAACTCAAATAGTTAATACATTTTGTTCTACATAACTGTTCCTGTTGAAATGCGTTGGACGAAGATATTGCGCTCGTGAACATAACAGGTTGTCGACTTTTCTACTGGGTCAACAGAATCCGATTTATTCATTTCGTGCCTTCAAGTAAAAATGTCGGCATCGAATCCTACCACACACAGGGATAGGGAGCTGACAGATCGTGGCACGTAAAGCTGGTCACCGATGAGCGTTGCAGTGGCCCAAATGGCACGATAGCGCTCCAATGGAACAGAAACAAAAATCAAAATGTGTCGAAAATAAAGTGTTTTTAACGTATTCGTAATTTCCAGAGTAACTGCGTCACTGGACACGGAGGGTGTTCTGAGACACGCACATTTTGATTCCCGCGATTATGGCCCATTGTGAAGATTTCCAAGAGCAGGAACAGATTGTCCTTCTCTCTCCATACGATAGCAGAGCTCATGTAGGTTTCTTTGGCGGTTAGAAAACTTCAGTAGGATTAGTGCCTGACTCTTCAAACAACGCCCTGGCTGGGTTGGGAGAAGGCACTTGAGTTGATAAATTGGCTTCAAGAAAGCGGACGGACTCTTGAAAAGCTCTTGTTTTCGATCGAGCACAGCGAAGAGCGTCGGATATTCTATGCGGTTTACGTTTTCATCGAACGAGCATTGTTCGCGAACACTTTTTACTGCGGTAATATCGACGTTATTGTTTTCATGCAGTTTCAAATGGAACGGGACAACGAGAAATCCATTGAAATTTTTTCATCACATATTTATTTCCATTAGAAAATACTCAGATATATATAGGTACAAACGTAATACAAGAACATAATCATGTTGGGCGATACAAAATTAAATAAAAATATCTGGTGCGTTGCAACACACAACTTTCCTTAGCTCTACGTCAATTCATTCGGGTACATGGCTGCTGCTCGTAATTTTGATCATTTATTGTGCTGCTCTCGTCATTTTCCAACAGATGGGAATTTTACTATCTAGTTGCCATATTGGGAGCTACCAATATAAAAAATGTAATCAAAATCGTTAGAGCCGTGATTGAGAAAAAAATATTTGGTGTTTTGAACACTATGATAACTATAGTTAACTTTCGGTGGATTTTGTCCATACCCTCATTTTGGCATCCCATGGTAACCTGCGGGCCAGATATCAAGTTTGAGCTGATTTGATACGGTCGTTTTCTCTGAAGATCGTTCACAGACACTCACAGACCATTTTCCCAAATGGTGTTTTTCGGACTCGGGGGGGGTCTGAAACGTGAAGATCTGGAGAGAACTCAAAATTGTTTTATTCGGCCGATTACATAGCTTTTCTTTCTACTTTGTAGAGCCAAGGAAAGTAAAAAGTTGATAACAGTTAGGCATTCAAACTGTTCTTATCTTTAAATGTTCCTTTAGTACGTCCACGAGGGCTTCACGGAATCGGGGAATTATTTGCAAGATTGATGGCTTTGAAATCTGAAACAGGTACCTGAGACTGGTCCCCTGAAGCCAAAAATCGAAAGGTTAATGCCGAACGAACCGTCACGGGAATAATCTCACGGGAGTGGTATCATCCCTTCACACCTTTCTCATAATTCATTCGAGTAACGAGCGGTACATAGCAACACGCAACTTTCCTCCACCCCCGTGAAATCGAACACCAGTTACATATGCGGGCGCTATATCTTTATTCGACGCATTTCTACAGAAACATTTATGATGAACAAAATGTAGGGACTAGTTAGCTGAGAGTGCTCCGTGAATTTGATCGAAATCGTTAGAGCCGTTTTTGAGAAAATTGGAATACCGATAAATTAATATTCGACAAATCTCCTTTTCTGAGTTAACTTGGCTTATATCTTCGTTCAACATATATATACAGAAATAATTATACGGAATGAAATGTGGGTATGGGTGACTAGAACACACTCCATTAGGATTTATCACATCTGGTGAAGAAGTTACCCTGGAATTTACGGAAATGTTCGAAAAAAGTTATTTTCAACACATGTTGATTTTTATCTCTGTTCAATGGACTGTCAGAGTAACCTTTATTGAGAACAACTACTTGAGGTACAACTATTCGAAAACATCCTGAGAGTTTGGTGGAAATTGCCGGAGCCGTTTTCCCAAAAAGCGTAAAAAACCTATTTTTGCTTCATAGGCCTGTATCTCCGTTCACCGTATTTTCATGGAGATATGTACGGAGAAGAAAAGTTAGGTATTGATTGGAGGAAGATAATGTAATCAAAATTGTTAGAGCGGTTTCCGAGAAAAAGGCAAAAAACCCTAGTTTTTGGTACATTTTCGTCCCCCACCCCCCTTACCGTCGGCCGAAATCGTCCATAACCTTATTTTGGTGTCTACAAAAAATAACGAACAAAACAAAAAAAGAACTAGCTCAATCGGATCAGCCGTTCTCCCGCAAATCGAACTACAGACACACACACACACGGACCACGCGCCGAAATTAGGTTTTTTAGACTCAGTAGGCCTCAACACGTAAAGATCTGAAGAAAACCCAAAATTTTTTGTTGTCCCGATTACTATACTTTCCTTTTCCTTTGGGGCAGCGGAAAGTAAAAAAGTCCAGTTTCATCGGCCCTCATATCAGCAAGCAGCTGCGAATAATTCCTCCCTTCAAGTAAGGAAGACTCTCTCTCTCACCTTCTTCTTTTCTTTCTTTGGCGGCGCTTCCCCGTTTCTGACAGTACCACAATTGACGCAGAATAGATTGCAACCTTCGACAACGCGTGTGTTATGTTTTTTAATTTTTGTCGGAAGCTTTCTCGAATGCTCAATTTAGGAGTGTTAATTGACTAAACTCGTGCTGTTGTACGAGCGGCCTTTGTCGGTGGGGGGGGGGGGGGGTACTTCAACGTCGTCGAATTAATTTTTCCGATCACTAGATGGTATAGGTAGCGAATAACTGATTTTGTTCGGTCCTGCGCTCGAATCATGAATGAATGCTGCTGCGAGGCGAAAGAGCTGTAGAGCTTAGAGCACACCTTTTATGTGCCGCATTTTTCATGTAGAAATTTACGTTTTCACTAGGAAGGATGTGAATATTGAAAGTTCAGAGGTCTTTCGTAGTGAACATCGTTGGGTGCGATGTCAGGTTGGGAAGATTGAAGAGTGCATCTGTATAGCAGCCAGAGTGCCGTTCTTCCTACTGATTTTCACATTCGGCTCTCGGCTCTACGAAGTAGAAAGGGAAGCTATGTAGTCGGCAGAAGAAATGTTTTTGATTTCTCCCCTCAGATCTTTACGTTTTGAGGCCTACTGAGTCTAAAAAAGCTAATTTCGGCGCGTGGTCCGCGTGTGTGTGTGTCTGTAGTTCGATTTGCGGGAGAACGGCAGATCCGATTGAGCTGGTTCTTTTTTTGTTTTGTTCGTTATTTTTTGTAGACACCAAAATAAGGTTATGGACGATTTCCACCAAAAACCAGGGGTTTTCGCCTTTTTCTCAAAAACGGCTCTAACGATTTTGACTAAACTCACAAATTATCTTCTACTAATCAATACCTAACTTTTCTTCTCCGTACATATCTCCATGAAGATACGGTGAAAGGAGAATAGGCCTATGAAGCAAAAATAGGTTTTTTACGCTTTTTGGCCAAACGGCTCTGTAAGATTATCACCAAACTTTCAAGCTGTTTTCAAATAGTTAATACCTACATATTGTTCTCAATAAATGTTCCTCTGACAGTCCATTGAACAGAGATAAAAATCAAAATGTGTCGAAAATAACGTTTTTTCGAACATTTCCGTAAATTCCAGGGTAACTTCTTCACCAGATGTGATAAATCATAATGGAGTGTCTTTCAGTCACCCATACCCACATTTCGTTTCCTATAATTATTTCTGTATATATATGTTGAACGGAGATATAAACCAAGTTAACACAGAAAAGTAGATTTGTCGAATATTTCAAAATGGCTCTAACGATTTCGATCAAACATTCGGAATACTCTCAGCTAACTAGTCCCTACATTTTGTTCTCTATAAATGTTCCTGTAAGAATGCGTTGAACGAAGATATAGCGCCCGACTATGTAGGTGGTGTTCGAAATAACGGGGGTGGCGGAAAGTTGTGTGTTGCTACGCAGCAGATATTTTGTATTAACAGCTCTAAAAGGCACGACAACATTATTACATTCTCATTTGCTGGAAGAGGACGTGAGGAGCGCAATAAATTAACGAACATTTCGTCGAAAATCAATTTCAATTTAATCAAATTATTATACGACGAGTGGTTGATAATGCTCATCACATATATAGGAGCTGCTCTAGAAATGCCAGAATTCCGACCCCCAGTTTCATCTTCTACCATTTCTCACAGTTTCTACCCGATTATTCCAAGGCGCCGAACGCGATGCGTTAATAATATAATAATAAAAATATCTGGTGCGTTGCAACACACAACTTTCCTTAGCTCTACGTCAATTCACTAGTGCACATGGCTTTTTCAATTCATTTATCACTCAGTTCATTTGAACTTGGTCAAACAACGCTTCACAGCTGCAGGAAGCAGTAGCGCTTATAGTTCGGGAATTTATTGTGCTCCTCGTACTCATTCCCGGACCATTATTGAGCAACTGGTACAAAGATAATTAATGAGGCTGTAAACACAAATTGTTTGAAGAAGGATAGTAGTTACTTTTACAGAGTTATTGGATAAACACTTTTAGAACTGGTAGTAAGCGAAACGGCGGTAGTTGAAATTCAGGAATTTCCGGAGTGAGTCCCATTTTTACACACTCACCCTTTAGGCATTGGATTGAACTAAAATGTTTTTTTTTAACAATCTACTAACATTCTAGCGGAGTTTATAAAGAAAAACCGCGCTAAAAACGCTTTACGTCGAAATTTTGATAATTTATTGTGCTGCTCTCGTCATTTTGCCACGAATGGGAATTTTATGGTATGATTGCCTTATTTAGAGCTATCAGTATAAAAAATTCAATCAAACTGGTTAGAGCCGTTTTTTAGAAAAAAAATTGGTGTTTTGATCACTATGATAACTATGATTAACTTTCGGTGGATTTTGCTCACACACTTTTTGGCGTTCCATGGTAACCTGGGGGCTAGATATCAAGTTTGAGCTGATTTGATACGGGTTTTTCTCTAAAAATCGTTCACACACACACACAGACCATTTTCCCAAATAGTGTTTTTGTGGCTCAGGAGGGTCTGAAACGTAAAGATTTGAAGAGAACTCAAACTAATTCCTCAATAATGGTGCACACATCCCCATGGATACACATGGGAGCAGCACAATACATCCCAGAACTATAAGCGCCTCCCGCTGTCGTGTAGAACTTTGACATAACCGGAATGAAAAACCGATTTGATTAGTTGGTCGAGTTAGAGAGTCGCTGAATGCACGTGAGGCCAAGGAAAGTTGTGTGATGCGTCGTACCAGATGTTTCAACGAAAACGAGTTTTGTCAAATGTGCTGCATTTTGGGTTTGTAAGTTTTGGTTGTTCACTGATCTGAAAGTATCAGTATTCACCTGTGGGGGCGCTCATGAGCGAATCTGTTTGAACTGGACGCTCATCGTTCTTCTCCCCACTCCGCTCGGACTTTCATAAGTTTTTATCTCTGACCTCGACCCATTTCCAGCGTATTGGAAGGATTGTCACCTTCCCCCTCCTCCTGCCTCGTTTCATAAGCTGCTGGAACTTCTCCCAAGCTAATAAATGGCGCAGAAACCTTCAAATAATCGACAAATTGACGATCGTCGTTTTTACCACGGGTCCAAGCATTCAACGATGGCGCCCAGGATGAGGCTATCAAAATTGATATGCGTAAGGAACTCTGGAACCGCGTGGTACCTTCGGCTTTCTCAGGGAAGGTTTCGTTCCTTGCAGTGCATCTTATTGAGTTCCTCAGGGGTCTCACCTTGCCACCACGCTCTTCGCCTCACCAAACACTCACTTCAGACACAATGCCTTTGTCGATTGGTGCTCTGCACGAAGCTTTCTCAGTGCTGAAAAATGCACTTCATATCTCCCCTAACGCGCAAGGCTTCCCATTATCTACCCGCAATTTTGTGTCCTTTTCAACCAGCAACTGTCATTCGCTTACCATATTGCTGTGGCATCCTCTCGAAATATGGCTGCCGTGGGGTTGGTCTGGCGGGAGGTTCTTGCTGGTTGTACGCCTGCCACAGTTCGATTACGGATCATTTCTAGCTACAGTTTAGGCACCGACCTACTCTCCCGAGGTAGTATAGTTGGCACGAGAACTGAACAGTCCCTACTATGTATTCTTGTGGACCTCCCCCCCCCCCGTCGTATATGGACTTACCTGTTTGGTTAGGTTACACGGAAATTTGGCTGTGTTTCTTAGACGAATTACCACGTGCTCTATCGTTCACTCTGGTGCCTCGCCCTCACTGCAAACCAGCTTGGTACTCATGGAAATCTAACATTCCACATTCCACTCCACGCTCTTTGCTATTAAACGAGCAGATGAATAAATAAACTGCGCCGCCCCAGAGGCTGCAGGAAGAGACATAAACGTTCAATGTGTGAGGATGATGAAGAGGCGAAGACTCGCGCGGCGCTTGGATCGAGTTCGCAAAATCGTTTCGAGGATTTGAATGGACTGCGACTTCACATTCGGTCCGTCGGATCCATTTGAGCGAAGCGGATTAAACGAGGATTAATTTTCCGGGCCCCGACAGATTCGAGTTTCGGAAAAGTTCCAATTTGGCCTATCGATTGAAAGCGTCAGCGAGGACCTCGAGGGTGCGGTGGTGCGGGGGTGCAGGGGTTGGAGTTGTTTGCCATAGTATTGTGGATGATTGCGGGAGGGAGGGAAGAGGGTGTTGAAGGGGGATGAAAAGGGAAAAAGGGACTAAAATAGGAGCGAGCGAGGCGGCGGATGGAAGTTTTAATCAAGTTCCATGTAATTAAGAGAGCGGAAATCAAATTGGGCACAATGCTCAAGGTTTAATGGATGGGGCTTAAGCCCTGAAAGGAGAGAGATGGTTTCCGATAAAACGCGAGCGCGGGGTGGCGATGGTGAGTGAGACGAGAGAGGGTTGCGGAGTGTGCGGGCAGGGCGGTGAGGGGTCGGGGGTGAGAAGCAATCTCCGTTTCCCCTGCGCGCGATAATAAAGGGTAGAGGGGTTGTGATGATTCACACGGAGGGTGGCTTTGTCATACGCCCCAAGGGTGGCTTAGTCGCCATATTGGGGATGACGTCACAAACATCAGCACCCCTTTTCCACCCCTCCGCCCACAGCCCCCCCCCCCAGCAGGGCCGTCAACCAAGCCCATCCTCTTCACCCCCCCCGCGGCTACCACCATTTTTGGGGGCAAAAGAATTAATTATGCGATCGGAGCAGCCATTTTGAGGGGTGGCGGAGGGAGGTCTGAGTGAATCTCTCCCTTCGCCGTCTGCCACCCTCCGAAAAGTTGAGAACCCTTACACATTAGGGACGAAGAGCTACCACCTTCCCCCACCCCGCCCCAACACCCACACCCACATCCCCTAACATATCCTTCTCTTCCTGACAGTCTCCAACCAATACAAACTCCCCAGACCCCCACTACCACCATCGCCACCGCCACTGCCAAAACCTCTTCAGCCTTCCTAATCCTCGGACGCAGATGGAACTCCCCAGGCTAATGCTGCACAATTGGAAACCCCTGATTATTTTGTCAAGAGGACGCCGGGGTTTTGGGAGCTAAAAGCGCTGTGCTGCCAACAGTTCCGGATCCTTGACAAGGAGCGGTGAACGACGTTAGTGAAGTTGAGGGGAAAGTGGTTGGTCGTGAGGGAGGGAGGGGTTGCCTGGACCTGTCAACTGTCAACTGCACTCCTCTTGAAGAGAGACAAAGAGAGATTTTCCTTAACGCGTTTGACTGGTCTTTTCCGTTTAAAATTGCATCAGTTTCCGCGGATACTCCTCCCCCCCCCCCCCATACGATAATAGCCAACCTACTTCATAATATGCGTGGCAAGCCATCCCACTACCTCTGCGTGCGGTTGAGCAGTTAAGCCGAATGTGAAAGGCAGCAGCAGAACTTGCACCTTCGATTGGAGGCCATTGTGAAGAATTTCGTCAAACGCTTTTAACAAGTCAAAGCGAACATCAAGGCATGTCTTTTCGTCTTCAATTCCAGTATTACCACTCTGTGTAAACAAATTTGGCAATAACGTCCAGAGTGTTTGGGATTAGGGATGCTTACAGGACTTTGTCCTCAGACCAGCACTTTGAAACGCCTAGTTCAAAGGTCTCCTCAGCAGCCTCATGGAGACTGACTGTGAGCCACATGCCTACGTTGACTACCTGACTGTGCTGATCCGTGCACAGTTGAACTGTCAAATCGAGGCACAACTCCATAGGGTCCTACAAACCATCAACCAACCGTGAGGACGTCAAGCTGTGAGTGGCTGAGGAAACAACCAGTCCATATATACAGAGGAGATGGCGTTTCAGCCAACACCTCTAGCCCATCAAAGGCACTTCCCTCAGCAAGGTTTGCCTTATGACGAGCAATACGCAATGACACTTGGTGTGTGTGTGTGTGTTAAAGTGACACTATCCTCATGCACTTAGGCGTGATAGGCTCCTGCACTGTTGTCTGGGGTAGCCAACTCATAATAAAAGGAGGGTGCTGGCCCGATCCCAGAGAGCTGCACACCTGTGATGTGCAAGGCCCATACAGCATCCACTGAAGCACTCCAAGTGGTCAATGGCCAGTTACTGAGTGCATGGCGGGCAAGTGGAGATTTAAAAGGCAACATCCATCACTTTGCGCTGAACTCTGAACGAACCTAACCTGTGCATTGGATAAATGGCAGGCCAGAATAGAATACTCGTCAAGGGAACGTGTAGTATGAGTTCTTCTCCAACATCTGTGAACCTCTTTGGAGAAAGTGGGTTGAGCATTACTTACAAGACATGGCGACTTCAATGCGCGGCTTCGCTTCTTTTCTCTCAAAGAGCCTCCATTCACGTCCAGGCAAGTCTTGCGTCCAGAATCCACGTGCTGCTCCACTGTAGTTCCTACAACAGTGACCAACGTTGGTGGAAGAGCAATCAATCCTCCCATCTTCGAATGCTACTTCTGGCACGTTATGACAAAAATATCTTGGCAATGTAGATCTTTCCCTTTGAAACCCGCCACTCAAGTACCTAGTTAGATCAGGTGGAAACCATATTAAGTACTTCTTGGGCAACAGCTCTTCACCGGGAGCCCGGCTAAATGACAACCTGCTGTACCTCCACATGTCTGGATTAGGTGGATGAATGAGTGCCCAGGATCTTGCATGATAGCAAAAACACAACCTTGTTTGGCACAGACCGAAGTAGTTGGGGTCCCAGGTGTGTTTGGCCTTTTTCATGTTATGCCATGGGGAAGTTCGATAAAAGCCCATTCAGTCGGCTTCTCCTCCAGACAAAGGGATCAAGTTCAGTTTAACTTCCAACGACAGCGGATTTCACCTGTTGGTTCCTTCCCTCCATATACCTCCTTCTCCAACATACGCAGCTCTTCCCAGATACACTCGTCTCCCAGTGCTCACACGGATATTGGTCTATCAACTCTCGAGCCAGTCACAACTCTACTGACTCTCACACTCTCCCTCTGCTACAGTTTCCCGCTTAACCAGTTCACGTGTATTCAGAGTCCAACTCGTAAATAGCGCCCTTACGAATGTTAACGAATAGTCGTTTTGATAGGGAAACAGACTTGGGTTCGGGGTGGGGAGCGACTCACTGTTTGGAGTAATGAGACTTCGGATCGCTTCTGGGGACTTGATAGAAAGGAAGTTCGGCTTCGTTCTCTCCGTTTTCTACTACCAGCTTCTCTGGGGACGTTTCTTATTGACGACTCCACTCAAAGACGTCGTTTCATTTATTTATACGTCACGGGATTATTTGACAGACATAACTTGATGAGTGTTCACGGCCAACGTTTCTCGGTAATGGGCTCACGACTCAAAGATCCTGTTCCCGAACTCTTCCTTCAACCCAAGTACAAACACTTCACTCTTATTACTTTAATTAGCTCCAAAAAGTAGAAAGGAACGTTGTTCAATCGGTTGAAAGAAAAATCTTTGGAGCTCTCGTCAAATGTTTACGTTTCAGACCATACTGAGTCCGAGAAACCGGCTGAACCAAATCACCTCAAACTTGATATCAAGCCCACAGCTCACCATGAAATGCCAAAATAAAAGTATGAACAAAATCCGCTCAAAACTAACTATAATTATCATAGTGATCAAATGATTTCGATAAATTTTTTTAATGGGCCGCTCAAAATAACACGAAAATGCAGTAAGATTCTCATCCGCGGGAACATGACGAGAGCAACACGATATATCGCTAAACTTTCGACGAAAATCGATTTTACGGCAGTTCGTTCCTCATGAAGCCCACTCAAATGTTTCCAGGATCTTCAGGAAAACTGACGTAGCCCAATCAAGTACTTTGAGACTGTTGGTACTGTTGAATATGGAGTTTATCGAGTTGATTCTATTTATTCATCGACTGTTCGGCCGTTATGGCGGGCGAAGGACCTGATATGACCAGATATTGGGAGCCACTGGCACCAAGAAGAGAAAGAAGAAAACGATCGAGGAGTCATTCTCGATTTGGCCTCTACAGGTCAAGTAAAGCTCGCCTGTATGAGTTCTCGCTTTTCATGTCACAGACGAGGTCCTTTCGGCCGGGAAAACTGTGTCCATAAGGAAATCCTTGAGTGGGTTGCAGCAGGACACTGAAGGAATTGCTGGAGTTGCTACACAGCGTGAACGCCTACCCACTGGACTCAAGTACCTAGCTGGAAGGAATCACAGTTCACGCCCCATGCAACTTTTCCCATGTGGAGGACGGAGGCAAGCCCAACCCTCAGAATCCATGTTTCACACATCTTGAGTGCAGGGAGAACGCTTCTCTGCAATCATTCAGCAGCTCAACCTGCAGCTAACTTAAGTGGCACCCCAGGATGCTTCTGCCCATGGCCATCGACACAACGCCATCAGACAGAGTATCACCAGCCTTGAGGACAAAGTGTTAAATTCGTCGGGATTGTGATTTCAACGTAGGGGTTCCCAAGTAAGGCCGGAGAGGGGTAAGGGCTGCAAGGCTATGGAAAGGTCTTCGAACCACACACGTCTTACTCACGTCAATGCGATCCAAGTTCAATCGGTAGGCTCCAGACCCTCAGCTGGCAGATATGAATGAACTCTGCTGTAAGTATGTAACTTATTGTGCTAATGACACAGTGGGTTTGTGTATGAGAGTAGTGTAACGGGACGAACCAAACCCATCCATTCAGCGGAGGCTCGTCCGGGGTATTTATGCTGACTGGACACCTCAAATGCCCCGATTCGCTCGAGACTTTGCTGCCATCAGTTGTAACCGAGTTGGTTCCCTCCTCGCCGTGTCGTCCGCATTCACTCTCACTCAGTTCCCTGTCTGTGGTGGTAAAACTTCTCCGAATGTAATTGAGAATAAAACTCTGTTCCAATTGCATTCGGCTTGCTATCGTGCTAACTCCCCAACTCTCCTAGTGCGATATCGCTTTCAATATTAATCTTCTCCGTAACAGTAGTATGGATCTAATTTATAGAGTGCTAGATGAGGTGAATGTCAAGTAATCCCGAAAGGGGGCACAAAATCGGATTCAGGGTTGATAGGCCTGGATGGGACCCATGCTTGCTCGAGCCCTGGCTGCTTTTAGGGAGGTTGGGCAAGCCCAAACCCGTCCACACTGACATAAGTTGCCGTAAGTGTGGTCGCACGTCTGAGCAGGCAAGTAACCATTTTTCCCAAAATGTTATAGCAAGGGTGCTCAGCCCACAGTCGGCACAAGGCGCGGCCACGTAAGCTGGGGTGAAGGGATAATGAGATTCCTATCCCTGACGTCTCACTCACGGGCCTTTCAGGTATATCGGTGGTCGAGGGATCACTGGAAGCTGGGTTTTTACTCCTTGCTCTTTTATCGCCCCGGTCAGGCGGATATAAGTTGGGACAGTACTGCCTCCACCAACCACGTACCAGGAACGTACATGCCAACACAATTTTCTGACAAGGATTGTGTTCGCTACTATGAAATAATGGCAGCAAATGGAGCCGCGAGGGTTTGAACGCTGCAATTTTTGGGTAGCTTCAACTTATTTTATACGCGTTATAAAACCGACATCGTATAGTTGGTTTATTGGACTATCTTCCTTATTTTACTGAGAATGACTTCTCTCGTAAGAGTGGGATTTATTGTGGTTTTTTGTTAATCACGCTTAAATTCTTCGACGTATTCAATAGTTTACTGTACCAGTATCGTCACTTCCCAACGGATGGAAATGTCAAATTACGAGTACTGCTATATCGTTTCAACCTCCCACAAACATAATTTTGTCAACACCGTTTTTAAGAAATAAATAAAGGTATGTTGAGGGAGAGAGAGAGAGAGAGAGAGAGATTAAAATTTTTATCTCGTAACCTGGGAGAAGTAGAGCCTTGAGGTACTCTCTTCCCTTCTCCCAGGAGACGCTCACACTTTCCATTATCCTTCTTACACTAAACGGACAGGAGGCCAAAATTGTCTAGTTAATAAGAACGACAAATAAATCAATAAATTAGAAGTTCTTACGCTGAGATAATAATTTGCACTGATTTTGTGCAGAAATGTTTTTTAAAATAAACATATATTTTTAATAATTAATTTTAAATTTTTATTTTTTTTTTCACTTTATTTAACGTATTTATGTAATAATAATTTCTTAAATTTTTTTACAAAACCGTTGGTTTTTTCCCGAGAGAGAGAGAGAGAGAGAGAGAGAGAGAGACAAAAATATTTTTGTCTGGCAGCGGCTGAGCCCGTTTCGCCGGATAAGAGCAGATCATGATCTTTTATTATATTCATTATTAGTTTTATTTTACACAATGTTTGTTGACCCATCTCACCCGATTCAGAATCGAAAACACCAGTAAACCATAGAAACATGACCTCTACAACGGAACAACGAAAACTAAATATTCCAGGCGCTTTGAGGCTATTGGCTATAATTACTGTAATATCACTATATTCGGTCTTGACTCCTGAGACGCAGCATCTAAAAATACTTAGAAAAACGACACGGCGTATTCCCGATATAACTGCAAAAAATTGCGTTTTCGGTTAATTTTTAAAACCATTTTTGGCGCACTACAACCGTGGGTTTCGTCCGATCGGATTGTCGAACAGGAAGACACAACTCAACACCAAATGGGGCTTTTGTACGGATCTTTTAGACCACGTTATTGGTACGAAACAGCCCGAACGTCGGACGGACATTGTAGATTTGGAATCCCGGTGTCTTGAAACGAAATTATCACATTTTGGTGGGGGGGGGGGGGAGTTGTAATACACCTCAACCTCCAGTATAAGTATGGAATGAGGTTAAATTGATTAGACGTGGAGGTATGTATGTATATGAAAATAGCAGAAAATCGCTTGTACTGAGTTATTGTACACACGTTCTCCACAATAAAGTGGAGCGCTTTTCAAATCCAATTCGTCAACACTTTTTACTTTCCGCTACCCCAAAGGGAAAGGAATGTATAGTTATCGGTATAATGGTTTTTCAGATCTTTACGTTTTGAGGCCTCCTGAGTCTAAAAAAACCTAATTTCGGCACGTGGTCCGTGTGTGTGTGTGTGCCTGTAGTTCGATTTGCGGGATTACGGCTGATCCGATTGAGCTGGTTCTTTTGTTGTTCAGTTTGTTATTTTTTGTAGACACCAAAATGAGGTTATGGACGATTTCGGTCGAGTGGAAGGGGGGGTGGGGGACGAAAATGTACCAAATACTATCGTTTTTCGTCTTTCTCTCGAAAACGGCTGTAACGATTTTGATTAAACTTACAAATTACTTTCTACTAATCAATACCTAACTTTTCTACTCCATACATATTTCCATGAAAATACGGTGAACGGAGATATAGGCCTATGAAGCAAAAATAGTTTTTTTACGCTTTTTGGCAAAATGGCTTCAACGATTATCATCAAACTTTCAAGATGTTTTCAAATAGTGAATACCTACGTATTGTTCTTAATAAATGTTCCTCTGACAGTCCATTGAACAGAGATAAAAATCAAAATGTGTCAAACATAACGTTTTTTCGAACATTTCCGTAAACTCCAGGGTGACTTCTTCACCAGATGTGATAAATCCTAATGGAGTGTCTTTTAGCCACCCATACCAATATTTCGTTCTCCATAATTATTTCTGTATATATATGTTGAACGGAGATATAAGCCAAGTTAACTCAGAAAAGGAGATTCGTCGAATATTAATTTATCAGTATTCTAATTTTCTCAAAAATGGCTCTAACGATTTCGATCAACATACGAAGTACTTTCAGCTAACTAGTCCCTACATTCTGTTCTCCATAAATTTTCCTGTAAAAATGCGTTGAACGAAGATATAGCGCCCGCATATGTAGGTTGTGTTCGAACTTAAAGGGATTGCAGAAAGTTGTGTGTTGCTACGCACCGCTCGTTTTGTACATGGCTCGAGAAAGAGAATGGGGCGATTTCCTATCAAAAGGTGAGGAGTTATGTGATAAATATATCAATTAAACCGGAGTTCTTGTTGTTGGAGTCAAGGCGGGAAGAGGGTTTACAACTATTTTTACTTTCCTTGGCTCTACAACGTAGAAAGGAGAGTTATGTAATCGGCTGAAACAACAATTTTGAGTTTTCTTCAGATCTTTACGTTACAGACCCTCCTGAGTCGGAAAAACACTATTTGGGAAAATGGTGTGTGTGTCTGTGAACGATTTTTAGAGAAAACCACCATATCAAAGGACGCCAAAATAAGGGTTTGAACAAAATCCACCTAAAGTTAATTATAGTTATCATAGTGATCAAAACACCAAATATTTTTTTTCTCAAAAATGGCTCTAACGATTTTGATTAAATTTTTTATGTAGATAGCTCTTGATAAGATCATTATACCACCAAAATTCCCATTTGTGGGAAAATTACGAGAGCAGCACAATAAATTATCAAAATTTTCGACGAAAAGCGTTTTTGCCGCGGTTTTTTCCATTTAATCTCCGCTGGAATGTTACTAGAATGTTAAAAAAAAAGTCATGTTGTAGTCCAATTCAATACCTATAGGGTGAGTGTTTCAAAACGCTCATTAGATACATGGGGATCTCTCCAGAAATTCCTGAATTTCAACTACTGCCGTTTCGCTTACTACCAGTTCTAAAAGGTTTTACCCAATAACTCGGCAAAAGTAATTACTATCCTTCTTCCAAAAATTCTTGTTTACAGCCCCATTAATTCTCTGTGTACCAGTTGCTCAATAATGGTCCTGCAATGAGTACGAGCAGCACAATAAGATCTGGAACTGTAAGCGCTACCGCTTCCTGCTGCCGTAAAGCGTTGTTTGACCAAGTTCAAATTAACTGAGTGATAAATGAATTGATTGAATAGAATTAGCCATGTACAATTGACGTAGAGCTAAGGAAAGTTGTGTGTTGCAACGCACCAGATATTTCAATAACGAACATAGTTGGGTACTGATAGGAGGTCGAAATGGATATAACTTCTGTTTTTTGTGGTATGAGAGAAGAACTTTTTACGAAAAGATGGTAAAGACTTTGGCTTCGTCGATAAGGTGTAAATCGTGGGGGTTTAGCGCGAATAACCCTCAAGACGCGCTTGTGCAATATGTTTAGCTTCATCATGACAGTCCGATAGGCTTCATCCCAAATAGAGATTGGATACGGCAGGGTATACTGTGCAAGTGATACGTATTACAATGTCAAACGCTCCTTAGAGACCGGTCGGGGATGACGAACTCATCCTCGACGACCTTCCACGTCGTTTCTTACCCCTGGGCCAGTCTGTTAAACGTCAAAGGGGGGGGGGGACTTCCCGTTCTCCTGTGTGTTCCCACTGACCTCAGTTACCTGTCAACCCCGGACATTTATGAAGTTTGACCACCGCCTCGAACCATTCCGTCAGAATAGCTCTCAGTCAGTTTGACTAACACGCCAGTGAAAAGTGTCACGTCTCCGTTACTCTGAACTGTCTACGCCGTGATCTCAAGTGTATTCACGTGTTCGGCCTACCAATCTGTGTATTTCCGAACATTAGTCCTCTATCGTTCACCAAAGTTCTATCAAGTTCATCCCTTCTCATCTTGCAACTAACACAGACTACCGATCTAACATTTTTCATTATTGGAATAAATTGAGTCGCACATAGAGGTACTCGACGTGCTTAGACCACCTCAGTGATGTATCCAGCACGACGGCTAAGTCTTTGTACGACGAAACATTTACTAGTGCCTGGGCATGCAAAATGCAATTTTAAGGCCTGATCCGGCCAAAGGACCACATTTACCAAAACCGCGTATTGAGTTTTGGAAACTTCGCCCATTGGGCCATTCAATAGGTCACAGTAATAGTTTGAGACGACAAAAAACGATCAAGCCAGTTGACGCCACGGATAGGGAGGGCTGTATCATCCGCACACAGAAAGGGCGTTACCAAATCGAATACGACCCCTGTACGACACCAGAACTCGAACCAGGCAAGACTTGGCCCGTTCATGCCGACAGTTGGCGTACATTCCATAAGAAGGGATCGAAGTATGGCCTTAAACTATCCCTTATCTTATAGCATCCTCATGTTCATGCGCCACGTTGATTGGCCGGATAAACATCGAATTTGAGCTGACAAGGTCTGCCCGTTCTGCGTTCGGACGTCGGTTTGAATTCGGGAATTCCGTGGGTGGCTCCTAACCGCGTTATAGACGCAATTGAACTTCCACCGTGTACGTAGCTCATGTGCTGCGAAAACGTGTTTAAGTCGATTTTCCTCAAATTGTTTGATAATTTGCTGCGCTGCTCTCGTGATTTTCTCGGGGGTGGTAAATTTTTGTAACTGGACATCTGTTTGGAACTGTCCTCACAAAAATTTGTTTTGCCGCTTTTGGAAAGAAAACTGTTGGGTAGAGGCAATTCTTAAGGTCGTTTCGGTGCGCCAATGCACAGACTGTGTACACGGACGCACAGAATGTTTCCTTAAATAGCACTTTGTGCGTAATGACACTCCTCGCTACTTCATTCAGATTTGGGAGGGCGGTAATCCCGAGGTTAAAGTAAATACAGTGAATTGTGGACGTACCAGTTTAGGATTTGAGATCAACTTGTCGTAGTCACGCGATTCGCGTTCCTCGTTGGCATTTTGTGAAAGATCCAAAGGAAGAGCAGAACTATGAAGTGCTGGAAAACTCCTATCGGACTGATGGCAGCTCATCTCATCCTCTGGCAGAATAATAATACGCCCGTATCGATATCAGAGAGAACGAGTGGGGCCCCCTCATTCGAAATCGCTGCTCCGACAAACATCTTTCCCATCCGCTGACTCGAGTTATGCCACGAACCCAACTGGTTTGAAAAGATCTCAGTTATCTTCTTCGACTGACGGATCCTTCTCCTTCACCCTCGATCAACATCCCTTTTGTTGGGCGTCGGGGTAACCATCTTTGTTGCCGTGGGGCACCTTCGGCTGGGAGCCACACACATTTCCCGCCTCCACCTGCTCGTGAACCTCTCCTCCTTTACATGCGTTCTCTGAGTGGTACAGATCTCGCTCGATCCGCCAGTGTTGTCCAATCCCGAGTAGATTTTCAAGAACCTCTTCAGGGCCAACTCTTGAAGAGACGAGCACCTGGAACTCCTTCGGAAAGAACTGCCTTACAAGTAGCGAAATTCCGTGCGAAAGAGCACAATCTAATTTATTCCCGTATTCACGCACTTCTGAGCTCTATCTTTAGACGGCATTAAAACGCAACGAGAAGTGAGTGAGTGATGCACGTGGAACTGAGGCCAGATTTAGATGTGCGGATTTGGAGTGAGAGACCTAGCCAGTGAGCCTGAACATCCATACCCTGAAGCGCACCCTGAAGTCAGCCGTTACGTTTTTAACTATTCAACACGCATACCACTCCAACATTTTTGAGTCAAAAGAAATTATGCTCAAATGTTGAGTAACTTTTTAGAACTTGATTTATAGTTAAAAAAAAACAGACACTGTGCATCAATCGTTACCACGGGATTGTTTTCTCTCGTGTCTTATCTTACCCCTCATTTTGGGGGTTAGTGCCCCTTCAGAATTCTCACCTAAATGTCAACTGCATTCTATTCATTTGCCAAAATGCCTGGTTCGGTGAAACTACCAGAAGTAATGTCCATCTTTACAATTTTTAGAACCGATCGATCATCTCGGGAACACGAACGTCTTTTAGGTTCCCTAGGTTAGGGACCTTTCATACAAATATGTTCCCGAGCGCTGAGTCACTTTGTCTTCAAGCAAAAACCCTCACATCGTTCGTCGTCATGAGGAATCAAAATAAAATATCTGGTGCGTTGCAACACACAACTTTCCTTGGCTCTACAACAATTCACTTTGTACATGGCTAATTCTATTTAATCAATTCATTTATCACTCAGTTAATTTGAATCTTGGTAAAACAACGCATTACGGCAGCAGCAAGCGGTAGCGCTTACAGTTCCAGATTTTTTTGTGCTGCTCGTCCTCATTTCAGGACCATTATTGAGCAATTGGTACACAGAGAATTAATGGAGCTGTAAACAAGAATTTTTGGAAGAAGGATAGTAATTACTTTTGCCGAGTTATTGGGTAAAACCTTTTAGAACTGGTAGTAAGCGAAACGGCAGTAGTTGAAATTCTTGAATTTCTGGAGTGAGCTCCATGTATTCCATGAGCGTTTTTAAACACTCACCCTTTAGGTATTAGATTGGACTACAATACCAATTTTTTTTTTAACATTCTACAAAAATTCCAGCGGAGTTTATAAGGCTAAAACGCTTTTCGTCGAAAATTTTGATAATTTATTGTGCTGCTCTCGTCATTTTCCCACGAATGGAAATTTCATGGTATGATTGTCCTATTGAGATCTATCTATATAAAAAATTTAATCAAAATCGTTAGAGCCGTTTTTGAGAAAAAAAATATTTGGTGTTTGATCACTATGATAACTATAGTTAAATTTCGATGGATTTTGCCCATACCCTTATTTTGGCGTCTCATGGTAACCGGTAGGTTAGACATCATTTTACAGCTGATTTGGTACGGTTGTTTTCTCTAAAAATCGTTCACAGACACACAGACCCACAGACCATTTTCCCAAATAGTGTTTTTCGGACTCAGGAGGGTCTGAAACGTGAAGATCTGAAGAAAACTCAAATTTTTCTTTTTTTCAGCCGATTACATAACTTTCCTTTCTACTTCATAGAGCCAAGGAAAGTAAAAAGGAAACTTCTCTGAATGGAGTGGATGGAAAGGAACCCTTCTGAAGGTCTGGGTTACCCTGGCACGTAGTTGCCTCTGATCTCAATGCAGTTTGGTACGGTTAAATACTTGCGAGGACAAACAAAAAATTAATAATTCTTGCAGAGTCAATGATTGAGAAATCGGGATGAAAGTCGTTCATACGAGTGAAGCGCAGACCGCCAGACGGAGCAAGTAAAATCCGAAGACTCGAGGTTCCATCAAGCGATTAGTGTCGACTTCGTAAGATTTTAGGATCGTAAAGTAAATGGTTACGTCAAAAATGGAGAAGCTGAGTCGAGAAGCTCCTCGCTTGGGTTTCGGTCTCATCCCGTTGTCTGTAAACATGAGCTACTTTTGATGATCGTTCTCGTAATCGCTCTTCACGGTTCCCGCTTTCCTCGATTAATCGAGTAATTTCCGTGTGAAATAAGTTGTTTCGAGCAGCGAGAAGATCGTTCCATGTTTGCCATCAATCACCACGCGGGCTTTCATCGTGTCGTTTAGTTACTATTGATCCTCTGGCTTCGACGTCTATCAAATATCAAATATCGAAACCTGATATGACGACTCACTAAGCGCTACACTTTGAAAGATAAATTCTCGTGATGATCCGTAATTGGGACGAGCGATTCCGGGAATCCGAGAACGGTCTCAAAAGCGAGAGAGACAGAGAGAGAGAGTGAGAGAGCGAGAGGGAGGACAGAGAGCTCTAATTATTCCCGCTGCCGGTTCCCATCTCCACTAATTCACAATTCACTTCGAGTAAGATGGCCCTTCAGCAGCGCCACAACTTAATTACCCAATTACTGCAAGGACTTGGGTTTCAATTGCGATTTGAATGCAGGACTGCGATTCGGAGCAAAAGCTCTTAATTAAAACGGCGGGGTCTGTTTGAATTATTGGGACGTGATCGTCAGGTCGACCGCCGATGGGCATCACGCGACTGTCTCGCCGAAAGGAAACAATTCTGTATCAAAAGGTTTCGCTGACAGACCGGAAACCGACACCCTAAACGTTGACCCATCAAATGAAAGTTGCTTACGACAGTCGTTCGGAACATTCCTTCTGCGTTGAGCGGATACGTGGTCTAAAATCTACACACGCGAAGGAATTGGCTTGTACTTTTGGAATTGACAACGTACAGCTGCTGTGTGTCAATCAATAGTTCAAATTTGGGTCGTGTATTGAGTTCTCGTCGCATCTATTCTCCACACAATGTTGAAAAGTAACGAAAACCGTGTCTACTTCTTCCCAACATCCAACTTCCACTAACAAGTTGACACCGGATGTTTTTAGCAGATTCGCAGTAAGCACGAAGACTGCCATGAGACTTCAAAGCATACAGCTACAAAAATTTGAACAAATTGAAATCCGGATTTGGTTTTGACCTAAATTTATGGAATTCATGGAGCTGAGATACATTTAGTAGTGATATAGACGTATCTGAAACACTAGAAAAATGCTTATTTCGTTCGTTCGAGTCAGATAATTTACCACCATAATGTTATCCTTACTGTTGCCTTTCCATTCTTATTTATTGTTAGTTATTTAACCTAACTCTATTGAGTTGGAGCCGGGGCAGATCTATAGAGGTCTAACAATGACCACCTTGGGGGAGCCACTGCTGAATTCTCACCGATATATTCACCTGAAACCTCCACCCACCCTTCTGGCACTAACTTTTACTTTCCTTCTGCTCTACAAAGTAGAAAGGAGAGTTATGTAATCGGCTGAAACAAACATTATGAGTTTTCTTCAGATCTTTACGTTTCAGACCCTCCTGAGGCCAAAAACACTATTTGGAAAAATGGTCTTTGTGTCTGTGAACGATTTTTAGAGAGAACCACCGTGTTAAATCCACTCAAACTTGATATCTCGCCCGCAGATTACCATGGAACGCCAAAATAAGGGTATGAACAAAATCCACCGAAACTTAACCATAGTTATCATAGTGATCAAAACACCAAATATTTTTTTCTCAAAAACGGCTCTAACGATTTTGATTAAATTTTTTATATTGCTAGCTCCTAATATGGCAACTATACCATAAAATTCCCATCTATGGGAAAATGACGAGAGCAGCACAATAAATTACCAAAACTTTCGACGAAATCGGTTTCAGCGCGGTTTTTAGAGAAAACAACCGTACCAAATACCTATAGAGGCCTCTTTTTACATTCCTTGGCTCTACGAAGTAGACAAGAAAGATATGTGATCGGCTGAAAAAAAAAAAAATTGAGTACTCTTCAGATCGTTACGATTTAGACTCTACTGAATCCGAAAAACACTATTTGGGAAAATGGTCTGTGCGTGTGAACGGCTTTTAGAGAAAACGACCAGACCAAATCAGCTCAAACATGATGTCTAGCCTACACGTTACCATGGGACGCCAAAATAAGGGTTTGGACAAAATCCACCGAAATTTAACTATAGTTATCATAGTGATCAAAACACCAAATTTTTTTTCTCAAAAATGTCTCCAACGATTTTGATTAAATTTTTTATATAGATAGCTCTCAATACGTCAATCATACCATAAAACTCCCATTCGTGGGAAAATGACGAGAGCAGCACAATAAATTATCAAAATTTTCGACGAAAAGCGTTTTTAGCGCGGTTTTTTCCTTTTTAACTCCGCTGGAATGTTAGTAGAATGTTTAAAAAAATTGGTATTGTAGTCCAATCCAATACCTATAGGGTGAGTGTTGAAAAACGCCCATGAAATACATGGGGCTCACTCCAGAAATTCCTGAATTTCAACTACCGCCGTTTCGCTTACTACCAGTTCTAGCGGTTTTACTCGATAACTCTTCAAAAGTTTTTATGCTCTTCAAAACAATCGTGTTCCCGGCCTCATTAATCCCCTGTGCACCAATTGCTCAGTAATGGTTCTGGAATGAGTACGAGCAGCACAATAAAATCTGGAACTGTAAGCGCTACCTTTCCTGCTGCTGTGACGTGTTGTTGGAACAAGTTCAAATTAACTGAGTGATAAATGAATTGATTAAATAGAATTAGCCATGTACAAAGTGAATTGTTGTAGAGCTAAGGAAAGTTGTGTGTTGCAATGCACCAGATATTTCCTTTCATCGTGGTTTAGGGAGGAACCGGCCGAAAATACTGAGATTCAGGTGCGACTGCTGTCATTCTCACCACACTCCAACTCAATTCCACCTTCTCTTCCCTTCCCCATTTCAAATCCAAACATTATTAATTATTTTGTTCAGAAAAACGTAGGAACTTCATTTTTTGAATTTAATATTCGTTAAGCCGCGACTACCACAGCCTCCAAATCATCATGCACAACTCCCCACGATGAATCGTCCATTTCCTCCCTTTGCTCGCACTTATGAAATGTTCAGTTGTCCTCCGATTCGAGCCTGCAGGGACAAAAGAACTGAATGGTTCAGCTCATCAGAGGCGTTGCTGGCCATTTCGGACCAAAAGTGAAGAAGTCGGCTGAGAATGGAGGGGCGGGCGTCTGCATGGCATTCGATCGTGGAGGTTCTATTCGGTCGCGATTCTCATTCTTATTCTGACCTCATACGTTACATTGGCGTCCAACGTGGCAACTGGATTCAATATATCCTGCATGAAGCTGAAGAAAGAAAAACTACAAAGTTTCACTCAGATGAGCGTTTCAGCGCACCACAACTCTTCTGCAGGATTTACTTGATTCAAGTGCTACCATAAGAGATAATTTGATTGATCAAAAGGTCCGTAATTGCCCCTAATATAGTCATTAGTAGAGAAATTTTATTTATTTATTACTCATCATATTAAATTTATTTTGACTAAAATTAAACACAAAGCGGATGTTCGGTTATTCGTGGGCGATAATTGTCAATTGACGGGTTTAAGACACGAACACGAGGCTGCCTGAATTGAGTGCAAATGATTACATAACGGTCTATTATTCTATTGCACAGCAGGATTGTGACCTTTAATAGTTTATCAAAAATGCAGCACAGCTACACCAACAACCCGCAGTAGTAGAGCACTTCCGAGACCCATCTCATTCGATTCAACATCAAAAAATACAAGTAAACCATGCCAAACATGACTGCTACAACGGAATAACGAAAATTGACGTTTTCAAGGAGGCGTAAGGCAAATTGCCAGGATGTGGCGAGTCGACCTGACGGGTGGTTGGAGTGAGACGGGAGGCAACGTAGGATATGAGCGCAGGACGGGTAGAAACGACACCTTTCGCTGTATTGACCCGCGAGTTCCTTCAAGTATTAGAATTCGTCTCACTATAATTACAGTGATTTCCATTTAAGACGCAGTCTTAGACCTCTGAAACCCGCCATATTAGACTCAGCACTGAAAAATACCTTGGAAATGAGACCGCATACGACGCAATTACAATAAAACTTTCAAAACCGTCGTTTTTGGCCATTTTTTCAAAACTTATTTGGTCCATAACAACCATGGGTTTCGTACGATCGAATTGCCGACTAAACGGAATTTTCGTGCGGAACAACGGATTTTTAAGACCACGTTAAAGGCAAAATATGGCCTGGCGAATGGACACTGTAGATTTATGAGAAACATAAATCTGCAGTGTCCAACCAAAACAATGTCGCGTATGTCACGTACTAACAACTCCCAATCAATAGCTATTAACGTCAATCCCCGACGGTTGTGACGGTTTCCTGTTCAAGATTTACCTCTCTTCCGTCCCTTTTCTTCGTTTCGGGTCGTTAATAGACTGCGGCACGAGCGTTGACGACGCGCTCTTTGAGCATTGTGCCCCTTCTCTGGGCAATCAATGTGTAGGAGCTTGAGAATGAGCCAGGTAGTTGGCAGGGCACGCCGGTCGGTAGTCGAGTTAGGGGTTCCCGCATCCCCTTTCAGGTCTTCAAATCAAATCGTCCGTGTCCTGATCCAGGACATCACAATATGACACTTGTCACCACACTCCAACTTCCAAGCTCCTTCGGCTTCACACGTTCGTTTCGACTCGAGCTGCCGCTCTCCAGGAACAAATACGTTTTCTTCGTTGCTTTTGAAGCGACGCGCGACAACCGAACTGTTGTCCTTGCCCTTCCTTGTCCTTGCCTTGTTGAACTTGCCCTTCGGTCGAGTTGACAATGTCATCTCAAAACAAAAAGGACGTAATTACGCTGTCAACGGTCCGCTCACAACTTCCGTCTTCAGCTCGTTTTTCTATATGATATACTTCCCTGTCACAATGGAGGTACCCAGCATGTTGGTCCAACGTACAAGGTGACTGCAGGAAATTGTGCTGTATTTACAAATACATAGGAACTGGCGGCATGGGTCACTTCCCATCGTGCACTTCAGCGTCACAATAGAACTGCTACAATCGAATGCAGACACGCTTCTCATGAGACTGACTGTGAGCCACTCGCGTATGTGGACGAGCCGACTGTGCCGATTCGTGCACAGTTGATCCAACATACTCGCAAGTTACCCGTTGACTTGGCTGTTGAGAGCTTGATAAGTTGAGAGAAAAAAGGAAGCTTTTCACTTTGCGGTGTACGCCCTATAGGCTTCTCCAGCACCACCAGTCCCAAACACAGGTTTTCCTCATTATTTAGGCGATTTATTCAGGCATGATTGGCTACTGCCTCATTGTCTGGGGTAGCAAACTCACAGCTAATCATAGGAAAGTGCAGGCCCAGTTCCAGAGAAATGGGCTTCTGTGGATCACCAAGGCCTACAACGCAGCATCCACTGATCCACTCCATGTGATCACTGGTCAGACCTGTTGACTTGAGTGTATGGTGGACAAGTGGAGAGTAAAAAGGGTGCTCCCCTCGCTCTGGGCTGAAAAACCACTCTTCTGAATGGAAAATGGCCACGCTATATGCATGGGCGATAAATGGGGGTGGGAGGGAAGTGGAGAATCCTTGTCAATGGGACGTGGGTTGAGTCAGACCACAGAACAGGCCAGTTCCTTACTCGGTATAGCAATTTTAATGCTTGGTTCCACTTCATATTTCTCAAAGACTTTCCAACATGCACGTCTTGCGCCTCCAGTGCAGAGAAAACAAGAAGCCACGCGCTGCTCCACTGCAGTTTCTACAACAGTGAACGACGGTAGTTGGGAGGGCAGATGAACTTAGCAGCATTGGCTGCTACTAAGCAAGCCTATTACCATTTTGCCGAGTTCGCTAAGAAGATGATGGGCAACAGCTCTCTACCGGGACACATCCAAACGACCAAATACCTGCCGTACCTCCACAGGTCTGATTGTATTCACATTAGATATTCTTTGATACATTATAAAAAACATCTGTTTCGTAGCACCTTTTTTCGTTCTCACGTTCATTCAGCGATTCTCTTGGCGCTAGCACCTAAGAAAATCTGTTTTTCATTTCGTATATAACAACGTCCTACATGACAGCGGGATGTGGTATTTATTGTGCTGCTCCAATTATGTCACGACCACTATTTAGCAATCAGCCAACAAGTGATCCAAAAGATTGTCCTCGTGATTTTATTGAGAACCTTGGCGTTCATTATTTTGGGTGGATTAATTGGTCAAAAACTGTTAGAAACGGTAATAGATGAAACGATGCAGGGTTGGAATTCTGGTATTTCTGGAGTAGCTCCTATATATCTTATGAGCGTTATCAAACGCTCATCGTATAGGTACTTGATTGGACTCTCACGTCAATACGGTTAACATTTCAGCGGGGTTCACGAAGAAAAACAGCTCTAAAATCGATTTGGCACAAGAGCTTAGTCATAATGTTAAGGAGAGATTACCTGATCGAACATTCCCTGTAAAGTATGAAACTGCTGTCTCTCGATCTTTCAAGACTCATGCAGGAGTGCCACAGGGCAGCGTGCTTGGGCTCTTCTTTTACTCAGTTTACTCACACGGTTCTCCAATAAATTAAGCCATAAAGATTGCCTACTAAATAGAGCAGCCAGTCTCCATGAGTTTCCTGAGAAGACCTTTGAAGAAGGCATTCCAGAGTGCTGGTCCAAGGACTGAGCCCTGTGGGCACCCCTTCTCAATCTTTCTCCGGACGGAGACATGCCTGCTTTCAATCGTAGCAGTTCTGTCTGTCAGGTAACTTCTGACGAGCGCGTACAGTTTGTGGGGGATTCCCCTACCTTTGAGCTCATTAAGCAGCGCTGGCCACCAAAGGTTTTCAAACGCTCCTCTGATGTCAATCAGAACTGCTACGACGTACTTAGCCGGTGCCAGCAGGGAAACACGCCGAATCTCGACAATGACATCCTGCGTGGACGTTCCTTTGGTACACCCATATTGCCTACCTGTGAGGTTGCGGCCAAAGACTCCTTCGAGGACTGCAACATCAAGATTTCTAGTGTTTTGCCTAATATGGAAAGAAGGCTGAGTGGTCTCCATGATCGCGGGTCTGACTGATTGCAGTCGCCTCCCTTTTGAAGACACACGCGCAGACTTCCACTGAGTGGGGAACTGTCCGACCTGCAGACAGTCATTAAATAAATTAAGGAGGCCGCTGGAGATTGTCCGCTCAGCCTTCCGTAGCATATTGCTTTCTATTTTATCTCGCCCAGGAGATTTGTTGGGCTGTAAGGTCGCAAGGGCCCTGCCGAGGTCGCCTGTTGTTCACAATGGGATGTCGGGCTCGTTCTAGAGCTACTTGGTCGTCAGGGAACGCCTTCTCAAGGAGGGTTTCCAGTGAACTTTCGATACTGCAGGCCCAGCCTGACTCATTTTGCATCGCAGCTAAGACCTGCTCTACATTTGCTTTTCTCCGCTTTCACAAAGTTTCGCCAGCCTTGCCGTTTGGCTCGTTTGATGGCGCGGTGGAAGGCCTTCTTCTCTTGGATGAAGGCTGTTCGGAGTGTGGCCAGACCTAAATCGGCCTTGCAACGTAAATGTCTGAAGAGAACTCAAAAAATTGTTTTCAGTCGATTACATAACTTTCCTTTGAACTTTCCTCGACTAAGGTATGACTGGCCCTTTCGTCGCTTTGTTGTCCACGTTTTCGTTATGACGAATCCCACTACGCCCTTTAATCAATATATTTGATTAGATCGATATATTTGACCCACATGTTTTTCGAGAATGTTAACAAATAACGGATTTCTTTTCAACAGCGTCAAGAGCCCAACGAGCCTGAAAAAAGAGCAAATTGTGAATTACCAATATCTTTATTACTCAAAACTTATTCCAAAAGCCTCCAGGATCGCGATAGCTCCCGCAGTAAAACTGCGAGGACCTTGAAAGTACAGTAAATTGTCGTGAAAGACGTACTCAGCATCCTACATTGGTAAATATAATCGAATTACCTGATCATCGCACACGAGGCGTACAAGAAATTTAAATTAATAAGTCGAGTGAGGACGTCCTATAGGATGGAGATGGAACTAGAAATTGAGAGGGCATTGGGTCTGTCCACATACCCGCGAGATCACGATATTGCTGGGTGGAACTTAGTACGACAGGAGGGCATTTACCACTCCTCCACCTCTCCTCAGTTAGAACTGCCAAACTTAAATGAGCTACATCGCTCAGCACTGAGCTTTCAACCGTGATTCGCAGCGATCTGAAAGAATAGCTCCCACGTTGGTAAAGAGGCATTTATCCAGCTTCAAATAAGAGGACGTCAACAGGGGATGTGCGAAGCATACTTAGCTCTCAGGCATTTGTATTGTTATACGAAGGATATCACATTAAGCGCGTCGGGGATTGAGTACGATATCGACCGAGTACAATAATTGGAACAAGGAGTTATATTTCGCAATTACCACCGCAAATAGGAAACCGGGTGGGAGTGAACGCGAGTGTGGGGGACAGGGCGACGCCTCGACGAGACAAATGCTCAATTACAACAGACGACACCGAAGTTTTGAGCAAATTGGCATATTTGAGGGGCCTAGACAGAACAAAAGCTCTGGTCGAGCCTTCCCTAAATCGAAGAGTTGGGTTCGTCCTGGTACATCACTCTGCCCTTGATGAAGCGCCTGTCATCAGGTACTCATGGACACTGTAGTATCTTGTGTGTACTGCAATCAGAGCGTGGCTGTCAACCCAATAAAATGGAACCTACTTTTGAGCAGCAAGAATTTTGATTATAGTTCCAAAAAGACGACCATGTTTTTGTAGTAAGTATGGAATTAACAAATATAAAGTTGATAGAAAAATCAACACGCTCTTCACAATATGGTCCCTGGCGTGCACATCTTCTATGAATCGTATGCCTTCGTTTCACACAGCTGGGAGATTCAGGGTTCAGAGAATTGGTTCATCTGTTGGTGAAAGGCGATTCTCAGTAAGAGGAGTCGAAGCTTCTCCCCTCCTTGGAAGACCCCCGCCATCAAGAATTCCAGGAGAGCTAAGATGCTGTGACTACTTTGCATTGATCAGTAGCATTCTTGGAAATGATTGTGGCGCATGGGATTTAAAAGTGTGTGATGCCTGTGTTGACAATATTCACACGTGTAGGTTGAGTGGCAGCTGGGTGGGAGTGAACGAGAGTGCGAGTGACAAGGCGACGCGAAACAACTGCTCAGTTACGACTGATGACACTGAAGTTTCAAGTGAATCGGAACATTCAAGGGGCCTAGTCAGCTACAAAGACTTTGGACGAGCATTCGCTAAATCGAAGGGTTCGGCTCCCGTACGGTATTGTAAACTTTGAACAAGTTAACTGATTGACTTTGATAACTTCGCCTCGAACATCCAACCTACCGCTTTTAGACCCAATAAACTCTCGTTACGAAGATCGACCAAAGAAGCAATAACAACTTGAAACGGCCGCTCGGACTCTTTTCGGTGCTTTCGGTTTTCGGAAATTCTATTCTTCCGAAGGGAACCAGATGAAAATGAGGATGTGAATGGCTCGACGGCGGGGAATGAAAACGGCGGGTGGTCAAAATCCGTGGCGAGATAAGCATCGAAATCCCTCGACCCCCTTTCGCGTTAACTGCTGCTGCTTGCTCTGGAAGCCGTCGCAATAAAAGGCGGAAAACGCCTCTAACAACGCGGTGGAAACTAACAGTATATCTGCTAAAGAGAGCCGCATTGTGAGGCTCTTACGGCAGAACCCGCCGGGCAAGTGGTGCGGAAGAACTCCATTATTGTTCCCGCACAAAAGAAAAGAGAGGTGGAAAGGGGAAGCGGTGGTGGAATGGCGGGGGAGGGGGGTGGTTGAGGGAGAAGAGAGGGGCTTCCAGTTGAACAGTTGAAAAGTATAAAAGCAAACAGATACATTTAAGAAGAGCCGCTTTATCCCATTACAGACATACGATCTCTTTTCCCTTGAGTTGAGCTCAGCATTCACAAGGATATTTCTCCTTCCCCGAGTAGTTTCAATTCGAAAACACCCACCGCTTTGCCTCGTCTTTCTGTTACCTAAATTCCAGTGACAAACGGGAGAAAAGCGGCGACCTCTTGCCCTTTTTTTTTCTTTTCTTTTTCTCTTCTCTCTGTCTCATTTGAACGAAGCAAAACTCTTCGAAGGCTTTCAGTTGATCGATAGCCGGGGCTTTGTTTCTCGTCTGGGTCGCTCTCACGAGACACGAGTGCACTCGACAGCAAAACTCTGAAAACGGATTTTGTTATCGATGGAAAGCTACTTTTCAACTTAATGAAAGGAAAGGTAGTTGCGAACAAACATTTCAACTGAATCGTATAACACAGAAATAGTTATGACAAGGTAACGCGTACGTTCCGAAATTTTCAACAAAAGCTCATTTACAGTTCCATTCGTTAATAGCGAGTGAGTACGTCACAAATGTTAAATAAAATTGCTGTTAAATAGCAAACGTGCATGCTGGAAGGATTTGACGCAGTCTTTTTTGGATACAGAATAATTATGAGAAGAGCCCTTCCGTGCTTCCACAGGATGAAGACGTAACGTGGATGCCCCGTTGGAGCTCTCATTATCCCTCTGTTTATTAAAGGCAGCTGTAAATACCCATCCGGAACTCCTCCGAAGGGCCTCCTGGCAGTACTTTCCCTAGGAGTTGGAAGAAGGCAAGGCTGATCCTCATTCCAAAAGGCAAATGGAGTTTAAGTTCACTGTTGGCTTGCAGACCCTTGTGTATGCTGGAAACTGCGGGGAATGGGCTGGAAAAGATGTTATTGTCACGTCTCCTGAGTGCCATGAGGTGTGCGACAGCATGGTTTCAGAACAGGATACTCAACCGTCAGAGCAGTCCGAGAAGTGATGGAAGCCATTAAAGCAATTGGGTTATATCCGCCAGTAGGCAAATTATTAAAGTTAACGTACCTGTTAGGTGAGCCCGTCTCCTCTGGCTGGTGAGTTACTGTGGGCAAGCGCTTTCGAAGTAAAGACATCATCGTCTAGCCGTTAAGTCAGTACTACTTAAGTGAGTACTGAGGAAACGGACTCACCTAACAGGTGCGTTAACTTCAGTAAGTGATGGAAGCCTTTGCGACGACACAACGGAGTAACTACTCCTCCCGCAGTTACCTATACAAAGAGAATTCAGAACGTAATGCCGTTTCGTTTCGCGATTTTTGCAGTTTTCCCCCTACAACTCTAGAACTGTGAATGTTGGGCGCAAGAGAGGCTGGGCAGTTTCGTAAGAGTGTGAAAAGCTGAAGAATGAGATGAGTGAAAGCGACGACTGTATTGTCGCAGTGGGGTCCTTGGATGGGTGAACTGGGCTAAGGAGGAGAGCTAAGATCGAGCGAGTGTATCTGGGCGAGAGCTGAGAGTGGAAATGCCCAAGGAAATATGGCAAGTAAGAGTTGGCGGATTAAGATGGTGAAAGGGCTGAGGAAATACCTACTGGAGGAACCCTTCAAAGGAAAATACATTGTCAGCTCAGGTCACAATGTATGTGTTGGCTGGGCTTGAAATGTCAAAGAGCTGATTCATGAGGGCGCTCTTGGATTCCAAATAGCGGCTAAACCAGGAAGTTGGAGAAAGACCCCAAGCTCAGGATCTTCCATTTGGGCCAAGAGCTCTGAACTGGTTCCAAGGGGACCAAACTGAGACCTGTGGATGTACGACAAGTTGTCATTCAGCCAGTCTCCCGGTGAAAACCTGTTGAACATGATTTACGACGCCTAGGTATGACCGCGGAGAATCCGTACCATCTGCGAAGAGTTCTTAATCTGATTTCCCGCCTGATCTAGCTATATACTTTGTTGGCAAATTTCAACAGGAGAGATTCTGTGGCGTATTTGGTCATCGCCTTCTTTCCAAAGTGGTTATAAACTTGCTTAGTATCACTAGAAGCTGGAAGGTTAGGCTGCTCTTCCAACAACCATCGCTTACTGTTGTATAACCTACAGGGGAGCATCGCGTGGTTTCAGGTCTCTCAGAGTCTTTGAGAGCAAAGAAGTGGCGGCATTGAAGTCGCCATGTTCCATAAGCTGGCTCGTCCAGTGGTCAGGCTCAGTCCACTTTCTCCTTAGACATTTTCGGGGAAACTCATACGTTTCACGTTTTGACGACGATTTCCATTTTGCTTGCCATATTTTTAATGCCCATTCATTTAGCTCAGCCAGCTTTTGCTCAGGAGGAAGGTATATACAAAATGAGGCCTAGCGGTCGGGGGGGGGGCACCTTTTTCATTCTCTATTTGTCCACCATGCACTCAACGGGCCAGTGATCACTTGGAGTGGATCAGTGGATGCTGTCTTGTCACAGACGGGGTAGTAGCCTATCACGCCTTGGTAACCTTGCTAATTGCTCGTTGCAAGGGCAGAGCCTCCGGTGGACTGGAGGTGTTGACTGCACTGCCACTTCTTACTTGCTGTTGACTCCTTAGTACTTGACTTGCTTCTCAATGAGCCAGTGCCTACCAAAACGTATTGACGTAATTTTTCCCTTGGGAGGATGAACTGGATTTTTCCTCAGCCACCTGCAGCTTGACGTCCTATCACCATTGAGTGACGGTGGGTTTGGTGGGTTGCCTGTGCACGGATCAGCGCAGTCAGGTCGCCCACATAGTACAAACAGTCTCTTGTACTACTATCGCTTGAGTATTTTCCAAGTCTAATAACCTCTTGCTGTTTGTACGGAAGACAACGAAATTGGGGTGCTCATGTTGAGCGTTAGTTTATTTTCTTACTTTTGTCATTCTAATTCCCGGCAGTACTAAACGTGTTGAGTTATGTTCTAACAGCTTGACATAATCCGAGTGATGACCAGATCGATTAGTTGCTGAAGCGATATGTTGTTGATGTTGCACCGCGCCTGATATTTCTTTTTGGACGGACCCTCTACAAGAAAATGGCACATTGAAGCTCAAGTTCCGAAGTTGATATCGTCACGATCCATGAAAACTCGCTCATCAGGGGGCCTGCACGACTTCTTCATTATGCTTCCTGCGGCTCGACGGTTAAGAAATATCGCCGTTATGATATCGTCTACACCGCGGCGAGGGAACGGTCGTGCGGGGTTCATGAGGAGGCGGCAGAGATGAATGAAAGCGGGTCTCCTTTGAAGTTATTATATCGCACAAGACAAAAATGATATCCCTTTCCCCCTCCACACATATTTCGAAGGGCCCTTCAGTAGCTCCTTCACCTCTTCCACGTCCAGGCGGCTATCAGACTCTGCGATTGACGTGAAGGGAGGGGTCGACGTAGAAGGGTGGAAAAAAATGGCAGCGGAAGGGGTGCATTCAGCGAGGCGTGGCGGCAATGGTCGCCCAAAAGAGCTGCATTGAGCCTGCGAAAGTGCAAAACCTCCATTGGCAGTCAACATCATGCCAAAACAAAGATCTCATCCGCGACTGGGGACCAGATTTTAAGGATTGAAAAAAAACACGTCCAACGTTAATTCAGTTCATTCTGTTGGGTTCGCAGTAAACTATTTGAATTTGACGTACGTGAGGAATTGACTGCCTGAGCTTATTTTTGTTGTGCTGCTACGGATATGGCAATGTATCATTGAGTTGGTGAATTGTATTTTTTCGCTTCGAATTATTTACAATGCATTCTTCCGCATATCTCGAATAGGAAATTGTGTTTCTTGCGGAGCGCATAAGCTGTTAGTGCCGTTTTCGCCGAAACATCACTCATCGTGCGTGATCCAACTGATCACGGCTAGATAAATAAATCTAGGCAAACCTGTTTCGTTCCCACGAGACGCTTAGCCGAGATCACTGTGGAATGCGGTTAGGATAGCTGTGATTAAGCCACTTCGTGACGGCAATGGACTAAGACTAATGTGGTTACAATAAAGTAAGGTAATTGGGCGTCTGTTCGACATCCCGTAGGTGCCCGACCCTCAACAATCCAAATTTGCCTAATTATCGTTTCTAATAATTGTCAGAAGCCTTAGTGGCCGCATTAACCTCCGCCGAAGCTGAAACTGGCGAAGAGTATGACGCGAGCACGCGTACTCAAACTGCAAGAGCTGCAGGGCACACGGGAGAATACACTAACGCACGCGTGTGTGTTATTAGTCAACATTTCCTACCTATCTGCTTTAAAATCCACCCAGTTAAACTGTATGCATTTGTTTAGGTTATATGACGTCTCGTCGTTTTGTCTAAAACTGCTCAATTTCATTCGAACAACAACGTGTTTTCGAGGATCGTAATACTTTGGTTCGCTACAGAATTTGATTTGGTACACCTTGAAGTCGTCGAAACTGCTTTCCATTGCTTTCCATACATTTGGGGCGCCGGGTGAGATGACGATAACCTTACATATTAGCTCTGGTGCGGATTCGTGTGAGTCAGTATGTTGAATCGAAAATAAAAGCAATGAAAATGAAAGAAGTGGACTGTAATAATGTTAAAATGAAATTAACTTTAATTATTCAACGAGAAAATAAATGAAAGGCAGGTTACTTTGAACAAAGAAACAAACAAACTTAAAGTTCTCCTGAATCTGTCGAAATGAAGGGGAGTGATGCACTGTTCAGCGGCAGTAGAACTGGTCACTTTGTCACTGAAGTTATAGTAATTTGGACGAACTCGGCTCCAATCCCACAAAATAATTAAACTGGAAATTTCGGGGCGCGAAGTCGTAATGAGCATAACACGCTGGTAAAGCTCGGTAGCAGTGACGCTGGCGATCCCAAACGGCAGACTGGTTGTGATCAGTGAGGCTGAACCAAAAGGAGATTAGGATTGCTCGAGGTGTAAAGGAGGCTGGCTGGCCAAAGGTTGCTGCAGATTGTTGGAGAAGGCGAGATTATATTGACGCGTGAACATACCGCCCGCCAAAATCTCACTTAGATTTTCAGAGAGAGCATAAACGAGAAGGAAGAGCAACATGTGTAACTACTCATTGGTGTGTGAGGAATCCGTCACTGGTTTGAGTGAAACAACGTTTGCCACTGGCCGACGATATGTACCTGAGCTGGTATGCACTTCCACAACTCTAACAACTCCATCCTTACCGGGATAGGTTTTCGTGATTCTTCCTACTTGCCACTGGGTTGGAGGAAGATGATTGTCTCGGAGAATCACCATGGTCCCAGATGAAATGTTGGGTAGTTGGGCAGTCCATTTTTGTCTCTGCTGGAGCTGATGCAGATAGCCGTTTCTCCACTGTTTCCAAAAATGCTGCACTTGTTGTTGAAGGAGTTTCCATCGACATAATGGACTAGGAACTGCCTTTGACACATCTGGCTCTGGACGGGCAATCAATGGCCTCCCAATTAGGAAATGTCCAGGTGTAAGGTATCCCAAATCTTCTGGATCATTGGAGAGTGGTGAGAGAGGTCGTGAGTTGAGAATGGCTTCTATGCGAATAAAAAGTGTAGAAAGCTCTTCGAAGGTGGCTGGAGTACTCATTACAACCTTTTTCAATATTCCTTTAACACTTTTCACACCAGCCTCCCACAGACCGCCAAAGTGAGGAGCACTTGGAGGGTTGAAAGACCATTGTATCCCAAGAGGTGACAGATGATTTTGAATTTCTCCCTGAACTTCGTCACAACTTATCCACCTATACAAAGTTTTCAACTGGTTACTAGCACCAACAAAGTTCGAGCCACAATCAGAGAAGAGCCGCTCAGGAAGTCCCCTACGCCCTATAAAACGGTCCAAGGCAGCTAAAAAGGTTTTAGTAGTGCAATCACTAACGAGTTCCAAATGCAGTGCCTTGGTGCCCATACATACGAACAAACATAAGTAGGCCTTACTGACACTGGCCTTCCGTTGCTTGGAGAATCTTATCGAAAAAGGTCCAGCATAATCTACACCAACATTTCTAAAGACACCTTCACTGACTCTTGCTGGGGGAAGGTTGCCCATGTATGGAACCGAGGCTCTTTTATTAAATTTGAAGCATATAATGCATCTGTGAACACACTGGCGGACAACTGTGCGAGCCGAAGTGATCCAGTACCGATCCTGCAACATGCCCTGTAAGGAACTGGGTCCTAAGTGGAGGTAGGTGCGGTGTGTGAAATGACATTTACCCGGCAGCAATATGGGGTGCTTAGTTTTGAGCGGTAAATTAGAGGCAAGCAGTCTACCGCCCACCCTGAGAATACCCAGAGTGTCAATGAAGCAATTGAGTTTGCGCAACAAGGGAAGATCATTTCGCAGCTTAGTGTGAGAATTCTCGTAAAAGGCCTCCCATTGAATAATTTTGATTAAAGTCAAGTTAGCATTATGGTATTCAGTCACAGGCTCGACGTTCCTGGACTTTGGACATTGATTCAACGGAATTCTGGACGCTTGATGATTTTTCCACCCAACTAGAACTTTAAGCGCTCTCAGAATGTACGCCATTATACGTAGAAGTTTCCTATAAGAAGAGTAACGACATATCCAATCAGAGAAGTTAGGATGCTTTACTACGTGAAGGTTCACTCCCTCAAGTACCCTTCGCAGTTCGGGCAGATCAGGAGAAACCAACTTGCTTGCTAATTGTGTAGGCCACTCTGGAACAGGTCGAGCTAACCAAGATGGCCCAGCAAACCACAGAGGGTGTACTAAGAATTCTGATGGTAATAGCCCTCTTGATGAGCAGTCTGCAGGATTCTCCAGAGAATATACATGGTACCAATCTTTAATGTCCATGATGCCTGTAATTTTCACTACTCGGTGGGCCACAAAGGTCTTTAGTAAATGGGGAGGAGTTTTTAGCCAACCCAATACCACAGTAGAATCAGTGAACCAGAAAACCTGATCAATGTTCCAAATTTTCAAAAATTCCGCCATAGATGCAAATAACTGACTGAGCAAAAGGGCAGCAAGCAATTCTAGTCTTGGAATTGTTAATGGACGAATAGGGGCAAGACGAGTTTTTGCCTTAAGTAAACTGACTCTCAATTCTCCCCTACTTATAAGACGCATGTAGATAGATGCACTATAACCTTTCATCGAGCCATCACAGAATCCGACAAGTTGGACACTCTCAGAATGGCTCACAGGTAAGTAGCGTGGAATCTTAAGGTTTCTTAAATGGGGTAGTTCATTGACAAACAACGTCCACTGTTGAGCAATCTCTGATGGAACTGGGTCATCCCAATCAACTTGGGTCAACCAACACGTTTGAAGAAGCCCCTTCGCGAAAAACACAACAGGTGCTACGAACCCCAATGGATCATAAATTCGAGCAATGGCTGATAATATTCCTCGCTTAGTAGTTTTTAATGTTGGGGGCGCTATTTCACATCGGAAGGTGTCTTCCAAAGGATCCCACTGAACTCCCAGAATTTTTAAACATCTGTCTTCTTCTGAGCCAAACTGCAACGGACGCGAAGAGGTTGATTCCACTCTTGCCAGGAGTTCGGGGCAATTACTAGACCATTTGCTAAGTGCGAAACCACCCCTCTGCAAAAGTGATATGAGTTGACGCTGGAGCTCTAAAGCTTCAGTTACAGTGGTGCCACCAGTAACAATATCATCGACGAAGATATCGTTAGTCAGTGTGGCAGCCCCCATGGGAAACTCTGTTTTTTCGTCCTCCACAAGTTGTTGGATGGTACGGAGTGCTAAGAAAGGTGAACATGAAAGACCATAAGTGACAGTCTTCAACTCATACTGTTCTAGTGGCCCACCAATGTTATCACGCCAAAGTATATGCTGATAGCATCGATCATCTGATCTTACTAATATCTGTCTGTACATTTTCACGATATCGGCAGTAAAAACAATCGGATGGCAACGGAAACGGAGAATAATCTGAGCAATGTCTTTTTGTAGCTTGGGGCCTGTAAACAGGTGGTCATTGAGAGAACCATTTGGGGTCTTACAGGATCCATCAAATACAACACGAATTTTAGGGATCCGATTTTCAGTTTTCCACACTCCATGGTGTGGAATGATACATTTTCCTGGCCTCCGAGTCAATTCCATGTGATCAGAGGAGAGGTATTCGTGTATGAAATCTTTGTATGCTTTACTAAACTCAGATGGTTTAGCAAGCTTCGTCTCTAAATTGTAGAAACGCTTCGTGGCTATTGCTACAGAAGCCCTTAAATCAGGGGTAGGATGGGTTTTGAACGGCAATGCAACCACATACCGCCCGGATTCAGTACGATATACGGTGTCTCAGTAAAATTGTTCGCATATCCTCTCGTCATCATTCGTTATAACTGGGGTCTCGACCTCTTCAACTGACCAAAATTGGGTCATTAAATCGTGCAGATTCGAGGTTTGTGTGACGAGATGCGCGCTAGGTCTGTGTGAAGTGCCCTTTCTACCAGCCACCAAGTACCCAAAAGCTGTAGGAGTCAGTTTGGGCATGTTATCCATAATAGTGATAGGTTCGCCGCGGAGTACGTCATAAAAGAGATCACAGCCTAACAAAAAATCTCCACAGGGGATGTGTCGTTGAATGATGGGTCAGCGATAAATGGGAATTTTTTACTGCATCTACGAATGTGGTTGATAATTTAGTGTGCGGTAAAGGGTCAGTAATTTTTCCACTACTAGAGCAACAGTATAAAAATCCTCAGTTGATGTTCTGATAACACATTCAGCACTGCCTTGAATGTGGCATAAAGGAGAGGACCCTAAACCAGTAACACTAGCACAGAAGGATTTCACGCTCAACCCAAGACGTGAGCAGCAGGCTGTTGTGATGAAAGACACCCGCTACCTCCATCGATCACAGCTCGGACTGAACGAAGAACCCTGTTAGAGTCCAACATGCTTACTATGGCAGTTCCTAGGAAAGCGTGGGGTCGTGGAGACCTTCCAAATAGACAAGGATGGCCCTCTCCACATGGTCCATTACCACTAGCCGGAGTACCTGAAGTGCAGGGCTCCTGCCTTGTGGTAGTCTCTTGATCTCCCTTAGTCGGGTGGTCAGCAGAAGGCGGCAAATGTAACCAAGTGCTGTGGCGTTTGTGGCAATGAAAACAGACCACTGAGCTTGAACACCTTTGAGTTTTATGGGCCCCAGAGAGACAGTTTTGCATCCAGGCCAACCCTTTAGACAATTGAATCTCTCAATCGGGGATAAACGGAGAAATTGTTCACATTTTAGAAGAGCGTGTGAATTGTGACAAATAGGGCAAGCAGATGGTTTATCCTTCCTCTCCTTCATGACTGCAGATGATTCGCCTAATTTTGAAGATCTACTGACGAACAATGACCTGTTAGATTTACTCTTTAGGGCAATGTGGATTTGAAAACTGTGACTGGAAAGTACGTGAGGAGAGGTGAATTCCAATGTGCGGCACTCCTCCCTCACAAATTTAACCAAATCTGTGAAGTTCGGAATTTCAGTAGCCACAAATTTCCGCTCGAACTCAAGTCTCGTATTAGCATCCAAGCATCGTATGGCTAAGGCAAAAAAAATAAATTCTTCAGAATTGGAGATGGCCAATTGCCTATAAGCTGCTACACTTTCACAAATAGTGGACAGAAATGTTTGAAGTGATGAGACGGAGGGTTTTCCTGAATACGGTTTAAAGTCTAACAGTTTGTTCAAGTAGTGATGAGCCAATAACCGCTTGTTGTTAAAGTGATCGTAGATGACCCTCCAAGCATGATCATAATGACCCTCTTGGACCGGGATGTCTTTGATCAATGAAAGTGCACAACCTCTCAAAGAAGATACCAAATAATGGAATTTTTCTATTTTAGAAATTTCTTCATCTTCGTGAACTAATGTATTAAACGATTCTCGAAACAACGGCTATGAACTAAATCTCCATCAAACTGTGGTATGGTGATTTTTGGTAACCGGGTTTCATATTGGAATATGATGAACTGGTTGATTTTCCACTTACACCTCACTGGGGCGAGGACCGGTACTAGACCCCCGAGCTCAATGCTTCGTTAATTGAGAGGCATTCATAATAGTAACGGTCAGCATCTGACTGTAATTTTACCTTCTCGCCAGGAAATTGATCAATTTTGAAATGACGAGCAAAAAGATCAATACTAGCCTCCCAATGTTTATTGAAATTATCATAATGACTTTTCGCTTCTTTGAACATACCATTGAAAAGGACAACTTTAGGTGGCTCAGTGCGCGCCACCTTTCCCTGCTGATAGATGTCTCTTAATTTCGAAACCAATGTACGCATTTTCATTAATGATGCAATGTTAAGGATGTCAAATTCACTCTCCTGAGCAGCTCTTTTCTCCTTTCCATCAGGCATGGTTAATAAGTATATGAAAGGAGAAACAGCGAAACTAGCGAAATCTTTGGCCCTATGGCTCACAAATACAACTACAGCAAATACAAATACTATAGAGAACACGAAAAGAAACAATAACCCACTGTGAAGCAGCAACGATGAATTTGAAGCTATCAAACACAATTGTAACTTTAAAATAAATCGCTAAATTTCACAATAATGATTCACGTAGATCACCACGCCTTATAGGCTCACCTTTATCGTCCGTTCAACAAAATTGAGAGAGAATAGCTACACTTCAGAGCTAACTCGATAGCAAGACAATGTTAAGCTTTAAATGTGAATTATGAATTTACGCTCCAATGCTACTAAAGCTCGAAAATCCTGCCCGGAGTAACCAAATGTTGAATCGAAAATAAAAGCAATGAAAATGAAAGAAGTGGACTGTAATAATGTTAAAATGAAATTAACTTTAATTATTCAACGAGAAAATAAATGAAAGGCAGGTTACTTTGAACAAAGAAACAAACAAACTTAAAGTTCTCCTGAATCTGTCGAAATGAAGGGGAGTGATGCACTGTTCAGCGGCAGTAGAACTGGTCACTTTGTCACTGAAGTTATAGTAATTTGGACGAACTCGGCTCCAATCCCACAAAATAATTAAACTGGAAATTTCGGGGCGTGAAGTCGTAATGAGCATAACACGCTGGTAAAGCTCGGTAGCAGTGACGCTGGCGATCCCAAACGGCAGACTGGTTGTGATCAGTGAGGCTGAACCAAAAGGAGATTAGGATTGCTCGAGGTGTAAAGGAGGCTGGCTGGCCAAAGGTTGCTGCAGATTGTTGGAGAAGGCGAGATTATATTGACGCGTGAACAAGTAAGTTGAAATGAAAAGCTTCTCTAGGCCGATGTTTCACCCCCCAAACAAGCTACAAGCAGACATTATTCCAGCTTCAATGCTTCAAGATCCATCACAGTCAAATTCACATAATAATCCAACTATCGCAACTCTATGTCTCTCTCATTATAGATGATTGATATATATAAAAGGGCTGTCAGAAAAAATACGTAAATCTTTCACAAATCAAATCCGTCGTAAAATAGCGCATAAAAATAAAAAGATCCTCAACAACATGGTGTATTCAAACAAAATCTATAACTCCAACCCAAAACTGCAGCTGCATCGTGTACTCCATACCATGTGGCTATTTTACTAAACTGTATGCTCAGCACAAAACGCCGTGAGCTTATTGACCTCGGGAGGGAACTCCCGCTCCCTGGCCCTTACGGGAAAGCCATTGTTCCCCAAAGATCTTCGTCCTCTACCCCTTTTTGTTAGCTATGGAAATTCCACCTCTTCAGTTAATTCCAATTAATGACGGATTTCCCCTTTGTCTGGACATGCCAAAGTATCATTTCCTTCTCTCTTTTCACATTCCTCTTCACGACAGACAACTCCTCCCAAACTCAGTCTCCTACGAAGTCTCGCGAAAGTTGATCGTCTCCAGTTCTCCTAACACACAGTCATCTAACTGCTCTCGCGATACAGCCGTCTCCCAATTCTTTCAACTGACACTTTTTTCACCTCTCATCCACGTCTAATTCGGATTTCTCTTTCCTTCCCCGTACAACCAGTTTCACGCCTTCAGAAGCCTCCTTGTTCGCACTTCTTCTTGTACATCTAAGTCTCCAAATCTAGCGATAAACCAACTCATCAATTACAAGTTCGTGCTCAACTAAAACCCATCTCCGAGATTCTTTCAAGTCTATCCTAATCGAAACACCGTATGTATAGGACACAAAGCAAATACACGATTTTTATAATTAGGGACCACAAATCTGACATCAACCCGTTTCACACATACACACACTGCATGTTGGCCGAACACTCAATCAATGACGGACATACGTTTGATTTTGACGGTTCAAGATTCTTGACAGGGAAAGCCATCACACGAAACGTAAAATAAACGAAATAATAAGTAAATCTGCAACAATTACACTTAACTTGTTTCTTTTATTTCTTCCTAGAAAAAATAATGATTCCATGTTTTGTCATACTTTATGTTTTTTCTTATCTCTTCACTGTGATGTTCTTTACTCATAACCTCCTTAAAACTTTCCACACCAGTCCAATCTGTTGTTTACTAATAAGCACTTTGTACTACGGAGTACTTCTCTCCGAATGTCATTATTTTAAGCAATCATAAGCAATTCTCCGAGGTATGTTTTTCAACAATAATTCGTTCCAATGCGTCTCTATGAGTTGCTTATAATTTATTGTAACTTAATTGCCTGTTGTGATATCCTAATGATGCTTAATAAATTTGGCGAAACGTCGGCCTAGAAATGCTTTTCATTTTATCCTGACCAATCTCAACAATCCACACCAGAGTTAACTTCTGCAGTCAAGAACGATCCCATATCGCAATTATACTTACATATTGGATTATCATCGTAGTCGAAAAGCAACTGCAGTAACTCCGCACGTGAAACTACATCTTTGTTTATTATAATTATTATTCAAAATCATACGTAAATTATTCACAATAATTATGAATAGAACAGTCAACGGAGCACAATAAGTGCCAGGATATGGTAAGGAAAGATAAAAGCTAACCGGAGTTGAGGTTGACGGTGGATCAGGGCTAGTGCTTAACCCGATCTGATGAAACCCGTTTTTGTGGACGGGTTTTGGTTTATTATTCATGAAAAATCTTTTACGACCCCCCCCCACCCCTCCCCCATTTGATACTTAACGTTTCAAGACATCGGGATTCCAAATCTGCAATGTCCGTCCGCCGTCCAGGCAGTTTTGTACCTTTAACGTAGTCTAAAAAAGTCGTTCTTTCGCACAAATATTCCAATTGGTATCTAGTTGTGTTAATCTGCTCGGCAATCCGATTGCCGAAGCCCATGGTTGTTAAGGTCGGAAAACGGTTAACAAAAAACGGCATTTTCGCAAATACGCCGCGTTCGGTATCGTTTTCTATGTATTTTTAGATGCTGGATCGAATGGAACAATACCTAGAGTTCTACAATGCTTCAATAGTGAAATCACAGTAAATATAATGAGTCAAAGTCTAGTAATTGAAAGAACTCGCAGGACACCACTCGCCAGCTCGACTCGCCACATCAAGCCAATTGCCTACAGGCGCATGGAATTTCCCTGAAGTGGTTTTTCCATCTTTTCCCTCTCTTCCTTTTTCAGATTCCTCTCCGCGGCGGACAACTCCTCCCAAATTAATTTACCAACAAACTCTCGCGAAAGTCACTCGTCTCCCTGTGCTCACACAATTTTTCCTTTATTTATTCTCGGCCCACACAGTTCGCTCTGCTCCTCCAATACAGTTTCCCGCGCCAGTTCATGCATATTCCGAGTCGTCCCCTTGTGTCGTCCCCTCACGCTCACCAAATTTCTTTATTTCGATCTTCAACTCTCGCCCTCTCGTGCGCCCAACACTCATTGCAGCAGCATTTGAACAGGGGGTACGTAGAAGAAAAAATTGGTTTTTTGATCACTATGATAACTATAGTTAGTTTTCAACCGATTTTAGTCTACCCCGTCATTTTGATGTCTCAGTATAGTTTGAAGGTAAATTAGAAATCTTTGGTGTCACTGTCATTCACCTCAGTATCAGGCACGTGGACACATACCGCGACCGTGTTCCCAAATGATCTTTGTCTCCCTTGAAATGTAAAGATCTGAAGCTGAAAATCTTTTTCTCCGCCAATCGCATAACTTTCGTTCTTACTACGTGGGGCTACGTAAAGTAATGAAAATGAAAATTAATAATCGGTTCATCCGTTCTCCCGCTAAGTTGGAACGCGTAGATCACGAGCGGAAATTAGGTTTCCCTGACTCACAAGTCCTCAAAAGTGAAAGATTTGATGGAAAATTGCCTTAGTGTTGAACTGATTTTAATACTTTTCTCCCATTTTGGGTCGTAGGAAGTAACGTAACTTTCCTTTCTACGTCGTAAAGCTAAGGGAAGTAGAAATGAAAATTCTGTCGTTTTATTTGTGATAAATACTTCGTTCTCTTTGTTTGTAGAAATGACGGTGCCGTCAAACTACATCCGAATTTTTCAAATTAATTTCAGTATGATGTGCAGGAAGAGCGAGGAATTGGAGACCGGTTGACTCACGTTGGGTGGTCGTGTGGAACGGCAACGCTTATAGCAAACATTTGGAGTCTGTCCTCCCCCGGAAACTAATGATCGTTCGCTTTGACTGCAAATGAGTGAAATGATCGATTAGATTCTGTCCAGTTCAAGAGCAGCTTTGTTCAACGAAATGTCAACAACGACATCATCCGCGACTGTAATTAAGGGTTGAAGAGGGAGAAATATTATTATGAAGTTCATGTTAACTGCACTGGGAAGCTTTGACGTCAGCTCAGGGCAGTGCGCGTAGTCTTGAGAGAGCGAATGTGAAATTGGTTCGTAAATTGGATTTCAGTCGAGGGATTGAGACGTTTATAATGAACGTTTTCGGAAGGACCTCTCTTTGATCTGATGTTGATTGTTGTATTCGCTTGCTCCAGCCCTCTGATTGCTAGAGATTTCGTACAATGAAATGCCGATGATGTCAGTCTCCCGGAAAATAATTACTTACTCCGTATTTACTGCAGTACGAAATTACAACGTTGACCGCGAACTATTGACATAGTCCGGTTGTGAGGGAGAGCGAGAGTTAAGGGACTTCTACCATTTGATTTTAATATGATAATTCCGATAGACATAAAGGACCTCGAGAGGGTAACTCGCGCTATTCGAAGAGGGCGAGAGCCAATTTGCTAATGCACAAGCTGCAGCCCACGCGATTGAGGGTGCAACATACCGCACGGTATTATCGACAGTACGCGAAATGCGAAGTTGCAATGCGATGCCTCAAGTACCGGCCTTTCAAGCCAACTAACCTGCTCCCAGTACTGTTTCTCCCTTTTCTCTCCCCCTTCGACGTCCCACGGGAAGCCTTCCCTCAAATGCCCCTCGCGGATACAGAGAATTATACTCGATATGATCCGGGTGGGATCAGTCACAAAGGGAATACCTCATCAAACGCTTCTTTCCCAACTGATCCCCTCGGAGTATCTTCTAACAGAAAAGCGGAGGAACATCGGCGATCACGTTTCCCTTCCACCATTATCCGCATTAAAGAGACTCCATCCACTTCATTTAGAGAGCTTATCTGCGTACTCAGATTCAACTCCCTTTGGTTGAAGTACCGTGTTACGCTCGCACTGACCCCACAACGCATCTAAGACCCCCCCTCTCCGCCAACATTAAACGACTTACACGAACGAACCTCATTGCCTTCCACTGCCCGATTTCTATTTCTTATACGAACATTTTAGTTCTCTGATTCCTAGTTACATTCGGTCGAGCAGCTTAGTAGGCAAACATCGTGCCCCTTCCCACGGCAAATTACGTGTCGGGATGCAAAGGAAAAGCTATGAATTGAATCCACGCCTCAGAACAAGTGGTAGGCGAGCTAGACAGGGCTAAGTTATACTGAAAGAAACTAGTAAATGACTAGAGGTTCGTGAGAGAGTTCAGAGCATTCAAGCAAGAGGGAGATTGAGTGTGCACACGACAGGTCGCTGGATTGTAGAACGTGCTGTGAGCACTTACGAGAGAGAAGTGGCTGCGTGAGGTCTGAGGAAGATTGGTCGTTAGCCGGTGGGGTAAGTGAAGGGTGAGAAGTGAGATAACGGGAGGAGGGTTACAGGAAAGCCCGCTGTACTATCGACAAAGCTCAAATGTAGGACAGTACGTTGTCAGCCCCGAACATACTAATCCTTGTGTTCAGCCAGTCTCGGAGCTTTAAAAGAAAGTTGATAGACAGGGTTCGTTTCAGCGGCTGTAAATGAAACAGGACAGGAGTCAGAACAGTTCGAGTCTAACAGTGGCCATTTTGTAACGACTGAACCGGTTTCCTGAGGGTGAGAAAAGTTATGTTACGAGCAGTTTCAAATCATGGGTGATGAGAGGATCGCATTTTCCTCAAAATCGTATCTTTTGCCAATCAACACCTACGTTTTGATCTCAATAAAACTTAAATGAGGTAAGCAGGGAAAAGTTGTTTTCTCGTTTTTGCAAAATCGGCGGTGAGAATGGAGATGCTGCTCAAAGGATGCCTTCGGCATGCGTGTTATTCACTATAAATACTACCATGGATGTTTTAGGTGTTTTTCAAAGTAATTGAGATGCACAATGGCAATTAGACACGGCAGGATAGGGTCGCGAACTGAAGAGTCTTGGTCTCCCAATACGAAACTGCCATAAGCAGAGTCAATAGGAGGGGAGAACATAAACAACCCCGTTCTCATTAAAGTAATTGCCGCATTTGATTTGATCGGTATGACGGAGTGTTTTATATTTGTCGTAGCTCCATCCTCCAATACCCTCAGAAACGGCTCAAACGATTTCAATCAAACTTACGGGGTACTCTAAACTAACTAGCCCCTACATTTTGTTCTCCGTAAATGTTTCCGTAGAAATGCTTTGAGCAAAGATACAGAGCTCGTCAAATTTACGGGGGTTGCGGAAAGTTGTGTGTTGCTACACACTTGGTTTTTGGTCAGCAAAATCTTTGTTACAACCCCCCCCCCCCCTGATAATTTGATACTTTACGTTTCAAGACATCGGGATTCTAAATCTGCAATGTCCGCCCGCCGTTAATTCCATTCTTTTGCACAGAAATCCCATTTAGCGCCTAGTTGTGCCCGCCATCTCGACCCATGGTTGTTATGGGTAAAAAATGGTTAAAAAAATTAACAAAACGCAGTTTAATTCGCAAATACGCTGTGTTTGGTATCGCTTTCAAGGTTTTTCGAATAGAATGAGTATCAGACGTACACAACTGCGTATAGTGAAATTACAGCAATTATAGTGAGCCAAAGTCTACTAATTGAAAGAACTCGCGGGAACTACAGCGGAAGTAAACGATTCGTCGTTCGTACTCCTTCTCTCCCGTTTCATCAAAACCACTCGCCCGCTCGACTCGCAACGTCAGGGCAATTGCCTACAAGCGCTTACAGGCGACTGGAATATTTAGTTCTCGTCATTACATTGTTCCGATGCTGAATCGAATGGGATGGGTCTTGGAGAAAGGTCAAGCTGTTCATGAGAATAATAAACCGTTGTGTAATAATTTGCAGCGTACGGAATTGTACAACCACACCCGATTGTCCTCAGAAAATGTTGACTTTTCCGCTCGGACGTCATATCGCTGATTTGCGCCGACAGCGACGTTGCTAAAGGACTTCCGGTACGCTTCTTGCAGTTTCTACCTCGGCAGTTCTACATACCATGCTGTGGAGGTCCAAGTGTTCAGGGAACAATTCTGCAGGTACAGTTGGGGTTGTGCCAACTTCAACGTGGCAGGTGAAAATCCGGATGGTCGGTGTTCAGGTGTTCGACAAGCTAAACGAGCCAACGTCAAGTGGTCGTCCCAGTATCGCTTGTGTACCGCCCAAGGAACAGCGCTATCGAGAGGAAGGATTGTTCCTGAGCACCAACATTCTTCCCTTAGAGAGAAGGCTTCGTTAACCATACCACCGGCACGGGGGCTGTAGTTAGATAACGTACCAGCGAGTGGCCCAAATACGGCGCAAGCGGAAACGGCCGCCGAGCCTTCCACCAAAACTCGAGGTTTCACTCCATTTCTGTCCCCCGAGGAAGCAGGTCTTCCTCAGTATTGTTTCCACAGTTCTTCTTTCCAAGTCTCCCAGCGCCCTCCCTCCCTTCTCAAACGCTTAACACCTTCGCACCTTTCCCAATTATTTATTATCGTTAATCCTCCGACCTCTCAGTTTCGGCCACATCGAGGCCTTACACTTGAATAGAATCTCACCAAGCCTATGGTTAAAACGCTCGACTGTACCATCACTTTGTGGTAGCAATGCTGAGGTCCCAGTCTTGTTTGTCTCAGCAGGTACTTCTGATTCCTTCCTGAAAGTTGCTTCCTTGATCGCTGAGGATCGTCCGAGAAACTCCATTCTTCGTTCAACGGTTTCAGCACGCTTGTCAGGCACAGCATTCTCTTGTTGATCAGGAAAGAGGGCCCAACGAGTCAATAGCCCCTCGGTCAAATGGAGTGCCAACTGTGTAAGTTCGCAGCCGAGACTATTGCACGCTTGGCATTCCCAATGGTATTCCTGCTGTGTGGGTTTCATCGTGCGGTTTGTGTCAGTGTCGTAAACTGTGGGTTATGTCCGGCACCATATTTCGACCGGTGCATTTCCCGTGACCCACTGAACCTTTCTTCCTTCGCTGCAGGGTACAATTTCTTGCCACCATGCCTCTGGAGTTAAGCCTCCGCCTTTATCCACTCCTTTATTCTCTTTAGCTCTTCATCCTTGTTTTGATCCTCTGCAAACATCATCCGCTCGCTGTACGTCTTTCTCTTCCTGACGTGCGCAATAACGACAGCCTTGTGGAAACGCGGTCCTCCAGGCAGTCCATCAGCGTTTCTGTGTGCGACCCCCTTACGATGTTCAATGACGACGTTGAAAGTTGCCAGCGTATCTAGCCATCGAGCCAGTTCACCGTCTGACTGCTTACAATTTCTGAGTCACTGAAGAAAAGCACGGTTTGCTCTCAGCGTGATGGGTAATTCCATGACGAAAGTGCTCCGGTGCAGCCTTCGCTCCTAAGAGTTCCTTCCTCGTGACGCAATGATTCCGTTCAGGGTGGGACAATCATCGACTCAAGAATGCAATGGCTTTCTTCTCTTCCCTCTGTGGCCCATAAACTGTCTTCTGCCAGATCGTTGAAAAGAGCATGGATGATGCTTTTTGGTGGATGATGTCCACCTCATCGGTACGCCACACGTACCAAATATCAAAAATGTAAACTTTTCGGAATTCCTGCACTGGAACCACATTCTGTTTCCCGCACTTATTCCTAAGCCAAGATACGCCAAAAATTTGGATTTACCGAACGACGAGTTACCAATTCTTTTTAAATTTCCTCTAGGAAACGGCTGTAACGATTTCGTGCTAACTAACAAGCTGCATTCAGCTATTACATACATTTCCTCCCGCGTACACGTTTTCGTTGAAATGCCAGCAACATGATTTACAGCCGCCTGAATCCGATTAGCAAATGATTCCGATTACGACAAAGCTCTGTTGTGGCCGTAGAGCACGAGAAAGGTATCTCAAACGATAAGGCAATAAATCAGTGGGACCTTTATCAACATTTTCATCGATGCTGCTCTGTGGATATGCAGTCACAAAAAGTATAGTTTGATCTCACACTTATTCTGAAAGTGTGCGCGTCGCTTTCGTGGATGATGTCCACCTCATCGGTACGCATTCGGCCGCTGTGGACAGATTCATTGTGCTTTGTGATGTTAAAGGCTGCATTTCAATCAGGAGACATGTGGTTTAATCGAATCGCGGCGAAATGAGTTTTTTGTCTTCTGCCCTGGTCCTGACAATGGGTGCCCTCGACTTGGGACCGATCATGTCTCCTTAGTGCCTGTGGTTAGTCTTCAAGGTCTTACTGAAGCTGCAGCAGGGGCGGCATTCTACAATAACGAACTTCTATGCCTTTGGCTCTTTCAACCAAAACGAATTTTCCGTTTTATGCTTTTCTGTGTGTATGCGTTGAACCAAGACACAGCTGACATGCGAGTGTGGGGAAAGTTGTATAGCCCTTCGCTCCAGGTTTTTGTAACTGATAACTTGTGATATTTCGGAACGCACAGCAGAAATACGGAATCACCTCGAATCGACCTCAAATACAATTAATTGCAATTGATTAAATTAAATTAATTTCTATCGCATTATCGATTCACCAGACAAATGTACATTTCTTTATGGTTTACAGCAATATCCGCCGACCATCGAAGCTCAAGGGAAATACCACTAGCTCTCGTGACAGCTGTCAATCAAGTTCCAGCCAACCGGTTTCAAGCACTGTCCTAATGGACAGGATCATTAGCACTAACGTCCATTGTTATACCCCAATTATCACGTCCTTTCGTATTTCACTTCTCGAATGTACCATACGGTGCGATATACGCTCTGGTGCCACGAAACCCCATTTCAACGATAGAACTTTGAAGAGCGTTTAAGTAGGAGCTGCATTGCTCAGTTTGCCCCGACCAATTAAGCAGGAGGTGTGCAGAGGGGAAGAAGAGAAGGCTGTTCCACTCCACAGGTCTGTTCCTTTATCACAACGACTGTTCCTCAACGCTCGTAAGACTCCATGTATGTTGGAGCCACGAAATAAAAACAGTATCGAGAGCGACACATCTCACAACATTCCTTAGCATTAGATACATTCACTAGTTTACGTGGACTTAACGACTGATTCAATTTATTATTTGTTCAGTTCATGTAAACTTGGTAAAACATCACTTCACGATGGCAGAAAGGATAGCTCTTACATATCCGGAATTTATATTCCGTAGTTGAAATTCCGGCATTTCTGGAGTGGACTTATGGAATTATTAAAGAAATATCGTACAGGTAGTCGATTGGACTACGACTCAATTTTTTTTAAGGATTCAATTACATTTGTGAAAAGTTAAAGAGAAATACGTAGCAAATTATTACGCAATGGTTTATTATTCTCACGAACAGCTTGACGTAGTCTCACACACCCGAGATTCGTCCCATTCGATTCAGCATCGAAAAATACCCGTATACGATACGAAACATGACCTGACTACAACGGAACGACAAAAAGGTCATTTTCTAGGCGACACAAAGCGATTGGTGGGATGTGACGAGACGAACTGACGGGTGGTAGCGAGAAGAAACCAGCTCAGGCCGGGGAGTAACGATAACTTTCGCTATTGCCCCGGGAGTGCCTTCAAGTAGTAGAATTTGCCTCACTATATTTACTATGATCTCACTGTTGTCCATCTAGACGCGTTCTTCCACCTCCGGAGACACGACCTCAGCATCGAAAAATACCTTGGAAACAATCCAAACACGTATTTGTAATAAAACTGCGAAAGTACCTTTTTTGGATTATTTTTTAAACCATTTCCATTCCAACGAAATACCAAGTAGAGGCCAAATGGAATTATTGTGCGAAAGAAAGGACTTTTTAGACAGCGTGAAAGACAAACAGTGGCCTGGACGGATATGGAATGCCTTGAAACGTTAAGTGTCAAATTTACGGGGGAGTGGCGGACGGGGACGGAGGGTGTTTGAAAACTATGTCCTGAGTGTGGAAACATAAGTGTATTACACAGAAAGAATAACGAACCGAAGCATAATGAAGGGGCTAACTGTCGAAAATAGATTTGCACTACGAGGGAAGCAGTGAAGTGAGCAATTGCAATTATAGTTGGTCAAAGAGGAGGGCACGTTGAACGAGCTTCAAGGTAGAGAAATCCCCCACTACCTGTACCTGCTCGTCAGAAGTTACCTGATAGACTGCTACAATCCAATGCAGGCATGTCTTCGTCCAGAGAAAAGTTGAGAAGGGGTGCCTACGGGCTTCAGTCCTTGGACCAACAATCTGAGACGCCTTCGTGGATGGTCTTTTCAGGAGGCTCATGGGGAACAGAACGACGAAAACTAAATATTCCATGAGCCCATAGGCATTTAGGTTCGAATACGAGGGAAAACCCTCGACCACTGCGATATCTGCGGGACCCCATTTCTGGGTTGCTGAGGGATCTGTGGACTACTTTGCATCTCCCCCAGCGTCCTGCCGGGGCATACATCTTGCGTGGACCTTAGCCACGGTGCAACAGCTATCGCCACGGGCTGTGCATCCTCGCAGTACCATTTTGGAAAAAACATCTTCAAGGCGAGGATGGTTGCTATCCCGCCCAGATTTTGCATCCAAACTTGCGGCTTTGGGAACCTTCGCCTTAGAAGAGCTTAGACTGGTACGCAAGGGCCCTCCCCCGTCCATCCACAGTTTGACAGAGGTGTCCCCTAGGAAGTGGTATATACCACCCCAGGATCAACCTGCTTCCATCCACTACTCACCAACCCCCTCACACACTCTCCCACCCACACCCACTAAATAACATCCATTCTTCCTCATGCTCACATTAACCCACATTCCATACAAACAATAAATTACATTATTACCACACCCTGTCATGCATCACATTCACACTTGCCGGATGGGGGCATTGACGTTCTGATGTAGGGGTGTGCTGAGGCAGTGGATCTCTCGGCCCTAACCTGCCTCCCCCTCATCAGGTAAAAGGAAAAATCGGGATCTGGGACAGGGACTACCTCTAGCGAACCCACGACCACTGCGATATCTGCAGGACCCCGTTACCCCACCTGGCGTGGGCCTACCCTTGCTGCACCAGCTTGCGCCGTGGGCTGTGCACCTCTGCAGTACCGTTTCGGAAAAAATATCCCTCAAGGCTAGAACGGTCGCTGGGGGCAATTAGCACGACGCGACCAGTGGTGGTTTTAATGAGACCAGGAGGAAGATGTACAAATCATCAAACGATTACTTTGGCTGTATGGTCCCGCAAGTTTTTTGAATTAGTAGTAGACTTTGAACTATTAGTAGACTCACTGTAATTACTCTGGTTTCACTATTTTCGGCCTAGACGCAGTCGTATATCTCTTAGCCTCATTCTATTCGACTTAGTACCTAAAAACAGTTAGAAAACGATACCGAACTCGATGAATTTGCGATAAAACTGCCAAAATGCCGTTTTTTCGTGATTTTTGTAACTCTTTTTTGCAAATGACATCCATTGCCTTCGTTGGATCGGATTGCCAAGCACGCAGGAACAACTAAATAGCAAATATGATTTTTGTGCGAATTAAGGGTTTTTGAGGGCAAAAGGGCGGGTTTTTGAAGCATAAAACAGCCCGGCCCGCAAGGCAGACGAACATTGGAGATTTGGAATCCTGATATCTTGAAACTTAAAGTATACAATTTTGAGAACAGGGGGGGAGGATGAATATAAGTTAACACCTAATGAACAATGGGCGCCTTTGTCTCAATCGAACGTCGCGATCGTCGCATCCGACTCAGAGGACATTAACCTGCTGACTTCGCTGATCTCGCCTGCCTCAGCAGCTTCGTCGCAGAAACGAACAGTGCATCCTTTGTTAAGAAAACTTATAAAAGCCCCCTGAAACAATGGGGAGCAGCTTCATTCCGATCCCGTCCCCTTTAACGTAACGCTGCCCGTGTTGAACTTGTATTTTGTACTAAAGTAATAAAAGTCATTTTAAAAACTTAAAAATCAACCCCTACTTATAATTGGCGCAGTCGGTAGGACGTCTTCCCCGAAGTATTGCACTTACGTTACGTCCTCAACGTTTTAGGAAGACCCTACACCCCCCCTGAAGAGCTCGAACGATTCTCAACACGGCAGAACGGGATCACAGGAAAGACGCCCGCTCGAGCCTCAGACGTGGCAGTCAACCACGACCTTACGCAGTTCCTAGACGATATGCTCACTCCTACTGTAAGTACAGAACCAACAGTTAACCCGCTTCGATTCAGTATCGCCTAATTTGCCTGAGCAACCTATGACGTCTGACTCTCAGACTAGCGACAATACTTCTAACTCTGAAATAAATTCGCAACCTTCAGCAATGACAGCTCCGATAATAATGTCATCCGAACAACTGGCCTATCTGATTGATCAATTAAAACCTCAACGTACAAACCACGAAACTAAAAATCGACAGATGTCATTTCGACGCAATCCCCGAATACCGAGGAGAACCCGAATTATTAGCCAGATTTTTAGAACAAAGCGAATATTTAATCGAATCATTTTTCGACCAAGCTAATCCGGAAAATCCGAAGAATAAAGTATTACTCAATAATATATTGTCTAAATCAAGGGAGAAGCCGCGAAGGAAATTTGCACCGAACCAATCGAAGATTGGGTGAACTAAAAAACCTGTTATTAGCAACTTTTGAGATCAGCGCGATGTGGAAACCTCTAATTTTAGAGTTAGGAAATTTAAGCAATATTCATCCGAGACGGTTCTTCAATTTTACCAGAGAGTAAAAACGCTAACGAACGTTCTACTATCCAAAATGAAAACGATACGAGATTTACGTACGAAACACTAAAATTAATTGATAGCGTGGCATTAAGAAGCCTCTTGTACGGAATGCAAGAAGACGTAGGTCTACTCCCCTTATGACAAAAGCTCCTAAAGACCCTAAAAAGAAGCTCTAAAAATGCTGAATAACGAATATCAGTTACCAGCAAATAGGAGAATGTCTCCAAAAACCGGGACAAAGGCCGACAACTTCTCAAGGTCCACCAAACCACAAAGTATACCAAACCGTGAAGAAGCCACCATTCGCTAGAAACCAAACGTTCGGAGAAAAACCTCATTTCTCGAAGAACCAAACCTCTGGAGAGAAACAATTCCCAGACCGCAACAAACAACTCCCAACACAAATTGGGGAAGAAATAATGGACAACATTTCCAATCTCGCCCTAATAATTATTACCCCAAAGAATAACGCCCCAACGCAAAGAACATCTGCTCCATTTATTCCGCATCATCTGCGAACGCGCGACCAAATGAGCTATCAAACTACTATGAATCATGAATTGGCGAAATGCAGCCGCAACTAACGAAGAGACTAATCATTTTTAGACGGAGGCCAAGAAACCCTCCCGGATCAACTTAATGCATCTCGAAAATCCCAAGAACTTCCTTATATCACCACACATAAAAACTTGAAAATTTTGGTCGATACAGGAAGTTCCAACAGTTTCATTAATTCCAACTTAGCAAACGGACTGTATGCAGACTCTTTGAAAAACGAAAAATTCATAGTACGAACTCGCACGGCGAAACGGTCGAAACCAATGTTTGATAATTAAAAGCTGAATTATTTCCTCGCACGAATAAACTGTGCAAATTCCATGTGTCTCGATTTCCACGAACATTTTGATATGCTAATCGTTAGATAATTTAAAACAATTAAATGCTACTGTCGAACTAGTAAAGAATAACTTGGTAATAAACGGCGTGACAGTTCCCATTCAGTATTATCAAATCCCTCAAATCGAAGAGGAAAGAGAATTTGAAATAGAACCCCGTTCGCAACAAATTCAACTACACCTCACAGACCTCAAACAAGGAACAGTTGCCATCAAATATGCAAAGCTCGGGAACATTGAGATCCCTGAGTGCCTTGTCGATGTACACGACAACAAAGCATATTGCATCGCAATTAACCAAGGGTTAGAGAGGAGGAAAATAACAGTAAAAAGTTTAAAAGGAACATTACGATGTAATACCCGAAAATTATTTCAAGAAAAGTAAGAAAAGTGGATACTTTAGGAACCGCAGAAACAAGAAAACCCAACAATATGAAACTAGGCGAAATAATGAAAACGTACGGCTAAACCACTTAAACCAAGAGGAAAAAACAGCAATAGAAAAACTAATCCACGAATTCCTCTGATATCTTCTACGACGAGAACGAAAGCTAAGTTCCACGAATGCTACTCAACATGCCATCCGCACGAAAACCGAAATACCAGTGTATACTAAATCCTATCGTTACCCAGAAATTTATAAAACGGAAGTCAAAAACCAAGTCCAAAAATTGCTAGACGATGATATTATTCAACCATCTTCCAGCCCTTACAACCACTCCTTGTGGTTGGTTCCGAAGAAACCAGACGCCTCGGGCAAGCGAAAATTTAGATTGGTACTGACTACCGAAAATTAAACGAACAGATAATAGACGACAAATATGATCTTCCGAACATAGAAGACATATTGTCAAAGCTGAAATTGCAACTATTTTACAACTCGATTTAGTATCTGGATTTCATCAAGTGGAAATGGAAGAATCGAGCATCCCCAAAACAGCTTCAGTACGGAAAACGGTAAATGGAATTTAAACGAATGCCGTTCGGTTTAAAGAACGCCTCCCGCAACATTTCAAAGGCTAATGGATAATAATTGCCTAAGAGGGCTACAAAACGAGATTTGCTCCGTCTATATGACGATATAATTATTTTCAGTACCAGCCTCCAAGAACACATAGTCAGGCTTAAAAAGATTTTCGAAAGACTAAGATCCGCGAAATTAAAAATCCAACTTGATAAGACGGAATTCTTACGAAAAGAAATCGCTTATTTAGGACACGTAGTGACTCTGAAGGATTGGAAGCCCAATCCTGATAAAGTGAAAGCGATAAATGACTATCCTGTGCCGACTACTGTGAAAGAGCTACGGAAATATCTCGGTTTTGTCAGCTTTTATCGTCGATATTGCAAGGACCTTGCGAAAGTAATCAAGCCGATGACGAAAGGATTAAAAAAGGGAGAAAGAATCGACCCTCCGATAAGGCCTACATTCAAAGTTTCAATGACAGCAAAGCGCTGTTGACGAACGACCCTCTTTAAAAATACCCCGACTTTACGAAGCAGTTTATCGTAACAGTCGACGCCTCCGCCTTTGCACAATGCGCAGTCTTAAGTCAGAAATTCGATAACGCTGTACTTCCCATAGCTTACGCCAGCAGAACTCTCAACGACACCGAACAAAAATTGTCGACTATCGAGAGAGAACTTCGCATGCGTATGGGCGACAAAACACTTTCGACCTTATATTTACGGACGGAAATTCATCCTCGAGACAGATCATCAACCGTTAATTTGGTTAAATTCATTAAAAGACGTCAACAGTAAACTTTTCGATGGAAATTGAAGTTAGAAGAATTCTGACTTTGACATCAGATATAAGAAAGGAACCAAAAATCTTAACGCAGATTTTCTATCGCGAATTGAACATCACGCAAGCGAATTAAATCGCGTAAAAGACGATGATTCTCTGTCTATGATAGCTCAACAAGACGAATCCGAAGACTGCAAAGAAACCATACATTCCATGATCGAAGGCAACACAGTTACACAAATTCCAATCAGAGAAACCGCCGTAAACCATTGTAAAACCAAATCATTGTAGACATAGGGAAACAATTAGTCACTGATGTCAATATTGAGAAACTATTTGAAGATAAGTGCAGAATAACGGTTAAGTTTCCAGAAACGAATTTTAAAGAAGAAGTGGTCAATTTCGTTATGACTTACGTAGAACCAAAGAGATCCTATGGGATCTATTTCGAAAAAGATTTATACGAACAATTTGCCAATATTCTAATGGACAAATTCAAATTCCTCTGAAATTAAAATGATCCGACACAAACAGAAATTGCTCGATGTAATGAATCCTGAAGAGCAAAATGAAATAATATCACACCAACACTGCAAAGAAAAGGTTTCACAGAGGAATAGATGAAACCTATAAATCCACATAAAAAGACAATATTACTGGCCACATCAAAGAAACAATAACACATTTCATCAACACATGTGAGCTTTGTGTAAAATGTAAATATGACAGACATCCACTCAACTTAAAACTCAACATTACGGAAACACCGACAAAACCATTAGAGATCTTTTACATAGACACTCTCACACTGGAAAACAAAATACCTAACGATAATAGATAAGTTTTCGAAGTATGCTCAAGCGTACTTTCTCAAAAATTCAACAAACATAGAAATATCTAAAAACTGTTGAAATTTATATCACACCACGGAATCCAAACAAAATTGTCATGGATAACGGAAACGAGTTTAATTCCTCGCTCATCCGCGAATTCCTAAAAAGTGCAAGGTATAGCATTCCATTATACTAGTACTCAAAACCCAAATTGAATTCCCTATCGAACGTTTCCATTCAACGTTAATTGAAATCGTACGACTCATGTCAGAAAGTGTCGAGTACAGATCGTCCAGCATAAAAGAAAAAGTAAAATATGCCATCATCCAATGCCAGTATTCACTCCAGCACAAATCTTACGCCTCACGAAGTCATGAATGGTCATTTAGAATCTAACAACCCGATACCGACGGAGATAGAATCCGGTATTGCTAACCTTTACGTAGAAGAACACAAAAATAAAGTTCAAAAATTATACCAAATCATAGCAGAAAAACAAGAAGAACAAAAAAACAAAAATAATTGACCATAGGAACAAAAATAAGGAAGAAATGCCTGATCTACCTTCCGAAATATTTAGAAAACTAAACAAATACAGTGTAAAAACAAAAAGAAAATATAATAAAGAGACCGTCGAGAATGTCGACGTCCCGCGGAAAACAGCAGAAATACTCCCAAGACATTTTAACACTAAAACAAAAATACACGCCTCTAATATTAAACGACCACGAAAACTCCCTTCCGAAGACTCTGAAGAAAAAGAAACACTAATAAAGGACACACCCGCCAAATTCGGAATTAACCTTACACCCGCAGAATTCGGAAACCCTCAAAGACAAAGAATGGATCAATGATAACATAATAAACTATTATATGGAACTTATTAACGAACGAAGTGAAAAGAACCTAACCTTCCGCGAGTATACGCGTTTAACACCTTCTTGTACGTCTCATACCAGTGCGGTTACGAACGAGTGAAAAATTATACCCGAAAACCGATATCTTCGACAAAGATATTGTCCTAATTCCAATACACGAAAACAACCACTGGCGCCTAATCGCCATAAAATAAAAGATAAAATTATAAGCTATTATGATTCGCTAGGTTACGAAGGAATCGCAATCCCAATAAAATTTTAAATATCACAGACGAATTATACCACAAAAAGAAGCTACAATTAAACTCTCAAGAATGGCGACTAGACCAAGTTCAATTACTCTAAACAAACAAACGGTATGATTGTGGAGTCTTTGTATGCAAATACGCAGATTACCTCGCGCAAAACAAATTCCCGCAATAACTCAAAAGGATATACCCCACTTTAGAATTTCCTTGATTGAAGATGAAATTAAATCCCAAACACTTCAAAACTAACTGAGTATTCATTCTGATTTCAGGTTCTTAACCCCCGCCCTTAGGAGCTTCATATTTACCAGGCTACAGGAATCAGGTGGTTCAATACCAATAAGATTAGGACCCGCCTACGTAGAAACAAATGAACACCTACTGACACACTACTATGACTTACGAATACTCAAGACAACCTTCGAAAGTCTGAAACAAAGCTTCGAGACACTCACATCGAAACACCACTCTACATCCCAAACGTCAATGAATTATTATAACATGATACGTGTCACCCTGTCAAACATACAAGACAAGTTATCCAATATAGACACACATCACACGAACAGAACGAAGAGAGGTTTAATAAACGGACTAGGATCCATTATTAAAATCATTACTGGAAATCTAGACGATGAAGATCGTAGAAAAATACGACGAGTTGATAGAAAACCTCACAAATAAACTCTCTGCGACTAACACACGTAGCAACACACAGCACATTGTCATTCAAAATTTAATCCAAAGATATAACGACACATTAAACACCTTGAATTACAATAACCGTCAAATACAGAAACAATTAAACGCCAAATTCACGCGAAATAAAATATCGCGCATCTCAGAGGTAGCTTCGCAACTCCTCATCAACATGAACATGCTACTCGCCCAAATCAGAGAAATAGAAACCTCACTAACGTTTTGCAAATTAGGAGTATTACACCGCAGGATAATACCGGCGAAAGATTTCTCCAATGAAATCTCTAGAGTTTTTGAAATAAGTCCGAAGAACGCAAAACTAATCAAATTCAACCACACTTTGGAATACGAAGTCAATTCGAAACTTTTATGTGCCTTGAAAACGACCACATATTGTATCTGATAAAAATTCCAATGTACGAAGATCTGGGACTATCCCTATTCTCTGTTAATCCAGTACCAGTATTGTATAACGATAACTATGTAACCCTAGATGTAAGACGGAAACTATTATTGCTTGATAATACTAACAGAATAACCTTTTCGCTTACGAAGGAGTGCTATAAAACCCTTATAATGAATATTTTTGTACTAACGATAACTTAAGCACGGAACCAGCAGATTGCGAACAAAACATTTTAAATTCAATTCAATTGCAATTTGCACTCTAATCAGATTAAACATCCCCAATACTATTTATACGTTCGTTCCCTAATACGGACTTAATTCTCATTACCGCTCCTACGACAACAACTACTGTTATGACCATTGAGTCAGGAACAGAACGCATTAGAAAACTTAATGGAACGTGGCTTATTCAAACGAAAGGTCAAACAATTTACGTTAATAATCACGTCATTCAAAGCTCTTCTAGCACTAACGCGATGCCAAGAATCCTCCCAAGTCCGTATGGACCTGTCCAACTTCGAATTAACCCAACAACAATTTTCACTACGCGATTTCGACACCCTTTCGAACTCGATGCTGATTGGCCCTTTAACGTCGTCGGCCTTCCAGCCAGACCAAAACTTATCCTACAGTCTGAGTCCAATTTATTGTATATTAGTGGCCGCGATGTTAACTATTTTTATCTTCGAGATCCGACGGCGAAAAAGGTTCATCTCGTCAAATCCCACGGATTCTAATTCTCCTTTCCCGTTACAGATCGATATGACGTCACTGCAAACACCGTCTTCTGTGTGTCAACTCTTCGACAGGTTCACCCCATAAGCCGAATCTCGGGTGGGAGGAGTTAACACCTAATGAACAATGGGCGGCTTCGTCTCAATCGCACGTCCCGATCGGCGCTTCCGCCCCAGAGGACATTAACCTGCTGACTTCGCTGATCTCGCCTGCCTCAGCAGCTTCGTCGCAGAAACGAACAGTGCATCCTTTGTTAAGAAAACTTATAAAAGCCCCCTGAAACAATGGGGAGCAGCTTCATTCCGATCCCGTCCCCTTTAACGTAACGCTGCCCGTGTTGAACTTGTATTTTGTACTAAAGTAATAAAAGTCATTTTTAAAAACTTAAAAATCAACCCCCTACTTATAATTTATATTTGGTTATTTATTGCGCTACTTTCGTCATTTGCCCACTGATGAGAAGTTCTTGGTATTTCCATGTTACTCATTACAAGTTTGTTCACTGTGATAACTACAGATAGTTTTGAGCGGAAATTACTCATACCATCATTTCGGCGTCCCGTGGTTACCCGCGAGATAGATATCACGTCTGGGGTGATTTCGTTCAGCCGTTTTCTCTCAATCGCATCCTTAGACACACACGCAAACCGTATTCTCAAATAGTGTTTTTCGGACTCAGTAGGATCTGAATCGTAAAGACCTGAAGAGAACTCGACTGGTTTTTTTCAGCCTAGTACATAACTTTTCTTCCTACTTCGTAGAGCAAAACAGAACTAACAGTCAGTTAGTTCGTCTTGGTCTTTACATAGGAATACCAACGGCCAGGCGATGATGTCTTCACATCGAAAGCGCTCGTCCACAGTATCTCACCAGTCAGAGGAGACGGACTCACCTAACTGGCCCGTTAACCTCACAAAAGACCATTCCCTTGTGACAAGTCACACGTTTAGCCAGTTTGATTCACCAGCCGGGTCCGAGTTAGGAGGTTTAGGGTTGACGAACGCATTTATCATAACTTTGTGCGTTCGTACATTTTCGTTTGGTCGGGGCTCAGGCGACAGCCACGGATGTTTAAAATTTCATCTAGTAGTCACTAGCACTTGAATTTCGTTATCGTGCCTAAGATCCGTATAACCGTGCGTTCAACGATACAGCGCCCGTGTATATATAACAGACAGTCGAATTCACGGGGCTTTCGGAAAGTCACGTTGCTGCGTACCAAATAGTTTTTAGTAAATTGCCCCCCAGTTTGTTTCCGTAAAATTTCTTTTAAAAAGCCTGGTTTGGTGCGATGGCGGATCCACAGAATTGATTCGGGTGGGGGTTGGTGGAAAAGTGAAGTGGCGTAAACCATTAATGAATTGCCCAAGGGAGGAAGAGTGGGCTCAGGGTTCGCCGCGTATGCAATTGAGTGTCACGAGTGCGTTGCCGAATTGCGTTTCAAGAGATCAGGCGCCGAGCTCATCTCCCCCAACCGGCAAAACGCTTCCTCGTGACTGCTTCCCATGCGTTCTTCCTATTAGCGACAATGACGCAACAGTGCTGCAATACGTACGGCGGAAGCTTTGGCTGATTATGCAGAAGAAAGCGTGCCGAAGAAATAATTCTTAGAGACTCCCAGAGTTACTTGAATAACATCAGTCGCGTTGCACGCCCTTTTCATTTGCCCTTCGTCGGAGCAGCGAAGCGTCAATTGGCTTACGAATATACTAATTAGCAGCAGTTCGATTGATCTGGATTCGTAGCCACGAAGGTCGTGACGGCAGTAGCGCCCATAATAATCGCGATCGTCTTGGATATAGCTGATGTCGATAACATCGAGGACAATCTATGGATTCATGTTTTTCTCGTACAATGCGCGACTTCCTCCACCATTTTGTACTTTTATCTATGAAATAAGAACAAGAGCTACGTAACCGTTGGAAAAAAAACTTCCCCTCAGATCATTCATGTTTCAAAGGGTATCTGAGAACGCGCAGAATCAAATCTACCCAATGTTTATTTTCGACGACCTAAAGCGTAAAGAAAGTATCGTAAGTCAAAATTTGGGTTTTCTTCAGATCTTTGATTTTTGAGGCATATTGAATCCAAAAAACTGCAAATTATTACTCAACGGTGTACTATTCTCATGAACAGCTTAACCTAGTATTACTGCTCCGAGACCCATGCCATTCGATTCAGCATCGAAAAATACCAGTAAACCATACGAAACATGACCTGACCACAATGGAACTACGAAAACTAATTATTCCCCCGGCGTCAGGCGCTGGTAAGCGCCTGCAGGCAATTGGCACTACGTTGCGAGTCGAGCGGACGGGGGGTTTTGATGAGACACGGGAGGGAGGGAGTACTAACGACCAAACGTTGACTTCCGCTGTAGTTCCCGCGAGTTCTTTCAATTAGTTGACTTTGGCCCACTATAATTACTGTAATTTCACTATACGCAGTTGTACACGTCTGATACTCATTCCATTCAATCCAGGGTGTAAATACCTTGAAAACGATACGAAACTCGGCTTATTTGCGAATTATACTGCGTTTTGTTAATTTTTTGTAACCATTTTTTGTCCATAACAACCATGGGCTTCTTGCGATCGGATTACCGATTTGGCGGGCACATCTAGATACCAAATGGGATTTTTCTGCAAAAGAACGGATTTTTCAGACCACGTTAACGGCGCAAAACGGCCCAGACGGCGGACAGACATTGCAGATTTGGAATCGCCATGCCTTGAAACGTAAAGTATCAAATTTTGAGGGGGGGGGGGGGGTGTAAAAAGTTCATTCTGAATAATTCACCTATGTGGTCTGGAAAATTTATTTACAACACTCCCCCCCCCCCCATCCCACAAAATTTTATACATAACGTTTCAACGCATCGGAATTCCAAAATCTACAATGTTCGTCCGCCCTCCACCTTCCAGACCAAAAAATTCTTTAAAGCAATTGGGTCATATTTACAGACCACCCTATACAAAAAAGACTTAGATTCTACAATTGACAGATTATTCAAGACGTTCCATTCACCTCTAGGAGGTTTCCCCTGAGGTACATGACCTCCTCCCTCCACCCTTCCCCAACGCTTTATCATCCCGTTCACCTTTCTCTTCGTATATGAAGACTACGACCAACTGACTGACTCCAGTACTGACTTAACGGCCAGACGATGATGTCTTTACATCGAGAGTGCTTGCCCACAGTATAGCACCAGCCAGAGGAGACGGACTCACCTAACAGGTACGTTAACTTTAGTAAAAAAGTCTTTCTTTTGCCCGAAAATCCCATTTGGTATCGTCTAGTCGGCCTGATCGGCAATCTCGAACGAAGCCCATGGTTGTTAAGAGCCAAAAATGTTTTTAAAACCTCACAAGAAAAAGCTTTTGGTAGTTTTATCGCAAAAACGCGTTTGGTCTCGTAATCTAGGTATTCTTCGATGCTGGGACGAATGGAACGAGTCGAGACCGAAAACAGTAAAATTACGGTAATTATAGTGAGCCAAAGTATACTAATTGTACAGCAAAAGTAATCGTTTCATCATTTGTACTTCCCACCCGTCTCATTAAAACCACCCACTGGGTCGACTCGCAATGTCGTGCCAATTGCCTCGAGGCACTGTGGCGGGAAATATAGCTGAATGGGCTGCTGTATCCTGGGGGAGGAGGCAGGGTTTTGGCCGTCATGGAAGGTTTGGTGGGATACGGCTGTGGGTTGTGCGTGATTACGTGTGTTGTGTTCGTGTTATGGTAGAGAAGACCCTGGGGGAGGAATTTATTATTGCGATTTCGCTGTTTTTGGTCTAGACCCAGTTGTACACCTCTGAGAATTGCTTCATAAATTAACAGTGAAAATAACTAGAAAACGATACCGAACACGGCGTATTTTGACCTATGATGGGCCAGGAAGAAGGTCGCGCATAGGCGTACGAAACGTCGTGCATAGACTCCACAGCTGTGTCTCACACCCAGCTACTCAAATTGCAGAGTAGGCAAGTCGTACCGGGTGCAACGCAGAGTGATCACATGTTTATTGACTTTGCCATTGCAGATGACAACATTCTCTGCTAAGCCACCTGTGAAAAGCGATTCTGCACCAAAAATGCTGACTACTGAAATGATGCTACTGGCTTCTGTAGGGTACTGTAAGGTGAAATGTGTGCTGCAGAAACCGACCTAATGGTGCAAGCTACCACATCTGAAGATGTGGACAGCAAAGTGGACATACTTCTCACAGCACTGCATTCTGCTGGGCTCTCTGTACTTGGGCAACAGAAGCACAGGGCAGTCGAAGTCCCATGGTGGACTGACGAACTTAATCCCCTCAAGCAAAGTGTAAATAGAGCCAGAAGGTTGTACCAAAACACTCGTGACCCTGATGCCAGAGCAACACTCCGAACTGCCTTCATCCAAGAGAAGAAGGCCGTCCACCGCGCCATCAAACGAACCAAACGGCAAGGCTGGCGAAATTTTGTGGAAGCAGAGAGCTCTGAGAACCCCTTGGGCAGACATTACAAGTCCTCCATAGAAAAAGCAAACGTAGAGCAGGTCTTAGCAGCGATGCAAAATGAGTCAGGCTGGGGCCTCGGTATTAAAAGTCCACAGGGAGCCCTCCTTGAGAAGGCGTTCCCTGACAACCAAGTAGCTCGAGATACTGACGGCCAGAGGGCAGCAAGGTAGCTGATCATGGACCATCTGAACGAGCCGGACATGCAATTGTGGACGACAAAGGCAATACGGGTGTACCAAAGGAAGGTCCACCCAGGATGTCATTGTCGAAATTCGCCATATTTCCCTGCTGGCACTGGCTATGTACGCCGTAGTAGTTCTGCCTCAACCTTTGGTGGCCAGTGCTTCTCAACAACCTTAAAGGTAGAGAAGAACCCCCTGCAACCTGTACTCGCTCGTCAGAAGTTACCTGACTGACAGAACTGCTATGACCGAATGCAGGCACGTCTCCTTCCAGAGAGAGAGATAGAGAAGCGGTGCCCACAGAGCTCAGTTCCAAATGGAGGTAAAAACCCACCACATCCCCGGCACTGTCTCCCAATGGTGCGAGCATGTCAAGGTGCAGGTTTTTTATTTTTTTATTTTTTAAATGGAACTTTATTGTGATAAATCACTTTAACTAATTATTATTTTAACAGTGATGACTAGTAATAAATATAATACACACGGTAGTAACAGTAATAGACTGTGAAAAGAGCTCAACAAAACATGAGAAAAAGAAAACTATATTAAACAAAACGAGTATTACGGTTCACAATTTTGTGGCAGTCCAAGTGACATCAGGAGCCCAGGAGATCAGAATGCCATTTGCCATGCCAATGCCATTTGCAATCGTCTGGAAGAACGATGAGCTCTTGGACTGGAGAGCATATTACGAACAAGAGTATTTGGATGGGAGTTAATACGTTCAGCTAGGGCGTTGTAGGACTTGGAGAGAGACATGTTGACTGTGGGAATTGATAGGTCTGAACGTAAAGTTTCATTACGCACATACCATGGTGCGCCAGTCAGTATTCGCAGTGTTCTTGCTTGAACTGTCTCAGTACGTTTAATTTGCGTGTTGCATGCTGAGCCCCAAAGTCCACTCCCGTATAGCTAGACCGCTTGTGTGTAAAGCAGACCATGCATGTTTTCTGGGTGTTGACCCGAATCCTCCAACGTTTGGTCCATACAGTTAATGTGTTCATATACTCTTGGAGTGTCTGACTAGCCTGTTCCCCCGAAGAGTGTCGAACCAGAACAGCCTGATCATCAGCATAGTTTGCAATTGTGGCATTTTGGCACCTTGGAAAGTCATGAGCGTAAAAAGTGTATAGGAAGGGCCCCAGAATGCTCCCTTGAGGGACACCTGCTCGAATGACATGCGATCTGGATATAGCATTTTTGTACTTGACGGAGTATGTTCGGTTGAGTAGATAAGACTGCAGGATTCGATAGTGTGTGTCAGGTAAATGACTCTTAATTTTGGCAAGAAGCCCTTCGTGCCACACCCGATCGAAGGCTTTTTCAACGTCAAGAAAAAGACCCAGACAAACCTCTTTGTTCTCATATGCAAGTAGAATCTCATCAACTACCCTGTGTAGTTGTTGAGGGCATGAGTGTAAGGGTCGGAAGCCGAATTGTTCCGGAGGAATCAATGGCTCTAGATGAATAAGGAGCTCTGGCAAAAGAAGCCTTTCAAATGTTTTTGCCAACAGAGAAAGCAGGCTAATAGGCCTGTAGTTTTTAAGGTCTTGACTTGTTTTCCCCTTCTTTTCGATCATCACAACATGAGCAAATTTCCACTTGGTTGGGAAATAAGCTGTTCTCAACATGGCGTTGTAAATCTGTGTCAATTGGACGAGAGCTTTGCGTGGAAGATTTACTAGAAGAGGTCTTGTAATTCCAACAAATCCAGGAGTCTTTTTTGAGGGAGACTTTGCTATGGCTGCTTTGATCTGGCCAGGAGTAAAGAATTCCTCGAAGATGTACTATGCTTTCTATATGGTTGTCAAAGTGTTGGTCTCCTGATTGATTTGGAGCAAATTGCTCGGCTAAGGCCTCTGCAAAAGCTTCAGCCTTCTCGATTGGTGTGCAGAGCCATTTATTACCCTGTTTGAGAGGGGGTATCGCGTTTTTCTCTTTGGTGACAGCCTTTGTGTTTAGCCAGAGCGGCTTATTTGTGATTTCCAATTGTGACAACTCTGTTTCCTTTTGCTCAGACCTTTCCTTCATCTATGCCATTCTTAATTCTTCAGTGGCTCTGTTATACGCCCTTTTGTGATCTGGGAAGCCTGTACGACGCCACAAGGCTCTGGCCTGGCATTTAACGCGGTGGAGAGCTGTAATATGGGGCTTGGTATTGAATTGTTGGGATTGGTTGAAAATAGTCTTGTGGGAGCTAGCGATGTTAGCCGCAAATTGCACATTACGCGTAAGTACGGAAGCAGCCTTGTCAATGTCTGATGGTGTTTTGAGAGGCAATTGGAGACGAGTAGCAGTCGTAAGTGATTCCTGATAAATAGTCCAGTCGAACGGGTGTTTAATCAGCCTTTGTCCCAAGATAAGGTTTTCGTGCAGGGTGCCAAGAGCCAGTAGTGTTGGGAAGTGATCAGAGCTGAGGTCAGGCACAACAGAGGGTTGTGTGCACAGATTAGTGAGGCTGTTACCTATAAAGAAATCAAAGACATCCGGAGCAATGTGTCTCCTATCAGGATAGTACGTAGGCTCTATGGGGTGTTATACCTCTAAGTTGAAACGGTGGACTATTCAGCGAAGAATAGTACCTCTAGGGTTGGTAACATTTGAACCGAACATGGGATCCTTGGAGTTGAAGTCACCCCCTATTAGAAATCTGTGTCCTCTCTCTCTCTCTCTCTCTCTCTCTCTCTCTCTCTCTCTCTCTCTCTCTCTCTCTCTCTCTCTCTCTCTCTCTCTCTCTCTCTCTCTCTCTCTCTCTCTCTCTCTCTCTCTCTCTCTCTCTCTCTCACTCTCTCTCTCTCTCTCTCTCTCTCTCTCTCTCTCTCTCTCTCTCTCTCTCTCTCTCTCTCCACCAACTAGCTCCGTGGATCACCGTGGAATTAAGGGAACAAATGAAAAAAGAGACAAAGAATATAAAAAATACCTTAAAACTAAAAATAGAGAAACACACAACATGTACAAAAAACTTAGAAATAGTACGAAACAACACATCAGGAATGCAAAAAAAAATATAACCACGAACTGTTCAAGCAGAATAAAGACACAAGAGAATACTGGAAGATTATTAGAGGGCTTGGCTTATGTAATAAAAAACCTGAAGCACACTCAGATATTTCACTCAAATTGCTGGCTCAACACTTCAGTCGTTTCTCAAGTAACCCAGCTGACCCAAGTGTTATTGACCGATACCTCAACACCAAGACAACCCAAGAACCTCTCAGCACGTTGTCAAAAAACAAACTTTTAAAAATTCCCGCGCACCGTTCCTCGACATATTCAAGATCCTTTGTGGTACAGGCATCCAAATTGTATAACGACCACATCCATATGTTTGACTTGAGTAAAAAGGTAGACTCTTTCAAAGAAAAATTTAAAGAAATGTTAATTAAGGAATATTGAAGAATTTATATGTATTGTAAAGTTATATGTAAAAGAAAATTATTTTAATTTAATTTGTTAATGAACGCAACTGATTAATATTTGTGAAATTGTTCAGGGATGGTGGAAGAGAGGGCCTAATGGCCCTAATCATCCCTGATTGTTAAATAAAAGATTTCAATCAATCAATCAATATCTCTCTCCCCCCCCCCCAATTCGTGCGTCTAGCACTTTGTATTGTCAGAGGGCGAATCTCGAAGATGGTTAACAGTCATTCGCAGAAAAAAAGCTTTACTATACATTTTCTTCTTTATTTTAATATTAAAATATTATCGGAGCTCGTTTTAAAAATATCAGTCGCTCAACGGCACTGCTTTCAGTGATTCCAAGGCCACTTGGGGTGTATGCTACCGTAGATATGAAGCCATGTACGAAGCCATTTACATAGGCGTGATTGGTTGTTGCCCGAATGTCTGGGGTAGCAAACTCACATTCAATCACCACTACTGCCCTGAAGATTGCCAATACCTATGAAACAGCATCCTCTAAAGCATTCAAAGTGTTCACAGGCCAGTTACTTGTGGTCTTGGCCATTGAGTGCAAGGTGGACTAGGGGAGAGTGACAAGGGAGCTCTCCCTGCTCTCTGAGCCGAACTCAGCTTAGACCTCTCCTCTGAACGAATACCCCTTGAACGGGCATCAAATATATGGTAAGCGAAATGGGAATATTAAAGTAATTGGCTTAGATCCGCCAGTAGGCAAATTACTAAAATTAACGTGCGTGTTTGGTGAGTTTGTCTCCTCTGGCTGGTGAGATACTGTGGGCGAGCGCTTTCGAGCACTCTGTGACTTAACGGCCAGACGATGATGTCTTTACATCGAAAGCGCTCGTCCACAGTATCTCACCAGCCAGAGGAGACGGGCTCAGCTAACAGGTACGATAACTATAGCGAAATGGGAATCCTCGTCAAAAGAACGTGACACGTACGAGTTATTTCCCCAACATCTTAAGAGAGTTAGCTGAGCCAGATCACTGGACGAATCAGTTCCTTGCGGGACATGGGAACTTCAATGCGCAGTTTCATTCCATTTCTTTTAAAGAAAACCGCGTGTTATTCCACTGTAGTTCCTACTTAAATGAGCGGCGTTTGTTGGAAGAGCGGCCAAGCCTTCAGGCGTGGCTGCGCACATTTGCGCCCAGTTCACGAAGAAGGTTGTGACAGTTAATCTCTCCCTTTGAAACTGCCCACTGAAGTAAATAGTTAGATCTGCTGGGAAGCCAGATTCAGAATTCCTCCCAGGTGGAACAGACCTCCGTGTGGCATCGCATGAGCAACATCGCTCCACCAAGTGACCAACTTGCCGTACATCCATAGTTCTGGGTTTGGCGGAAGTTGAGATGGCTAAACCACAATTTTCGTGACTCTCGACTGACATAACTCTCTTATGAGTGTTAAATGACAGTTACTTTGATTAGGAGACAGACTTGTTAGCGAATAAAGTCGCTCATTTCCAGTAACTGAGTCGTCCTGTCAAGAAAGTTCGAATATTCCCTCCTATTGGCGGGTAAAAGCGCTTCTTCTCCGTTGCCGTCGTTAGTTCAGCCTTTTGTCGCTAGATTGGAGGAACATCCACGTCAACCAGTTCCACGGCTAAGTCTTCGTATTGACGGCTTTTCTAGCGTTCGACGCCGCGTTTCCCATAACAATTGCCATAAATCCCCCACAAGCTTCACTGCTTCGTCACCACCCCACCCCCATTATCACTCTGCCACCACGTTAAATCAGCTTTTCCTCCGCAAACCTGACGCCTTGTAACGCATTTGTCGCTTTTCGCTCGGGACATGAACAATTTATAAGGTAACACAAAAGGTATTTCGTGCCAAAACATCGGATTTTGTCAAGTTCGCTGCACCAGGTGAAGTTAATTCACCAACTTCAATGCTACTTCTACAAAAATTGTCAACTACTTACATAACCGTATGGAAGAATACACTACCGGAATTAACGTGGGAATACATAAACTGTAGCCTCGCGCTATTTCGAAGCTGTGCAAATTTTTAATTTCCGCTACCCGAAGGGAAGGAAAGTATAGTAATCGTGTCAAAATTTGGGTTTTCTTCAGATCTTTACGTTTTAGACCCTACTGAGTCTAAACAACCTAATTTCGGCACGTGGTCCGTGTGTGTGTCTGTAGTTCGATTTGCGGGAGAACGGCTGAATCGATTGAGCTGGTTCTTTCTTTGTTTTGTTCGTTATTTTTTGTAGATACCAAAATAAGGTTATGGGTGATTTCAGTCTATGGAAAGGGGGGGGACGAAAAAGTACGAAAAACTAGGGTTTTTCGCTTTTTCCTCGAAAACGGCTCTAACGATTTTGATTAAACTTTCAAATTATCTTCTACTGATCAATACCTAACTTTCCTTCCCCATACATATTTCCATGAAAATACGGTGAACGGAGATATAGGCCTATGAAGCAAAAATAGTTTTTTTACGCTTTTTGGCAAAATGGCTTCAACGATTATCATCAAACTTTCAAGATGTTTTCAAATAGTGAATACCTACGTAAAGTAGTTACGAATCTAAAGGGCGACCACACATCCTCTCAGATGTCTTGTTTGAAGGCGTCGAAACTATTAGGACCACTGACTCAAATTAGGTTATGAACGTGTTGGTACAACTCCCCACGGCAGCTCCTCGGGTTCCTCTTCACTCAAAGTGTTCTTTACTTTAATTTTCGATTTTTAAAAGATATCATTTTTAATTTGTGTATTTCAATTTCTTCACTTTCTTGTAATTTTATTATGAACTTGAAAACGCTACCAATCATAACGCAATGCTTTATTATTCACGTACTTGTATAGGACGTTTTGGGCATATTTAGGATCACAATGCCGAACAAGACGAGCAATGACGTTGGAATGAATATTTCCGATAATGTCCCAGTTATCAAACTCGACGCAGTCTCACACCTTCAAAACAACAACGAAAATTGACAATTTCCTACGGACGGCCGGCGATTGGCACGACTTGACGATATGAACTGGCCGGTGGTTGGAGTGAGACGGGAGGCCGTGTGCGCAATTAATGCTGTCTAGGAAGAAATATTTCGCTACTTCCGCAGTCATACGCCGCTGAGACCCATTGTATTCGACTCAGCAACGAAAAATACCCAAGAAACGATACCAAACATGCGTAATTGCAATGAAACTGCCAAAATTTGGTTTTCGGCTAATTTGTTCAACCATTTTTTGCCCGTAACAGCTTCATCTGATAGAATTGCCGAGTAGGCGGGATGTGATTCAGAATGAACAATAATAAACCAAAACACTGGCGAAGCTTAAAGAATTTATTGTGCTGTTTCCACCGGTGTAACGATCATTATTGAGCAATCGGAGCACAGCAGATTTAAGAGTCTGTCAACTCCATTTTTTATTGTTTTTTCTTTTTGCGGGATCGTTTTTACTGTTTTGGAATAATCGGGTACGAACTGCGAGAAATGGCAGTATCTGAAACGGCGGTGGTTGGAATTCCGAAATTTCTGGGGTTGCTCTTAATCATTTTTTGAACCTCGGTAGGCGTGTTTCGTATACGTAATTTATTGGACTGCTGCACAATTATTTTATAGAGTGTGCTTTGAGCAAAATATAAAATGGAAAAACTGCGGAAAATTCGTGTTGGTAACAATATTGAGAGAATGCGTATTATGCCCTGAACGAACACGACAGATTCATTTTCTGGCTTCATGGACAGTTTTACACAGTACTACTCCTTAAAATAATATTCAGTTGTGTTGCATTCACATCGTTACTCGAAATTTTCATTAAATTTTCTTTCATTTATTAACTTTTTTACATAATTATTCTTCGCGCCAATATGCGAACCTGGTTACAACAAACCCGAAAAAAGTGGACGTACGAGGTCAAAGCAAACCCTTGGGAGAGAATTGAAAATAGGTGATATAAAATAAATGCCAAAATAAAACTGCAATTAATTGATCAAACTAAAACCCGATCGAAATTGAAACCTAAAGGAGCTCCGTTACAAGAAAAAAAAGTAATTTCACTTAAAATGAGAAATGAGGAAATGACAACCAGCGGTGTAAAATAAAAGTCAATTGCACGATGCTCTGAAGAAATAAAAGGAACGATCCGACCTGGTGTGAAGCTCTAAATGACGAGGGACGATACGCGTCTGACTCGGGCACCGACCAAACGAAAACTAAAATGCTCTCCGAACGTAATTCAAAATAAAAGAAATGATGACTGTGAGGGTGAGCTCAACCCTGAATACGAGAATGAAATCGTAGATTGCACGATTTTATGGAAAATTCGGCAAGTTGAGAGACGACACAACAATATGCGACTCTTGGCGGCGAACGTAACGCGACTGATTTTACGCCCCTGGATCCGGCAAGTGACTCACACTGGCTGCAATTATGCTTGTGACTTGTCGCCACAAGGGACAGCTCTTTCTCTTTTTTTTCTTTCTTCTGCCGACAATTATACTATTACCTTAGTCTTCCTTCGATGTACTTCAGTACGTGTTTTTGTGGTGTCTTCTAGGAGCGGTCTGTCCCCAGCATCCAGTAGAAGGCTGAGTAGGTCCTTTTTGCGAAGAAAGAGGTTTGTTGGGGTATTAAAGTAATTGGGCTAGTTCCGCCAGTAGGTAAATTACTAAAGTTAACGTACCCGTTTGGTGAGTCCGACTTCTTTGGCTGGTGGGATACTGTGGGCGAGCACTCGATAAATACAGGACTGCACCACCTTACTACCTAACAAATACAAAGGACGACAGAAATCGTGGAAATCTATAAACAAAACAACTTCAATGGGCAGATCATAAACGAACAAATCAACACCAAATGCGACACCATATTTACACCACTCAAAATACTACACAAACGAAAACAACCTACTAACGGATTTACAGACCATTCTATATCGACAATCAACAGACTATTCAGGACATACAAAACTGCCCTTACATTCCTTTCCCTTCACGTCTAGTAGGTTTCCCCAGAGGTGCATAATCTCCTTCCTTCCCCCACCCCCTCTTCGACGCTCAACCAAACCCTTTACCTTTCTCATCGTATATAAAGACCACGACCAACTAACTCACTTTAGCACTGACTTGATGGCCAGACGATGATGTCTCTACATCCAGAGTGCTTGCCCACAGTATAGCACCAGCCAGAGAAGATGGACTCACCAAACAGGTACATTAACTTTAGTTTTTTGGGTTACTACGTTTTGAGCCCTCCTAAATCCAAAAAACTTAGCTCAAATTCGGTGTGCACGTGTCACCATGGGACGGCAATATATTAATGGACAAAATCGGTCAAATACTAACTGTAGTTATAGAGTTATAGTAGTAATAAAAATACCATAAGCCTTGCAAATTATTACGCAACCAAATACGCGACGCGGCGAGTGGTTTTAATGAGAAATGAGGGAGGGACTACAAATGATGAAACGATTACTTTCGCTGTATTGTCCCGCGAGTGCTTTCAATTAGTGAACTTTGGCTTTCTATAATTACTGTGATATCACTATTTTCCATCTAGACGTAGTTTTACACCTTTGAGAATTGTACCGTTCGACCCAGAATCTAAAAATAATCAGAAAACGATACCGAACACGGCGTTTTTGCGATAAAACTGCCGAAATTGCGCTTTTGTTACTTATTAAACTATCCATGGGCTGCGCCCGATCATATTACCGAGCAGACCGGCACAACTAGGTACCAAACGTGATTTTTGTGCGAAAGAACGGATCTTTTAGACCACGTTTAAGGCTCAAAACGGACATTGCAGGTTTGAAATCCCGATGTCTTGAAACGTAAAGCATCAAATTTTGAGAGGGTGGTGGTGGAAGTGGTTGGGGGGGGGGAAGAATTTTCTTGACCGAAAACATAGGTGTACTATTCAGAGTGAATAATAAACCAAAAATGAATAAATCCTTTTCCGTCATTACCCATCTCTTTCGTCTCATCTACAAAATATACCTCAATTTGATTTGGAAAGTTCTCTCAATCTCAATGTATAATCATACGTAAATGCAACCATTTAACAATATTGAACAAACCTTACAAAACAGGTAAAATTAACGTCATTTCGTTTTAAGCTAACACGAGTAAACACAACCTTTTCTCAGGGTCAAGTATGATTAGATGATTATGAGTGACCTACATGATTTGTGTTTGACTAAATTATTGTTAACGAATTCTAAGGAGGTCGCTTCCGTAGTTATCGTGAAATTGCCTAACAGAATTATTGATATCGAATGTTTCTGCGTTTGAATTGAATGGAAGAGCCACTTGATCAGGGAGGAGGAGTGGAGGGCTGCCTATTGGTGGGATGTGCCTAGCCAAAGGCAGTCAAGGCTGTTAATCGAACTCTTTCAGGGAGAGAACCTGAGAGGATGTTTCACTCAAACGTCAGTCTGGAGAGAAAAAGTATACGGACGGTATGTGGGCTGTTCAAGGTTCAAGGCACCCCCATAGAGGCGAAGTTGTCTTGACCGGTAGTGGCTACATGATGTGATAAGGTAGGGAGGGGGGGAGGTTATCGATATATTCGCGTATCTGGTTATTCAACACAGAGATCTCGTTGTGCCCATCGTCTTCGTGAGGCATTTGTGGACGACTGTTTAGCTTCAGTAAATCGCCTCCATCAGGGAACGAATAGTGACGTAAATTCTGACGTTTATGCACCCAACGCGTACGTCCAGGAACCTATACATGTGATCGGAAGGGACGCTCTTCCTTTATTTATTTCATCTCACGACCCGTTGATTTTCGCTTGCACCGCTTCCAGTTGAGTCTAGCGCTCAATCAGCGAAGACTGGGACACTTGACAGGTAAGTTGAGAGTGGAAAAGAACAAAGTCGTCTTGTTGAGTTGAACTTTCGTTCGTCCAGTCGGAGGATCTAGTCGTGAGTGCGGAACGGACTCGGCTGTGTGTGCTGAGAAAGGTTTGTCTAGGTAAAAGTATTTGATTAGATTCCCCACGAAGCTCTTCAGTATAGCGTTAACGGCCACATTACAATCTAGTTGGGCGCACATAGTCAAAGCTGGGAAAACAAGTTGCGCCAAATACCGACACAATTCCTCGTTCAGGCGGAGATGGAAGTGAATCGGCCTGGCGGTTCAAGCGCCCTTGACGGCGCTGGAGACGACTGGGATTTCTGACGATCGGTTGGGCGTAATCGAGAATTCCACGGTGCAGGTATTCCTTTCCCCTCTCAACACTCCCCACTCCAAACCAACCAACGGGCTCGCCAATGCTTCCGAAAACAATTTGTGGATCATCAATTATCTTATCCGATTTGGGCGTTTCCTCGGGTTCCAATACTTGAGATGACGGAACGGGAAAGGAATGCGGTTACTGGAATCTGATCTGTTAAATTCGTGCGGTTTCTTGGGGAAATTACCCCAAACGAAGAGAAGCCCAGCGAATCGAGGGGGTTTGTTGGGGTTGGGGTCCATCGCCCCATATTGACATCGCGACCCTCCTCCCCCAGTCCCATCATCCCACGGTATAGACAGTGCACTTATTGTTGTGAAGGAGAGGGATCGAGATCGGGGAATGTGACTCAAAACGAGCACTCAACCCAAACGATCAATTGTAGTTCCTCCCTAATTTATCATCCTCTTTAAACGAAAGCATTGAAAGATGCATCCATCACTGAGACAGTAGCACGTCATTTCATGACCCGCTTGTGTAACTACGTTTTCACAACAGACGTCCGCCACGAACATTACGGAACGTTTTATTTTTATCGGCTCACGGCCCGTGATTTATTCGTCGTTTGAGGCGTCGACGATTTCGCCGCCCCTTGAAAAGCGATCAAGAAGTGAACGTTACTCGACAGCAGACAACACATTTTTTGGAATCCAACTGTGCTCTAATGAAATGTTTCGTACCCACGAAACTCTTAACTCTGAATTCACATTCCGCAGCTCTTTACGGAAATGAACTTGAACCGCCTTGTGGCCTTTCAGAAATTTGAAATCTCTCAGAAACTTGAGGCTCGTGGGACGACGGTACAAAATGCTACCAACGAAACGAAAATTTGGAGAGGAGGAGAGCAACGAAGAACGTAATTAGGAAACAATTGAAAGGAATTAAAGAATTGGTACAGCAAGAGGGCGTTTGGGCCCTTGATGACATTAGAACGTTAGAAAATCGAGTTGCTAATAAAATTCAACAATTTGGGTTTTGGTTTTGTACTGCCAAACTAGTCGTCTTATTCAACTTTGAAATATTTCACACCGGTGACAGCGTTGGGTGCTTCCATCTTCAGACTTGTTCGCACAAGAAGTGACCTACTTGAAGTTCATGGTTTCCAAACCAGTCACAGGCCAACTCCAACTAGTTCCAAGGAAACTGAGGCTTTCTTAGGATTTCGCACGTATCTCGTGTTTCAACGATATCACAAGAGATTTGACGAAACGTGCACTACTTGGTTTTCCTATTCCAGGTGCTCCATTCAATTTGGACATGCTGTTAGCCAAGCATTAAATGCTGAGTTTTCAAAAGCCCGAAAGGGGAAGAAAGCGTTGATTATTTTAGTAGACTGTCCAGAATGAACCTACCGTGCCACGTATGAGTTTTTACTTTCCTTGGCTCTACGAAGTAGAAAGGAAAGTTATGTAATCGGCTGAAAAAAAAATTTTGAGTTCTTTTCAGATCTTTACGTTTTTTTTTTCTGACCCGAGGGCGTGTGGGACAAGTCCCTTTGTCACTGCGGCCGTATATGGGCCTATTGTGACGCTGGCCCTTTCTTAGTAGAAGGCGTCGTACATACCCGCCCCCCTTAGGAAGCCGAGTATGTCCTTCACCGCAGAGTCCGCTACAGTTTGGGGTTCAGTGGTCCCCTGACCGAAGTATTCAAAGCGGTTTGCTGCCAAGGCAGAGCATTCACATAGACTATGCTCTGCCGTCTCATCCTCCTCGCCACACAGTCTGCACTCCACTGTTTCTGAGATGCCCATTTTGCTGAGGTGATATCTGAGTGGGCAGTGCCCGGTGAGGAAGCTTATCCGTACTCTCAGATCTTGTCTAGAGAGTGTCAGTATCGCCTTTGCCCTTTGACAGGAAGGCGTGACAAGCCTTTTCGCCTGTCTTAGTCGTGGCTGGCGATGCCAATGGGCTCCATTTTCCTGTATCTCCCATCGAGCAACCAGACGGTTCAGGTGACTTTTCGTCAGACCCACGTGTGGTTCAGGCCCGATGCGTAGGGATTCTGTACCCCTTTTCGCGAGGCGGTCAGCCTTTTCATTGCCCTCATGCCCCCTGTGAGCGGGCACCCAAATGAGGGAGAGCCTGTTTTGGGCGCCGAGCTGCTTGAGCGCATGGAGGCATTCCCATGCCAACTTAGACCTAAAAATATAGGCTGCGATGGCCTTTAAGGTGGCCTGGCTGTCTGAGAAAATGTAGATCCGCTTGCCCTTGAGTCCTATGTTCAGGATCTCTTCTGCGATCTCTTGGGTTTTGCCCATTGTTCGCGGCTGCTTATTCAGTCAGCCCCTGGGGACAATGCCGTGGCCGTTCCACTATCCACAACCCGTGGTCGCGCCTGGTAGCATGGGCATGCTCCTAGGAAGATAACCCAGAACCAGGATCTTTACGTTTTAGACCCCCCTGAGTCCGAAAAACACTATTTGGGAAAATGGTCTGTGTGTCTGTGAACGATTTTTAGAGAGAACCATCGTACCAAATCAGCTGAAACTGGATATCTCGCCCGCAGGCCCCCATGGGACGCCAAAACCAGGGTTTGAACAAAATCCACCAAAATTTAACTATAGTTATCGTAGTGATCAAAACACCAAATATTTTTTTTCTCAGAAATGGCTCTAACGATTTTGATTAAATCTTTTATATTGATAGCTCTTAATAAGATAATTATAGCATAAAACTCCCATTTGTGGGAAAACGACAAGAGCAGCACAATAAATTATCAAAATTTTCGACGAAAAGCGTGTTTAGCGCGGTCTTTTCCTTATAAACTCCGCTGGAATGTTAGTAGAAAGTTAAAGAAAACTGGTATTGTAGTCCAATCAAATACCTAAAGGGGGATTGTTTAAAAACGCTCATGAGGTACATGAGGCTCACTCCAGAAATTCCTGAGTTTCAATTACTGCCGTTTCGCTTACTACCAGTTCTAAAAGTGTTTACCCAATAACTCTGAAAAAGTAATTACTATCCTTCTTCGAAAAATCTGTGTTTACAGCCTCATTAATCATCGATGTACCAATCGCTCAATAATGGTCCGGCAATGAGTACGAGCAGCACAATAAATTCCGGAACTGTAAGCACTACCGCTTCCTGCTGCCGTAAAGCGTAGTTTGGCCAAGTTCAAATTAACTCAGTGATAAATGAATCGATCAAATAGAATTAGCCATGTACCCGAGTGAATTGACGTAGAGCTAAGGAAAGTTGTGTGTTGCAACGCACCAGATATTTTCTCAACGTCCGTGAACGTCTTTGATGAATGTGGATTGGGACTCACACCTGAGTCAGTGAGAGCGATTAATTTGCGAGGCTTTGAGCTCCTTATTCTCATTCTGATTCTTCACGGGGACGCATTAATCGAGCCTCCATCTTAGCAGCCAGAGATTTCAAGTTCAATGATTTCCTCCCTCGTTCGAATATTGTTGGATAACGGTGAGTAAACCCCTGTTTATTAACCCCCTTGCCACGATATTGCCTTTCATAATGATTCGAGCAAATTAGGTTGCTTTGATTAAGTATTGAAAGGAGTTCGATTCATTTCTATATACATGGATTAAATTCAAAGGGCGTCTTATTCCGTGTGTGTGTGTGTGTGTTAAAGTACAATCCCGTTGATAGGAAAAAGAGACCTTTGCCACTCAGAGGAGAATTATTAAGCCTTGACCCGTGCATGGCAGCAGTTCGATTCCTACGGGCTAGGCAGTGGTGAAGAGTTTTTTGTTAGAATTAACTACGGATCGTGGCAATGGCTTAGGAGTTTTCGTGAATCAACTAAAAGATAATTATGCCTCCTTCCCATGGCCTAAAAATTCACTCGTTTAGCCCTTCTGTTTCAGAAAATCGTGGTTCGTGCAATGAACGTGAACGTTCTCATATAAATATCTGACAACGTGAAAAATCGCTTTGATTATTTACACTCCAACTTAAGAAAATTCGTTGCCATGTTTTATAATGTACAACTGCGTAGGTAGCAGGCTCCGGAGTGTGGATAAGTGGCTATGGAGGGAGTGGGATGCACATTGCCCTAGGCCCCACTCCAACGGTTTTTCAAGCAGAGATTTATGCTATTATCGCCTGGGCAATCCTAAGGCATGAGAAAGGCCATAGCAACACAACTATCAATATATTGCCCAATAGTCAGGCGTGGTGCAAGGCGCTAATCAACTACTGCACGACGTCAAAACTGGTGTTAGAGTGCAGGATGTGACTTAACTCCCTAGCAAGTGCGAATAGAGTTAGTGTGTAGTGGATTCCAGGACACAAGGGGATCATTGGAAATGAGAGGGCGGACCATCTGGCCAGACGTGGTTTGTGGACAGTACCTAATGGGAATTTTTCTGTCACTAGTCAAGAGGACTGTGAGAGAACACGCCAGAAGACTGCAGACGCTTTATATCAGAGCAATCAAGTGAGATAAGACACAACCTTACGAGGATGAAGACGAAGGGTTCAAGGCAGATTGTTGGGATCATAACCGGGCACTGCAGAATGAACGAGCACATGTACGTTATGGGTATAGTCAACACCCCTCGATGCAGGTGGTGTGGCACGAATGAGGAGACTCCTTACCATGTCCTGGCCCAGTGCCGGGGACTTGAGAGGGAGCGACTTTTGGTACTACCTGGCTTTCCTCAGGAGGCTAGGTATTGACCTGAAAGACAGTAGGACTGGCACAGTATGTCATCTGGCCGTGGTGCACATCCCGATTGCGGGACTGTCAGAAGACTATCTATCTACATGTACAAAAGCTCCTTCACGAAAATAGATTTAAAAAAATTTATATTTCGCTAATGCAGTCTATATTGGAGTATGATCTCTTGACTATTCTGCAGAGGAGATTAATAAAAATAATGCTGAGAAAACCACAACGCTACCCTTCAAGATTGGTTTACAATGAGGCAATTGTTGGTAAAAACAACAAACACTTTCATACCCAACACGGTTCGTACCCATTATTTCATAATATTTCCTTTTAAGTACAAACAAACCACTGTTGAAAACATAAGTTCTTCGTCCATACTGGAAAGGATAAATACCAATTGCAGCAACAACTGGAGTAATGGAATGGCGTACTCTTGAATGGTCACACAAATCTAGACGGTTTTGTATCGCTCCTGCTTGTAGTGAAATCCCGCCGTGCCACGCCGATGGAACTCACAACATGCACGATGTATGGTGGCCAGGAAGCTCAATACATCAAATGTGTGTGACCATTCAGGATCACGCCATTCCATCCCTCCAGTTGTTGCTGCAGTATGATAGGTAGGTAGTTATACCTTCAAGTATGGATGAAGAGCATCTCCGCTTGTAGCTGAATATGCGAAACGGTACACATCTAAATTTGCTGCATGATCTTGGTGTAGAAACTTCGGACTGGAGAAATTATTTGCCTATGGATGAAGACGCCTACCCCCATTTACTCCGCTTGGTAACCCCAATGATTATGACGAGACAGTGCATTACTCCCCATAAGAGGTACGTTTTTTGACCACTGGGACGAATTATGAAGAGCTGAAGTTCATTAGTTCCTGAAACCTAAGTCGCTATTCGGGAAAGGCCCGAGCCCCCATATTCCGATTAATTTGGCCTGCGCCGAACAGTAACCTTCCCAGAACGTCGAGCTCCTTCCAGGTCGACGGTCTGTCACGCATTCAGACGGCAAACCCCAGAGGTTTACACATTCACGGTCGTTCCAATACTTAAGTAGACCACCGGGATTCACCATTCACGAGGAGTTGAAGTGACAAAGGTTTGGCCTGGCGCGATGGCTTTATACTTTGTGGAATTTGTGACGCTTTGTTTAGACCTTGGTGGAAGAAAAATAAAAACCCGCCCCTTGGCAATATTTTGATACAATAAAAGTAAAAATAAACGGTGGTATAAATGAAAAAACAATAATCGACAGTGGGGCTCACACTGCCAGGCAGAGGAAAAGGGACAATGAGCGGACTCACCAGGCTGGTTCGGGCGTTCAGAAAGGCTTCCCAACCAGGCACCCCCCTCCACCAAACCCAGGGAGGTGAGTACCAGCGATGGGTTGGGGCACTGTGCCCCCCCCCCCCCCACGGGCTCGTGTAGAGGAGTTGGGACATGGGCCCGTCTTGTGGCCACGGCAACTGGGTAAAAGCAAAGAATAGGGACCGCCCCCTCTGATAAGGCAATATATCGATATATCACGACCGAGGTCAGGTTATCGATATGCCCGACATCGTAGGCTCTGGCGCTATGTTTGAAATTAGAAATAACGACAGCTGTACGATTATGCCAAATATTTAATGTTCATTATGTAATAACCCGTTATATAATTATTATAAATGTACAAAGACTATGAAAAGGAGTTAATTCAATGAAATTAAGAATGGGTATATGAAATAAATTGAGATAACTAACGGACGCATATCGATACATGCAGTCGTAGCGTTATAAAGCGGTCGGCCATATTCTTTGTTTCACCCCACGTCGTTCTATTGGCCCTCCATCGTTGTCAATGACCAGTATTGTAAACTACCCGTAACGCCAGAGTTGACGAGTTTTGATATTCAACCTGTGAGGTCTCAAGCAGCGGGTGGAAACGAACGAAAGTGTTTTGTAGACTCACTGAATCCAGAGATTTGTACTCTCGTTCATTTCAAGGGCTTTCTTCAAATAACTCAACATACGAGGAGTTCCAAAGCTACGACGACCTAACCGGTAGACAAGTACATCGAGGAGAGTGGAGTTACGACTCGGGAGGCAAATAATGACCTAATGACGTACAATTGTATCTAACAACCTCCTGGAAATGGCCAGTAGGGTTTGCGTTTCCCGAGGCTCTGGTGCCTTGGACTTGCGACGAGAGGCCACTTTCACCCCTCAGGTGCCTGAAATGTGAGTTAACCCCCTCCTCCCCCCTCAACATTCTCTTCAGTCCTTCCCCATCGCCGGGCTCTCGAGAAATTCGACCGACGGAGGGAATTGAAGCGACTTTTCCGAACAAGGCGAAAGAAAAGAGCCAAGAAAAAGCGAAAAAAGGGGAAGTTGAGTGGAAATACGGGAGAGAATGAAAGAAAAGCGGTGTTGAGGGGGCTGCGCGGGGGTGGACTGACGAGCTGAGGCGGCGGTGGCGAGCGCGGGAGGAGGGGTGAGGGGGCGGAGTGAGATTGCGATGTGGTTCCGCATGAGAGGGGGCGGTGGGCAGAGGAGCGCACAATTGCTCGCCGTCGTGGCGGTGGCGGACGGCGGCGTGTGAGTGACGTACTCCGAGCGGGAACCTAATGGCTCGGAAACTGCCAGCATTGGCTCGGATGGCACATCTACTAAGGAAAGCAATTAGTCAACCCCCTCGACCGGCTCTGCGATGTGAACCTTTACTGCCCCAGCCCCCCACTTCGCCCCATCATCCCCCACTAACAACTCGCTACATTTCTCTTACGCTCTCCCGCTACTTTTTCAGGGGATCCCGGGAAATTCTTCAGTTTTGACCCTCCGCCCAGAAGATCTTGGAGTTCGGCGATCGAGAGGGAATGTTGGCTGGGGGGGGGGGGATGTCCGCTTCAGGAAATCGACCAGGAAGTTCAGGACACGGGGCTCACGTCAGACACCTCCCCGAGCCTAACCAGCCCTTCCTCAGTAAAAAATGTTCAGTAACTTATTCTGCTGAGACTTTTATGGTATCTTCGTGTCATTTGGTGCTCTCTAGACAAAAATTCAATCAAAATCGTAGAATCCGTTTTTGAGAAAAAATATTTAGATGTTTTGACGGTCTTGGGTGGATTTCGCGCATACCTTATTTTGGCGTCACATAGTAACCTGCAGGCTTGATGTCATGTTTGGGATGATTTGGATTAACCGTTTTCTGTCAGTCGCGTTCGCAGATACACACTTAATGGGACGATGGCACCCAAGAAGGAGAAACTAGATAAATAAAATTAAGAAAATGGGGAGGGCGCCCCGACTATCTTATGCCGGCTCTCGGGAAATAAGGGCTGGGACGGGGAAGGAGAAAAGGACAAGAGGATGTTCCACGATAGAACGACCACCAGTTTAGATATGACCCACGCACTCTCCTCAGCACTATTCTTGCACCACTCACTGCGTGAAGACACAGTCAATTCTGCAACCCTGTAGTTACCTGCCTCCACGTCCAACACTGCCATACGAAGATCCATCCTGTTATATGTGCGCCTCTTGGCTAGCCAAGTAAGGACAACATCCTGGCTGCCACATACTATCTGCACATCCAGAACCACTGCAAACTGGTTGGAACCAGTGGTGACGATGTCAGGGTGGCATGAAAGGCACTGATCCTTTAAATGGATGCCGTCTGAGGGCCACTCCATCCACAATTAGAAGAGTAGGGGGAATAGGAACACTGCCTGAGTTCCTGTTCATCAATGGAACCATAAAGAGCAGCAGCAAACTCCGAAAGCTTACTGGGATAAGGGGCAGATGCAGTCGCCATGTTACACGGGTGCAGCGGATCCTGAATGAATCCAAGACCAGTCATTCTGCATGCAACATCTCAGCCAAGCATGCAAGGGCATACGGCGCAAGATCGAAATAGTGGTAGGGAGAGATGGAACACTGAGTCTCCTTTATCGAACTGGAGAGTGACTTGCCAAGCATGAACAGCAGCAGAGCGCACTATTCCATCCAGACTTATTTAGGCACTTCTTGTCAAAAGAACGTGACACGTACGAGTTATTTCCAAACATCTTAGGAGAAAGTAGGTTGAGCCAGACCACTGGACGAGACAGGTCGTTACAGTACATGGCGACTTCAATGCGCAGCTCCTCATAACGTCTACAACTCACTCCAGGTTTTGCACTTCCAGAAACTACGTGCTGCTCCACTCTAATACCTACCACACTGAGCGACGTTGGTGGAATAGCAGCCAAACCCACCAGCATCTAGTGCTACCAAGCCAACCCCCAGTTGGCGAAGAAGGATATGACAAAGAAACACGGTCCCAGTTGATGTGTCCCATTGAAGCCTGCCACCGAAGTGACCGATTAGATCAGTTAAGAAACCAGATTGAGAGCTCCTTCCAGATGGTACGAATTTCTCAGCAGTCATACCTGCGACTGGGGAAAAGGCAACAACTTCCCGCCGATAGACTGGCTAAATGGCAACCAGTTGTACATCCACTGGTTTAGGTGCGGTGGATGCTGAGTGCATGTCTGGGCTCTTGCATGATAGCCAAACGGCTCCCTCCATGAGAGTGGGCTGATGTAACCCACTTTGAGGGTTCAGGAATAGTCATTTGATAAGGAAAAAGACCTGTGTGTTTGTGCGGTTGCGAGAAAAAGGCTGAACCAAATCGTCTCAAATTTCATATTTGGAGTGGAGATGATTGTGGAACGCTAAAAGGAGGCTTTGAGCAAAACTCGTAAATATTGTTATTATAGTGATCAACATACTAAATGTTTCTTTTCTTACGGTTTTTGACTTCTTGGCTTTGATGATTTTGATTGAACGATTCCACATAGCGCAACATGACCATGAAGTTAGCATTTATGGTAAAATGTCGAGGGAAGCTCAATGAATTCTCAAAAATGTAGATGAAGGTTAACATTACACAAGAAAGCTCTTGGGACTATTGTTGTGTAGAGACTTTCTGACCTAAACATTCATCATAACTCTGAGGCATGTGGAAGCCCCTGTATGGCAGGGTATCTCGAAAAATACAGAACCCTTCATCCTCTGCATCCAACGAAGCCAGGACCTTTTAGACATAACGGGGAATCAAGCCAGGCCAGTGTAGGCCTGCTGGCTCATTGCTTATCGGAGGAGCTGTTGTAGTGTGTGGCTCTGGCCGATTGATATGGCATCACTCTACCTTCTGGTTCAGGGGGTGGAGCGATGCGCCTCTGCTGAGGGAGGGAAGGGTAGAAGTCGGTTCCTTAGAGTCAACCACACTGTGGGGGGGGGGGGGGGTGTACGCCTCGAGTCCAAGCCACCGGGCTGCCCACGCCAGTGCCAACATCCTCAAAGAGGAGGCAGGTGAAGAGGACGTGGGCCTCACCCCTCGCAATCCTACCTCAACCAGAACAGTCGTCAAACTCAAGGTGTCTAAAAGAAGAAGCCGCTTCTTGAAGGACCCATACCAAGACAGCAGCTGCACTACCGCAAAGGGAGAATGCCCCTGCTTCATCAGCAGATGATCCCACACAGAGGGGAGGATGGCGTGCAGATGCCAATCATTAGGGCCCACATCTCGCTTGCCACTGGTCAACCACTGCAATAATCGTCCAAGATCCCCCGCTCGATGGTGGACCCCAGGACAGTGTAGTCTCGCATAAGGCTCAGTAGAGGGGTTGCCAAAAGCACCTGAAGGGCGAGATGGGCAGTGGTGTGATAGGCTGGGAGATCGTTTCCCAACATTTTGAGCTGTGATGAACACAAGGATTTATATTTCTGAAGTATTTCTCCACTCATGGTCTCCTCAACATTCAATGGAAAGTTCTTTGAACCCAATCGCATTATCTTGTTTACCCCCTTTGCATTGCCCACAATTTTAGTAGATAACTATCATCTCTTCAACCTGCTACAGCAGTTACTGAGACCCACAATGCTGTGAACTCTGTCTTCTAGTTTATTTACTCTGAACTCAATCTCTATCATGTATCTCAAGTGAATGGTAATCTAACCAGTGTATTTCCCATGAGTACAGGTCTGTTTCTTTATCAGGGAAAAGAAGTGGAGCCGCGCATTGAAGTCACCATGTCCCGTGAGGAACTGGCTCGTCCAGTGGTCTGGCTCAACCCATTTTCTAGAAAGACGTTCACGGATGTTGGGGAAGAACTCATACGTATCACGTCCCTTTGACGAGGATTCCCATCTCGCTTGCCATTTCTCTAGAGCCCATTCATCGATGGCGGCAAGTTTTTGTTCTGTGGTGAGATCCGCACGGAGTTCAGCCCAAAGCGGGGGAAGCTCCCGTTTCACTCTCCACTGATCAATCATGCACTCAACAGCCAAATCAACTGGTAACTGACCAGTGATCACCTGGAGTGCTTCCGTTGATACAGTCTTGTAGGCCTTGGTGATCCACAGGAGCGCAGCTCTCTGGGATTGGGCCAATACTCTCTTTTGATTGACTGTTAGTTTGCTACCCCAGACAACGGGGCAGTAGCCAATCACACCTAAATAGATGGCCTTATACATGAGGATGGTGTCATGGTAACACACACCCCAAGTGGCCTTAGTAATGGCACGCAGTGAGGCAAACCTTGCAATGGTAGTGCCTTTAAGGGACTGGAGGTGTTGGTTGAAACCCCACCTCTCACCTATATTCACTCCTAAATACTTGACGTGCTTTTCAAGAAGGAGCCTGTGGCCGCCAAAGCGTATTGTGGGTGGATTATTCACTTTCCCCTTCAAGAGGATTAGCTGGGTTTTTTCCTCAGCCACCTGCATCTTGACGTGCTCGCACCATTGGTTGACAGTGCGGAGCACGTGGTGGGTTTTTTCTTCAATTTGGCGGACTGACTCTGCAAAGATCAGCACAGTCAAGTCATCCACATAGGCGTACGGCTCGCAGTCAGTCTCCATGAGTTTCCTGAGAAGACCTTCGAAGAAGGCATTCCAGAGTGCTGGTCCTAGGACCGAGCCCTGTGGGCACCCTTCTCAATCTTTCTCCGGCGGAGACATGCCTACTTTCGATCGTAGCAGTTCTGTCTGTCAGGTAACTTCTGACGAGCGAGTACAGGTTGCGGGGATTCCTACCTTTGAACTCATTAAGGAGCGCTGGCCACCAAAGGTTGTCAAACGCTCCTCTGATGTCAATCAGAACTGCTACGACGTACTTAGCCGGTGCCAGCAGGGAAACACGCCGAATCTCGACAATGACATCCTGCGTGGACCTTCCTTTCGTACACCCGTATTGCCTGCCTGTGAGGTTGCGGCCAAAGACTCCTTCGAGGGACTGCAACATCAAGATTTCTAGTGTTTTGCCTAATATGGAAAGAAGGCTGAGTGGTCTCCATGATCGCGGGTCCGACTGATTGCGGTCGCCTCCCTTTTGAAGAGTGACAACGCGCGCAGTCTTCCACTGAGTGGGGAACTGTCCGACCTGCAGACAGTCATTAAATAAATTAAGGAGACCGCTGGAGATTGTCCGCTCAGCCTTCCTTAGCATATTGCTTTCTATTTTATCTGGCCCAGGAGATTTGTTGGGCTTTAAGGTAGCAAGGGCCCTGCCGAGGTCGCTTGTTGTCCACAATGGGATGTCTGGCTCATTCGGAGGGTCCATGATCAGCTCCCTTGCTGCCCTCTGGGCTTCAGTGTCTCGAGCTACTTGGTCATCTGGGAACGCCTTCTCAAGGAGGGTTTCCAGTGAACTTTCGATGCTGCAGGCCCAGCCTGACTCATTTTGCATCGCGGCTAAGACCTGCTCTACATTTGCTTTACCTATGGAGGACTTGTAATGTCTTCCCCAGGGGTTCTCAGAGCTCTCCGCTTCCACAAAATTTCGCCAGCCTTGCCGTTTGGCTCGTTTGATGGCGCGGTGGAGGGCCTTCTTCTCTTGGATGAAGGCAGTTCGGAGTGTTGCTCTGGCATCAGGGTCACGAGTGTTTTGGTACATCCTTCTGGCTCTATTTGCACTTTGCTTGAGGGGATTAAGTTCCTCAGTCCACCATGGGACTTTGATCGCCCTGTGCTTCTGTTGGCCAAGTACAGAGAGCCCAGCAGAGTGCAGTGCTGTGGTAAATGTGTCCACTTTGCTGTCCACCTCTTCAGGTGTGGATGCTTGCGCTATTAGGTCGGTGTCTGCGGCACGCAGTTCACCTTCCAGTACCCTACAGAATTGTGGCCAGTCAGCATTTTTTGTGCGGAATCGCTTTTCACGTGTGTCTTTGCAGAGGATGTTGTCATCTGTGATGGCAAAGTCAATAACCATGTGATCGCTCTGCGTTGCACCTGGTACGACTCGCCAACCTTGCAATTTAAGTAGCAGGGTGTGAGACACGGCTGTGACGTCTATACACGACCTTCCTCCCGGACCATCATAGGTCGCCTCAGTCATGGGGTCGTTGGCAACAACTAAGTTGTACCTGGTGAGCAGCTCTATATACGCCTCGCCCGCCCCATCAATGGTTGGGGATCCCCACAATGGTGATCTGGCGTTTGCATCAGCACAAACTATGCAGGGTCGTCCTGATAGGCCTGCTAGAGCCCGCTCAAGTGGTTGAAGGCTGTTTGCAACTGGTGCGCCGAATTGCCTGTAGAATGATATTACAACCAGCTCAAAGCCACCCGCTCGGATGAGCACAGCGGCCAAGTGCTGGCTGTTCAGGTGAGTGAGTGCGAGCATGTCCATGGACGGGTCAATGCAGGCCACTGCTGCCTTGGCTCCCGTTATTGCTCCAGCCACCACTCGTGCCTGCGATCCCAGACCAAGAGTTTTGGATCCTATGTATGGTCCCTGTATGGCGAGAACACTGCAGCGTTTCTTGAGTGCATTTTGCAGCAACTCAGCCATAACTGGGCAACTCTTATTTGTGTTGTGCTGAAGGATTCGAACTGTTTTTGACCTATTCATAATCCACTCGTGACTCCTGGAGGGCAATCGCTCGCTGACGAATGGTACAGCGTGCGTCTCGTGTAGAGTGTGCGACCTGTTGGATTTTGCGTTCGACGCAATTGGCACACTTGAGGGGAGCGTCGCGCTTGCATTCCTTACTCAGATGTGGCAAGGCGCACCAGGCGCACACAACAGGTCTTGTACAGGCCACTGCCAGGTGGCCATAGCGCTGGCATTTGTAGCACTGAGTGGGGGCTTGGTACTTTCGTATGGCGCACCGCTGCCAGGCTATTTGGAGGTGCCTTGCCCCCTCTAGTTTTTTTGTATAGGCTGGGTGATACCTCAATCACCCAATCCTTCTGTCTGCCACGCTTTTTGGTGAAGAGAGGCCTGACGTCCTGCGGCTGCAAGCCTAACGCAGGGTTGTGCTCAACAACTTGTTGGGCCAAGTCCTCTTTTTGTAGGTCAGTCCGCACGTCGCACAATAGCAGGCGTGGGAAACGACCCAGGGGGGCTGACGCTTGGAGCTTCAACTCCTTTTTTGTGGAAATGTGGCTCGTGAGCGCCTTGGCCATTTCTGGCGTTTCCGTCACAATGACGGCGCCACCTCCTACTGCGGTGCGGATGACTAGCACTCGGACGCTTAGAGCTTGGAGGTCCGTAGCAGGGACACCCCGCATCAGTGCTTCCATTGCATCAGGGTTGGAGGGACCAGCCTCTCCTTCTTCACATGTGCGCCTGACCACTACCACGTTTTGTCGTGGGTTTTTAGGGGGGAGTTTGGTAGGCGGTGGAGGCTTTTTATTTTTGTTTTTATTGTTACTTTTGCCCTGGTTTTTGGGCAGAGGCGTAGGCGGGGCGCTGCCCTCGGCCTGCTTAGTTGGGGCCTTTTTATTCTTCCCCCTGCGCTTCCTGGCCCTGGCAGACTGCCACTCAGCCTCAGCTCCATGAGGGAGGGAGGAGGGCGCAGTAGCGGCTACTGCCGCATATGAGGGGCCCGGGGTACTACCCTGGCTCGTTGAAGCTTGAGTTTGGAGAGCTGGTGGCACTGGCTGCTGGGCAATTGCCCTACGCAGCTCTTCCCTCACGACAGCCGCCACAGTTTCCCGCAGCGGGGGAGTGGCAGGGGGCGATGTCGTTGGGGGGGCATTAGCTTTTATAGCCAGCTTCGAAATTTCGAAGAGGCAACTAGTTACGAGGTCCCGCATAGGTCCTGTCGCGTTGGCCCTCATCCGTGCCAGCTGGCCGTGGATGATTTGGACATATGCACAAATCTGCTCCATGTCCGACAGTTTAGGGTCCACGGTGTGTCGTGTGCTTGTAGTAGCCGGGTTGCCCGGGCTACTAGGGGGAGAAGGGGGAGATGAATGCGGTTTGCCCGGTTCTTTCCGCCCTTGTTTGTTTGGACGACGAGTAGGTTGCTCATCGTCCGAAGAGGGAGGGGTCGAGCTTGGTGAGCCCGAGGAAGAGGCGCAGGTGGCGTTTTTATTACCTGCTATTGTTTTATGTGACTTTGTCATTTTATTTTTTTACTAATATGGGGGGGATTAAAGAAGCAGACTGGTGTAGTGTATCCTTGTGAGTTCATTTGTTGTGTGTGTTAGTGGTATGAGCGAGAGGTGCTCGAGGCAGTGTCCTGGAAGCTCCCCCTCAGGCATATTGATTCTAGCCCCTTTCGCTGGTCCGTTGAGGGTCAAAGCGAGGCCCCCACATGCGCCGCAGCTGCCAGTCCGGCCACCCACCAGGACTAGGACGCATGAGGGATTTTTCGGCTGCTGCTCAGAGTCAGCCCTCGGCCACTAGTGATGTGGTGAGCGGGACACACGCTATCAGCCGCCCCAGGAACGCTCAAACCTGGTTTTTCCCCCTCCTCATTCCGAAGGCCGCACCTATATAGGGGATCGCTCAAAGGTGTTAGTGAGCTACTTCCAGGACTGTCTTTCGCTCATTATGAGTGTTTTAAGTCAATGTGTTCTGCCACGCAAGCCGTTGCAGTGTATTTTGTATCTGAAATATGTTGTGTATGTCAGTGTCGTGGGCTTTAAGCCCCTTCAAGGCCGGATTTAACGACCACGCAGAGGATACGGCAGGAAAATTCTGTCCCCCTTCCTGCGGGGGGTGTGTTCTGCGATCCCAGCTAAAGGTAGGGGGTTCCCAGTGTGTCATGTATGTGAATGAAGTGTAAGTTGTGTCCCTTTCAGTCCGGCTTATACGAACACGCAGGGAGTACGGCAGTGGAATTCTGGACCCCCAACTGCAGGGTGAGCACAGTGTGGCGACGAGTACACTGTGACGCCCAGCCACAGTTAAGCCTCGTTGGATGTAATCCTGCGGGGACCTCGTAGAGGTGAGGTTGTCTTTCAAGCTGGGCCCACCCGGCTGTCCCTTTTAGTCGGCTCATACGACACGCAGGGAATACGTCAGCGGTATTCTGGACCCCCGACTGCAGGGTGATTTCCCATGAGTACAGTCCTCTCTTGATCATCCCATTCATCAACTAATTATAATTGTTATCTGACTTCGTCTCTCTCTCTCTCTCTCTCTCTCTCTCTCTCTCCTCCTCTCTCTCTCTCTCTCTCTCTCTCTCTCTCTCTCTCTCTCTCTCTCTCTCTCTCTCTCTCTCTCTCTCTCTCTCTCTCTCTCTCTCTCTCTCTCTCTCTCTCTCTCTCTCTCTCTCTCTTTGAGGGAATAATGCTGGAGTATGTGCACGCTACTAAGATGCTAGGAGTCGTGGTACAGGACACACTGGGGTGGGAACTCCAAACGACTGCGATGTGTCGAGCTATTTTTGGTGCTATCTACCAGCTGCGCAGAACTGCTAGCGATTTTCCCACTCGCGTTCGACTTCAGCTCGTTCAGAGCCTCATCCTGCCTCACTTGGACTACGCGGCAGCTCCGCTTTGCGACCTCAAGTGTGAGGAGCTTGATCGACTCCAGAAGGCGCAAAACGCCGCTTTACGTTTCGCGCTAAGGTTGAGACTGGACGAGCACGTCACGGCCCACTATCACCGCCTTGGTTGGCTGAAAATGCGAGAGCGAAAGCGGCTAAAGGTGGCCACCTTGATGTTTAAGGTACTGAAGACCCACCAGCCTGCCTACCTGTATGACAACTTCGAATTCATGACTTCGAGAGACACCCGGAATAGGAATAAACTGCTGGTCATTCCTAGGCACAGAACAGTGATGCTGGCACGATCCTTCCTCGTGCAGGGGGCAAAGATATATAGTGACAATGTGGACGATTTTGACTTCACGAAAAACGTTGTTGTGTTCAAAAAAAATTTCAAAGAAAAATTGTTAAAGGAATATGAATAAGTTGTCGTAGTAATTGTTATTATTGTAAATGCAAATTTAGAGGATGATTGTGAAACCTGTAGCCTGGGGGAATGGAAGAGAGGGCCCCATGGCCCTAATTCCCCCAGGTGGTTAAATAAAATCAATCAATCAATCAATCTCTTGGCATGCTAATCAACTAGAAAAAGTAATGCTTCGGATACGGCGAGTTGCTGGACAAAGTGAGCTGTAACTCTTACCCAGGAGCCTGGCTGGAGCCCACCCTCAAAAGCTCTTTGGGCTCAAACAAAAGTTTCCCACAGTGCAAAACACAAAGAGTTCCATGCCGGACCACTGGAACGTGCCTACGGAGAGTCGTCTCACTCAATCACTAAACAGACATTACAATTTGTGGATTGTTAGCTCTTGGAGGCTCTGAGAGCATCTTGCCACCGCTTTTTGGCCAAACACACAAACGAGCCTGCAATTCACACACCGGTGCCAGGGGAGCCGAAAGCGCCCATCCTGAGTCATCCAATTATCCCAAAAAGGGGAAAAAAGCGTTTGATAGTGAAGAGGGAAAACGAGGAAATGTCCGGTGTTACATAATGTGGGAGCACAATCAGAGATATTTGTTGAGCCCCCATGACGTCTGACGCCAGTGAAGCGGCGGTAGGCGGTCAGCCTCCCGTCTTATCGCCCCTTGTCGACATCCGCACAGCATTCAATCGTCAATAGCCCAATTGATATCCATTACACCTCCCAGTCCTCCGCCACCACCTGCAGCTCAGTGAGAAGAGCCGCATCTCCAACTCTCCCCCTTCATGCTCGACTCTGTAATCTAACAACCAAGTTCTGGCTCTGAGCTCAGTAATCAGCCTTCTTCTCCTCGCCATCCTCATCTTCCACATACCCCGCACCCTCATCAGCCTCGACAGCTCAATCGAACAGATCACACTTTTCCCCTTCTTCCCACAACAGTTTTCCTCCCCTTTAAACGACGCTGCCAGCGACACTTGTCCGCTCTCTGAAACGACCTCTGCTCACGAAAAGGCGGCGTCTTTGCAATCGTCCACAACCATTTCCTTCGGCCCAACAACCTCTGACCCTTCTGGCAGTTTCATCACTCCCCACAAAACGACTTGACTTGCAGGTCTGCTCCAAATCTGGCATCATCTCTCAGACAGACGCATCGCGGACATTGCGAAGAAGTGAAAAGACTGATACGCACCAATAAGGCGCGACTAGTTGATATTTTTTGTCAGTTTGACGTGCGAGAATAGTTGAGAAATATTTGGTGCAAAGCATTGCGCATACGTTGTGATTGTTCCCTAATTGATACCGCAACTTGTATTTAACGCTCCCTGAACTCCACGAAGGCGTAACAGGTCAGCATTTCACTCCCTTTATAAACTTCAGCTTACGGGTTCCACATAACACCTTGTAGCGCATGATATTCTTGTGACGGCCAACGTGATTTTTGAGAGGTTATCCGGTAAAAACTGTGAGAAAGGCCGCAGTTTGAATCTAGGGATTTCTGCAGTTGCTTCGGAATTTTCTATGATTTATCGTGCTGCTCTCGTCATTTTTTCACGGATTAAAATTACAAATTACATTAACGCTATCTGGCGCTGATCACACAAAGTTATAGCCGTTTTCGAGAAAAAAAAGTTTGGTATGATAACTATAGTTAGTTTTAGGCCGATTTCACTCATAGCTTTATGTTAGACCTAATATGAAATTTGGGTCAACTCGGCAGAGCCGCCTTTTTGCAAATGGTTGGTTGAAGTCAGGAGCCTTTGAAACGTAATAAGCCGAAGAAAACCTTCACAAACTGGTCTGCCAGACCAGCAACATGTGCAATAACATCTTTCCATCGCTCCCGTGCTACTGTGTTCCACACCTACACTATCCACAACTCACCCCGCACCCTGCTCTCATTAGTAAAGGACCTCGGAATACTTTTGGACACCATACTGCGTTTTCTCGACCGAAGACCTCATTCTTGCTATTATCGAATACGGCTCTGTAGGTTGTCACGTCGAGTGCATCGAATATTCCTTTGCTACGGAGCCATCAAAATGCGAATCACTCGTTCTGTAATTGATTACCAGTCGCTCTCTCGCTCACTATGTCTACCCAGAGTGCTGACCGCCGTATAATAATTGACATGGCCTTCCTCCGTAGACTTGATGTTCCCTGCATCGTCCCCCGCACAAACGACCGCCTTACTGACTTCTTTCCGGTTACTTTTCTCGTGTTTGATATAGTTTTCGATCCTGAATCAAATGGAATGGGCCTCGGAGTGTCAGCTACGTCCCCCCGTGCAAGATAATAATGAACTGTAGCGTAATAATTTGCAACATGTGTAGATAAGCTGAAACAAAAATCTAGACATTTCGGTATTGCAGAATTGAATATGAAAGTACGTGGGCTCAGAGATTGGCGTCCAATTAAGAATTTCAATTTTAACTAATGTAAATCATAAATAAATGATTTTAGCAACATGCTGTACAACATTTTGGGGTATTAAAGCGAGGAAATGATACTTTCCTATTGAAACAGGTAAAATTAAGCTCGAGTTTGATCAATTTTTTTTTAACCTTCGTTATTTAAACTGCGGCTAGGGCGGTTTTGGTGAAACCGGCCCTAAAGGGTTGAAAAGTTTTAAAAGGTGGGGGTGGGTTTCAGTGTGGTGGTTTCGCTGGGGCGAGGAAGGGAATTTGTTACGTTGGCGTAGTGGGACGGTTAGGTTACAAGGAGGGGGTGGGGTGGGGGTTGCTGTCAGCGACACACAAGGGCCCAGTGATCAACCCGCAACATACAAATTAAACTTCCCCGTCGTCACCCTTTACACCCTCGCTCCTCAACCCACCTCTCGATCCTGATGTTCCGGTCGGTGAGTGCTGGCGGGGGGATTAGAGTGAAGAGGCCGCTGTTTGCGACGAGGCGACATCTAGAGGGAGCGAATTGAACGGTCTAAGGGTCCGAGTGGACAACGAGGGGCCGCGAATTGAGCCTCGTGACTCGCGCGTTTCGTTTTTCGTTGGAGCCGCCGCCTTGGTTGGGTGACGGTTGTGCCTAGGCTCCTCTTGTCGCCCGTAACACCCCTGCGACATCTGAGTGGCCTGGGCTGTGCGTGCTCATCCTTCCGGCGTACCTGGAAACAGCAGGCCCCCTTGCCCTCCTGGCATCAGTCATACCACTTGGTACGTCCAGAGTGGACCCCGCGGCAGAACCAGGATTTGGTTGGCTGAGGCAGTTTACCTTCTTCTTTACGAAGGAGGATCCTCGTAATCTACTTGCTCGTCAGAAGTTACCTAATTTTTTTTTTTTTTTTATAAATGACCGTTTATTAATCTTGTTGAGTTGCACCCAGTGGGTGGAAGCTGTATCGTTCTACGTATAGGAGCTCTCACGTTTCTAGTATGCGCCGCCTGTTTGCCCATCCCTGCGCAAATATTATTAGGCATCGGATGGCTGGTCTGTTGGTTATGAGGGTATGGGTAGCATCTGCACTGGGGAGGCCAGTGAGTCTACGCACATCCATGCACAGGGGGCAGGCGAGGAGGGGGGACGTCTTCTTCTACTCCCCTGTCGTTGGAGCAGCTGATGGATGTGCGTCGCTTAAAGAAATGGAGCCGCACATTGAATGCCCCGTAACTCGACAGAAGCTGAGTGACACCACGTCATTTCCAGTCTTGTCAGAAGTTACCTGACGAATAGAACTGATTGATGGAATGCAGGCATGTCTCAGTTCGGAAAATGATTGAAAAGTAGTGCCCACAGGGCTCAGCTTCCGGATCAACACTCGGAAACACCTTGTTCTAAGATCTTCTGAGGAGGCTCATGGTACAATGGTATATGTGCTGTAGACATTGCCCGCGGCGTTGGAGAGGGTACCTAGCTTTACAGCCTTTACCCCTCTCCAGCCAGCACCACTCATCTCTCTAGGGGGGATTTCCAGCGAAACCACGGTCCCCACGAGGCCAATCCCGTGGCTTCACTGCCGACAGCGCCACGCTTTAAAGGTGGTACCCATTCTATATGGCTGCACCTTGAGCAGCCTAAGGACCTGAATGGGTGGCAGGCCCCGGTGCCGGAATAGCCAAGAGGCGTTCTACCGGCACCTAAGCTTTATCTCCATAGGGGTACAGTGACTTTGAGGCGTAGGCCAACGTGGGTGGTCAGACTGTTCTGATCAATGCACAGTCAATTCGTCAAATAGAGGCAAACCCCGCCATGTGCACCAAATGATCAGCCATTGAAGCGAGCATTTCAAACTGCTGGTGGCTGAGGAAATATCTGGTGCGTTGCAACACACAACTTTCCTTAGCTCTACAACAATTCACTTTGTACATGGCCAATTCGATTTAGTCAATTCATTTATCACTCAGTTAATTTGAACTTGGTCAAACAACGCTTTACAGCAGCCGGAAGCGGTAGCGCTTACAGTTCCGGAATTTATTGTGCTTCTCGTACTCATTGCAGGACCATTATTGAGCGATTGCTACACAGATAATTAATGAGGCTGTAAACACAAATTTTTTGAAGAAGGATGGATAGTAATTACTTTTGCAGAGTTATTGGGTAAACACTTTTAGAACTGAAAGTAAGCGAAACAGTGGTAGTTGAAATTCATTTCTGGAGTGAGCCCCATCTATCTCATGAGCGGTTTTAAACACTCACCGTTTAGGTATTGGATTGGACTACAATACCAATTTTCTTTCACATTCTACCATCATTGCAGCGGAGTTTGTAAGGAAACAAAACTGCGCTAAAAACGCTTTTCGTCGAAAATTTTGATAATTTATTGTGCTACTCTCGTCATTTTCCCACAAATGGAAATTTCATGGTATAATTGCCTTATTGAGAGCTATCAAAATAAAAAATTTAATCAAAATCGTTAAAGCCGTTTTTGAGAAAAAAAATATTTAGTGTTTTGATCACTATGATAACTATAGTTAAATTTCGGTGGATTTTGTTCATACCCTTACTTTGGCGTTCCATGGTAACGTACCGGCGAGATATATAGTTTGAGCTGATTTGATACAGTGGTTTCCTCTAAAAATCGTTCATAGACACACACAAGCACACACACAGACACACAGACCCACAGACCATTTTCCCAAATAGTGTTTTTCGGACTCAGGAGGGTCTGAAACGTAAAGATCTGAAGAAAACTCCCTTTTTCAAATTTTTTTTTCAGCCGATTACATAACTTTCCTTTCTACTTCTTAGAGCCAAGGAAAGTAAAAAACACAGCTAATCCTCTTAAAGGGAAAAGTAAAGAGTAGAGAACCGGCAATACTGTGGTCCCTCAATTGCACTACCATCGCATCTGATAGAACCTGCGCAGCTGCGTAGCATAAACTACACGCTCAAATTAGAAACTGACGGCGCTTATGTTGTGAAATTTATCGAGTTGCTCCTACTCAAACCATGTTTATTATTGAGCAATCAACATAGCTGATTTATGAGGCCGTCAGGGCTGGTTAGGGGTTTGAATTCCAGAATTATCTCATGAAAGTTTTCAACCCCTCATCGTTTTTGAAGAAAAAAAAATTGAAGTTTTGATCATTATGATAACTGCAGTTAGTTTTAAACGGATTTGGCTCAAGCCTTTATTTTCATGTCCCATCACTGCTGTTGGTCGCAAGAAAAAGCTGACAAATGAGTTAAGTGAGAGAGAGGACTGTAGTTACACTTGTGTACAATAAGCATAGAAAACAGAGTAACGCATCATTTATGAGCCAGTGTTGATGGGGCAAGGTGTTTGGTTAGGTGAACTGGTGTACAGATGAGAGTGGTGAAGGAGTGAGTAACTGGGTGAGAACTGAGAGTCGACCGAGGAAGAGCTGAGGGTTGAAATGCCCACGGACAGGTAATAAAGTGTGCGATGGAAATCGGGAAGGAAAGAAAAACACCAACTGAACATTTTGGAAGCTGAACTGGTGAAAATCCGTTCTGGGCTATGAAAATACTTCTTAAGTCTTTTGTCTGCAAGAGAGGCTGATTCAGTTCAGGCTCCACAATAAAAGGCCTGGACTTTTGCTGTTCAGAGAATGACCCAGGCAAGAGATTTCCCATTAAGGTCTAGGGCAACAAACTAATTCGACTCGAGCTGAGCCGAACAGGTGCAGTAGTTTGGTTGGTGGTTGGTTTTGAGCACGATGGTTTCAGCCCTTTTCTCTTAATCGCAGCCACAGACAAACACACACACACACACACACCATTACCCCAAATAGTCTTCTCAAAATCATGATCTGAAGAAAACTAACAAAGGTCTGCTTTGTGTGTAACTTTCTTTCCTACCTCGCAGAGCTGAAGAAAGCATGAAGGGCATGATCGATAGAATATTCTATACAAAATGGGTCTAAATCTCAAGAAAGCTGGTAAAGCTGTTCACTTGGAGGAAAGTGAGAGAGCTTGAGGCGTTGAAGTGAATTCATGAATTCATTCATTCATTTTTTATGAGACCTAGAAAGGCCCCATGAACTTATCTTTGTTTTGAGATACCGAACTAAAACCTAGTGAACCTAAAACCTTGCCACATATCATGAGGTCAGCCCTCATGCCTTTTCACGATGGCACTCTTTCTTCCTGGTCTTGTTCACCCACACGGGAATATTGCAGCTTGCCGCCATTCCTTCACATCCCCACATGACGCGGAGCAGTCGAGACTCCATGACATTACTGTTCATCCCTGAGATACGTTGGTTCTGAATCAGGCAACTCCAACCTATTCTGGCTTAACTGTGTCTCTATGCGCCAACTTTGGCACGAGACGATAGTTGTCTTGAAGACCAGGCAGTTTGGGCTTACAGCTTAGCCAATTCGATGTGCTGAGCTCCTTTGTGATGTTGCGCATGACTCGCGGGGAGCAGATCGACCCCCTTTTGTTGCTGAAACTGCTGTTGACGAACCTGAGCTGTTTTACTCTAATGGAAATTGTCCTGAACATGGCAACGACTAGCCTCCTCCACAGCAACCCTAAACACCCTGCACTTCCCCTCGCCGTACACACCCGCACATATTTATATTCACAAATGCGCATTCGCTTCTAGGGGCGTTTCTTGTGTCAGTCGTATCTAAACTGTGGCAGGGGCCTTTGAGTTCAGCCCGACGAACGAGTGGTCACTTCCTTCAAGAGCCCTTTGGATGGAAATGTGGATTTGATTAACGGCGGTATTTACGGCACAGCATCTTCGTCGAGCTCCAGCTCGCGCATTGTCCGACACTTGCTGTTGTGAGTTTGGGCACGCGCTGACTGCCACGAGATGATATAAACCTTTTCGGTTCTCATAAAAAGGCAAGCTGTGGCGAAGACGGGGGGAGGGGGGGGGAGAAGGGAGTTGGTATCGTCAGAAACTAGCGTATTTCGATAAGTTGGCGATCCTATTACATGAAGGAGCCCTCCCTTTCAGATCGTAATATATTGTCCACAGTGAGGAAGAATGACCTTTGGAAGGTTCGGGGGTATGGAGTGAGGTTGGGGATTGGGTCGTGGAGGGTTGGAGGTGGGTGGGGAGGGGGACGTATCCGATCGCGTTCCCCCCCACAAGAAGTTGAAGGGGCATAACGCAATTAATAAAAGAAAAACCAGCGGAGGGCAGAAGGCAGAGCAATTTGCCCAAGATTTATACCCTCGGGAGGGTGGTCCCCGGCTCTACACATTTATTACACGACATTTTCATATCTAACCACAAAAGAGGACCGCGTGCTTCTATGAAAACGTTTTCTTTAACAAATTCATAACGTTGTCCCGGGTCTCGGACGTACCGCAACTATTTGCATACGAGAACCGGAGTTGCGGTCATTTTCCCGCCGCGTCTTCTCAACATTCTGATACGGTTTCCCTCTCACCGGCTTTTATTTCTCGTTAAGGAGGTTAAAACCTTTTTTCCGATGCTAATTCCTTTAAGTTTACATGAACTCGTTCCGTTACGTTGTTCTCAGCTGAGCTTCAACCGGATGCTCTTCCAAGAGACACTTCCAGCCTATTGAGAATTAATAACCAGACGAGCCTCGACTGCCGCGTCCCTTTTTCCCAGTTCCCGCCTCACACGCCGTTTAAAGTTTCGCCTTAATTTCGCAGTCCATTAACTCGCAGCACTTTCTAGTTGTCGAGTTGTATGTTGCGGCGGTTCGTAACAGGTTTTCGTTTTATGCTAACGCCGCGGATGGATCGACAACGCACTCAGTAACTTGTCAAGAACTTGGCAGTTTTGTTTCGTTTCTCAGCGCATCGAGGAGAAACGAAATGACGGAATCGTGGAAAAGTGAGGAGAACGGGTCGAAAAACGTGGTGCGAAAAAAATGTAGGTACTAGTTAGTTGAGAGTACTACGTAAGTTTGATCGAAATCGTTATAGCCGTTTTTGAGAGAATCGAAAAACCGATAAATTACTATTCGACAAATTCCGTTTTCCGAGCTATCACGTGGGTGTGGGTTGCTAGAAGACACTCCGTGAGATTGATCAAATCCAGTTACTCGGAAAATTACAAAAATGTCCAAAAAACATTATTTTCGACACATTTTCATAATTATCTCCTTTCAATGGACTGTCGGAGGGATATATAGTGAGAACAATATATAGGTAATAACTATTCAAAAACAACCTGTGAGTTTGGTGGAAATTGTTGAAGCCGTTTTGCCAAAAAGCGTAAAAAATCTATTTTTGTGTTTCTGTATCTCCGTTGACCGTGTTTGTTGGGAGTCATTGATTCAGAAGAAAAGTTAGGAACTAGTAAAACGTGATTTGGAAGTTCTGTCAAAATCTGTAAAGCCGTTTTACTCGGCAAACACACTAGTTTTTATGTATTTAAATCGGCCATAACATTATTTGGTTAAGGTGGCATAAATCACAAACAAAAAAATGAACCAGCTCAAACGGTTTTTTGTTTGTTTTTTTTCCTTGATCCTCCCTGGCACGCAAAAAGGAGAAACTGAATTAAATAATAATCAAGGGAATGGGGAGGGGGCTCAGACTATACTACGCTAGCTCTAGGTATAGAAGGATTGGACGGGGGAGTAAAGAAGGATAAGAGGATGGTCCACGATAGAACGACCAGCAGTATAGATACGACCCAATGAACTCGGGGGGGGGGGGGGGGGATATCTCGAAGAACACCTGCTGACACACCCAGCCGACGCATTTCTTCAGTTTCTTGCACCACACACTGCGCCAGGACACCGTCAATGACCCACCCCCACTCCAGAAGCTCTCAACACCGCCATAAGAAGATACGTCCTTTCATATTTGCGCCGCTTGGCTTCCCAAGTTAGCGCAGATCCCGGCTGCCAAATACTACCTGGACATCCAGGACCACTGGAGACTGGGCAGGACCAACGGTGTCAGGCCTCAGTCCTCCTGCAGAGACAACTCGGTAGTGCCACTTTCTCTCCACTTCCCAGCCTTCAGATGACAATGCACTAGCAACCTGCTTGCAGACTGCGTCATCACGCTTGATACGGCCCCGATGAGTACGTGAACACACCTGCACCACTTGATTCAGCGACTCAAACTGGTTACCACGGGTACGACAGCGAGCATTCACAACGTCATGATCCTGGCCTGTTGTGCGCCTCATTGCTGTAAGCAGTGACGCCACACTCCACCCACGCAGAAAAGTAGGGCCGGGACACTACCTGGGTTTTTGTCCATCAACCGAACCGTGCAGAACAGCCGCAAACTCTGAAGTATTATTGGGGGTTGATAGATCGCGCGGGGATTCACGTGTCCCGGAATGAACATGGTTGGTGTAGGTAGGTCGTAATACCCCTTCCAGAAATGGATCGGGGGATGGTGATTAGGGGGACCAGAAGCGATTCTGAGAGGATTCAGAGACTTCGTTTAAAAAATAGCATGGATGATAGACTGTGGCTGAACTTGGTGCCTAAAGTTGTCGCTCTTCACATGACTCACATTCAGTTGAAAACGGGGGAGGACGTGAAGACTCTGGTGGAAGTTTTCTGTCAAGGCGGGGATTTAGTTGATATTGTGAAGACAGATGGAGATTGGGCTTGAGAGATTGGCAGAAGCAACTCACCACCCACCAAAATTGACAAAAATTTAATCCATGGAAAAAGGCAGGACAGCCAATAGGTTGACGCATGACCAACTTCACTAGTGGATCTTGACTGATCTCACTACTACCTCTTCCTTCTAAATATCTCTACGAGTTCGGTCAACAGACATGCGGATGTCTTTTATTACTATCGTACGGCCGTCTAGGAAATTCCCCTGGAGTTGGGTCCAGAGTGACAAATTCAGTTGGGATCAGATTGAGCAGGTCCAGAAAGCAAGGCCAGGACGTGGAGATTCAGATAGTAGCTTTCTGTAGGTAGGAGTTCTGGTTTTTGTCGGGTTTAGGAGATTGAGCTGTTTCAAGGTTGTCGTTTCGTTCAGCGGCAACACAAAACGTTTAAAACTTCCTCTAACCTTATTGTTGGACCTCCAAAAAAAGGCTGAACGAAATAGAACAAACTTAATAGTAATAACGAGTTCATTCGAGCACACAGATAGACTCCGCCCGGAAATAAGATGGTTCCGATTCGCGAGGCTTTAGGACGCAAAGATCTGACGAAATCCCCCTTTTATTGCCACCTACAATACTGTCCTCGCCACTGGCGGGTTAATTCCTCCGCTGCCAAATACATCACGGCGTATGGAGTCCCCTTCAATTTATCTGCGTCGGCTCATATGAAAGAAGACGGCTGAATGCTTTTCTCCGCAGGCTGATGGGTTTCCAGGGGGGAAGAATTCCGAAGCAGGCGCCTCGCGAAGGTCTTCTCTGAGAGGCGCCTGGACAGTCCCAAGGAAACTTGAGTGGATCGAATGGATCGTGACAGGAGGTGTCTGCGACATGAGACTTCAGAGCGGCTCTTGGAGACGAGAAAAAGAACGTGCGGCGGTTGACAAAGTCACGATCCGCGCGGAAAAATGTTAATAGTCTCTCAATAAATAGGTAATTATTTGCGATGGGCGGGGGTAAGTGACAAAAGGGAGCGGGCGGATCATAAATACAGCAATTACCGAGTAGTTGCTTCAAATAGGCGGTGGAAAATAAAAATAAAAATAAAAAAGAAGAAAAAAAAACCGAGCTCTGAAATAGAAAGAAGTACGAAACAGTTGAACTTCTCCAGCGGGTGATTGAGGGCCACAGGTCGGTTGGTCCATTGTTCAGAAGGTGTCGATTAATTACGGCTTCCGAAAGGGAGAGCCAGTGACTTGCCCATAATTCGAAGCCTCTTCTTTGTGTCCCACCGCTCTTTTCCAAGTATATTCAAATAAATTGCCGCCGCTCATGAGGCTCCGTCCGACGGGTATATTATGCCCCCTCACAATGGTTTAATTAGTGGGGATTGTCCCGTACGACCAGCTCCAATTCCAAAGGACGTGCTCTTTTCAGTATTTGCACTGAGGGCTCCCCGTTTGACGAGTCTTCGGCTCGACCTCATTCTCCCAACTCGAAACGGATTACAGGAAGTGAGGAATTAATGGGACCAAGGTAACTCCTATTATTTGGACGTTATTTTACTCCTTAGTTTTCGGTGTTACGTTGACGAAGGTCGTCCGTACGAGATGCGCGCCTCACAGAGTCGGTAGACAATTTAACCAGATCAAGGAAATGTATAGCGATTACAATTTCTCTTTCTAGTTATTTATTTATTAGTAACGATTGATGATTTAATTGAAACTAAATGATGAATCTATTTCTTCGTTGTTTTTACTTTCCATAGCTTCACGAACTAAGAAGAAAATAAGGGTATGAGCAGAATCGATCTAACGTTGACAATGATTAGCATAGGCACCTCTCCTTATGAGCAATTATTTAGGCCACTTGGGGCGCGTGTTGCCGCGACACAATACTCACGCACAAGTCCATCTACTTAGGCGTGGTTGACTACTGTCTGGGGTAGCAAACTCACAGTCAATCAACGGATAGTACTCGCTCAATCACCGAGAGCTGTGCTCTTGCAGACCACCAAGGAATAGAAGACAGCAACATCCTCTGAAGCACATTTAGTGATCACTGGGCAGTTTACTCATTGAATTGGCCAATTAGTGCATGGTGGACGTGTGAGGAGTTTCTGTACGTCTCAATTGAATGAAAACTTGCACGTTATACGAATGGCGGGGGGGGGGGGTAAATTCCCAATACAATGGCCACGGGTACATTTTCGTGTTATTTCGGTTCGCGATTCGGAACGGTTTAGTAGCGTCACTGTTACTGGTGAGCCTAACAGTAGCGGTAAGAGTTGAGCAAAGTTTTGTCGTAAAAGTGAGTGTGAACAACGCGCGCGAAAGAAACGGTTTATAAACAACGGGGAGCGCGCGAAACAGAGTCGAAGTGAACAAAAAAAACAAAAAGTGCGCGCCTAATGCAACAGACATTGAAGAGCACAAAAATAATAAATATCACTCGCGTCTCAAGTAACGTACCCGAACTTTGAGGGGAATAGGCTTCTTTGATGGCCTCGAAAAAATCTTTCGTGAGGTTGGCCGGCCGATGTCGTCGCCAAATATATTCGTATAAATGCGAGTCAAAGCTTTCATCCCCCTCGCACGACCGTGTTGGCAATCTCCGCTTTATTGCCGCCCACGGTTGGTGTGAGCTCCGCTTTCAGGGTCTAGATCCCTCCATTCAAAACCATCCAAGGAAACAGCCTTTGGACACAATTTCATCCACGCACCACATTCAGGACATTCATACTCGTCTGAGATAAAACCGACTCTCACACACCAATCCACAGCACTCTGTAAGCCTTCCACTCTCAATCGATTAATCAAATCGGTATTAATTGCGCGAAGAAGGCAGTGGTGAAAGCACTAAAGCAGGAGAAGCCGGACGGGAAAAAAATGGATACGTAACAAACAGAACGCGGAGAAACACGCATGCGATGGCGGCAACTCGACAACTGAAGGACGATATTTGGGTTACCACGGAAATTTACCGAAGGGTGGGATTTGCGGAATGATTCCATAGTTCAAGGGTTAGCCAAATGATTTAAGTCATATTTTGAAGAATGCTAGCTCTAGAAAGTTGCCAGAGATGAAAGTTGTAACTAGCACCAGTATCAGTGACGCTCTTCAATGTTCCGAATCGCGAACCGAAGAACCGGGCGAATGTACCCGTGGCCATTGTTTTGGGGATTATCCCGAATGGGCATTAGATAAATGACCAGCGAGATGGGAACCCTCGTCAAAGGGACGTGGTGACATGTACCAATTTTTTCTCAACAGTTGCGAACGTTTTAGGAGTAAGTGGGTTGAGCCAGACCACTGGACGAGCCAATTCTTTATGAGGTACTCTATTCCGCACGTCTTGTACTCTGTGAAACAAGAATAGTTTCCACCACAGTGAGCGACGGTTATTGGAAGAGCAGTCATATCTTCCTGCTTTGACTGCTACTAAGCAAGCTCATAATCGTTTCATCAAGTTTGCCAAGAAGGTTATGGCAAACCAACGTGGCCAATCAAGTGAATCAGTAGAGAACCAGATTAAGAACTCCTCCGAGGTAGTACGGATTCCCCTGGGTCACACCCACGTGAGTGGCCATTGGTCCATAGGCGACAGCTCTTTACGAGAAAACCCGAGGAGTAGTCGTTTTGATAGAAAACAGCTAAGCCGCGGTGCCTGACAGACCCACTGACACGCCGACCTGTTTCCGAAATGATGTTTTCGAAAGTTGAACCTTCGTCAATGATTGTGGGTGTGCGTTTAGTCTATTAGATAACCCTCTTCCCTGCTTCGTGAGGACCGAGGAAAAGGAATAACTTGGCCGGTTGAGATCAACACGACGCTGAGTAAAGATCTTCGCAGGAAAGAATTAAGAAAACGATTGACACAACTGAAGTTCGTAACTGAGGTCTTCCGGCGCCTCGAGTGGAGAGAAATGTTGAAGTAACGAAGTAAGTTACGAGCTTCTTTTCGGCACAGAGGCCTACAAAAGACAGCCTCTTCCGCGTTGGGTTGTCGGAGGATATCATACCAACCCGCAACCTGTAATTAAACTGTCCAGTCTTTCGTTATCTAATGTGGAACCTGAAGGTAAATACATCACCCGTCTGCGTTATTACCAAATTCAATTGACTTACGAGGGACAGGTGAGACACTACAAAATTATTATCTCACGTGCGGCTCAGCGGAAAAAATGTACTATAACTCTTCGTTCATCTCTTCATCTCTGTCGTTGGAGACTATTAACTTCATCAACACCTGTAGTCCTCTCCCACGACCCTGGGATTTCCTCTCGAAGCCTTCACCTTCTGGGCGCTCGCTACAGGTCTTTTGGACGATTGGTCTCTTTGATCTCGTACGTGTTTACGCTCTCCCTTAACGCCCTAATATTTATTTATTTATTGACAGGATGTGACACGTACAACGAAGAACGAAATAAAATACTAAATTTAAACTAATCACAAATCTCGTCTATTAGAAACTTGTGGTTGCTGGTGAAGTTATGTGTGGCAATCTATGAAACAACAAAACCCGTAAATATCGACCCAAATAAACGCTGCAACAGAATATCCAAAATCGAATAAGAATGCTAACTAGTTAACTAACACGTTAATCCGCCTATAACGTAACCGCCTCAAACCTTGCACATAAAAATTTCTTCTACAGAATCGAGTATGGTATTTCGGAACGCAAATATTCCTCCCATGTTGAAGGGTAAAAAAGGCGTTCTTGAATAACCGCATGATCTGCTTCTACAGAATGTCTCCCAGCATCATATACCCATATTTTCCTCACCTGTTCTAACGATTTTGAACAACCTCTTGGGGTAGTGTCAACTAAGACGTAAATCGTTGTTGCGTCTTATTGAAGATCGCCGAATTGGTGGTGGTTGCGGTAAATTGTGATGCTACGCACCATTCAACAGAGTCGCGAGGGGCTGAAGGAATTCGCGTGGTGTTTTGCGCCAAATATTTGTGTTTGAAACTCTCTTCTTAAATGTTAACAAGAGGAGCTTGGAGCTTCAAGTCGTCCCTCAGTTGCTCAACTGGCAATTAATGTCGTCGTAAGGAGAAGAGGAAGTTTTATGAAGAAAGAGCGGGATCGTGGTAGAGGAATTGCTACCGCCCTCTGGTCAGTAATTGCTAGACTCTCCTAACATTTCATAGTTGGGCATGTTCCTGACACTTGGACTGAACAAGCCAACTGCGTCTTCCCGCAACCCATCGCCCAGAGGAGGCTCTTCCCAATAAACGGCAACAAGGCGTGAAAATCCAATTTGGGCCGTAGGAGTCGACGCAAGTGAGAAATATTTTGATATGCCGACGACCCTTCGCATGTTCCGTTTAGGAGTCGGCACGTCCCATTAGGCAATTTCCAGCTACTGCTCCCCCACGCGGCTGGCTGGTGGCTGAGGCCGCTCGGAGCCCGAAGGGCGGTCGTTTCATTAGACAAAGTAATCTCGCGAGGAAGATAACTGACTACATTTGGAACTACAGAGTCAGCGTTTCCCGACCCATCGACCCCTCGATCCTGTGAACTGTCTTTGCATGTGACGCCGAGGGAGAAACCGACGGAAGAAGCGTCAACAATAACAACTCACGCGTGAATGTCATTCTGACGATCGTCAGCCCTCGAGTCCGTGCGTATTCACAGAGATCCTTCATTCAAACCCCAGTTCAACTAAAAACCGCTTTATCTTCGTAATAACGTTTGCAGCACCGTCCATTTCTACCAAGCTCCAGTTCGTTCCTCGACGAGTGCGGTCGTGCCAAGTTTCCAGACGTTATGCGTTTCGCGAAAACAAACAGAAAATCGTCAATTTCACCATGGGCTAAAATATGAGCTGAAGAAAAGCTGTGCACCCACAAAAGAATATAGGTCGGAGTTGTACTCGGCGTCACCCCAGTGCTGGCAGCGAAACCACTGTAGCAGAGTGCCAGATACCTCCACTGAGTCGAGGATTGCTACCTGGAGATCGTGTAACCATCGAATACCCAGGTCTGTTTCCTTATGTGATGACTGTTTCTAAACCCTCGACGAGGGTTATATCAGTCATGGAAGTTGCGGTTTCGCTAATGTGCTAGAGATCGACCCCTGCAGCATCCACCGAGGTATTTGGTTGCTAGCCAGTCTCCCGGTAGGGAGTTGTTGCCCGTGTGTTACCGCGCGGAGATGACAACCTGAGGAATCCTGTACAGGCGCACCGCTGCGATAACATCCAGCTCTTCGATCGTCGGATGTTATCAAAAACATTCATATGAGGAGTCTCAGCGCAGTAAGCCGACTGTAGAGGATCGATTGTACCATTCTCTGAAAGAAATATATACAGCTCAGTGAAGACAGTCTTAACACATCTCCAGCCGCAAAAAGAATGCTTATTGGGCAATAGTCATTCACTATCTGTCGCACCATCCCTTCCTTGGAATCCTTAAGTCGTTATGTGTCCGTGTCCCAACGAATGTCATCATCACGACATGTACCCTCCAATGTGTGGGGTGTGCCTCGCGACCCTAACCTACCTCTGCTCCATCGGGAAAAAAGAAAAAGGGATCGGAACAGGGACTACTTCCCGTGAACCCTCGACCACTGCGCGATTTCTGCAGGACTGCTCCGCCTTTACCCTAACGGCCTGCAGAGGCATCCACCTTGCGTGGACCTTAACCCTCGGTGCACTGGCTGTGCATTAGAGACGTGTGAAGACAAGCTAATAAGACGGGTCTGGGGTGACGAAAAAGCTTTTGACGAGACATGACACGCTGGGCTGCTGGCGAAGCTAAACCCTCGCTTAACAGACCAGTCTAAAAATTGTGTACCGCCTGACTCCCATTGAAGGTACCATAGTGATCGTAGTCTAGTGATTATAGACGAAGATTCATAATCCGACGAAATTTGGGCATTGGATCGAAGCTCGTGATGGCTGTAAATGTTTCCTGATGCTCCAACGTGGCCGAAACTGAGGGGTCGGAGGATTAACGATGAGAATAGAAATGTAGAATAGGTGCGAAGGAGGTAAGTGTTAGTTAAGTAAGAAAAGGTGCTGGGAGACTAGAAAAATAGTTCTGTATTACAGAGTTATGGAAGGGCAACCTGCTTCCTCGGGGGACGGAAATGAAGAGCCACTGACTCAGGAAAAAATTACAGCGAGCACGAACTCCGATCCAATTCCCAACTTTCGTCGGATTATTAATCTTCGTATATAACCACTAGATTACGATCACTATGGTACCTACAATGGGAGTCAGGCGGTACGATAGATACAGTGATTCTTAGCAGATCGAGTGTATCGGTTCTTCGTGGACGATGCCAAAACAAGGAAACTCGATGAATATGTCTGCTGACATACCCCGTACGTACCCAACCCGATCGAACAGATTAAGCAACCAGGCCAAGTGGCGCATAAACGTCTCAAAATCTCATATGACTGTGCTCTCGTACAATGGAACTTGGACATCGCCCTCGTGCTCACCGCTCACGTTAAGTACTTAAGCATGACTTTGGATGAACCACTCATTCAGCGAAACCACAGGGTTTTGTGGCTGCAACCTGTAATGGTTTGCGACAAACTGCAGGAGGTGGCAACACTGATCACCAGCCGTGCAGTTCGCCGCTGTTTATATTAGCGGTGGAGTCCCGTTTCTTCATCAGAACGGCTACCAACTTCGCAGACGAATCGTCCCCGTTTTCCTAAGCCAGTGAATCAGTTCTTAAACGTCCTTTTATATTGCGTGAAGTAAGGTAAGCGATCATTGTCCCTTAATTGTTATTAATACAATCCGAGCATAGGTTATATATTTCATTCACTAAGGAGTTCATTTCATTTCATTCATTTCGAGTTTTCCCTGATTGAATTAATCGGTTTATAATTTCATTTCCTATCACCTGCTTGAGAGGCATTATTTTATTTCTTTCATCAAGTGAGTATAGTTGAGTGTAACCTCAGCCTAAAAAAACAAGCTGCTGGTTTACGGCTCTGTGGCTAAGTGAGTGTGTGGTCTACGGATCCAACTCGCGAATAAGCGAAATTCACGTCCTTAAAATCGCGTCTTTCGCCTGATCACAGGAGCTGACTGGTATATCTGTAACTAGGAGTTTCACAAAGACCTTGAAATTGTAACTGCGAAGGACAGCTGAATTGCAGCGTATAACCCAACACTTGAAGGCTTCTCACCACCAAAACCGTCGTGTCAACGCCATGCTTTAGGGCCGTTCTCCACCACGTAATCTAAGACGACGGTAAATATATGCATTACGTCAGACGGTCAGGCTGCACTTAAGGCCCTGGCTTCCTATACTATTGCGTCGTGGCTGGTTTGAGGGTGCCTCACTGGTCTGAAGATGGGATCAGAGAGGTTGGCAAGTGGGAGGAGAAGTGCTGGCCAAAGGCAGTCAAGGTTGTTAATTAAACTATCCAGGGAGCAAACATGAGTGGTCCTCAATCTGGAGAGAGAAAATGTACGCATGGTATGTCACCTGTTATCTGGCTGGAGTCAGGGGAGCATGTACTGTGTACTTGTGAGGGGCTGGCTGCAGCTCGCCTCAGAGTGCTTGGAGCTCTTCAGCTGTGGCCGAATGAGGTTGCAGCCATGGACCTCAGCAATGTCCTTGAGTATTGGGCGAGAATAGCAGGAACGCATTGGAAAAATCTCTCTACAGAAGGTGGCAGTGGAATTGGGAAGACACAATAGGCCCACACACACACACACATAGCAGGGAGTCAGCTGCGGGGCATACGACCCCTCCAGAGCAGCTGGACCAATGGCATTTCACCGTGGCACACATTGGCCCATATCCTATCTCACCAACGAGCCTGTTGGGGGGTCTCGCTTAGTGTCCCAGCCACCACCGGTACCCATTGCCTCACCCTCCTGGGTTTGGAGGTGAGGGGTGCCTCGTTGGGGATCGAACCAGAGTCCGCTGGTTATATCCCCGCCTGGCTCGGAAGGCCTGACGCCCCAACGCGCTTGGCCACCCCGTTTTGTTGTAGGGGTCATGTTTCTTATCGTTTATTAGCATTTTTCGACGCTCAATCGAATGGATGAGTCTCGGATGTGCTCTACAAACATCGTCGTTGGCATATGAGTTGTCTTTTCTTGGAGCCTCGTTAATTCTTAACATTTTTCGACGTTGGATTGAATAGGGTAGGTCCCAGTCCTGCTGTGCAAGAGAATTATAAACCGTTACGTAATAACTTGCAGCGTTTTTACACAAAGAAGTTAGTCCCACGGCCCATACCGCGTCTCAGACCAAACGCTACCTAACCCACATCAGATCGTCGTTTGCAATCCTCCAGCAAAGTCAATCCAATCTAAACCACTCATTCCCTCCGACAAATATAATTAGGTTTCTATTTTCCCTAGAAATGACACTCCTCACCTCTCGATCTTAAATATCGTTGCTATGAGTTCATTCACGTTCCGATCGCCCGATTCCCTAATCCGGCATCTCCGATTTGCGCTAATTTAGGAGCCTAAATTCCTCGACGGAGATACCTACTCTCATTGCTCATTATTCTCTTCAGTTTAAATTACTTTTATTCTCCTGTTTGTAATACAGGCCACTTTTCGTTCACCTCTACGTTTCACGAGTTTTCTTTCGTCGCTACTTCAATATCTTGCCGGTGTCCACAGATTGGTGTAGTTAAACTAGAATCTTTGCTTTCATTGTTTTGAGCAGCCGGTCAACTTCAACAATGAATTATCCTATCACCCAACTTTCTTTCCCACGTCGTAGAGTTAAGACACGGCAAAAGTTAGCGTTCACTTTGGTCTAAAATGAGGCCATCACGACGTTTCATGTGGACGACGTATTTCGACAGGTGCAAAACGAATACATTCTCCTAACGTCTAAAGGGCGTAAGAATCATAGTATTCAGGTTGCGAGGGTGGTGTTGGTGGTTTGTTGGTGGGTGTACTGGCGGACACAACCCAATTTCTTTAATACCTAACACAGCCAGTCCGGCTAAGGTACTACTAACAAGACTGACCAACAAGACCTCTCCCCGCCCCTTCCCCAACGCTCCATCACTCCCTTCACCTTTCTCTTTGTATATAAAGACCACGACCAACTGACTGACTCCAGTACTGACTAAACGGCCAGACGATGATGTCTTTACATCGAAAGCGCTTGCCCACAGTAACTCACAAGCCAGAGGAGACGGACTCACCTAACAGGTACGTTAACTTTAATTATCCTATCACCCAACTTTCTTTCCCACGTCGTAGAGTTAAGACACGGCAAAAGTTAGCGTTCACTTTGGTCTAAAATGAGGCCATCACGACGTTTCATGTGGACGACGTATTTCGACAGGTGCAAAACGAATACATTCTCCTAACGTCTAAAGGGCGTAAGAATCAGAGTATTCAGGTTGCGAGGGTGGTGTTGGTGGTTGTGTGGGTGGGTGGGGGGGGGGTTGTTAAGACTATTTCGGTTCTTCCGTTTTATTGTTGCGGGGCGATCGATTTGTCGATGTTAGGCGGTGCACCCGCAGGAACTAGGAAGGAAAAGGGCACAAGAGCTCCAGGTTTGATAAGGAATGAAGAAGTGACCGCTTCTGTTGTCCCCTCTTTTGAAACATACATCGGGAAGACCGGTCCGGAGATAAGGGAACAAGGTTTTTGGAGAAGATATAACCTCAATAACTGCCCACGATCAACTTCTTATCGGACACAATATGTCAATCCTCGGCTCTAAACGCCCTTCCCACAACCCACAAGAACATATTCCGTCCCCAATTACTCACTTCCCTATCAATCATTCGAATCGATAATATATTTCGGGACGGTCCGGAGCGGTCTCTGTGGCTCCCCAAGGAGCTACTAACTGCTCCCGCTTTAAACGGCCGAGGGAAAAAGCCCCATTCTCTTGCTCAGCCGATCGCCGAATAGGTTCCGATTTTATCTTTTGGAAATGGATAAACAGTCGGGGCCTTCGAGCAATCGTCCGGAGATACTTCCATTGAGAGGAGAGAGAAGCCCCGGGATCCTTGACTGACAGGCCAACGTGACACAACAAATGACTTGCAGGCGACTCTCGGCGTTTCGAACGTAGAACACACCCTTCGAGGACCCTCGGCGTCTATGTTGATCTGCAGGCTGAATGTGGTTTGGTTCGGCAGCGCTCTCTCCTAATGTTCACACACACCCACGCTCAGACAATGAAACAAAGAAACGCAAAGACTACAGAAAAACGCACTCTTTTTTTCTCTCAAAGGAACACGTCATGCTGACACGGTCGTACAGTCCACAGGAGCCCCTTCACTATCAAGCGGCTTGATCAAAATGCAGCATTTCGCTTGAAGACCGTGGATATGCGTTGAACGAAGATGCAGCGTCCGCTTATCATATGATTTACCCGATTGGAAATGTTGCTTCCCAGCAGAGATGTTGTGAGAAGCGAAAGACTTAGTAAGGCGTTAAGTACGGGGAATCAACGAGTATTCGTCATGCTTAGCGAGTCCACGACGTAGCAGGCGCCATTGGAAAGTTCGTACGAAAGCTACTGGAACGGCTATCGATTTACCGCCGACAATCACAACGCTCATTCAATTCGCGAATTGGAGTCATTCAGCGGCTTGCAGGGTTTGAAAAGTGGCATGATATTTCGCGGCAGATGTTTCCGACTGGTTAGTTAGTTCATTAGTTGGCTAGTTAGTTTTGCTCACGTACGTATTCACTCGTTCGTTAGGTCATTGAAAGCGACCGGCTCATTATTTCTCGTTTGAAGGAATAACTCGCATAAGAAGTTGTTAATTAGTAACAGCATTGTTTGTTTTAAGTTATTATACTCGATAACCCAGAGAAACCGCTTGTTAAAATAGGGATTGAGCGATAGTTTTGCTCACGATAGCACGAGGTAGCGATATAAACGAGTAACGTGTTTAAGTATCCCTGGAAATAGCACACTGTTTGAAAAAATGAAACTCAACCAACCGCTTGTTGATACAGAACTTAAATAAACGGCATGAAGGAATGGCATTGGGTGACCGACTCTGCAAAGATCGGTAGGTGTACGGCTGGGAGTCAGTCTCCGTGAGCTCTCCAGACTGCTGCTGGTCCTGGGACCGATCGATCCCTGTGGGCACCGCTTCTCAATCTTTCTTTGGAGGGAGACATGCCTACATTGGATCTTAGCAGTTCTGTCTGTCAGATAACTTCTGATGAACAGGTACAGGTTGCGGGGGATTCCCCTACCTATAAGCTCGTTGAGAAGCACTGGCCAGCGAAGGTTCAATCAGAACTGCTCCGACGTACTTAGCCGGTGCCAGAAATGGACCTTCCTTTGGTACAATCGTGTTGTCTGCCTCTGAGGTTTCGGCCAAGGACTCCTTCGTGGGACTTTCGTTACTCTTTGAGTAGTGAGAAGTAAAATCATGTAAACAGTCTTTTAAATCACCTGTGAACATTTGGCTCCCGTCCAGAAGGTTGTTATGAACAGATTTGGTTGGTTTCTAGAGTCAGTAATGCTCGTGCGGCCAAGGAAAGTAGTGTGATGCGTTGCTCCTGATGATTTTAACTATTATTCTAATTTTCCTCTTTTTTATGAAATTCTTTTTCTATTTTCGTATTTTAAAAAAGGTTGTATTTATTTATATCTTTATTTGAGTTTTTACTTTCCGCTACCCGAAGGGAAGGAAAGTATAGTAATCGGCCAAAAAAAAAATTTGGGTTTTCTTCAGATCTTTACGTTTCAGACCCTACTGAGTGTAAAATAGATAATTTCGGCGCTTGGTCCGTGTGTATGTGTGTATGTGTGTGTGTCTGTAGTTCGATTTGCGGGAGAACGGCTGATCCGATTGAGCTGGTTCTTTTTTTGTTTTGTTCGTTATTTTTTGTAGACACCAAAATAAGGTTATGGACGATATCGGCCGATGGAGGGGGGGGGGACGAAAATGTACCAATAACTAGGGTTTTTCTCACAAACAGCTCTAACGATGTTGATTAAACTTACAAATTATCTTCTACTAATCAATACCTAACTTTTCTACATCACACATTTCTCCATGAAAATACGGTGAACGGAGATATGGGCCCATGAAGCAAAAATAGGTTTTTTACGCTTTTTGGCAAAACGGCTCCAGGATTATCACCAAACTCACAGGATGTTTTCAAATAGTTAATACCTGCATATTGTTCTCAATAAATATTCCTGTAACGGTCCATTGAACAGAGATAAAAATCAAAATGTGTCGAAAATAACGTTTTTTCGAACATTTCCGTAAATTCCAGGGTAACTTCTTCACCAGATGTTATAAATTCTGATGGAGTGTCTTTTAGTCACCCATACCCACATTTCGTTCTTCATAATTATTTCTGTATATATATGTTGAAAGGATATATAAGCCAAGTTAACTCAGAAAAGGAGATTTGTCGAATATTAATTTATCGGTATTCCAATTTTCTCAGAAACGGCTCTAACGATTTCGATCAAACTTACGGAGTACTCTCAGCTAACTAGTCCCTACATTTTGTTCTCCATAAATGTTCCTGTAAAAATGCGATGAACGAAGATGCGACCGCATATGTAGGTGGTGTTCGAACTTAAAGGGGTGGCGGAAAGTTGTGTGTTGCTACGCACCAGATATTTTGAAGTGGCCCCTGAAATATTTTACGGCATTTTCTTATTTTTTACGTTTTGTATTCCAGAAAGTTGGTGCTTGTTTTAGAACCTCCTTTAAGAGTTTTAATATGGACACACTAATATGAAAAACAATGCGTAGTCAGCGAATTATGATGATTGATGTGTCCAGGTGTGAATTAGTGAGTGAAGCTCGTTCTTATTTTTGCACGTCTCAGTCAACAATAATTAAAGAACAAATGTTAGTTTTGGATGTTGTACATTTGATCCAACGAATAAATTAAAACCCATTCTCTTAGGGCGATGCGTTTAGTCTCCACTCAAGACTGATGGAGCAAGCGACGATTCTCTACGTTGGACGTGCAGGAACCTGAGGTCGCTCGACCACACCCTGGACTTCCGTTCTTTTTCAGAACCCCTCCAGGAGTAGGTTGAGGCTGGAGCTCGTCGTAGTGCTGGGCATAGTCCAGTATTTCGAATTTTAGGAACAGTTTTCATCAAAAAACGTTCAGTCCAATAGTAAAAAAGTAGGTATTAATTAGTGGTAAGTGCGTTGCATGTTCAGTCCGAATCATGAGGGAAGTGAGAAAACTACTGTTGGCTTTTGTGTTCCCCTCAAGTTCAAATGTCATATTGCGAGTTATCGATTTGTTTTTCCACGATTATTTCATTAGAATCCTGCTGAGCCCATTTAACTCACGACAACAGGGAAACCATCCAAGCTCAAGATGTAGGTGGCTGAGGAAAAAACCAGCTAATCCTCTTGAAAAGTGAATAATCCACCCTCAATACGCTTTGGCGACCACAGGCCCCTTCTTGAAAAGCACGTCCAGTATTTAGGAGTGAATATAGGTGAGAGGTGGGGCTTTGGCCAACACCTCCTGTCCCACAGAGGCCATTGATACTTTGCCTCACTGCGTGCAACTGCTAAGGCCAGTTGGGTGTGTGTTAACATGACGCTACCCTCATGCACAAGGCCATCTATCTTGGCGTGGTTGGCTACTGCCTCGTTGTCTGGAGTCAATCAAAGGAGAGTATTGGCCCAATCGCAGAGAGCTGCACTCATGTGGATCACCAAGGCCTATAAGACTGTATCAACAGGAGCACTCCAAGTGATCACTGGGATGTCGTTGAGTGCATGGTTGACAAGTGGAGAGTGAAACGGGAGCTTCCCCCGCTTTGGGCTGAACTCCGTGCGAATCTCACCACAGAACAGAAACTTGCCGCCATCGACGAATGAGCGTTAGAGAAATGGCAAGCGAGATGGGAATCCTCGTCAAAGGGTCGTGACTTGTATGAATTCTTCCCCAACATCCGTGAACGTCTTTCAAGAAAATGGGTTGAGCCAGACCACTGGACGAGTCAGTTCCTCTCGGGATATGGCGACTTCAATGCGCGGCTCCACCACGTCTTGTGCCTCCAGTGCGGAGGAAACAAGAAACCGCGTGTTGCTCCACTGTAGTGTCTACAACAGCGAGCGACGGTTGTTGGGAGAGCAAACGAACTTAGCAGCATTGTTTGCTACAAAGCAAGCCTTTAACCATTTTCTAGAGTTTGCGAAGAAGGTGATAGCTAAGAAACGTGGTTATAGTTGATCTGTCCTTTTGAAACTTGCCACCCAAGTAAATAGTTAGATCAAGTAGGAAACCAGATAAAGAACTCCTCCCCGATGGTACGGGATTCCTCAGCAGGTCACCTCCGCACGGTCACACACGGGCAACAGCTCTCTACCGGGAGACTGGCTAACGACCAAATACCTGATTACCAACTAGTAGAAAATAATTTCAAAGTTTAATCGAAATTGTTATAGCCGAGCCGCTTTGGAGAAAAACGCGAAAAACCATAGATTTGGTACCTTTTCGTCCCCCACCCACCTACCAAAATCGCCCATAACGTTATTTTGGTGTCTACGAGAAAATAACGAACAAAAAAATAAATAAATAAAAGAACCAGCTCAATCGGTTCAGCCGTTCTTCCGTGAATCGAACTACGGACACACACACACACACGGATCGCGAGCCAAAATTAGGTTTTTAACCTAAAATGAGAAGAAACCCCATCACATACTTTCGACACGATCACTATACTTTCTTGTCCCTTTGGGATAGTGGAAAGTAAAAAAATCGTGTTTATACCCTCATTAATTTTCGGTGTACCGATTCCTAAATAAGGGTCAAGGCATGAGTACGAGCAGCACCATAAATTCCGGATTTGTAAGCGCTACCGTGAAGTGGTGTTTCAAATGAAGTCCATCGCATATGCACGACGCATGATCTGCCGTCTCTAGCCCTACCTCAAAGAATCTGCTTACCTGTACCTCACACTTGCCAATATTAGCCCACCTCAGCGGACAGTGACCTGCTCACAGGCCTCATACGATCCTTATATCCTTCCTCCCCAGTGCAAGCACCTCCTTGGCCCCCCTTTGGAGAGTCGGATGAAGAGTTTTGACTGTCCATGGCCTGGCAGCCCCTGCCAATGGGCAACCCTGCGCTTATCCTCCCCTTTATTTATTATTCCTCCCCTTCAGCCCAGTGAGACACTCCCACACCTGCCGCGACGTAAGACAACACGAGGCTAAGGCCTTAAGAGTGGCCTGACTGTCCACCATAATGCAGATCTTCTGCCGCTTCAGTCCTCTCAGTAGCAGGCACTCAGGGGACGGAAAACTAGAATTTGCAGGCCGGGTTTCCACTGTTCGGCGGCTGGGCACGGCTGGTCGGTGGTGGGCTCTTGCGTACCAGGGACCCAGGGTCCTCCGGCAAGAAGGGGCAAGTCGAAACCCCTCTCTCTCTCCCTGAAGCTGTAAGTCTGGACAGGCTAGTGACCATTCTAGCCTAAAGGGATATTTTTCCCGAAATGATAATGTGGGGGTGCACAGCCCGCGGCGTTAGCCGGTGCACCATGGGAAGGTCCACGCCAGGTGGACGCCTCTGCAGGTAGCTAGGGTAAAGGTGGAGTATCTACCAATCCCTAGTACCCGTTAATGGGATCTTGCGGATATCGCAGTGGTCGAGGGGTCGCTGGAAGTAGTCCCTGTCCCATTCCCCTCTTTTTTGCCCAATGGGGCGGGGGTAGGTTTGGGCCGTGAGGCCGGTACTAACTCTGCACACCCCATATATCGGAACGTACGTGAAGCAGCCACTGCACGCAGACCGTCGTGTACGTCCTTGGGCCCACAGCCGAGAGGCCGCCGATTGGCGTCCAACATAGAATTTTAAATTTAATGAGAAGTTATGCTAATCATTGTAGCAACATTTCACGCAATATGTTGCAGTATTAAAGAGGTGAAATAACGTCCGGTCTTGGGGTAGAACAGGTCAAATTAGGCTTCTAGTGGAATCGGCAGCACGAAATCAGTTGGTGACTTCGTAAAGAGCGTTCAAGTTGTGCGATCGCCCGTTTCATTTGTCCTCGACGACAAATATAAATAACGAGGGATTTCGTGCAAATAACGATATTTCAAGCGGAGGGAAATTCGTACCAGTTGCGGGGGTCCGATCGGATAACGCGCCCCGGGCTGTTGTCTGTCTGTCTGTCGGAGGTTTCACGTTACATCTCGACGTCATGCGACGTCCGTCGGAAAACTTAAGTGTCGGAGAAAAGTTTTTCGACGTTTCGGGAAATCTGTGACCGCCGCCGCTCGACTGTCGTTTGTCCGTGAAATACGCGGCAACCGGAACGTTTTAAAGAGTTTCGTGATGTAACTGCCTACCAAGGATTGAGTTGGGTGGGTGGTGTAGGGGGGGGGGGAGTTACAATGACGTGTAGAGGAAAAAGATGTCGACGGCCCGCCACTTCATACCTTCTCTACACTCCCACCACCTACCAACCACCCCCCGATCCATCGCCTCGTCACGTTAGCTATCACTTCGAAGCTCTTTACAAACTTATCACCGTTTCATATAAATGATGAGCCGTGCGACTCGAGGAAATTAGTTGGGAGTTTAGAATTCATTGTCCTATCGCATGTACTGGCGACGAGTTCCTAGTGGCGGTTGGGCGGTGGTTGTTTTGTAGTTCTCCTTGGTGCGGCGAGGAGGTGGGGGGGAGGGGTGTAGTTGTTGTAATTCGAAGACATGGGGGCTTTAAAAATCGTTGAAGGATGTCGTGGTGTGGTTAGTGTGGTTGTGGGGGGGGTTGTGGGACCGTAGCCCCCCCCCCTCCCGCTAGAATCCAACCGTAATTTCTCTCCCTCCCCACTCCACCCCACCCCACACCATTTGGCGCAAACTGACTCGTCGGTAACGCGGAAGATCCGAACGCCGTCGTGACGCGAATAGAAATGAGCCGCCACCGCCGCCTCCTTCCGGATCCCTCGCAACAATCTACTGTAATCCGCAACAATCCACTGTAATCCCAAGCGATCCACTGTAATCCGACGCGATTCACTTTTCCACCCCGCCCCCCCTTTTCTAACCGCAAAAAAAAAAAAAATAAATAACGAGAAATGAGCCTCGGCGGTCAACTTTGGTTACGCTCGGACGTCCTTTCGTCCCCCGCCATCCCACCAGCCTGTCCCCGCACCCCCTTCCCGTACACCACAATCGCTACGCTGGTGGGGTCTTTATTGTTATTGAAATATCCTCATAGCCTCACCCCCCCCCCTCGCACACCCGCCACCTACGCACCCCTGCCACCATCCAACCACCGATTTTCCGGGCAAGTAGAGTCGAATTTGAGTTCCCCCACCCACTTCCACCTCATGAGCTCCTCATAAGGAAGATGAGTGAGAGGGAGGTCGCGCTTCTCCCCCACTTGCACAGACGTCACCCTCGAAGTCAAACGCTTTTGATAACTTTTCGAGGGGATTTTAAGAGAATACAAAATTTACTTGGTGGTGTGGTTCGGGTGGAAGTGCGACGAGGGGGGGGGGGGAGAACGAACCGATTGATCGAATTATTTAACCAGAATATCTGCTGCGTAGGACCACACAACTTTCCCCAACCCCCGTAAATTCCAACAACACGGGCGCTATATCTTCGTTCAAAACATATATACAGGAGCCCGAAGAGGTGGCAAATGCAGAAATTACGGGTATCCTCCGCTTTGTGCGGGGATTGTGGGGGCGCATAGGTGACGTCACACCAAGTGAGACCAGTGCCGTGTGGCCTGAAGGTGGTGCAGGGGGGCCACGATTTGAGGATCATGGACGCCCTTACAATAGGCCTGTTTGTGGCTGCAGTGAGGGTATCGCCTGCATCCACCGTTTCAAGGGGGGCAAATGGACCATCGGAGGAACATTTATCGAGAACAATATACATTTAATCACTATTTAAAAATATCTTGAATGTTTGATGATAATCGTTGAAGCCGTTTAGCCAAAAAGCGTAAAAAACCTATTTTTGCTTCATAGGCCTATATCTCCGTTCACCGTATTTTCATGGAGATATGTATGAAAAAGAAAAGTTAGGTATTGATTGGTAGAAGATAATTTGAAAGTATAATCAAAATCGTTACAGCCGTTTTAGGGAAAAATGCGAAAACCCCTAGTTTGTGATAAATTTTCGCCCCCACCACCGCCCATAACCTTCTTTTGGTGTCTTAAAAAAATAACCAACAAAAAATAGAAGAAACAGCTCAATCGGTTCAGCCGTTCTCCCGCAAACGGAACTACAGACGCACACACACACGGATCACGCGCCAAAATTAGATTTTGGTTTATTATTCATTCTGAATAATAACCCTATGTTTTCGGTCGCGAAAATTTTTTTACAACCCCCCCTCAAAATTTGATACTTTACGTTTCAAGACTTGGAGATTCCAAATTTCCAATGTCCGTCCGCCGTCTGCCGTTTTGTGCCTTTAACGTGGCCTAAAAAATTCGTTCTTTCGCACAAAAATCCCATTTGGTATCTAGTTGTGCCCGCCATCTTGGCAATCCGATCGGACGAAGCCCGTGGTTGTAATGGGCAAAAAACGGTTAAAAAAATTAACGAAACGCAGTACAACGCGGGAACTTCAGCGGAAGTCAACGTTTCGTCGTTTGAACTCCCTCCCTCCCGCCCGTCTCAATAAAAAACGGCGGCAACCCTGCTGGGCAGGCGGCTCAACTCCCCTTTCGCCTCGCAGAGGGTTCGCTCGAAGCGCCCGACGGGGCAAAATCATCAGACGTTTTGTTTCCATAGTTTCATTGTAGCCAGGACATGTTTCGTATGGTTTACTAGTATTCGATGCTGAATCGAATGGGATGGGGGAGCACTAATACTAGGTCAAGCTGTTCATGAGAATAATAAACCATTGTGTAATAATTTGCAGGGTTAAAGTAAAAAGTATGAACGTTTCTCCACTTTTGAGCAGTTGTGAGGAAACCTCGTGCTTGAGGGCGGAGTTTAACTTCATCATAGTGTTAGGTACACCACGGTATTACATATAGTTATTATTAATATGGAACGTAGAATATTTACCGAGGAAATTGTAGAGAAAAGAAGAAAAAGAAAAATTAAGTTATGAATAATTCTTTTATAGCTGTCTTGAAATGGTTTAAGGAAGAAATTTCTCTAAGCTCCGTGGAGAGTTTACTTAAAAGCTTCGCTCCCCGATACAGACACGCATTTTGATGAAATGCAGATTAACATTCCCAGAGCCACGTTATGTGAGTCACAAAACTCGTATCCACCCGCTATTCTTATGGGTTTCAATCAAGGTAACTATTACGGACATCGACACGAAACTCGGGGCCCCAAACATCCTGAACAGCTCAAAAGAGGGGAACCGCCTATACTTTTACTACTTTTCGGCTGAAAAAAAAAATCTTAAAAAAAAATTTTCTTCAGATCTTTACGTTTCCAACCCTACTGAGTCCGAAAAAGACTATTTGGGAAAATGGTCTGTGTGTCTGTGAACGATTTTTTGAGAATAGGTCCGAACTAAATCCACTCAAACTGGATATCTAGCTTGCAGATTACCTTGAGACGCCAACATAAGGCTATAAACAAAATCCACCGAATGTTACCAAATATTTTTTTTCTCAAAAACAGCTCTAACGATTTTGAATAAATTTTTTACATTGATAGCTCTCAATAAGGCACTTATACCATACAATTCTCATTCTTGGGAAAATGACAAGAGCAGCACAATAAATTATCAAAATTTCCGGCGAAAATTTAGCGCGGTTTTTTACTTTCCTTGGCGCAACACAGTAGAAAGTAAAGTTATGTTTTTCCTTATAAACTCCGCTGACATGTTACTAGAATATTTAGGAAAAATATCTGGTGCGTTGCAACACAACTTTCCTTAGCTCTACGTCAATTCACTCGTGTACATGGCTTTTTTTTTCTACTAACTCAATTCATTTATCAGTCAGTTCATTTGAACTTGGTCGAACAACACTTCAGGGCAGCAGGAAGCGGTAGCGCTTACAGTTCCAAAATTTATTGTGCTGTATTACTGAACAGCTCAAAAGAGGGGAATCGTCTATACCTTTTATGCAGGATTTTGATCATGCATTTTTGAGCAATAGCGCGAGGTCGCAGCTCCCCAAGCGGGTGCACCATAGCACACAACTTAGTGAATTGTATGCTCCATACATGCTTCTTTTTTTTTTTTTTAATTTTCAAGAGTTGGAAAGCCTTTAACTTCAGAACAGATACCTGTCATTCTTCTTAATCGTCGACAAAAGATCAAGACATGATCCTTCCAACTCAAGCATTGGTCCAACACTACTCTCACGTATTTGACTGAGCCAACCTGCTCAATTTCCGGACCAGAGTCATTCCTTCTCCCGATGACACATCAAGGACTCCAGAGACACCCGCCGAGCGAAGTGAGGAACAGAGAAATTTGGTTTTAGCAACATTCGGCTTGGAACTGTTTTTATTTGACCATTGAACGGCCACATTCAACGAACTCTCCGCTCTAAGCACTCAAGTCGACATCACGAGAACCCAAAACCTGCTCCCATGACAACACTCCGAACTGCCTTCATCCAAGAGAAGAAGGCCTTCCACCGCGCCATCAAACGAGCCAAACGGCAAGGCTGGCGAAATTTTGTGGAAGCGGAGAGCTCTGAGAACCCCTGGGGCAGACACTACAAGTCCTCCATAGGAAAAGCAAATGTAGAGCAGGTCTTAGCTGCGATGCAAAATGAGTCAGGCTGGGCCTGCAGTATCGAACGTTCACTGGAAACCCTCCTTGAGAAGGCGTTCCCAGATGACCAACTAGCTCGAGACACTGAAGCCCAGAGGGCAGCAAGGGAGCTGATCATGGACCCTCCGAACGAGCCCGACATCCCATTGTGGACAACAGGTGACCTCGGCAGGGCTCTTGCGACCTTAAAGCCCAACAAATCTCCTGGGCCAGATAAAATAGAAAGCAATATGCTAAGGAAGGCTGAGCGGACAATCTCCAGCGGTCTCCTTAATTTATTTAATGACTGTCTGCAGGTCGGACAGTTCCCCACTCAGTGGAAGTCTGCGCGCGTTGTCACTCTTCAGAAGGGAGGCGACCGCAATCAGTCGGACCCGCGATCATGGAGACCACTCAGCCTTCTTTCCATATTAGGCAAAACACTAGAAATCTTGATGTTGCAGTCCCTCGAAGGAATCTTTGGCCGCAACCTCACAGGCAGGCAATACGGGTGTACCAAAGGAAGGTCCACGCAGGATGTCATTGTCGAGATTCGGCGTGTTTCCCTGCTGGCACCGGCTAAGTACGTCGTAGCAGTTCTGATTGACATCAGAGGAGCGTTTGACAACCTTTGGTGGCCAGCGCTCCTTAATGAACTCAAAGGTAGGGAATCCCGCAACCTGTACTCGCTCGTCAGAAGTTACCTGACAGACAGAACTGCTACGATCGAAAGTAGGCATGTCTCCGTCCGGAGAAAGATTGAGAAGGGGTGCCCACAGGGCTCGGTCCTAGGACCAGCACTCTGGAATGCCTTCTTCGAAGGTCTTCTCAGGAAACTCATGGAGACTGACTGCGAGCCGTACGCCTATGTGGATGACTTGACTGTGCTGATCTTTGCAGAGTCAGTCCGCCAAAGTGAAGAAAAACCGGACCACGTGCTCCGCACTGTCAACCAATGGTGCGAGCACGTCAAGATGCAGGTGGCTGAGGAAAAACCCAGCTAATCCTCTTGAAGGGGAAAGTGAATAATCCACCCACAATACGCTTTGGCGGCCACAGGCTCCTTCTTGAAAAGCACGTCAAGTATTTAGGAGTGAATATAGGTGAGAGGTGGGGTTTCAACCAACACCTCCAGTCCCTTAAAGGCACTACCATTGCAAGGTTTGCCTCACTGCGTGCCATTACTAAGGCCACTTGGGGTGTGTGTTACCACGACACCATCCTCATGTATAAGGCCATCTATTTAGGTGTGATTGGCTACTGCCCTGTTGTCTGGGGTAGCAAACTAACAGTCAATCAAAAGAGAGTATTGGCCCAATCCCAGAGAGCCGCGCTCCTGTGGATCACCAAGGCCTACAAGACTGTATCAATGGAAGCACTCCAGGTGATCACTGGTCAGTTACCAGTTGATTTGGCTGTTGAGTGCATGATTGACAAGTGGAGAGTGAAACGGGAGCTTCCCCCGCTTTGGGCTGAACTCCGTGCGGATCTCACCACAGAACAGAAACTTGCCGCCATCGATGAATGGGCTCTAGAGAAATGGCAAGCGAGATGGGAATCCTCGTCAAAGGGACGTGATACGTATGAGTTCTTCCCCAACATCCGTGAACGTCTTTCTAGAAAATGGGTTGAGCCAGACCACTGGACGAGCCAGTTCCTCACGGGACATGGTGACTTCAATGCGCGGCTCCACTTCTTTTCTCTGAAAGACTCTCCATTATGCACGTCTTGTGCCTCCAGTGCGGAGGAAACAAGAAACCATGTGCTGCTCCACTGTAGTTTCTACAACAGTGAGCGACGGTTGTTGAGAGGGCAAACGAACTTAGCAGCTTTGACTGCTACAAAGGAAGCCTATAACCATTTTGCAAAGTTCGCAAAGAAGGTAATGGCTAAGAAACGTGGTTATAGTTGATCAGTGCTTTTGAAACTTGCCACCCAAGTAAACAGTAAGATCAGGTAGGGAACCAGATTAAGAACTACTCCCAGATGGTACGGGATTCCTCAGGTGGTCACCTCCGCGCGGTAACACACGGGCAACAGCTCTCTACGGTGAGACTGGCTAACGACCACATACCTGCCGTACCTCCACAGGTCTGAGTTCGGTGGATGCTGCAGGGGCCGGCCTCTTGCATATTAGCGAAACCGCAACTTCTATGACTGATATAACCCTCGTCGAGGGTTTAGGTACAGTCATGAAATAAAGAAACAGATCTGTAACGATCCGTGACAATAGATTTCCATATGATAACATGGCCCCCATCCCTCCGTTCTTATTTCCTCAAAACCGCTTCAAATTAATACACAACGGTTTATTATTTTCTCGCACAGTTTGACGAGTTTGAGTCTCACGCCTTCAAGACCCATCCCATTCAATTCAGCATCGAAAAATACCAGTAAACCACACGAAACATGACCAGACACAAGGGAACGACTAAATTCGACAATTTTCAGGGAGCTGTAGGCAATTGGCTCGAAGATTACGAGTCGAACTGATAGGTGGTTGGAGTGAGACGGAAGGCAGCGCAAGAAATGAGCGCAGGCCAGGGAGAAACGATAAGTTTCTCTATATTGTCGTTCAAGCGCTATAATTTGCCTCACTATATTTGCTATGATTTCACTGTTCAATTTACACGTCGTCCTGCACCTCTGAGACCCGTCCTATTCGACTCAGCGTCAAAAAATATCGAGGAATCGATACCAAACACGACGTAATTGTAATAAAACTACCAAAATATCGTTCATGGCTTATTTTTGTATCACCCTTCCGTCCACAACTATCACGGATTTCTTCCAATCGGATTACCGAGTAAGCGGGCACAGAATGGGTAACAGGTCCCGGTGCCTGAATAACCAAAAGGCGTTCCACCGGCAACTACGCTTTATCTCAATGGGGATTCCGGGTGTTGGGCTTGTCCCTGTCATTCCCATAGAGAAGAGAACACGCTGTTAACATTGGTAAGTATGCCCTGGGCATATGCCCGTGGCGTTGGAGCGGGTACCCAGTTTCGTAGCCTACACCCATCTCTTGTCAGCACCAGACAACTCTTCGGAGGGGATTCCCAACGAAACCACGGCTAAACCCATGGCTTCACGACCGACAGCGTCACGTCCTAAAGGCTCCACGCTGCCGGTGGCAGGCAGAAGCCCCCGCGGTACCCAATCCGACGAGCCAAGGGCGAACTACTTGATATTCAACCACCCTCAACCGCGACCCACCCGTCTCACTCTAACCTACCACTACTAACCAACATACACACTCACAGAATGAATACATTCAACCCTTAAATGCACTCACACATTTTCCCAAAGGTCCAGGGGTGGACTACTCGATATTCGTCCCCTCTGGATCCTTCGCTAGGCTTGTTATTCCTACAAGACACTACCACACATACACAACACTACATTCACTCATATATACATTCAGCCCTTAAATACAAGTTATATTTAGTTAAACGACGAGGGGCTTTTTAAAAAGAATTTTATTCTCACTCAAGAAACTTTGAACAATTTACAACAGAGGGGAGACTGGGAGGACCGACGCGTACAGTATAGCAGCTAGACGAGAACACACCGAGCTGCGCGAAGGTGGGGCGTTTTATAGATTTCCCTTAGCCGACGCAGCGGCTTTACATCGTAGTCAGCAATATTATTGTTAACAGGACAGTTTAGTACGATATAACTTACATTCACACTGGCGGTCCAGGGATGGGCTATTTGATATTCGACCATCCCTGGCACCGCCCACTCAAGACCACACACTAACAGAAAACACACACACACAAACACATAACCTTAACACCTACGCCCGAGGCCCTGCGCACATTTCCCCACAACCTAACCTCTTCCCTATCCTTTAACCATTTCCACCATACAAAACATCCCCGCTCCCTAACCATTGTCCTATCCCACTGCCCTTCTATTCCTAGTGCCTCTTTCCTGGCCCTATCCCAATCCTGCTGGTAATTTCTGCAGTGGAACACCACGTGTTTCACTATGTCCTGCTCTCCACACTCACACATCCCGTCCATCACCAACACACGTTGTTGGCCAAGGGAAGTAGAATATTACCGAACGAGGGACTGGTCTGGTATTGTGGTGGATGGACTAAACGAAAGCGGCGATTGGGAGATTTGGTTATGTAGAAGGTGATGCCACCCAACGGAACGGGTACCTTGCAACAGCTCAGCTCAATCTCCCGTCTTCACAACATAGACCAAAATTCCGTCACTACCTGAATCTCCACGTCCTGCCACTTCTTTTTCCACCTGCCCTGCCTAACCCCAACTGAATGCGAGTCGTTTCAAAGTGGACTGGACACAGGGAGAATCTCCTGTGAGCCGCTCGCTCGTAGTTAAAGATGCCTGTGTGCACCAATGTCAGAGGGAAGACGTAGTAGCGAGGTCAGTCAATATCTTGCTGCAACCTACCAACTGCGACTAGGCTGTCTACTTTTCCTGCTCACGGATTGTACTGTACCAAATTTGGTGGGTAGTTTGTTGCTGCCGAACGAAACGGCAACCTTGAACAGCTCAGACGACATGCTAAACCTTACCTCCAGTCTTTACGTCAATCAAATCTCCGCTTCTACCGAAAATGACTACCTGAATTTTAACGTCCTTCCTCTGCTTTCTCCACTGCATCACGTCTATCACCCGACGGAGTTTTACAATAAGGTATCTCTATCCTAGACGCTGGAACAAGAGCCTCTAAGGGTAGCTTCCAGTTCTCCTAATCACCTTCTGATTAGGCAGGCCGAATTAGCTGGGTCTTTGACCTCCAAAATGTTCACACTAGCCCTAACGGAAGTCATTGTTTCCCGAACACCTATTATATTTAAACCCTTTTGTTCGCACCTGTAGAAGTCCCGCTCCTCAGTTATTTCCAAGTGACAACGGATTTCCCCCTTTCCTGGACTTTCCAAACTATCTTTTCCCACTCCTCAATTTTATATTAATCTCCACAATAGACAGCTACTTCCAAAAGTCAGTCATCCTTTAGCACTTACAATCAACATTCATTTCCGAGTTCTCCCAACTCATCCGTCTCTCAAATCTCGTGCTACTCACAACTCAACTCTCCTTCTCTCTCTCTCTCTCTCTCTCTCTCTCTCTCTCTCTCTCTCTCTCTCTCCGCGATGACAAATTAGGCAATGATCAAAAGATAAATAATAACCTAGAAATAATAGCGCTCCTGAATGAGTTTCGTTCGGAAATGAGGAATGCGAATGCAAAGTTTGCCTCTCAGCTGCAGGATGTAAAATAACACCTCAATCATTATTCCGACTCACTCGAGAATCGATAAATAGGCTAAACTCAGAGGTCAATACGTTATCTGGATCTTTCAGTGATTTGAAGGAGAGTTGCGCTGTCCTGGAGAGACGTGTTGGCGAACTTGAGCTCACCTTAGTTGACAGGGATCAAGAATCGCTCTGTAATAGTATCGAAATAAGTGGAGTCCCAATGTCCAAGGACGAGAACATTGTCGAGCTTATTAAGAAGGTTGGTGTGGCCTTGAAAATTCAGGTGTCCGAGCTGATGTTGAATAACTGTTATCGGCGCCGGGTGATCCCCTCATCATCGCGCCCACCATCCATTCATGCTTCTTTCGTTCGTCGTCTAGATAAGGACTTAATAATCGCAGCTTCGCGTCAACGTCCTAATCTCTCCACGCGGGATCTGGGATATATTGCGGGAGAATCATCTAGGATTTACATAAATCACAGTTTGACGACGGAAAAACGTAAGGTTCTGAACGCCGCTCGAGCGTTTAGAGTCGAAAAGAAATATAAATTTGTTTGGGTGAGGAACGGGCAAATTTGGGTTTAAAAAAATGAGAATTCGCCTATGATTGTTGTCAGGTGTCTGAATGACATCGCGATGCTGTCAAAAAACGGGGGAAGCTCACCTCCGTCATCTCAACCATAAACACCTACTCACCTAGCTCTAGCTATCCTGTCGCTTACACAATGATTGCCACCAATATTACGATGAATGAACAACAGAATATTCGTTTCGAATTTTTTCAAGTTATAGCCCAAATATCTATTGTTGCACGTCTCCACGCCCATTATTTCAAATCGAACTGCCCCCGCTCACGTATCCCCGCTTGTTATCGCCCTACCGCTGTACCGCTGTACTCCACAGCAGCTTCGCCCCCACGACTTGTGTTTATCTCAGCCTTGTCTTCCTGCTATCATTATCATGGAGGACAATAATCAAATTTTGAGGGAGCTAAGCAATATTAAAGGGCTAAAGTTGGGACACGCAAATGTAGAATCAACGGTGGCTCACCTCGACGAGCTTCGTCTCATTATGTCTCAACAGATCTTCGATGTGGTAGCGCTATCTGAAACATTTTTGAAACCAGACATCCCGGCATATCGATGGATTCGCAATGATCGGCTAGGAAGGGCCCGTGGTTGTCAAGTCTGAACTAAGGGTTGTGGAGGTGGCTCGATCACAGTCTGAGTACGCACGAGGCCCCGAATATATTTTCATTGAGATCAAGAATAAGGTAAAGTCAGTTATTGTTGGTGTTGTGTATCGACCGTCAAAGCATAAGCGGGTTAATGAAGTATTCGAGATTATCAGTAAGCTGCAGGCAACGTATCAAGACATAGTGATACTGGGCGATTTTAATGCTGACCTACTGAGCAGCAATGCCTACTCTCGTCAACTTCTTCGATTAATGCAGACCCACCATTTTCAACACTTACCCTTTTTAGCCACCCATCATACGTCCCACTCAGCCACACTCCTCGACCTGATCATGGTGAATGATATCAGCTCGGTTGGCAGATACGGTCAATTTAACGCGCCCGGGTTGTCTAACCATGATTTTGTGTACTGCGTCTTGAATCATAAACTGAAGGGAAGACCAAACCGATACGTGATTGTGAGGTCGAAGAGGGACTTCAAAAAAGAGGACTTCCTGAAAGATGCTGCTGGTTTACCATGGTGCCAGGTGTACTCTGAACCGGATGTGGACTTGAAAGTTGAAAAATTCAATGCTCTTATTTCTAATCTCTATAATAGGCATTGCCCCTTGGTAAGAGTATAGCCTAAACGTACCCCCGCGCCATGGATCTCTCCTGAAATTAGAAAGGTTATGGTCGAACGTGACAGGGCGTTTTCAGCTTTCACGAAAAATAAAACTGATATAAACAAGAACGCTTATAAAATGTTACGAAATCGCGCGAAACAGCTATTGAGAAATGCACGGATCAAGCACTACTACGATCTCTTCAAGTCGGCCAGGCAGTCCAAAGACTTCTGGAACATTGTGAAGAAATGTGGATTGAGAAGTAAAAAAAATATGGAGAGAGAGATAAGGAAGTGATTCTGAGCATTCACTCATCAGCGCAAGCAAGTGATGGCATATCAATTGAGACGCTCCAAATGCTGGCTGATGTGGTCTCTCCAGTGCTTGCTCATATATTTAATAGTTCCTTGGAATCACAGAAGTATCCATCCCGTTGGAAGCAGGCCGTTATCACTCCAATAAGAAAAACCTCTAGACCGCTGCGTGCAAGTGACTTTAGGCCGATAAATGTTCTCTGTGCTCCTGGTAAAGTACTTGACAGCCTAGTTTTTGAGGATCTCAACAGCTTCCTGACAGCAAATCAGACACTGAACACCATACAGTCAGCGTACCGCACTGGTTTCAGCACGGAGACAGCACTGATCCGAGTGTTCGACGATGTCAGGTTTGCGATGGACAAAAAGGAAGTCATGTTTTTGGTGATGATTGATTTCTCTCGGGCCTTTGATCGAGTGAGACGTGACGTACTGCTGGAGATTCTTTTTTCAGTGGGTATATCGCGGCAGATGGTTCAGTGGTTTGTCTCATACCTCTCTGATCGCTCGCAGAAGGTTAAGAGCCCTGATGGCAGCTTGTCAAAAGAGTCAGTCACCAAAACTGGAGTCCCGCAGGGGTCGGTATTAGCAGCCATATTATTTGTTCTTGCAATTGATTCTGCAACCTTAGTCTTCCACCAGTGCAGATTTATGGTCTACGCTGATGACTTGCAGAGACAGAATAGAGACATTGAACGCTGAGATTGCTGGCCTTCTATCGTGGTGTTCATCGCACGGCATGGTGATAAACTCGTCTAAGTGCAAAGCCATGGTGATGGGGTACTCAAGACTGCTTTCACGGCTTAATGTTGAAGAGCTTCCACAGATCGAAGTGGGTGGTATGACGCTCAGATATGAATCGTTATTGAAGAACTTGGGCGTGTTAATTGAACCCTCACTCAGGTGGAACTCCCAGGTGTCTGCAGTCTTTAGACGGGTGTATGGGGCTTTGTACCAGCTCCGTCGGCTAGCGGTTGACTTTCCTTTCAGGGTAAGGCTTCAGCTTGTCCAATCCATGGTTATGCACAACTTTGCATACAGTTTGTGTGCCCTCAGCGACATGACTGGCGAGCAGATGAACATGCTCCAGAGGGCCCAGAATGCCACGGTTCGTTTTATTTTCAGACTGAAATGGGATGAGCATGTCAACCCATACTTCCTCAAGCTTCGATGGCTGAAGATTGAGGAGCAGCTGCAGTTGCACATCGGAACGATGCTGTTCAGGACTCTTAAGTCTGGGTCGCCACAGTACCTTGCGGAGAAGTTTGCGTTCCTGGAAGATTGTCATCAGCATCACACTCGAAGGCGTCTCATACAGATACCACTCCACCGAACAACCATATTCAACAAATCATTCACAGCCACAGCCATCCGCATCTACAACAACAGTCCCGACTCCTTCAGACCAGAACAAAGCGTGAGAGCATTTAAAAATACTTTTTCAAATTTACTGTTGCAGAAGTACAGTGCGAGTGCCTAGCAAAGAAAAAAAAAAGAGGAAAAGGTGTGCAATGCGCTTGTATTGAGAAGTTTTTGATTTTTTTCTTTTTTATCTTTTTGCGATCATTTGATGTAAATAACTACTGCCTGAAGTGTAAAAAAAGGTCAATGCTTCCAGGGACAGTGGAAGAGAGGGCCCTATGGCCTTAACTGCCCCTGGTTAATTTAAATAAACCATTTCAATCTCTCTCTCTCTCTCCCCCCCCCTCTCTCCACGCAGTGTTCCACAACCAGTTCACGTTTATTGAGAGTCCCCTTGTGCGCGTTTATTTACTCATACTCAACCGGGTATCGCAATTCTGTCAAGTGTAATACAGTCCTCGACACGTCCATTTATTTCTCAGTTTCATGCTGCACCAGTTGTCTGCCCAACACTGTATTGACGTTGTTCATTCATGGGGTTCCGCGCATTAGGTTGACAACAGACCTTTGCAATTTACGACGATCAGTATAACAGCGCGTAGGAGAATAACCCACCGCACCGTCGAGTCAGAATTCCCTGTGGCGTCCACTTCTCATGGCATGTAGCTCTCGTGATCTTCGTTGAGGGGTGCATTGACGCGATAAATCCAACTCCCCGAAATATCTGGCTTATCCTAAAACGTTTGAACGTGGAGTTTGCTCGGAAATGTTATGAAATGGAGATCGGTGAACATTCGTTCTGTGAGCTCAGAGGAAGTACTTTACGTTCGAATAACGAAGTTTCTTCGAATGAGGATGATGCTTCCAAATGCATGACAAACGTGTGCACTGTTATGGTGGTTGTGGTAGAACTTGGCGCTGCGGAGTTGTATCGCAAATGGGAATACTGGTTGTGAAGACTGAACAATTTTATCTGAGAAGTTGAGAAATGATAGGGACTTTGAATAGGTATTGTCGGAGGGTGAGGGCAAATCTGAGTGTTGCGTGGGTTTACAATGTTGGCAATCACATTAAATCACGTCGGTGAACCTCCGTCGGGGACGAAACTTGATGTCTCTCGGTTATTCCGTTTGAAAGATATCATATTATGTTGGCGTTTTGTCATTGTCGTCCTATTGTGACTGAAGGGCCTAGAGGAGGAAGGTGAGGGCTGAGGGTCCCTCGCAACCCCTCAGCGGCCTGTGAGGACGTTGGGAAGGAAGGACCTAGGTGGTGAGGACGAGCGCCGTGCGGTGCGGGGAATCTTCTTAAATAGGCTACTTGTAAGGAAAGGAAAAGGCCAGGAGAGTGGCCAAACAAAACGCGGCTCGCTTGTCGTCTCTTCTATAGACCCTCATAATAGGTTTCTTTTTGCCGCGGCTCTGGGCTTCTTAGGCCCTTGTGTACACATCCTGCCCCCCTCCACGACATCAACATCAAGTACGAGCATAGCCGCCCCCTCAGTTTTATCAACACCCTCTATCGGCTATTTGCCCAACTGACTTGTCACATGTCGCGCTGTCTTCCGCCCTCCGCACCCCCGGCCTCTTTAGACATTTTCCTCTGCACCATCAACTCATCATTTTGCGCCCTTCAACGCGACGCTGAGCCCTCGACTCACTCAAAAATGCAAATGCGCTTCTCATCGCGTCCGGTGGCCAATTGCCCGAACCGTTCGCGTGGTGGTATCACACGAGCACACGTCGAAATCCTGAAGAAGCTCGCAGGGAATTGACAAGTTGAGGAGACGACCGAATCAATCTGGAATTGGCAGGTCAAGGAGCTTGGAGGAGTGCGCACAGAGCTGACGCAGTAAAAATCCGACGGAGTTCACTTTGGATTGGCGAGTCAATGAGCTGACAGAATCAACCTGGAGTTAGTAATTCAACGAGCCGAGGCTCTGAACTGAGAATGGCCGGGTTGAGGTTCCATGAGGTGATTGAGCGAACTAGGAAGTCAGATTGAGGAGGTGTAAGGTCGAACTCGGAATCGAACGATCAAGAAACTGATAGAATGAACACGCGCGTCGAAGTTGATGGAGTCAGTAATTATGGAATGAGCAGGTCAAGAAGCTGACAGTTCTAGGAGTAGAGAGATGTAGTGAACATTAAATATGCAGGAAAATATGGTGAACCACGAGCTGATCCTCGATTGCTATGATACACCTCTTGGCTCTTTCTTCATATCGAATGTCCCTCTCAGCAAATAACATGTCTCTTTGTTTATATAGCTTATCCATATTGCAGGGCAGGATTGAGAAGCTGACGGAGTGAACGGGGAGTCAACGTGTCAATAAGCTGATGTACCAAATTGGAGTTAACACTTCAAGGATCTAATAAACTGAACTTGGAACTGATAGTTCAACTGGTTATTGACAAGTCAAGGAGTCATCATGCAGTTGATACGGTAAGATTAAGATGGTGGCCACCTCTTGCTGATACTTCAACCACTCTGTTCCCCTTTTCACCTCTCCTGACGTCTTCCATAAACCAGGTTCTTTCTTTCAGCCGAATGGTGACGTTAGTCAATGCGACCTAACCCCTTTGCCGAAATATTGTTTGTCCAAAATACAGCGCACAAATATTTTGAGGGGCTGACGGAATGTATGACGATTCGACACCTCAAGAATGTGGTGGATTGAACCGGGAGCCAAAGTTCACCTCGAAGGGTACGAGCAGTTGACACGTTAAAGAGCTGAAGGACTAAATGGGAGCTACTACTACTTCCAGGGGCATCCATCAGTCCGATGCGTTCTTCCTGCCCTTTGTTGGTCTAAGTCAATGCCTACATGTCTTATATGTATATTGTTTTTCCAAAGTACTGTGAATGCAACACTTTAAGGAGCTGACTTGAATGGGATGTCTAAAAGTCAAGGAACTAATGATGAGAACCTGGAGCTGTTAGCACTATGAGGCGAAAAAATAGACTGGGTATTGACGTGCCAAAGGAACTGATGGGAAGAACCTAGAGCTGATTCTCCAACCAAACTGTTCACCCCCTCTCCTGATAGCCACCATCCTCCTGGATCTTTCATCTTGCTGATTGGCGGTGAGGGTCACTGGACAAGTGAGATTCACTTTTCACACAGAAGCGGACTCGTTAAATCGCTTATCAGGCGACCATAAGGAGCTAGCCCGAGTTACTCAGGCTGGCCTTGTAGCAATCTCTTGCTCTACCACTCGAATTAATTACCTCGTAACGTTCTTCGCAGAACTATTCGCTACTACCAGGCTCAGTGGCTCTTTCCACCACCTGCTTGGGATTCAGATGACCGAGCTCGTCGATGCGGGACGAGATCGTCACTCCTATGTCGTGAGCATAACCCACTATCGCCATTAAAAGCCGTCTTCTTGTGTTTTTTTCAAACTTTATTGCGGGTGGTACAGTAACTGGCTCACGAATGTTCACAATCCCAGACGACTAGGAAGACATTAGTAACCTGCTACATTTTTAGAATTGTTGAGGTAAATTGAGTGGGCTGTAAATGCGCGAGGTGGAGCTGGAGTCATTGGAGCATGTGTGAGGGCGGGCTGCAGTGCGCCTCAGAGTGCTTGGGGTTCATCAGATGGACCTCAAGGTTGTCTTGCGTTTTGTGCAAGAATGGTGGGGACGTATTAGAGGCGCATGTCCGTCCACACAATCAGCTGCTCAGTTGTGGTCGCAGTGTGGGTTTTCCCAGTGCCACCAGGCTGCAAATGCAACCATTCGTGTGGAGCGTTGTCAAGGTTGTTAAGAGCATCGGAATGTGTTTTCCTTTTCAGGGGAGCAGAGTGGAGCTCCTCACAAACCAACGAGTACTTGTGATTATTCGTAGCACGCGACCTTGAAATGTCAGAATGCGGACCACAGTTGGCTTGGTTCACATAATCCTACACAAATAAATTAGGTGTCAACCGAGACTGTCAGCACAGGACACTGTAGATAGGAGAGGAGGAGATGTAAGCCTCTCGTCTAGGTACAGAGTGAGTACTGTACATTCACAGCTTGTGGAACAGGCTCATCACAAATTGTCAGGGAAGGCGTGTCAAATCTGGGGCAGTAGGTGAATGCGATCATGAATGATCAGCGAGGGTTCAACTTCATTTTCCACTCCACTCAGGATGTCAAATACGTATTCCTCTAGCTTAATCAATACCCACACGCTCACAAGGTCCATCGAAAGCAGTTTCATCTGCTGATTGTGCGGTGATCAAGTTAGGAGACAGTGGAATATCGCCAAAACGGTAGGGCAGTGGTCTCAAATCTCCACCCTGAGGGGCTCCTGCGCTAATTTTCCTCAATTTCGACGTCGCACCACCCATTTCAACAATAAAGAAGGCTTTTAGGCCTGTTGGAGAACGTGGACTAGGTATGAGATGCAGGTTGTAAAAAATGCGGAATTGCTACGTCAAACGATATTTTTACGAGGTAAATTTCAAAAAGCTCCATCGGAAACACATGTCGATCGAACTCATTTCGTGCAGCACCAGTTTGTATTATCATGAGTGAAGTAATGAAAGACGGGCGTCACCTTGAAGTAACAAGTTCGTCCAGGAAATAGAGGCATTAGCTACCACGAATAGGGCGAGCTAAGAAGAGGGCAGAAGAGAGGAAGGAGTCTTAAGGGCGAGTGGCGAGGCAGAGCGACTCGTGACGCTTTGTGGAACGTTTGCGTGAGAGTTTCCCATTTCTGTGACAGCGCACTTAATAACCTTAATATTTTGTCGATGGCGAGGAGTTGCTGGTGTAGAAGAGAGGAAGGGGGGAACTGTCGCGATGCCGGTGAAATGAAGCGCCTGGTGGCCCGATTCCCACATCAAAAACCTCTAAATAGGCCCCAGCCCGAGGTCTTCGGATCGCCAGGCAGGAGGAGCAGCAAAGCGATGAGCCGTCTTTTATTTTCTGCCATCGAACACAAACTCGACGGATGCCGTGTCATTACTTGTCAACGACGACATTACGATATCAGGACTAGGCTCCTTCCCTTTAATAGGGTCACTAGATAAACGCTTTCAACAAATCCAATAGCTCGCAGGTAAAATAAAAGGTATCGTTCCACATAACGACCGGAAAATAAACGTCGTCACGACACCCAATTGTCATTCTGCTGCGGTTATTTCAGCCCCTTCCCACCGATCCCCCCCCCCCCCCCACGAGCCCTCGACCATTCGCCCCTTCCCTCGGGCTTATAATCGCCAACGACGAATATCGTTTCTTTTTTCCGGACATCTCTGCCAAGATAATGTCGAACAACTGTCCCAACAGCGGCAGTCGTCGCAAAATCGTTGTTCCATTAGTCCCAATATTGATTTGATGATCTACGTTGAGGGCAACTGACTTTGTCCTCAAGAGTTTGAATGCAGTCCAAGGCGAAGAAGTAAGATTGCTGAAGAAAAAGACGAGTTCTGAAAGAGAGAGTGGCGGTGGACACCCATTCACGACTCGCATGAATCAATGGAAAATGAATGTGAAGTGGGTGAGCCGACCAGGGTGAGCTTCAGGTAGCGCCTTCGTTTTATTTACTTATCGTACATATAAATGCACGCCCAGTCAGAACGGAAGAGTCAAATTGCGAAAGACACAGTGACGTGGTAAGCAAACGAGCCCAAGCACGAGACACAGAAGATTGGAGCTGGTTAGGTATGAAAGTTATTTATTCAGAATGAGAGTAAGTTATTGGTTGAATGCTTTATGTTATTGTGTTTTGTGTTACTTGCGGTGGGCATTTTATTCGGTTGTTTATACACCTATTTCTAGGAAGGGCCGGGACACGGAGCACCGAATCCGCAAAACCCGCTCAGACCAAATCACGTAGGTAAACCTCCAAGTAAGAGAAGCAGACCACATGGTCGGACGTCCGAATAGTTCGGGCGAAAATGGGAATACTACAGGTTATAAGAAAAGGGAGCAGAGTACCTAGCACGACGAACTGTCAGCCTTATTTCTGCCCCTGCCCAAGTATGAATGAAAATAATTTAAAAAATAGAGAATGTATTAGAATCTCCGTCTCAGCCAAACAAAACCTGGCTCCGCCACGAGGTCCAGCCTGGACATCCCAAGAGGTATGGCTGATGCCAAGAGGGCAGAGGGGCCTACTGTTCCCAGGGGATGCCACACGAGGCTTCAAAGGGAGCAGACAGAGCAATCATTTCAGGGCCATCCACCTAGTCGGCCAACCACCAGGGCAGCGATCCAAATATTTCCAAGAACTTTCACAACGCGTAGTGATGATTGGAGAGCCTATTGACGACCTTGGCATGGTCACTAGCTGCTCAGTTGCAATATGAGGAGACAAGAAGGCCGAAATTGTCGAACAATGAGCTTTTCGACCACCTTAGAAACGGTTGACAAGCTGGCTGGTACAGCATCCTCTGCCATTTCGTCGAGACAACCGACACTTCCTCAACATCAACAATCGTCCACCAGAAGGCGGAAGCGCCCAGTCATTACGCGTACAGGGAGCAGGATACGCCACCCAGACCGAGAGGGAAGAAGTAGAAAACATCTGGTACGACGCACAACACCACTTTCCTCGTGCATTCAGCGATTTTTGTCGCTCTACCAAATAATCCAATCTGTTTTTCACTCGTTTCGTGTGAATCTTGAACTGCATGTGAACCTTAAGGAATTTATCGTGTTGCTCTTACTCCTGTCTCAACGTTTATTGAGCGACCAACGTGCAGGCGATTCATGCAACAGTCAGGCGGATTTTTTTTTGGGGAAGGTTAGGGCTTCTTTTCCTTCAACTTTTCTTTTGTATTTGCGATGTAATGTGTCTATATTGTGAGCGTTCTGTATTATCACATCCTTCTGAATAAATACCTACCGTTCTCCAATATCATTCTATAGATGTGTACACAACTTCTCCCCTCAGCGCAAGATCTACTGAGCGAGGGGCGTGGCACTTGAGTCATACTTACAAAGTGGACATGTATTTTGTTAATTAAATCATTAAAACACAAAAACGTATTGACTTATTGAAGACAGACAGCGAGTTTGGTAAAAATCGTTGAAGCCATCTAGCAGAGAAGCGAAAAAAAACGTTTTTGCTCGATGGACCTATTTCTGAAGCACTCCAAGTGATCATTCGTTCCACTAGATGCGCCAGTTCCTTACGGGGCATGGTGACTTCACTTATTTTCCCTCAGACTTCTCCATCCTGCACGTCTTGCGCCTGCAACCACGTGCTGCTCCAAACAGTGAACGACGGTTGTTGGAAGAGCAGACAAATCTACCCGCATTGACTGCTGCTGAGTGAGTGTATGACTATTTCACCCAGTTTGAAACTTGCCACCCACGTGACTAGTCAGATCAGGTGGGAATCAGATTCAGAACTTCTCCCAGATGATGTGGACTTCCCAGGGCTTCGTGTGGTGATACGCTGGGAATACGTCATCACCGATAGACAGGCTAAATGAGAACCTGCCGCACCTCCACAGGTCTTGATTCGGTAGATGCTGAGCGACTGCTCCTGCTCTTGCGATGCCACCGCACACTTCCATAACTTTAGATTGATATAAATCCCTTATAAGTGTGAAGGAACAGTCCATTTTGATAAGAAAACAGACCTGTGTCGTTAAGAAAAAGGGTCGCGTGTTTTCGAACCGGTTTCTTCGGGTTCTGTTTCAGGAGGCTCTAGGTTGTGTTGTCCCTCAGATCGATCACGTTATAATCTTCCCAAAAACGCGTCAAACTGACATCGGAGCCGTAATTATCTTCAACGATAATGCCATCTCACTCGAGCTTCTGTCATGAACGTTGACGTTGTAATTAATTCCAAGAGCTGGCCAACTTCTCAATATGAGGGCGTTACTCTAAAGAATAAACTAATGATTAAATAAAATCGCCAGTTCTCCGACTGCTAATTACCGCCACATATTCCAAACTTCGGGGCTTCGTTTTGGATATGTACTGGTATTGTCACAGAATGAGACAAGGTGGCCTTTCGACCGTTAGACCAGTCCCAGGCGCGGACACGCCCGTATAAAAGGGACTTAATTATTAGTCAATTACTGGCAGAAGCTCCCTTGTAATTACAGGTGGCTCTGAAGGAAGCCCCTATGAGGAAAGGTAAGAGAATGGGGTTTGCACCTCTTCGAACCTTCTAGGTTTAGTTTGCATAACAGCCGCGGGGGAGAAAGAAAAACACCCGGTTTCTGCATTTCACTGCTCCCGCCGTGTTTGATCACAATCCCTTATTCATCGCTAGACTTGAGTAGCGAGGCAAAAACTCAACGGAGCGTTATCTGGCTGACCCACAACGTCGTTAGCCGGTTGGGCATTCATAGCGGACCTTCTTCCAATGGAATACGGAGAGAAAACTGTTAACGCGCTGGCAGTTCCGAGATTCCAAGTGTTGACTGACATGACACGCACCTTCGCCGGTTGTAAGACCTTTGGAAATTCAGCGAATAACTTGAAATCTGAGGGGGGGGGGGGGGACGTACGACCCAACATCCCTCAACCCCACGAGTATTTAACGACTTTAATCACTAAAGCAATTGATCAAATTTGTTTTTCATTCGGTTCGTCGTACGAAGGAACTGGTAGCTCTTAAGGTTCCGGATAGATTATTCTTTACAGTTTTGAAAGTATCTGCTGATAAATTATTGGGCCACCCTACTTTATCAGAGGATACTACTATCATATGAGGAGAATTCAACTCAAGGACCCTACAAAATCATAGCAAGGCTCATTCTCAGTCTTCAGATTGCCGTTTAATTTATATCATAATTTTCATTTTACTTCCCCTTGGGCCTACCAAGCTGGGTGTCCTATTACCGATACTGCCTTCTGAGAAACCGTGCAGTATGAACCAGGATTGCAAAGGGCGCACCTTCTCTGCACACCTGTCATCCACTTCTCGTACGAGGCAATACTCAAGTGTCAGCTCACACCTTATATGAGGAGTTTACGACGTTCATAAGCACCCGCCCGCTTCGTGCTTCCCCAAGGGTCCTCTCGTAATGGCCATCAAACGGGAAAGAGCTTTTGTTACTGTGGTGGCTTCATCTGCTGTTTGCCGAACGTGGAAACTAAGCGACTGCTTGATGTCCACCATCACGGCCAAATATCAAACAGCTATGTCGCTCCATGGTCTCCACACCGATGGAAAGTCTCCATTCATTACGTCGTCACCGGGACTAGCTCTGTCTTCTGCAGGGCGAGGGACAGCCCATGAGTTCCCACCCACTCCCTCACCCGTCGCATTACTTGCTCCAGCTTTAACTGGATTGAATCCAGAGCAGCACCACGTCATGCACATACTCAACTAGGATCGCATCGTTGGGCATCTCGTTGTCCAGTGCTCAGGACAACGTACAACAAATTCGATTGAGTCAACCCAACGATCGACCCCTGGGTAGCCCTTGCAGTGATATCCCTCCTGCACCATCCCTGGGCTGTCTCGTACGTGAGTGTGTTATCCTGCAGATAGCTTCTCATTACCAACAGTATGGGTAAAGGGTCCCTCCAGAGCCCTTCAGCGCGTCTTTGCACTGTAAAGACTGTGCAACAGCAGTTGAGTAAAGTGTAGTGCAAGGCCTGCATAGTTGTGACAGGCTGTATGCAAACAGCCACTACAACTGCGCTAAAGGTCCTGCTGGGGCTTGGACCTCTCCACATACATGTGGAGAGAGCTGCCTACCTACTAATGGCGCTCGTATGCTGAAATTGGGTCTGGTCAGGCAGGGAAGAAGGGCGCCACCCCACCTGATATTAAACAAGGTGCATGCGGAGGGGCCTGCTCTCCATGTAAGGGATTCGATACAGACGAAGTTTAACTTCGAGCTTCCCTTCAGAGTACGAATCCATGGAAGATCCGGGTGGGTAGGGGGTGGTCCATCTCTTGAGGCTGGGGCCATGACATGTTATATAGACAGATGAGTAAGGGGTGGTAGTGGTGAGTGTGTGTAGAAGCTTATGGACCAGGGATCTGGAGAGTTATACCACTGGGTTGCTGGGTACAGTTGTCCAAGCAGAGCTCTTCGCTGTGACAGCGTGCGTCCATCACCTCCTGCGTAGGGGCCTGAGGCGGAAAAGAATACACATTATGTCGGACAGTCAGGCTGCACTTCAGGCCCTGGCTTCCTACATCATCACGTTGGGGCTAGTTTTGGAATGCCTGACTGGCCTGAAGACGTCGGTGAAGGGAAACACATTAACACAAGGTTGTGTGCCAGGTCATACAAGAATAGAAGGGAATGAGGAGGCCGACAAACTGGCAAGGAAAGGATCTGCCCTTCTCCCGGTGGAACCTGAGCCCTTCTTAGACGCCACCAAGAGCCACCTGATCAAGGAGGTTGGTGAGTGGCAGGAGAAGTGCAAGGCTGCCTATTGGCGGGATTTTCCTGGCCAAAGGCTGTCAACCTTGCTGTTTATCACACTCTCCACGGAGCGAACAAGGGAGATCCCCAGCCTGGAGAGAGATAGTACACGGACATGTGTCCTGTCTACAGATCACTGTCCACTAAGGTTCCAACTGGCCAATGTTCGTAAGTCACAGGTACACAGTTGAAGATTCTGTGAGAAGCTGAAAATTTACTGTGTACGTGTGAGGGGCTGGCTGCAGCCCACCTCAGAGTACCTGGAGTTCATCTGGTGCGGCCAGAGGAGATTGCTGGGATGAACCTCAATGTTGTCTTACGTTTTGTGCGAGAATGTTGGGGACGTCGTACGTGAGAACACCAGCTCCGTGGGAGACCAGCTCGCCCACACAATAGGTCCCGTCGTGGCCGCAGTGGGGGGTTTTTCCAGTGCCCAGCGTTTTCACAGCGGAGGAGCAGTTACCCCGTTGTGTCGTCGTATGGGCCTGCGCCACTTCTCGGATGCAACGTTTGTTAGACTGCTATAAATAAATAGCAGTGAACGCCATTTGTACTGCACTTGCTGCTTCAGTACTCGTAGCATAGGTGGAAACTTGTATTTGATCTGTCAGTTATGGTTGCGACGCATCAAACAACTTTCCTCAGCCTCTGATAGTTTGCGAAAGCAGTTAATCAACAAAACGGTTATTTAAACTACATCATTTCTGGGGCTTAATGAGCTACTATCATGATATTTAATAATAAGCTGCACCAAAACCGATTTTTGCCGATATTTTTATTATTTATTGCGTAGCTTCACATAACCGGTTTGAAACGTATTGGCAGAAAAACGAAATCTAAATTGTTGAAGCCGTTCCCGAGGAAAAAAAAATTATTGTTTCGATCGTCATGATAACACGATGCTCATGACATCGTGATTTTTGCTGATACCCAATATAATTTGAAATTTGAGCCTTGGTATAGGACGTTCTTTTTCAAACACGTTCGCCCGCGCACACTACCATTTTCGGGCTCAGAATCATTTAAAACGTGACGATCTGAAGAAAACACTTTTCAGTCGACTACACGACTTTTCTTTCCACTTCGTAGGTTCAAGTGAAAAACTAGTTAATCGCATTATTCTTCCGTGAATCTCTTAATAAAATTGTCGCAGTAAACGTTTAAATAGTTTCAAATGAAATCGGAAGGGAAGGAAGAAGATAATTAGTGCCATAATTTGACAGCCCTCGTGGTTGGTGGGTACTAATAGTTTGATGAGTGCGCGCTCGAAACTTCACGCCGCAATGGAAAAGGCCCGTCGAGAGCCTTGTTGATTAGCTTTTCCACTCATCTGCCGACAAACTGTCAATTATCATCAGTATACTCGTAATTAGAATCAAGCCTTCGTTTCATCAATCATTGAACGGTAAAGGCTCCCTTTTCGAAACATTTGCCCTTTCTAAGCAGTCAATACGTAGTTTAACTACGACGTAGCGCTATAGTGCGTATAGTGGTGGGTGAAGGTGGCGGTGGGGAGAAGATATGGAGCACGTTTTTAATTGCCTATTGACGCGATGGACGACTTTGGGTCTGGCTCACTCTGTCTGAACTACTCTGGTCGTGCACCCGTAGGGCGATAATTATGATTTCCACTACTCGTTCATTCTCAAATAGAAGTGCATGAGCTCTGGATATTTTGCATTTTACACTCATCCTGATAATCTATTTTTGACTCTGTTTATATGAACGTGGTAGAACTTACCTGAACCATTTATGAAGGAACTGTTTTCCGGTCCACTAGGCCACTAGTTATGTGTTACGAGGGGTGTTTGGAGACGTTTGGGGATCCGCTGACTTGGGCAAAAATTACAGCAACCGCGCGGAGCTCCGATCCATTATTGCCCGACATTGGTCGGGAATATGAACCATTGTCTTAACCACTAGACCACAATCGCCCGGTGCCTTTAATGGGAGTCAGGTGGTACATATGTCATGACCTTTACTTGGAAACTAGTATAGACGTGATGTAATGTAATGCTGTACTACAACATAAAAAGGAAAGGTATGTAAGCGGCTAAACAATATGTAGCCCCCAATACCCACATGTCATTCTGTGTAATTACTTATATATTTATATCTGCTGAATGGAGATATAAGCCGAAATAGCTAAGAAACGAGATTTGTCGAAAAATTAATTTACTGTTTTTCCAATTTTTTCTTTACAAATCCTGCACATCAGATATTAGTGTTTAGACAAAAATCCTGCACTTCTGGGAGGATTCAGGTCAGACCCCCACTCACCCCTCAGGTGACGAGACCCTTTTCGTATATACGATTGACAGCTATCTGCTTGCATCGCATCGTGTCTTTCATGTGACTCCAACGAACTGGACGACACAACGGCCAAATTTGTCGGCAACGCAAACTCAACGTAACAAATTCGGTCTTTGCCTAAGCCCACTCAACTCACGCTGATGAATTGGGGCAGATGGCTATGCCCTGCCTTATCAGTTGATCCTGTACAAATCTACAACCTCTGCCGCAAGTAAATTGTACCGGGAGCGTAAAAAAATAAACTTCACACGACGTAAATGCAATAAAAACAACAGAATTTCGTTTTTGGTTAATTTTTTTTACCATTTTTTGCCTGTAACAACCATGGGTTTCGTCCGATCGGATTGCAGATGGAGTTTTTGTCTGAAAGAGTGGATATTTTTACAGCGCGTTGCAGACAGGTTATGGCCTGGACGGTGTATTATTCAGAATAGTCTCACAAACCTCCTGTACACCGATGATAACTCAATAAAGGTTGTGGTACACGTAGGAACGACTCAATAAATTTTGGAACTTAAGCGCCAGTTTGAATTTGATCGGTTTCAAATGCACGTGGGGCTAAAGAAAGTTTTGGGATGAGTCGCTCCTGATATTTGTTCTTAAGAAAGACGATACATAACCTGTTATCATTTCTCATTTGTCTTTCAACAGAACCGTTTAATTGGTCCCACAAATTCGGTGTGTGTTTGACTTCTCAAATGACTTATCATTGCGTCAAATAAATCCGTAAAATCAAATAAAATCGTAACCTTCTGTTTCTTTTAACTGCCAATAGGAACTTCGTGATGCCTTTCGTGCGTTTCAAGTAAGAGAAATTCGCAAAACAACTCAAGACACAATGAAAAGCAGTTACAGAACTCACATTATTAAGTTATAGGCAGTGTTCCGTCTGCAAAACGGTCTTTGTTATAAACGCCGTTATAAAAAATAGTCGTTACGGGGGTGATCATAGTTTACTCGATCGGGAAGGGAATGAACGAGACATGAAGAAACGAAGCGAACGAAATGATCCTTCGTGCGAGAACATACGCCGGAACGAACTGAACCAATACTCAGGGATGTTCAGCAGAAGGATTTGCTCATTTTTATTCATTCGCACAAGAACGAGACATCTACTGTGGAATTCCTTACGATGGGACTCTAAGAAACTGCCTTTGGGTTGGTTCGTACATTCGTTCATTCGTTGTATGTTTCTTTGAGCACGTGCCTTTGAAACGTATCAAAGCAAACGCTTCGATTAGTCTCAAATAATCAATTTAGCAACCTCTCCAAACACTTCTCATGAGACTAACTGGTTAAGTGGTAATTTCTTATAAAGCTAGAAAACGATCGAATCTTAATAAAAAATGTGTTACCGTACACTCCAAAAGACTTTTTAAATCAAGATTCTAAGCGCGACTTTCAACGGCTCAAATCGGTTTCTTCGTGTCTCATTCTTTGTTAACGAAAACATCGTCAATTGAAATCATTGAAATAGAAACGGTTCAATTTCGTCGGCGATGTCGGCTGGAAGATTGTTTTTCGTACGGCTTGACGGAGTTTGACAGCTCTGAGACCCCTCCCATTCGATTCAGCATCGAAAAATACCAATAAACCAGACCACACATGACCTGACTACAACTGAAAGATGAAAACTAAATATTCCAGGCGCTCGTAAGCGCCTGTAGGCAATTGGCACGATGGGCGAGTCGAGCGGGCGGGTCGTTTTGATGAGACGGAAGTGAGGGAGTACAAACTATGAAACGATTCCTTTCGCTGCAGTTATTGTCCCGCGAGTTCTTTCAATTAGCAGACTTCGCTCACTATAATTATTGTGATTTCACTATTATCGCTCTATACGCACTGTACACGTTTTAGAATTGTTCCATTGGCCCCAGCATCTAAAAATACCTAGCAAACGATACCGAACACGGCGTATTTGTGATAAAACTGCGAAAACTGCGTTTTTGTTAATTTGTTTTAACCATTTTTGCCCATAACAACATACGCTTCGTCCGATCGGATTGCCCACGGTAGAAAATTATTAGAATACACATCTCCTGGTTCCTATCAAATCCGGTTCGAGTTGAGCTATTTTCAAGATGAACGGGAAGCAATGATAACTAAGGCTTATGTACCAGAATAGCATGTTGCGTAAAGACTCACCTCCTGAAGTCTTCAAAGTGACGAAACATTTCCGGCGGGAGTGCGTAGGTTTGACTAAAACGCAGGAATATCTTGCCGCGCACTGAGTTATGGTATGTCCTCGGAATGGTTGAACACGGAACGAATATTCACCGACCAATAGCACTCAATTATGGAGAATCGCGGATTCACGTTGGTTTTACGAGCAACGGAATTTTCGTCCCGGAACACGAAACACGACCGCCCCTGGCGCCACCAAACTTTTCAAAACAGCAGTTAATTGATAAATCGGAATTTTCTGTAATGAAATCGGGTTTCTATAACGTCGTTTGAAATTATTAAACGATCAGAATGAACAAATCTACGATTGGTTCGACCAGCCAATTTCGGGACTGGGCATCGGCCTAAAGCAACCATTTATCCGCATATGTTTGTTAAAATCCGCGAATGTTGGTGTTCACGAACGTACAAGCCTATGTAGGTAGAACTAGTAGTTTGATAGACCTAGTTGACTTGATTTGTAAGAGATATTTTCACTTTTTTGAGCCCTCATCAGATTTGTACGTTTCAAGGGCTTCCTCATTTTTGTTCCTACTTCTACAAAAATAAGCTGTGGTAGAGCATTTCGATTGGTATTAGCAGCCGTTATTGTCGAGGACCAAAGCAGACCCAAAGAATTCACTGTGTGTTCGAATGTTCAGATAACACATCATTGCATCAGAATCATTTTATTAGAAACTATCCAACGGAAATCATAACCTTCTCGTTTCCGTGAACAACCAAAATGAACCCCCTATTTTCGTTCTCCATTCGTGCGTTTCAAGTAAGCAAAATTAGAGGAACGATTCAAGACAAAACGAAAAGCAGTCGTAAATCTCATATCATTAAGTCAAAGAAATTTCCCTGTCTGCAAAACGGTCTTTGTTTGGCGAGCGGTAACCGCGACGCACCGAGTCAACTTCTAACCGCTACGACTCCGTTTGGAAGAATTCGCGGTTTGTTATAATGTTTTAATCGTGTACCACGTTGATGAAATTCGTTATATTGCATAGTAAATCTAAGATCCGTGATCACTGATCATTGATTTGAACGATAAGTGTGAGCGTTTGGTGAAACCTCCAGGTGACTCGACTTCCGTCGAGAGCGGACTGAGAACCGATGGACGACGCGGAGCCTCCGCCGCTGAGAGTCCTCCCGCTGGAAAGAGCAGTTCGGAGCTAACTACAGACGCTCTCAATCGCCCCGTCCACCACATCCTGAAGGAACACGTTTATTTATTTTCACGAAACACGGGCTGTTGTTGTTTTTGGTGTACCAAAAATTGAATAAAACTCGACCGAAATGGTGTAGAGTGCGACCAATAGCACTCTTCTACCTCTATCAGCCGCTGTGATGTGATATGCATTTTTAAAGTTTACTTATAATATGTCATAAGTAAAACAACTGCCTTGGGGTTCGTCCGCAGATACGTTCATTCGTGGTGTGTTGCTTTGAGGACGTGATTGTATAAAATGTATTCAAGCGAGCATTTCACTCTCAAATAATCAATTTAGCGATCTCTCCAAACACTAGCATTTTGTTCAACCCCCTGTCCATTTGTTCATTCCCCAGCTCCTCAAATTGGCTCGTTACGTTTGAAAAAAACCGTTGTTTTGCTCCAAAATGCCATTTGGAATCTAATTGTGCCCACCTGCATGGCAATCCTCCCGTTTATGGCGGTTTTAGAATGTTTACGCATGCGAAATGGTTGTGCGTACGAAAAACAATCTTCCAGCCGACATAGTGTCGTCCGCAATAGTTTGCAGGTATTTACTAAAAGTTGAACCATTTCTGTTGGAATAATTTCAACTTTCAACTGACGATTTTTACGTTCACGAATTAGAATCGTGATTTAAAAGGTCTTTTGGAGTGTACGGGAACACACTTTTGATTAAGATCTTGTAGCTTCATAAGAAAGAACACTTTATAACTAGTCAGTCTCATAAGCATAATGCTAGTGTTTCGATAGATCGCTAAACTGATTATTGGATAGTGAAATGCTCGCTTGAATACATTTTATCCAATCACGTCCTCAAAGCAACACACCACGAATGAACGTATCTGCGGACGAACCCCAAGGCAGTTGTTCAGAGCGCCATCGTATGGAATTCTACACCCGATGTGTCGTTCGTGTGTGAACGAATCGAAATGTACTAATTCTTCCACTGAACATCCACACATACTTGCAGTACATTTCCGTTCAAATACTTCCTGCAGCTATCGGTTGAACGGCCGTGACTTGTCCTTATTCGAGATTCATCGAAAACACTTAGTTCGTACTTAAGAAAGTTGAATGATTTCCATCGTCAGTTTATAAATTGACGAAGAAGATAATGGGGAGGGTAAGTTGAAGAGGAATGATTTTCGAGGATACGACGTTATTAAGTAATAGCCAGTATCTCTGCTTCATGAAACATCCCCACTTGTGACGCTCAGCTCGGAGCTCGAGTTGTAACCTCCCCGCGGTGTTCACTTTTTTCAGCTGTTTGTTTGTTCGCGTTCAAATCGCGGTTCCTCTATGTTCCCGTGTGCTAAATGGTTGTGCGTGCGAAAGACAATCTTCCAGCCAGCATTGTCGACAATTGTTCGCAGGTATTTACCAAAATTTGAACCATTTCTATGCGAATAGTATCGACCAATAACCCTATTTAAGCCATTATAAGTCGCTTTTAGAATCGTGATTTAAATGGTCTTTTGACGTGTACGGAAATACGCTTTTGATTAAGATTCGATAATGTTCTAGCTTTATAAGAAATGGCCAGTCTCATCAAAACCGATGCTTATGTTTGGAGAGATCGCTAAATTGATTATTTGAGACTGAACGAAGTGTTTGCTTGGATACACTTTCCGCGCGTGGTCCGTGCGTTTGTGTGTGTGTCTGTCTGTTGTTCAATTTGCGGAAGTACGCCGCTTTTTTGTTTTGTTCGTGATATTTTGACGACGCAAAAGAAAGGTTATGAGCGATTTCCATCGTTGGCAAAGCGGGGGGGGGGGGGCGAAACGTACCAATAACTACAGGGTTTCGTTTTTTTTATGAAAGAGGCGTTAACGATTTTGATCAAATTTTCTTACTACAACACGTATCAACTAATAGTTTCGTGAAAAATCGGCGAACGGAGATATAGGCCTATGAAGCAAAATCGGGGTTTTTCACTTTTTGGCAAAACGGCTTCACCGATTCTCACTAAACGCTCATGGTATCTTCAAACAGTTAATACCTACCTGTATATATTGTTCTCAATAAATATTCCTCTGACCGTACATTGAACAAATATCTTGAACGAAGATACAGCGCTCGTATATGCAGTAGGTCGTTGAATTTACGGGGTTGCGGAACGTTGTGCGATGCTACGCACCATTTATTTCTAGTTAATTTTGCAATTTGCCCTATAAATCTCAAAACCAAATCGAAACCTTAAAAATCATAGTGGCAGTCACACTGACGACGTATATGTTCATCATTCAATAATGATTGCAGCATAAGAGGAGGCAGCATAATAAATTCAGAAACGTTATGAGCGACCAGTTTTTGGTTAGAACGAGAAGTTATGTTCTTACGAAGTGAGTGAGAAATAGAATGGATTTGAAGCCAAAGCCTAGGAAATTGTTGAATGTCCACGTCGCACAAGGCATTCTTGTGGAAGCCCGAGTTTACTTTTCCGGAATCACAGAGAAAGTACTGTTTGTTGTCAACGTTTATGAGTTACTGTCTTCGGATTCTGTGCCATCCTTGGACCTTAATTATACACCGTTTTCTTGCTGCCACATCCTCCTTCCTAATAAACCCGATTTAGAGGGACTGTTGTCTGATGACCTCGCTTTCTATGTCAAGCGAAAGGACCCGGCGGAGGTTACCCAAATATGGCAAGGCTTTACAGAAAAATTGAGCCAGTGGTGCACTGGGAGGTGCCTTGAGATAAACCCCCTTCAATTCCGTCACTATCACATTCGTTGGGGTTTCTGGCGGATCCTTTAATTTACAATAACGCCGTCCTTCCTATCTCCACTTCTTTCAAATATCTCTAGATCGTCACCTCGCCTTCCTCCAACATGTCTCATTAAGCGTACCGTGGGCAGCTATCTCCGATTCTGAAACATCCAGCTACCTCACAGACAAATAGGATCCCAATATGTGCGGATGCACTTTCGCTTTGGAACGCAGCAGATCGTACAGCCAATTCAATAAAATATTGTCCAGTCCGCGCCATTTATGAGAAATTCGTCATCACGTACGGATTCCCAAATGGCATCCCCATCTCAGTACCGGCACTCAAGCAATCCCAAAATTAGTCTTCAAAAACCCTACCCACCCAAACACGCTCGTGACGGAAGGATTCGTACAGTCTACTAGAAATCCACAGTGTTTGTCCCTCAGTTCATACAACTTCGATAAAACGTAACTTCAAGTACTGCGTAAAAACTGGTGGCGCGTAAAGGTACGGAATTAATTGTGCTAAAATGCGCTGATCATGCGTTTTCTCCGATTTCGAGGATGTCATCGTGAGTATACATTATCGTTTGTTTTGCATACTGCAGTCCTTGATGGATATCACAGTTCATGCCCTTCTTCAGGACACAGTCCTTCCCTCTTCCAGGTAAGTAAAAAACGTTAAAATCGGGAGATTTTATGTTTGGAAAATTTGAACCTTTTGGGTGCAAAATGGCAGTAGCTCCATATTCTCCAGAAGCACGCTCGTGCTAGAAAGGCCAAGTAATATTCACAGTTGAAGTGCCATTGGTGATCGAGTTCTGAGGTTGATTTTGCGAAGATCTGTAAGGCTGCACGCCGTCAAGCCTTCTTGACTACCGAACAAACAAACTGGGAGACTCACCTTGTTCAGCGACGTCGTATGAATCGCCGACTGCAGCTTGGAGGAGGAATGAGGAATTCAACCAAGAAACAAGTACTTAATAAGTGATATAATTTTATTCACATTTATTTACTCTTTCGGAAGGTTTAGCCACAACTATCAGCTGACATAATATAATACATTACTAGCTATCAATTAGGCTATTGGCATTACAATTATTGCTACATTTCACTTCTTTGATTTTTTATTTTTGAATCAACACCACAACTATTATTTTCACGCTTCTGACCCCAAGTTCATCAAATAATAAGTGTCAACTTGATCTCTCGCAGTACATCAACAAGATTACGACTTAGTTTTTCAAACCTTCTTTTAAAACTATTTTTTAGTTTTTGTGTTTTGTGTGGGTGTGTTTTGTGTACAAGCGGGGACTATAACAGCTAAGACACCTAGCAAAACAATAGTAGTTTTCAAACAACAAAACCTCAAAGGGATATTTACAAATAAAATTTAAATTTTCCGGCCAAGACACGTTTTAAGTATCGATGAAGAGAGGAAAAAATGTTAGAACCGAAGCTCAACAACTATATTTACAATGTAAATGCAATAATTCAAAAAATATTTATATGCAGTATGTTCACTATTTATAATTTTTTGTTCGTCATTAGTTACATTTTAAATAAAAATTACAAAGTTGGTAAACAAGAGCGAGACGAAGTTCAACAAATGTCACCACTTCGAGGAGGGCGAAATGAGGAAACGGGATGAGTCCTTTGGTCTGGTTAAATAATTGAGCGAATCGATCGGCAAACTGGACACGGGAGATCGCATTTTTTCGCTACTTCATTTCCTCTTTTGTCGGCAAGTTGCTATACGTGTAGTGATTTCCAAGGCGTTTCCTCCACTTTGGTCCGCCATATTTGCGCTTTTCGGGGAACGGGGACTAACTGAAACCACCGTGCAGCCACAAGCTCCTTTTTCCAGACGCTACTCTCAAAACTGATGTTCCCGTTCATGATGCCACGAATGGAAATGTTTATTGGGAGCTGAGTTTTTGAGTGAGCTTAATTCGGCGCGAGGGTTCAAAGGATAATCTTTGAAACAGAAGGATCGAATACTATTCTGCTGCGTCGGTTCTCGGAAGGTCTTCGATCTGACCACATAAACACGATGATTTGACGTGAGCAAGATGTCTACTGTACCGTGGCCAATTCCACCTGTGCTCATATGACTCCTCCAGTGATCGACAGGTGCTTTCATGATGAGGAGAGGCGTAATGCTGTCCACATCAATCGTATTATTAGTTGGCATTTCCGATAACCTGCCTATAACTCTGTCGAGGTGAGCTGATTCCTTTACCCAAATTCTGCTTTCTTTTATCTCTCAAGAAGAAGGAACACCCTGTGGCGTCTCACCCTCCCCCCCCCTTAGCTCGTTGTGCACTCGCTATTTTGAACTTCCCCTCATTTCCAATCTGTCACCACAGAGTTCGTCAGACATTTCCTCTGAGTGGTACAAGCGACGCGTCACTGTTCAATATCCCTCAACTGTACCCCTTGAAACATGCCGAGTATCTGAAGCTCTGTTACAGACGGGTTATGGCTGTTCTAGGAGCCAGGTAAAGGAATTAATTAAATACAACGATATTAGACGTCAGTTGATCATTGAGTGCCAAAATTGGTTGGGAGAATGATTTGGAGGAGTAGTTAGAAAGATTGAAGACACATTGACATCGAGGCTGGCACTTGCGTGAGGTAGAGAAACTAAACCGAATGGTTTGATGGGAGTTATAACTGCAGCCCTGAACAGAGCAGCATTACTATAAAAGTGGCATGTTGGGGTAGGAGTTGGTCAGACGTACCTGTTCAAGATAAGAACAGCCTGTACTTCAGAAAACAAAATGCGTTTGCGAAAGGGCAAGACGTTTTTTCTATGCCTGCAAATTCTTTCAATGAAGTTGGAGATGACTTCACCCAACCTGAAGAGCGAAGATGTATCTAACCACAACTTGACGAGAACCTTAGCAAAGACGCAAATTTATGAATTGCATGAAATCGAGAGAGCATCAGGCTGCTCGTACATTCTTAAAAATCTCATGTGACTCAAAAACAGCCACTTAAAGGCAAGAGTTTTCAAAGTGCTAAGCCATATCATGTACAGAATGTCATGTCACGGATATTTAGAGGTGAGCAGCACCTGAACCGTGCTAATAATCTCGTGAACAGCATTGCTGCTAAACCAGATTGTACGCTCTACTAAGTTGCTAGGGGATGGACCTGCGCAGATCTCGGTGGGACTTGAACCCTTCGTGGGACAAGAAAGTGCTATTTTCGGGATGTGCCTGACCAAAGGCAGTCACAGTTATTTATCAGACTCTCCAGGCAGGGAGATGGGTGGTATGTCGTATCTCTTAAACCACCTGGCCAAGAATAGTGAGTCGGAGGTTCAGGGAGGCGGGAGGGAGTCAGCAGCGCGTACGGTGGCCACCTTAGACTGCTCGGTAGGCCTCTCCTGCAGTCAAGTCAGGTAGGGGGCACAGATCCGAAGACGTCACACAGGGAACTGCCCGGTGGTGGAGCCCAGAGGACATGATGTTTATCATATCCGCAGAATGGGCACATCGGAGGCGGCAGTGGGTGCTTTCTCAGCTAACGTCCTTAAAAAATAAAACTTCTAGTGTCTTAATCACGACGACTTGACATCAACTGCATTCATTGGAACTTCTTTTGACACTTGAACAACTCTTGAGAGAAGCATCCCCAGAATTTAGCAAATTCGTCCCCGTGGTGCGACCATTTTATAGCAGCTTACATATTGAGGTTGGTGTTGTCGCGTTCAACTTTTGACCTCTGGATAACTCCGCATCCTGCAGGAGGAAATCTCGTGCTGTAGAGACGCCATTGGCTACTTCTCAGTAGCTAAATCTCTACCTCAACGTCCAACTTGTATGTATGTGAAATTCGCTTCGACGGATTGTACGCTACCTTCTGTTTCTCGCCCAGCAACGCAAAATTGCGTCGTCAGTCCAAGTTCAACAACCCAATGTTCCATACTCTGGTTGAGAGGCCACACAACCCAACCTGCTGGCAATCATGTTCAGTAGTCAGTTTCAGGTCAAAACTGTATTTGGCTGTATATTCCGTCGAGAATCCTTTATAACTTGTGTCAAACGACTGAGGTCGGAGAACGATACGTTCGTTCATCAACCCCGATGAATTTGATGACTCATTCCAAAATTTTCGCGCTCTTCGAGCAACTCGTAACATATCAGGGGGCCGAGGTGAACTCTATTTGTTGGGCGAACTACACTCCGTATGAAATCAGCCTCCAAGCTCAGTCTGATTTGAATTATCCCCAATAATCAACCCCCCCCCTCGCCCTCCTAACCGATTTCCTTCAACGCCAGCTCATGCGAATTTGGGCTCAGTCTAGTATAGTGGCGAACAACAAATACAGAGATTTCGTGTATCTATATGTGTCAGAACACGACGACATTTCGAACTGAGACACGCTGGTAGTAAACTCGTACGATATTTCGAAAATGACTAAATTTCATTTGATTGAGAATGAAAATTGCACGCGGTGGGACTCGTATGCGAATTAGAAGAAACTTCGAATCTGTAAAATATTCAGTTTTGAATGACCAATGCTAGTCCGTCGTCGATGGGTTTATTATAGTAGTAATAGTAATAATAATAATAATAATGATAATGATAATAAAAATCCATCAACAATGAACTTCCGTTGATAATTTAAAACATCCTCAAACTTTTAACGACCTGCCAGAACTCGACACTTTATTTACGTTTAATTCTTCGTTGTTAGCGCCCGAAGCTACCGATAAATATTTTTCGAGTTTTTCCTTTCTTCGCCCTTCAACTGATTCCCCAAAATACGTTCTTGTTTTCAAATTCATATCAGTTCGTACGTGCATTAAAAAATCTTCCCTCTTCCCCCGACTCAGTTCCCAACTTCGAAATCGGCATCCGCCAAACCTCAGGACTCGCTACAAAGTTATCGGAAAGAGGAGCGAACGTTGACAGGGCGTAAGGCCAACTGTTCGAATTACCTGCGACGGGAATCGGTAGGATGTTGTGCAGGGTGGAAGGTTCGATAGTGATAGTATGGGGAGGGGGGGGAGGAGGAGGAAAGCGTAAAAAGGATATCGACGAAACGAAGAGGCAACGTCAAACGCTTCCAAACAAAAAAATCGCCAATTTCAACCTGATATGCTTCTTATTTTCATATTCGTTTTATCGTCATTATTATTTTATTTCAATTATTTTTTGAAATCGTGTCGGCCGCTCGCAATGAAAAAATATTTCGAAAAAATTAGTCGCGGGCCTTCGTCTTTTTTTTTTGTTTTTGTTTTTTGAATGTGGAATCTACGTCACCGCTCAAATTAGCGCGGATCGGAAGAAGGTGAAAACCCACACATCGGTATACACCAACCAGTATGTTGTAACACATAAAATACGTAGGTAGTGATTTAAATATTTATATATATTTAATATTATATATACGCGCGTGTGTATGTGTGTATGTGTACATATATTTAAGTCTAAGTAGATAAAGCCGAGAGGAACATATTTCAGCAAATACTTAGTCAAAATTTAAGGCATCCTTGTGGGAGCAAACGGAGTTTTCAACCCCTCGTTAATATAAAATCGCCCAATTTTTTTCTGTTATAATTTTTTATTTTTTTAAAATTTTTTTATTTATTTATTTTTTATTTTTACGCTATTTTAAAATTTAGTTCACTTTTTCTTGTACTCATTTTCTTTGCACTGGAATAAGTTGTGACACACAGAGAAGAAAATAACCGTGTACACGAGAAAAAAGGCGAAGAAAATCGACCATTGCCCTGACGTTTCCAACTATTTCAGGGAAGAGCCTCGTTTTTCCTTTTTTTTTAATTTACAATAAATTTAAACGTTTTTTGTTCTTTTTTTTGTATTTTGTCGTTAATTTTTAAACCTTCAGATGTCCTTCATTATACAATATAACTTACAAATCGAATCAAATTCCTTGATGAAGAAATCACAGACAAATAACAACATACGAAATTGCAACACAATTTGACAATAATGTGGAATATTACAGTAATTGTAATAGCGAACGACAAATCCACTCATGAAGAGACTCCACCGAAGTTATTTTTCAAATTGATTTTCCCCGGTTTTTCTTGTTTGTCACTTCGGGGGAGTTTCCGGCAAGAAGGCATTGTGATTATAATTACCATTAGTTTTAGTATTAGTAGGATTACCATTATCTTACAGTGTTACCATTGCAATAATTCGTTAAATTATAATAACGTTTACAAATAACTAGGTCATAAACCATTAGTTTACCATTAACTATTACTATTAGTAATTGTTATCATTACGAATCATCAATTATCATTAACTATTATCAATAATTATTTGTATAGTTTATTATCCACAAAAGGAAAGGCTACATTGCGCTTTGAATAGCTCACTGTACATTTTAAAATAATGTCTCATTGAGGATATATACAGGGGTGGGGGTGAAAGGGGCGGATGGAAGGGGGTTGAGGAGGTGGGGAAATTTCGCAATAGTTAACGTTAATCACCTCACTTATCTTCGACTTTGACATGGCTGAGGAGGTCCGGCGTTTTTACTTCGAGGCCGTTAACCATTTTTTCTATGCTCTTGAGTTCGGAGGCTGTCGAAGACTCGGTTTTAGGTGGCGATGGGGACGTTGGTGGCGGCGACGGAGGTTTAGGAGAGCAGCCTCCACTTGACGGAGTGACGGTTTCAAAAGCGGAACCAGCGGGTGAGCCACAGACTAGTGATGGGGGTGGAAGGGAATATGGGGAAAATCTGTGCATGCTGGAACTGAGAGAGGCGGCTGCTTTGAGGGAGTGCGACGTGTGGGAGTGGGGAGAAAGGCCAGCAGTGTAGGCGGCGGCTGCTTGGCCAAAAAAGGCCGCCGGATGTTGAGCAGCTAGGGCGAGTTGAGCGTTGAAGAGGAGGCTGGAGGCGTGATGACCGGAGAATAGGGAACTGAGTGGTGGGCCCGGAGCGAGGACCGAATGCGGGCCAGCACCATGGTACAGGCCCGCCGCCGGGGAATATGGGAGGAGGTAGGGAAGCAGGTGTGGAGCTGGGTGAATTGGTGGACCAACGGAGATGTTAGGTGATGGGTAGTCCACAGCGCTATGGTGAGAACCTGCAAACGAACCAAACAAAACCATAGAGGTGGTGAGACAAGTGATGTTACCATATATTTTCAAGCTCTAAGTCTACTAGCATGACAAACATTCTGAATATGACAGGTGGCAAGATGGTTTAGGGCTCTGTATCAACAAGGTTTTGGTACCAAGTATCAAAACAGGTTTTTGAAGGTCACACTTCATCTTTCAGACACTGTCTCCAAATATAATTGCACAGCTACCTCTCGCCCAATTCCACTAACAGGGTATTAACACTTCTGCACACTCTAATGGAAGCTCTTTCCTCGCCGCTGATGCATCTGTGAGCTGCCAAGTCCTATCAGCTGGTTTGTGGCCTACAGCCATTCAATATCCACAATCTCGCTTGTTCACGCGTAAAATCTACGCTATTGCTTTGCAACAGACGAAATAATGAGCAGCGAGGTAGAAGAGGCCATACCTGGGGCAGAGGGCGTCGTGGTCAACTTAGCAACGAGGATCCCAATGTTGTACGCGAGGTAACGGGATCAGTGAGTCGACATGACAGTCATAGAAGGAGCTCCCCAGTAGGTTGAAGAGACTAGGGTAAAGCAAGATAATAGCTGAAGCGTGAAAGAACACCCATGATGATTTTTCTTCTGCACTGAGACACCTCTTGTCTGTGTGGGCTCGGAAGTGCTCATATTTTCAGTTGCTCACTGTTCGCCTCATCCTGCGAGCCAAGCTGAGGGCAATCACTGGTAAAACGCCAAGTAGCCGTCGGGCCAAGTGTTCATCGAAGCATCATCTTACCTTCACACCCTTCCTGGCCCCACTTCCACCACTCACAAGTTTGGGCCTTTCCACGGCTTTCCTCCACAGCTCTCAATGTTTGGTCGCTTCGTACTTATTCACGTTCTGTTCTTTACGTTTTCCACAGTTTAACTTGAGCTCAAGTAAGACTCTGTACGATCTCCTTCTTTCGTTGAACACCACTACCTCCCATCTGGCCTATACCACTGTGTGTTGCGTCCTCCCCACTTGCACCCAAAAGCCGTTGTCACTCCCCACGCCTCACCTTGAAGACTGAAACCTCTTTCAGTTAGCCCCTTCTCAGCTCATCTCAGCCTTTCGATCATTTATTACAATACTGTCCACAGCGTCATAACTAGTTTTCCTGTCCGTAATTCATTTCTCTTTTTTCCTGGCGGCTAACAAGAGTATTTCTTCATTCTGAACACTAGAGATAAATACGTACAGGATTGGAAAAAGCACACAAGTATTTGGGTACTATTTTGGCTGGATGGCCGCTAACCTAATCTATTTGCTCTCTAGTTTACGCGACTACGCCACAACTAAATTGAATTGAATTTAATTGTTTGCTCGTTTTGAGGGAGAGCTTTTACTTGTCTCAGTGCGAGTAACCTTTTTGGAGTTTCAAGAGTAGAAGAATGTTTGGCAGGCCAAATTAGCTGGGATTTTGACCTCAAAAATGCCTGAACCAGCCCTAACAGGCAGTCCTTGTTTTCCCAAACACCTTTCTATCTCAACCCTTTTGTTAGCTATAGAAAGTTTACCTCTTCAGTTATTTCTAATTATTCACAAATTTCCCCCTGTCCTGGACTTGCCCATCTATCATTTCCCACCCCTCATTTTAAATTCCTCTTCTCAACAGACAGCTCCTTCCATGTCAGTCATCTCCCGGTTCTCCACCCAGTTTGTCTCTCAGCTCACGCTACTCCCTACTCGACTCTTATCTCTCCACTTTGTATTTCACTACCAGTTTCACATGTATTGAGAGTTCGTGTTTATGTATTCATACCCAACCGGATATCTTCATTCTGTCAAGTGTAATGCAGTCCTTACTCACGCTCACCACGTTCATTTATTGTTCAGTTTCAAGCTCCCCCATTCGTGCGCCCAACAAAGAGTATCCAGTTGGGAAAGGGATTTCTATGAACCGCTTCAAATGTTCTTCCATAACCTGTCTGCAAAAAACAACCAACACTGACGAGTACATCTTTTTTTGTGCCAACCTCGATTATTTTAAGGAAGAACTGTTTACTGCTCGGGATTGAACACGCCATCACATGGAAACTGGGTTCATATTCATTGAAGTTAAAGGATGAATTTTCGATATCTGCACTTTTATGGGTTAACTTGAATTTAGAAGTTTCGGCGAATGGAAGTATTACTGGGCATAGATTGTTCGCATAAATATCTGTCACAAGTGAAGTTTATTGGGACTCGAGGGGAATTATGGGGTGTTTCGGAAAAGTGATGTAATAAATAAAATTGTACGTAAAGTATCATAGTTTGATTTACCGGAAGGTCCAGCGGCGCCTTGGTCCTGAGGCGAAGGTGGTCTGAATCCAGGGCCGGACTCGCTCTCGCAGCTGCTTTCAGCTTCGCTGTCCCCGTCGTGGCCAGGCATCAGTGAACGACGTCCCGGATCGTGCTCACCTGTCAACCAACCTGCTTCCATTAAAAAAACAAAAAAACAAGCGGCTACCCCTTCTATCAATCAACTTACGAAAAATTAGAGACAATGAGATTGAATAATCATCAGCGGTCAAGCGACAGCTTCTCAACGGCCTGTCACGACCAAAAAAAGTGATTTCCGTTAGAATTTCAGGTTTCTCCATAAACGGGATCAAAGTTTTATGAAAAATGCCGTTGCACACCGATTGATTGAGACTAATTCAAGGTATCAAATCAATGAACGTATTGTGATATTCGTTTAAAAATTGAAGTTATGAATTTCATACGAATCCTCAACGAAATCACTGCTTTCCGTTTTTGCAGATTTTGTTGGTAATTAGGCATGCTTCCTCTGTAGGACTCTCCGAAACTCTTCATTAATTGAACTACGGCTTCAACCTTCTAAACGAATTTCCAACTCTTTCAACACACACAAACACTTCCAATTTGAACTTTCCAAACAATTTTTCTGCTTCCTCACTTTTTCTAGCCAAATTCTTTGAGTTCGTCAATTTCTCATCAGATTCTTCCCCTAAATCGTTCAATTTCTTCACAATTCTCTCAGAATTTTCGAATTAGAGTAAACCGACATCTTCAACTTGATGATTAATTTCTTCTTTAGGTTTGTCAACTAGAAGCCTTCATGTTTAGAGCGATATCAACTTTGTCAAATACCTCACCAAACTATACAATTTGTAGGTTCTCTCGCACTAAATTCTTCAACTTGATTCTCTTTCGTTCGTCGACTCGAAAATTCCTCACTAAATTGGTCAATTTCGTCAACCCTGTCAAAAAACTCATCATCTTGTTGCTCTCACCAAAGTCACCTCTCATTTTCTCTGTGAACTCTATTCTGTGTTGCACGGTATCGGCAGTTTGTCCCTAATTATTTTATTATTGGTCTCCTCAGTCAAGATTATTGTGGAAAGCAACACGCTTGTGAACTAGAGGGTCGTGTGTTGTAACATAAATAGCGATTTATTTCTAACTAAAAATGGCGTTCATGTTTTTCGTTGAAATTGATCATAAACATCCATTCTCCATATCTAAATGAGATCCCTCTGCTATAGCTCGTTACTGATTGTAACCTATTATCGTAACTCAACTTAGTGGTGGAAATAGACAATTTTATTATGCCTCCGTTTTGCTACATTGTTTCGACAAGTTTTTAGACCTGTGTTCTCGTCACACGACTTCCTTCCTTCTCGTATCAGAAGTGGGTTATAACGAAGTCATCAGAGGCAGTTTGGTGCTGCCGTACTCGCACAATCGGGCTTATAACTGCCGCTCCATAACTCGGACCACCGTCTTTTCAGAACAAACCTCAAGGGAAATATAGACATTTATAAGTTATGCCATTCGCTTTCATCGCACTGTCTGCGTGATGAAATGCGGCTGGCAGGAAGCTTCGAAGCCTTACGGTCTGACGAAAGTTTTATTTGTCCGCCACTTTCTACGCTTCCGTTTTTTAGAATTGAGAAGAATACATCCCAAAATGCTCTCGTGGTTTCTACTTACAAGTATTCCAATTTTATATACTTTGTTGAACAGCTTTCTATTTTTGATTGTATGCGACACAACGTAAAATTCATCGTACAACCTGCAACACGTAATATTCCGTTGGAACAGTGGTGATTAGTCAATTCACCAAATGGCACCGCCGACAGCATCTGCGCCTTAGAACATGTTCGGAGAGCAATTCTTCAAGTGCATTGAACATGAGCGAGGCACGCTAAGTACCTAACACGAAGGTACCTTTTTTTTGAGCCCTATTAAGATCGAACCGCCTAACCCTGTTCAGATAAAAACGGACGATACTACCAGGAGTTCAGATTCGTCCCTTGCCGCTTGTCGGCGGATGGTGACGGTTCGCCTTAACGTTTAGCCTTACGGAGCTAATAGTGAACAACAAACAAACACAACGTGAATTAAATTAAGGACCTATTAGCCTCAGAAAAGAGTCGTATACAAAGTTCCTTGAACTTAATCAAAACCCAACAAATTAACGAGATTGTTGCCCCGACCCAATTCACGCCGACAAATCAAGGAACAAATCGTGAACTCCGTTAACGCTACATATTTGTATATAATTAGTAAACAAATAACATAACCATAAAATCAAAAGTAAATATTGATTTTCGGTCGTACGATTGTCGGTCCTTCTCAATCTTCTTCGTTCTTCTTCTTCAATTTCGATAATTTGTCACTTTACGACTCTTCGAATTTAATTCAAATTTGTTATTTATTCTGGTGGCTTCAGGGCAAGTGAAAGCACAAATGCCGCGGCTATTTGCGTGGTAAGAGAGAAATTACGAGCTTCAAGTAAACTACGGTACTTAAGTATCAAAAGTTCGCAACCAAAGCAAGCGAGAAAATTTTTTTATTCTTCCTGACTTGACATTCTCGAGAACAACGTATAAAGTAACGGGGGAGAACAAGTTGAGTGCGCAACGGGCCTCGTGTTGCTCTTCTTTCTTCGTCTTCTAAACTCAGCTCTTCGTTGCTTCGTGTCGCTACATTCTTTTCTCATTTCTTCGGGGTTTCGCACCAGGCCACATTGTTTCACGGCTTTAAAGTTAACTTTTTTCCCCTTCATGTCCTTTCACGAAGAAGTTGAAAATCAAAGTAAAAATAAATAAAAATACACCTTCAAGTGACAAAAAGGAGGAATTCACAATTTTCTTCCTTGATCTGTGGCGGTTAGGCGTCGCATTGTTATCACCAAAAATATTAGTTAATTACAGATCGGTGTGAACAGATTACTCTTTCTGAGGCGATTTCATTAGGTACAACCGTTCCAGCGTTTATTAGCGTTTTCACCTATGTGGCCGAACACTGATAAAAACTTCGGCTGAAAACGAAGAGAAATAGTTCAGATATTTCGTTCGTCGTCTGGGCAATCGACTCACACGTTACATGATCGTACATGACAAAATTGGGATTATTCGGGCGATGAATGAATGTTGAGGGGTCATACCTGAGCGTTGTTGAATTCGGGAAATGAAATTGTTGCCTTGTGTTTAGGGACAAGACATATACGTCAGGTCTGATATTGTTAGTCATTTAAAGTAACGAGTTACTGTTTAACGGTTTTTATTTCGGAATTTACAGAAATCTTTGACTTACTGCTTTGGTACGTTGTACAACTATAGCGCTTTTCATGCCATTTGTGCGCTCTGTGTTAGTTGTTAACAAAAGCTACATTGAGAATCTAGCCCCACCGTGTGAAAATTTGCGTTTCCTAAACACATTTCGTCTCATTCAACAATACGTGTGATTATGTCGAAACGACGATTTGGTTTCAATGTTAGAGCCCACGATGGGAAACGAGAAGAGTTGACGTACTGACAAATGGTCGTAATTTACCATGAGAGTAACAACTAAATTGGTTGGCCAGTTCTGCAGCGTGGTCGTGAAAATTGTAATGTGCCCCAACGCAGCTCTAAAATATCCACGCTTCCGAACAAAGGGTATTTAACCGTTTATGGCAATCAACCAATTGGAATGATTCCTGTCCAAGAGTTACAGCTCTTCCATCGCGGAACTCAGTTGGATGGAGCGAAGTTAGACGATATGTAAGGTTTCCCTTGAAAAATAACTCTTCAGCTGTAACTTTGTGTATTTCTGCAATTTGTGTTTCTCGACTCTATCCACTCAATCCAAAATCAAATTGGGCGCTCCCCCCCCCCTCCCACACTATAAGCTGGCCCTGGCCCTACTGCGGCCTATTGTGTGGAGTACATGAGCTGTCTCATGTCCTTTCATTTCCCTGATGCAACGTACCCGAGGCATCCTCACCATTCTGGCACGCCTAAAAACGCCGAACAACGTTCCATCCCTGCAACCTCATCCGGCCGCAGCGAGACACCCCAACCACTGTGAGGCGTACCGCAGCCACCCTCTCACAAGTACACAGTAAACGCTCCGCTAACAACAGCCCGCCTCGCAGAATCTACAACTTTGTACCTCAGACTTGCCAATCTTGGCCAGACTGTACCTTAGTGGACATTACCCTGACATGTCATCCGTATACTTTCCCTCTCCAGACAATGACCTCTATTGATTATGGCTTTATATTATGGAGAGTATAATAAATAACCTTGACTACCTTTGGCCAGGCACATCCCGCCAGTCGGCAGCCGTGCACTACGCCGGGCTTTACTTTCTTTCAAGAAACCATCAGGGTGACGATCTGGAAGCTCCCTATTTTCGATACGAATTCATCCCCCATCACACCACTCACAGAGTAGACATTGGTCATAATCTCATTCTCGGCCTCAAGTCATAAAAATAACGAACACAGCAAAATTAGATCACATTGAGGTTAGAAGTAGGAGTTTTGTTCATCAGAAGGCCTCAAAACGTAAAGAGCTCAGACATTCAGTTTTTTTGTGCGAATAGCGGTATCTTCCTATCGTTTGTGTTGCAGGAAGTAAAAATGAATTTCGGAGCGGATTTCAGTTAAAGGTCTCTCAATGCCCGCCTTTTTTTATTTGAATTAAGGGACAAACTCGGACCACCTTAGGCGTCCAGGATTTATGCGCGTATCAAACATGACGGGACGAAAACATTTTTTTCTCACACAAATGCCACGAACGAATTACCTAAAAGGAGTTTCAATAAATAACTATCTGGTTCGACGCACCGCGCAACTTTCCTCTGCCTCATTCTGCGATTTTTGTCCCTGTCTATTTTTCGCTCATTCGTATGAACCGGATATGACCTAATTGAGTAATCATCGCCTAGGCACTGCACAACACTCTACACCCGAAGCATGTTTGTTCTCACAGTTCTGGCAAACGCCGCGATTAAATTCACCACGATGGAAGCGCGAACTAAGACATTTATGAGGTTGCTCCTAGTAATCTTACGACCAGCGATTTTTTATAGATAACGCGAGTATTATATATGTGAAATTGAAAAAAAAACCACGCTATATTAGATTTTCGTCGACATTTTAGGTAATTTATCGCGCCGCTCTCGTTATTTTTCCACAAATAAAAATTTACAATTACTTTCGCGTCATCTAGAACTGTCCACACGAAATCGTTGCAGCGGTTTTTGAGAAAGGAAAAATATTTGGTGTTTTGATCACTACGATAACTATGGTTAGTCTTGGGTTATATTGCTCATAAGCTTATTTGGGTGACCAGCAGGCTAAACGCGAAAATTCAGTTTTAGATATCCAATACTTGTGGCTGTTTCTTGTAACGTGTAAACGTATCGGTTGGTGATGGAGGGGGGGGGGAGAGATCAGTTCCACTCAACAGTGAAATGAGTATGCGGTTGTAACTTCAAATATATAAGAGGGCAGTTAATGGCCCACTTGCTACTGTCACCCAGTCAAAGTGCCAATGGCCGGAAATGAAACAGAACTCGCCCTCTTACAAATTGAATAGTATGTTACCTAAGCGTTTCGCTGGCCACAGGCTCCTATTAGAGAAGCGAGTAAGATAAGATTTGCTATATTTGCAAACATTTTAACGCGTTCTTCGCCTCTGCCGCGTTGTTTGTGATTAATATCACCTTGATGCAGTAAGCTCAAATAAAGTCTACCGAACGTAAGAAGGGGGTTTTGTACACTTCTAGGCGAGACAAAGACCTCAGTTTTGCCAATATTATGAAGGTCTTTCGACTGAAGAATGAAAACCTTTCTTCTCCTCCCGCGCATTTCGGAAAGTTGAAGGCTGTCCGCGCCAGGCGAGGATAGGGCCAGTGGACTTTGTTTCGATCCCCAACCAGCCATCCTCCCTCTTCCAAACCAAGGGAGATAGGAAATGAGCCTCATCTGGCCCCCCAGCTTCATCATCCGTCCAAAAGATATTCCTGCTGGTCTGCAGCTTGAAAGAGGAGCGCAATTAAAACTATACAATTCGGTGTCCTAAAAATAACAGTAAGGACTTTAATCGTTATTAACTGACGGTGAATCCAACGTGCGTTTGTGACTCTGAGTCACGTCGTTGCAGCTTCAATCCCGTTTCAAAAAACGCTTACTGTTCGTTGAGCAGTTAACGCCAACAACGAGACCAGGCAACAGTGTGATTCATAAAACGGTTTTGCTTTGTTCCACCGCTCTTCGCGTAAAACCCGTGAGTCCTAACTTTTCGTTTACTATCTTCAGAGAATTTAGCTCGACTATTATAATTTTTTGAGAGATACCTGGGTGGTGGTGTTGGGGTATGTGAAGAGAGTGTGGTGGGTCGGAGGTCCCAACGACATCCACCAACTTGTCGTCGTCTGGTTCCGCTCGAGAATCGACAGAACCACGTTTCACTTCTTCCGGATGACGTTGTGCTGCCATCATCGCTTGTCTACAACAAAAGCGTGACATTCAATTATTCTTTTCCAGTCTACCATTTACAGACAGATACACAGAAATATAGGGCATGCCAATTCGTTTTATATAACATGATAATAATTACGATGTGCTGTGTACATCAGCTAATGAGGCGGCCCCGTGATTTTCAGTACTATTTGTAATGGCATCAGTTATTGTATAACACAACGTTTATAATATTAAGTCTAATTGTGATGAATAGGTTTGATTAGTCAAAAGGCCTCCCAATTAAAACATCAGGCGACGTATCGCGTCAAGAGGCGGCAGGAGGCGTTGAAGGATCCTGGGAGGAGTGTTGAGATCCATAATGAGAGGCTGAGGGCTGAGGTTAACAGGAAGAGAGTGCAGTGCGGATCGCGTGGCTTCACACGGCTCAGCTCAACTCAAGAGCAAACATTGGGATGAACTTTACCACGTAGTTGGCGGCGAGAAGGATCAGAATTATATTCACAGCGGAGGCAGAGGTTCCTGATTTTGTTTATTTTCTCCTCATTCCTCCGGTTTAAAAACCCGAAGGGTTTCAAGGTTGTGTGTTTGGGAAGGAGTTGTGTTGAAAGGAGGCAAAACGGGGTGTGCGGTTGCCAAGGACAAAAGAGTCTCTCCGATGCCAAGCCACCCCCTAAAACATCAGTGTGCAAATTGAATTCATGGAATTCAACTCATCCCTCTTCCTACTTCTCCCATCCGCAACCCTCTTTTTCTATTAAGGTTTTCCCTCTAGACATTTACATAGTTAATCATTGAATGAAAGGAGCCCAATTACAGACTTCCCTCAGACCCCTGAAGCATCGCGATGTTTTCTAAAGCATTCGGAGCCGTCTGATTTCGCGGTTTTGAAGGATTCCCGGATTTTGTTGTCCCTTCACTACGTGCACTCACCTTGGACATTACTCGAATTCACAACCAACGTCAAACGTCAAAGGAATACTTTTTAGGGCAGTTTGGTTGCTATCTCCGTATAGCGGCCTTAGTAAAAGACAACCTGTGAGTTTGGATTAAATCGTGGAAGCCATTTTTGCAAAAAGTAAAACAAAAGTTCTACTACTGAGGTCCCTACATTTTCGCTCAGCTTATACAGAGACATCCAGCGAGTACAAATGTTAGGGGTTGGTAACCAGAAGACTCTTCCACCGAAGTTTTACTACAATAAGGCATCGAAATGCTCTCAGTACAATTCAAGTCGTTAAAACCATGAAAAATGCGAATTACCCTAATTTTAAGTGCGTCCCTACGTGATCGCCAATTTCCATGCCCTTTTTCATCTCGCATCCGAAAAGTTACGAACAAAACAAACACCGAACGCAGTTCATCGTTTCAGCCGTTCGCGCAGAATGATGACTACAGACAGGCACTCGACCCAATCAGCTCAAACTTGATATACAACTAGAAGGAAACCGTTATACGCTCCAATCAGGTCAAAAGTAATCAAAATATCGAAAGTTTTTCTCAAATACGCCTCTTAACACATTCATTACGGCATGACGCGAATTCGAGTCACCGTTCTCTCTCTCATGTAAATACGGGGCACTGAAAACCGACAGGTCGCCGGATTGTTCCACAACTTTCAAATCACCTTCCTTGGGTTGGTGGTAGCTCTCAGAAGGCAAAGTTTGTTTTTGAGTTATCCCTCACAAATGGTACCGTTACCTGAACCTGAACGTGTCTGCTGCCAAACCTCCCTCGAGAGTTGTAAACGAGTATTCCTAGGTTGTTTGCGGTTTTTTGGTTTATTATTCATTCTGAATAATAACCCTATGTTTTCGGTCACGAAAAAATTTTTACAACCCCTCCTCAAAATTTGATACTTTACGTTTCAAGACATGGGGATTCCGAATCAATGTCCGTCCACCGTCCGCTGTCCCTCGTCCTCCGTCACCCGTCCGCCATCCGGGCCGTTTTGTGCCTTTAACGTGGTCTTAAAAGTTCGTTCTTTCGCACAAAAATCCCATTTGGTATCTAGTTGTGCCCGCCATCTCGGCAATCCGATCGGACGAAGCCCATGGTCGTTATGGGCAAAAACTGGTTAAAAACATTAACGAAACGCAGTATAATCGCAGATAAGCCGTGTTTGTATCGTTTTCAAGGCCCTGCTCGACTCGCAGCGCCCTTTGGACCCACAACGTCCTGCCAATTGCCTTGCGAGGGTTCGGGTTCACTGGAAGCCCTCGTCCCACCCCTCCATCGGATCAGACGTTTACGGGCGCCTGGCGCCGGGGGAATATTTTTAATTTCCGTAGTTCCATTGTAGTCAGGTCATGTTTCGTATGGTTTACTAGTATTCAATGCTGAATCGAATGAGATGGGAGAGCAGAAATACTAGGTCAAGCTGTTCATGAGAATAATGAACCATTGTGTAATAATTTGCAGGGTTTTCCTGTGTTAGTTGGGTTTCTTCATCCAGAGAGGGAATCATCTAGGTAAGTTTGACTTATGTTTGACGTACCTTATGCTTATTTGGGATTATTTTTCCTGGGTTTATATTTCCTGTTGATTGCATCATTTGGTATTTGGAGGTGTTCACAGACGAAGAGATTCGTTTTCTCCTGGACGATTTGTGTTTGGACATTGAGGACAGTGTTATACATGTGGACGATAAGAATATGGGGGTCGAAGTGGTGGATATTTCTGGACAATTTATTACTGCCCAGATTGTACTGAGCAACCTGTCCTATGCCTAGACTGCCAGTCAGAGAGTACCATTCAGACTAATTGATACTTTCGGTTCTAAATCAGTAGTATAAATGACGTATTTGATTCTTGCTCGTATATTATTCTTGCTTTATAATAATTTTTTACTTCAACTTTGTAATTTCTTTCGCTGTAATTACTTAATTTGTAAACCGTACTCTGTCATGGAGCATCAATCATTATCAAATGTTGTCAAATAAATGACTTGCTCACAAAGACTGGCTTAAAAAACCCCGCATGACGCACGCGTCGTTACATCCAAATCAATTGTATGACTCGAATGTGCGTAATTTATTAATTGGTATATAATTAACTTTCTACGGATTGAAACACCACTTTTTTCACATTTTACACGTTCTCGCACGCGAAAAAGGGGTCCATTTTCCTGGTGCTTTCTGGGTCCAATGCTCTCCGTATTGAATCAGTAACATTTTTTGTGTGAATAGTTACAAATGAGCAAAAATAGCAAATGTTAGCTAATGTTACGGTAAAACGAATTTCAAGTCTGTGAGAAATTGACGAGAGCAGAAGAATCAATTATCGATCGTTTCGGTGAAAATGGATTTTAGGGCCTCTTGCGAAGCGTCCCCCAAAAAATTGCGTTGGGCGCACGAGGGAAGGCTTGAGTTGAGAAATAAATGAACGTGGCGAGTGTGAGTGAGGAGTGTATCACACTTTGACAGAATAGCGATATTTAACCGCGAACTAGGGGGCTCTGAATAGGTGAACTGGTTGCATGGGTAACTGAAGAGGAGAGCAAGTTAGTCGCCAGAGAGCTGTGAAACAAGTGTCTATAGTGAGAACTGGGAGACGAGTGTATGTGTTTGGGTTGGGTTCGGAAAGAGCTGAGAAAGTTGGTGAGGAGGTAAACCGAGTGGTTAGTGGTGGGTATTGTGGGGTCCAGAAAGGGGAAATTCGTTGTCGCTTTGGAAATTAAAATCCCTTCGTCTCGAGGAGAAGATGACTATACAGGCAGTTGTTCGAAGTTTCCTGTGTCCAACATCAAAAAGGCTCCAGGGCAGAAATAGTTTGACTGAATGCACCCAGTAAAAGCCCGAGCTCAAATTCCTGAACAACAGCAATACGTTTCCTACTCCATGGTAGTTTAATAATGGTTATGAAGTAATTAGGGATATCCCACCACATGCAGGAATTCAAATTTTATCTTTTTTGCGGTGTTTTCCATATTATTCAACAACTACAACCATTAACCTTTTCAAAAAAGTCCCCTTGACAGCTGTATAAATTGTCTGGTAATCCAGCACAGGAAATGACTTAAGCCCTTATTGGGGTCCCCTCATTAATTCCAGAACCCTAAGCGCCATCAGTTTCTCGCCACCCAACGTTGCGTAAGGCTCAAATACACTGGATGAAAAACAGGTTGGATTCTCTGTTGCGACTGAAAACACTGTACTCACTTAGGGCTGAGGAAAATAGTGTGATGCATCAAACCGGTATTTTTTTTACGTTCACAACCCATAAGACAATGGAAGGTTAACGAAAACACCACTCACTGCCATCTTCTCATTCGTATCCATTTAGCTGCCCACTTCTGGTTGATGGATAGCATAAACCATTACAATGCTGGGTGTAAAGGCGGCGGTTGTACTTCTTGGCAAGCGAGATGGGGATCCTCGTCGTTTTTCCCAACATCACTTCGTCATCTTTCACTCATTTACTTAGCTGTCGTTTTAAGCTCTCAGCCCTCAACGCGCTCGTTTGGTTCTCAGCTTCATCCCTCAACTGATCAGCCTTCAGTTCCTAGGTTCCTGTGCAGTTTCAGTTTCGATTTCGTGTTGGAACCTTTTCATTTCTGACGGAAAAAATACAGTCCATTCTGCTCAGCTCTTCATTTACTTCTTGTTCTCGACTCGTCATTGAGCTTCTCTCGTGCGCCCAAAAATGTAGATGGACAAACGAAAGTGATGGCCAAGGTGAAACCCCTTTCTTTCATCTGTTGTGCCGGGCTCTTTCCTCTCTTGCCTTCTTTTGTGTTGCGAAATGCTGAATCTGGAGACGGCTGCTGAAAGAATCTGAAGGCACTGTGTCTAAAAAGACTGAGAATTACAGCGTGTCAATGAAGATCTCTGAATTGTTGGGCCAAGTGGGCGTTCCTATGGAATCGAGGGCCACCATTGGAGCAACTTTCACCAACTTACGAAGCTCAACTATCTCCTCTGCGACCCTCGTGTATCGACCACACGTTAACCACCAGTTCGAGGCGATTCGCCGACTATCGATCGCCTAATCTCAAATTCTGTCGTTCAGCTCACTTTTTTTCAAGGCTGAGAAACTTCGGCGATGACTGAGTTTTGAAGAAGCAGAGGTTCCAAGTCTCCTTTTCCCTATAACTGTTTCCTCGGACAATAGAAATAAGAAACGGTGTAATTTTGTAGTTTAGACGAGCCCCCACTCGCTCGTTGAAATGATTACAGTCTGGAGCTGTGGAGTTCTGGAGCCAACTGACTGACCTGCATCTTTGACCTCTTCCTGATAACCGGCCGTCGGAGCTCCTCGTGATCACATCGTTTTTCATCATAAATTCGGATATCGCGCCGCCGTTCAAAACACTAATTTGTTTTAACGCTTGTTTTCGTGAAGATAGACAAGACGGAGCGCATATCAGTCGCGTTGAGTTACGCTCTTTTTTTTTTTGTGAGTGCAAATTTTACCAGAGATGGCAATTCCTTAATTTACAATTCTCAGCTCGTTTGGTAGAAATAATTAAAAGGCTCTCGTTGCGCAACTCGCTCAACACGTCGTTTCTTCGCCAAGTTGCGTAACTTTTATCGCAGTCAGTCGCATCTCAACGAGAAACTAATTGATTGCGTGGCGGCGGTTGAATTATTCGGATTTAGACTCTAATCACTTTCGTCGGCTGAATAAAGATGTGATGAACGAAATGATGGGGTCAAGGATGTGACTATACTGTCGCCAACTCGTCCAGGTATAAACTACACTGAGACCATCCCGAGTCCTGAGTGGCAGGAGCGAAGGAACGCCGGGGAAAGGGAGGTTCACTCAGACCCACTAGCTCAAGTTCCTGGCGGGGTGTGACGTATTTAAGATGTACCTTCGCCGAACGGAAAAAATGTCTGGTGGGGCGCATCGTACAACTTTCCCCGACAACATTCTGCGGGTTTCGTAGCTATAGCTACTAATAAAATGTTTTTCACGCGCTTTATAACGCGGTAGCAAGTACATAAAAATTGTCGGCCCTCGAGGTTCTGCAACGCATTGAGTTGCCCCTACTTAGTACCACCCAAGACGGTTATCGAGTGAACAATGTAGGGAATACATGAGACTGTCGCCGTGACGTTTCTGAGAAGGGTTACGTATGATTTCGCTATCTCGGCAACTCATTACACCTAGTCCAACACCGCATGGCCATTTGGAGGGGACGCCTCACTTCGGGTTCTTCGCCTTTGCCCGTGACAGTTGAAGGAAATGTGTCGTACGTAGCATGTACAAACCAGTTTGAAATTAACAAACGCGTAAGCTCAAGTTACAATGAAATATCAGGTGCGCCGCATCACACATCTTCCCTTAGTTCTACGTCAATTCACTTGCGTTCATGGCTTTTTCAGCTAACTCAATTTATTTTTCACTCAGTTCATTTGAAACAGCACGTCACGGCGGCAGAAAGCGGTAGCGCTTACAGATCCGGAATTTATCTTGCTGCTCTTACTCACCCCGACCATTACTGAGCAATTAGTACATAGTCAACGGAGCAGTAAACCCGATTTTTTTGAAAAGGATTATAATAATTTTTCCAGAGTTATCCAGAGTAAGTGAAACGGCGGTGGTTGATATTCCAGAATTTCTTGAGTAGTTCCTGTATATTTTATCAGCAATATTAAATACTCGGAAATACGACACAGACGCTCGCTTACCGTAACAAACTGTGTAAGGTAAACAGCCATTCAAGGTAGGGCACCTGTTTCTAGCATGGCGTGCAGTAGCCACAGCTTCAGCCCAAGAACCGTCGGACACTTTAGAGTCAATTAACATACACCGTGCCATGTCAAGGTAGGTTCTATTGATCCTCTCACTTATCCCGTTTTGTTGAGGAGTATTGGGGCACGTCAGTTCCACAGCTTCTGAGAAAATCAGAAAATTCATTGTACATGTACTCCCCTCCGTTATCTGTTTGGAGATATTTAATTTGTTTCCCCGTCAGGTTTTCTGCTCAACTTTTATAAACCTTGAAAACACTAAGAGCTTCATTTTTGCGCTTCAAAAATCGAACCTCAGTCCATCGCGATTTCTCATCAGTTAAGGTCATATAGTATGAAGCTCCACCACTAGAATCGCTTCTGATTGGACCGCAAATATCGCTATGAACAATGTCTAGCAGATCTTCGTCGATGTAGGGAATGGCAAACGAGACATTTTTCCCTCGCAAACATGTCTCACAAGGAGGCGGAGAACCGTGAAGTTCGCTAATACGGATTACTCCCTTCTTTTTGGTTAAAAGCATGAGGTTTTTCTAATTCAAATGACCATAGCGTTTGTGCCATTTCTCAATTTTTAACAGTAAGGCTTGTGAAGAGTTAACAATTGCCTCATCCCCGTTCAGAGTTAGACCATTGACAAAATAAAGGTCTCCGACTCCGTCTGCTGTCAGAACAAGATCACCTGAGGCATTTATCACTTCAGCTCTGTCCTTTTTCAAGGTAGCTTGATAGTTGCGATCCGCAATTTTTAAAAACACTCATCAAGTTATTCCCTAGTTCAGCTACACACAGAACATTCTTCAGAGTGATGGTTCGATCTGGAGTTTCCAAATTCACCGTGCCTCTGGAAACTACAGGTTTCTGAGACTTGTTAGCTAATCGAACTGTCTCTAATGAAGTTCGGGAAGGATTGACTAATTCGCGTTCGGACGTGTTCATGTGAATGGTATATCCACAACATTAAGTACATCATTTTTCGTATGTCTACTTGAATTTTCATCATTACTTTTACAGTAGCAATCCGCAGCTTTATGACCCACTCTACCACACTTTCCACATTTACCTCGAAATTTCTTGTTCCTCCTAGAAGTAGATTTTTGCACACCCCGTTGCGTAATCAAAACATCATTCGCAGTATCTCTAGAATTTTCGTGTCTGGAGTCACTTTCTTCGATGATTTTCGTGCGAAGGGCGTCTGAGCTAGGCAATTCATCTTAACTCTCTATTGCACATCGGAAATTCTCAAAGTCGTCAGGTAATAGCTAATAGATCTCCATTTACTATCACGTCAAGGCCTTTCAACTAATCAACAACACCAAAAAAGTTGTCAATAAAAATTCGGACGTCGTCATTTCTCTTCATTTCTCGCCAAGAGTAAGGCGCTTCAACAAACTTGCCTTACGGGCAGGGACCTTTTGACTGGTGCATTCAAATGAAGCTTTTGCCACACTTAGCGAGCAGTAATTCAATCTTTTACCTATTTTATTTCCCTGGGATTAATCAATCAGGTCGGCCTTTGCCTTTCTGTCATCGTTCGTTCACTTGGCGACCTCGGCTGGATCTTCGGGTTTGGTAATGCTCCGTTCAACGTATCCCCATTAATCGTTCTTAACCAACAGTGCCTCAACTTGAATCTTCCAGGTATCGAAGTTGTCGAAACTTAAAGCATCCAAACGCGACGGATAAAGTTCGGACACGTATGAAATTAATTCAATACCAACCTGGGCCCATAACCTGTTAAGCAAAAGCTTGAACGCAGTCGGCGAAATGGATAACAACGGATCGGGAACGAAATTATATTAGGAGCTAACGTTGCTATGACTCTCGGATGCAATGAATGCAGAGGGAACATGACGCACCATGACGTCTTCCGACTGCTGGTACTGTACTTACCCCAGCCGGGCCTCGGCTATCGACGCTAAATGACTCTTGGGGACGTCGAAGGGTGACAAAGCTATTGTTAGCGAATTTGAGTAAACTATTCAGTTCGGAGAACCCGGTTGTATTGCAAGAGGGGATTTTTAGGGAATTTCGCGATAAAAACGACCCAAACGCGTGTTTCCAGCAGGCAAAACTAGAAACGGGTTTCGAATAACTTTTTCTTAATAGGAAGCCTGTGATAAAGATAAGGGCGGGACGTTCCCTCCTCTCAGGAGAGCAGTTCCGCAGCTAATTGCCCACCCACGCCCAACTTTACGCCCAAACAGGATGTGTTCAGCGTTTTACCGCCGGGCTCCATTGTGCACTGGAACTACATGGTACATGGCCAAACACGATTACTCTGGAGAACTATTGCGTATTTTCAAAAATTAACAAAATCGCAGAACCAGAATTTGTCACTCTTCCCCATGCACAAAACTGTCTGGACTAAGTACGTGGTTTTCAGTACTTCACGACCGTCTAGTAAAGGTTAAGGGGAAAGATGTTGAAAAAACCTGTTGTGGTACTTGGGCATTTCAAAGAATGCCATTTGGCTTGTCGAATGCACCTGCCACTTCCACGCTCCATAGGAGGAGCGAATAGAAGAGCTACACGCAGTGCTTCAACTTTACACAGAAGCAAACGTCAAACTCCAGTTTCCCAAAAGCCATTTCCTGCAAATAAAGACGCACTACTTGAGTCACACTGTTGGTACTGCAGAACTGGGGTGCCCACGGTGGGAGTCAGGCTGCCCCCCCCCCCCTCAACAAAAGCCGCTGCTCATAGAATGGAAGACTTCAATGATTAAATCTGGCGGAGCAATATCAAGTGAAATTTTAGATCCTCAGGTTTCAATTCCAGAATTTCTGGGGTTGCTCCTAACCATTTCATAAACGTTATTAAACTTTCATCGTACAGGCGGTTTATTGCACTACCGCCGAGATTTTTCTGAGAACGCAGCTTTCATACGAACGGAATTTATTATATTTCTCTCGTCATATTCCCACAACAACGTGAATTCTGTTTTGGTGGATATTTGTAGTATTGATCGCTATGATAACTATAATTAACTGTGGACCGATTTCGTTTTACCTTCATTTCGGCACCCCACGACGATCTGAAGGGTATATATGCAATTTGATTCGATTTGGCTCGGCCGATGTTTTCCCAATGGTGTTCGCAGGTCAGCGTTCCAAGTGGACTCCCGCGGGATGGAAACGCAAGATGGTTTGTACAACGAACGTAAAACAGCGTGTTACTGTTCAATCAAAGAAATAAACGCGATGTTCATAAGTACAAATCAGTCGAGTCCACGCGCGTTCGGCGTATTTTATACTTTTCTGAAGTTAACTCGTGCGTTTCGCCCTGGTTTCTGAACGTAGCGAAGAGTTCCATTCTTGAATGACCGTGCGGGGGATGGGCACCAGGTCGTGGTTCAGCGACCTTCAAATCACGATGGTCCAGGCGTTGTCGAGCTCGAGGGCCCAACTGTCGTGATGGATCGTTATGTTCCGAACTTCCACTGCTGTGCACGGATCTGCCGGAGGATGAGAGCATGATGGGATGGCGATGGGGGAGGGTGAGTTGGAGGGGGATGGGGGGAGAGTCTTCTGATGTTTCGATAAAGTTGTCGCCACCAGACAAATTAAGAGCTTATCCGCTCCTTCGTATTTTAATGACTGGCGCGAAGGCGAAGGAACTAGGGGGTCGAAAATAATTAATTTGTAACCGGAGAGGCGGCAGTCTCGTTTCCTCTCGGTGTCAATCATCGTTAGAAAATCTTCCAAATTGAACTGCATCCGAAACCGATTCATTTCATAAGCTATTGACTGAGTGGGGAGCGTTTATGTACACAAAGCCAAGATTAGAGGTTGTAGACTGATAAAAAGACCGGTCAATCAGCTTCGACATAGGGGTTCGAAAGGGAGGAGCGAGGAGCTTAGTAAATTCATCCCCAACAGCTGTCCCTTTCCCAATGTTTTATGTATGTCCTACCTCGGGAAGCCAGTTAATACGATGTGAATACCTCCCATCCTCCCTCCGCACCCCTCATCCCTTCTACCACTTGGTAAATGATAGGGTAGGGACCAGATCAAGTTTAAAACAGCATTTACTAGGAGGAAAAAGGGAGCGACACCGAAGGGAAAGAATATTATAGTGACACAGGGGGGGGGGGGAGAGAGAGAGAGAGAGAGAGAATGAAATGGTGTAGCAGAAGGGGGAAGAGCGATTTTTCTCTTGCCCCGTCTCTCTCTCTCTCTCTCTCTCTCTCTCCCCCCCCCCCCCTTCAACATTGAGGAAGCGCCGAATTGAAACCTCCCTGTGATCCGAAACAGGGTGTTAAAAAGGTTAAAATAAAGCTGAGGGGCAATTTGGGCTGCGGTAGAGTAAATGTCGGGTCTTAATAACCGCCGTCAACCCCCGTGGACTCACCCCGGAACGTCGGGAGCACCCTTTTGTCGTCGAGGGGAACACAAATGTCTCACCTCGCGACATTTCCGCGGCCCGCTGCGTTTTTTTATTATCGCGTCATTACGTGTTAAAATCTCCCGAACGGCAGCCGAGTTGACACTGTTCCTGAAGAGATGGATAGGAGTGGAAAGGGCTGAGGTGGAAATTGTAGTGGGAGGAAGGTGCGTATAACCTCGAACAACTCCAAAAACCTCGAATTTTCTTTCAGGATGTTGTTTAGCACGTTGCATCATGTTGGCCCTCGCGCTCTTCTTTCTTGTCCTCTTCGCCCTCACGAGAATCATCCAGCGTGTCGCCACTCCCATACTCCCCAGGGGTTCAGAAGGTTCTTCAATAGATACTAATCCCGGATCAACGAGCTCCATCCTCTTCTGACTGAGTAAAGTGACGAACGCGCCGCCAGTTATCGTCGGAACTCGACATGGTGCGAACGAACGCCTCTGGTGTGTCGCAGACCTTGCACTGCCGACTTGCTCAAGTTAGCCACGAAGAGGTGGCATGGGAAGCATCATTGGCAGTTCTGGCAGATTGGTCTTGCAGTCTTACCGATGCCGAAAGTCGCGGAAAGAACGAGAGGCTGAGGAAAGTTGTGCGATGTGAAAAAGACGTTATTTCCACGAAATACGTGCGTCGGATTACAACCCCCCCCCCCTCCCCACCGTGACGCTCAGGACCTCATTTAACCGGCGATTAAGATTCAACTCGGTGGAGAAGTTGACGTCGACGACTTATCGCTGTCAGGTCCTCGTAGCGCCGGCGTTTCCTCAGGATAATTGCCGCCTGAGCCGATGAGATGAGATGGAGGGAAGATGAGGATTCCAAAGGGTTTTATTGACGGAAGACGCCCCGAGACGCCACGAGACGCCCACAACTCGTCAGAAAACGTGAGGTCGATAGACTTGGAGTTGACTGGACAAACGGAGATACGGGATCAGAAAACATTTAACCGGGCAAATTAGCGGCGATGGCGCATCTCTCGGGTCAACTCCGGGACGCATCGTCCTTTTCAAACAACGCGATAAAGAGAGACTCCTGTAGGAAGTTTTTAAAACAAACAACGAAGGGACCATAATTAAACTAGAAAGATGGTCAGATTGTGGCACTCGGGAGGCCCCGTTGAAGCGACGGATTAACGGGCGAGAGGGGAAAAAATGAGTGGCCGAGGAACAGACGGAAACATCAGGTGAGAGAGGAGGAAGAATGGACGTGGACGTGGACGTGGACGTGGAGGGCCTAAGCCTAAGTCTTTATCTGATCATCACAGGCTCCTATAATTACCTAAGTAAACACACCACACATCTCTTATCCCTCACTTTTTTCCCCCTTTTTTTGCCTTCTCCTTCGCCTGTTTAGGATGGGCGCCTGGGGCCTCCTCCCCTCACACACCACCACGGACCGCCGTCCGAAATTCGAAAATAATTTAAATTAATCGCCGTCAACACTCAGGTTTTCTCGTTTGGCGAACACCAGGCCTCGATCCATCAGCCCCCCCCCCCCCGGTACCATTTCCATTCCTCCTAAGCCTCGTTTGGACTGAAGCATTAACGGGGCGGGGCGTTCCAGACGAAACAACACACGACCCCCAAAACTTCCCAATTCCAGAATTGGCAACAGCAGAATGTACTTAGCGTTGGTATTTAGGCCTTGTTCAACTTTATGTACTAAAGTATTGTAATTGTGTGAGAATCGGAAAACCCTGAGTTTTCTTCAATATGGGGGGTTATACGGGTTGTTAACATAAATGTACAGGGGGGGGGGGGGGTGTTAGACTGGACTAGCATCGTCGTCCTAAGCCTTCCTTCTTTTTGTAAATAAAGTCTCTCTCTCTCTCTCTCTCTCTCTCTCTCTGTCTCTCTCTCTCTCTCTCTCTCTCTCTCTCTCTCTCTCTCTCTCTCTCTCTCTCTCTCTCTGTCTCTCTCTCTCTCTCTCTCTCTCTCTCTCTCTCTCTCTCTCTCTCTCTCTCTCTCTCTCTCTCTCTCTCTCTCTCTCTCTCTCTCTCTCTCTCTCTCTCTCTCTCTCTCTCTCTCTGGGGCTGCGCGTGGATGGAGGGTCTACGGGAGAAAAGGTTTGGCGTTGCCATGCTTCGTAAGGAACTGCCTCGTCCAGAGGCCTGCTGCAACACGCTTTCACCTAAAAGGTCCGCGGATGTTGAGAAAAAACTCATACATGTCACGCCCCTTTGACGAGGATTCCCATTTCACTTGCCGTTTATCTAAAGTCTCATTCATAAGAGTTCAGCATGTTTTCGCTAGGTAGAGAGATCTGTACGAAGCTTCGCTATGAGCTGGGGAAGCTCTCCTTTCCTTCTCCGCTAAGCATTTAATGGGAAAGTCAACGAGTAACTGGTCTTGAAGTGCTTCAGTGGATTCTGCTTTGTATGTCTTGGGATCGACAGGAGCACAGCTCTACAGGATTGAGCCGGTACTCTCCTTTTTGCTACAACAGAAAACGAGGCAGTAGCCAACTATGCATGAGTAAATGGCCTTGTGCATGAGGGTTGTGTCACAGTTATGCACACCTCTTTTAGGGAGGCTAACCTTGCTATGATAGCGCCTTAGAGGTACTAGAAGGTGTTTGCTGAAACCCCACCTCTCACCTGCGTTTACTCCAAAGTACTGGACTCACAGGAGCCCGTGGCAACCAAAACGTATTGCCGGTTGGCAGTTTGAGAGGATGAGGCAGGTTTTTGACTCGATTTGGCGAATCGACTGGGGATGGATAAGCCGTCGTCCATACAGGCGTGTGGCCTCGATGTGGCTCCTGACAAAGACCTTCGAAGGCCGGTCCGAGGATCGAGTCCTGTGGGCAGGCTTAGTCCTGTTACTCCATCGTTCGCCAGACTGATAGTCGTTCAGCGGATCCGCCGCCGCTGTGTTGACTCTCTCTGCTGAAATTCGCCCTTTCGACCTCGTGGTGGCGCCAGCTCCGCGATCAAATAAGATTTTTGACGATTTTTGTGACCAACGCGCGCGGTGAGAGGGAAGCGGTGGCGCTTACTGGACGGCCGACTGGGGATTGTTTGTAAGAGGAACAGCGGGTCGGTGGGTGAGGGATGGGATGGGGGGGGGATGAACTAGTCGAATCGTTGAAGAGCCGGCGTTGACTGACCGGAGGGGCGAGGAAGGGGGAGTATTGGTCGATCTCTACAGACAAGACGAATTGTGCGGGGAGCTGAACTGGTCTACAACTCCCTCCTTCCGTACCCCTCACCACCAACCATTCACTCATTCCCTGAAATTTGCCCCCCCCCCCCACACCGGTCTCTTCACTCAGCGTCACACTCTCATCGTATCTAACGAGTGACCGACGAGCAAACACTCAGCCGCCTCCCCTTCGATTCGAAACAGTCCACAAACAACGTCGTTACTAGTTCGCCCCTCCTCCGCTAGATCGCTCTTCCTACACCAATCGGCCAAAGTTCCCCCCACCCCCCAGCACGTATCATCTTGACACAACCACTTCCAAACAAACAACGGACCGGACGACTCTCGTACCGAATAAATCACACAGCAGACTCCACTAAAACGACGAGGAGACGTCTTACCAAATCCTCCAAGCCCTTCAAACGACTGTTCCTGATATGACTTTCCGCATCCCAAAGGGAAAGAAACAAAACGAAAATGTCCAAAAATTACGGTTTTTTTTGTATTTTTCTCGACAACGGCTCTAACGATTTTGACTTAACTTTCAAAATATCTTTTTCTAATCAATACCTAACTTTTCTTCTGCATACATATCTCGATGAAAATACGGTGAACGGAGATATAGGCCTATAAAGCAAAAATAGGTTTTTTACGCTTTTTGGCAAAACGACTTCAACAATTATCACCAAACTTTAGAGATGTTTTCGAATAGTTAATACCTACATATTGTCCCCAATAAAAGTTCCTCTGACAGTCCATTGAACGGAGATAAAAATGAAAATGTGTCGAAAATAACGTTTTTCGAACATTTCCGTAAATTCCAGGGTAACTTCTTCACCAGGTGTGATAAATCTTACAGAGTGTCTTGTAGTCACCCATACCCAAATTTCATTCCGTATAATTATTTCTGTATATATATGTTGAACGGAGATATAAGCCAAGTTTACTCAGAAAAGGAAATTCGTCGAATATTAATTTATCGGTTTTTCAATTTTCTCAAAAACGGCTCTAACGATTTCGATCAAACTTGTGGAGTACTTTCAGCTAACTAGTCCCTACATTTTGTTCTGCATAAATGTTTCTGTAGAAATGCGTTGAACGAAGATATAGCACCCGCATATAGGTGGTGTTCGAAATTACGGGGGTGGCGGAAAGTTGTGTGTTGCAACGCACCAGATATTTTTTTAATTTTAAATTTAAATTGCCTTAATGTCATATTCTCGGTTAAAAATTAGTGCGGTTATTGTAAATACTCGCTCCACTATACTAATACAGTTTTACGCATAGCACGTTTAATAATTATTGTGCATTTGCGGGTCTAACGTGCACGTTATTATAAATACGTGATGAATAGCGACAGAAAACATTTCGCGACCGAGGTAAATTCGACCACTAGCTACATATACGGGCATATGTTGTGTCATCGTTCAAAGCATTTGTACGGAAACATTTATGGAAAACAAAATGTAGGCGAGCACTCCGTAAATTTTATTGAAATTGTTAACGCTGTTTTTAAGAAAATTGAAATAACGATAAGCTATTATTAGAGAAATAACGTTTTTCTAGCTATCATAGCGTATGGATACATTCTTAAACGTGGCCTTGGAGAGAATACCTAGTTTGGTGGCCTTAACCCCTCTCCTGCGAACGCTTAACTAATTCTATAGGGAATCACCAGCGAAACCACCGCCCCCACGAAACCAAACCCTTGGCTTCACGCCCTAAAGGCCCAACGCCGCCGGCCGTAGGCTGAAGCCCACGTGGTACTCATTCTACTTGGCAGCGATTTGAGCATCCTCTGGATCGGAATGGGTGGCAGGCCCAGAATTAATTATGGAAAACAGAGCTACAGACTTTTCGTAAGATTGAACACACACACACGTACTACGCCCCGAATTTTGGATTCAAGTTTTAAGGAAGGTTTTTTTTGGATTTAGTTGGCCTCAAAACGTGAAGATTTGAAGAAAACTTTTCTGCACACTTTTTTTAGGACGCAGTCGCACTAATTTCCTCATACTTTGGATAGTGGAAAGTGAAGCAGCACCCGTGCCGCTGGGAACAGTTAGTGCAGTACTTAGGCTGAATAGATTGAGCTGGTGCTCTCTTAGTTTTGTTCATTATTTTTGGACAACGCGAAAATGGGGTTATGAGCGATGTCCGTCTAGGGACGGAGTATGGATGTAACTTATTGTGTGGATGGGATTAGGTTAGAGAATGGTTGGGGTGAAGGTTGGGAGTAACGGCTAGGAGTGAATCCAAAATCCCCAAGGGGACGGGAAACAGGCATTTGCGGGGCCCGTGGATCCCGTAATTTTGTTTAATGGTAACATAACACATATCCGATGAACGGCAATTCAATTTCAATGGTACTCGCATTTTACCGTTGATATAAACCGTAATTTTGAACGGTGGCACTTGAGTATCTGCCCGTGGTCTCAGCCTAATCTTTCTTCGAGTACCGACCGCTATAGGCGTAAAATGACAGGCAACTTTTGGTGAAGCTCTCATTACCAACAATGGGTCCTTGACAAACAGGATTTGGTGAGGGAGTGTCAATATTATTTGGGTATTTTAACTGATGAAGAATACCCGAAAATATTCATCTTCTTTTCGAATTTTATACAAGCATTGGGAGAGCAACTGAAGTTGCGGCAAGTTATAGCAACCGCCACTGCCTACTTCGAAAGGTTTTATATGCAGTAATATCTAATACCCGATTAATAACGACATGCCAGACTGTCATGAAGAATAAATTTAGCTACGCTTATTCCCAAGAATTTCCATATCGTACGGACCATATACTGGAGTGTGAATTTTATCTCCTTGAAAGTCTGGACTGTGTGGATCGTCTATCAACCCTACCGACCTCTGCTTCAACTTCTTGCTGGCTGGAGGAGGGCCTCGGCGTACCAGGGTCGTGGGTCCGTCGGCGAGGAGGGGCCAGTTCAAACCCCTCCAAGGCGGATGTTCCTGATGCCGTAAGTCTGGACGCAAGTCCGGGTGCGCAAATTTGTCTTTCTACCTGATGGCGCAGAGGCAGCTTAGGGCCGAGAGGCCGGCACTGCCTCCGCACACCCCTAAATCAGACCAAGTTCAAATGAACTGAGTTATTGAAAGGAGCCGTGTACACAATTGAACTAACGTAGAGCTACGGAAAGTTGTGTGTTGCAACGCACCAGATATTTAAGAGATGAAATTCTCTTAGCTCTCTGTCTCTCTCCTCCCTCCGAAGTGGGAGCAGTGCCCAGGCTGCTGCCGGATGGGGAACGTCTGAACATCGTTTGTCGAGCGAAGAGCCTTGGAGCGTGGTCAACTTTGTTGGGGGTCTCATGGTGACACGCGGCTGCAGGAATGTGCTCAGGGCCCATTGAGACGGATTGCGAGCGATTCCCTCGCTGGTTCAAACCCGAAGTTTCCCGTCTTCAATGCAACTGCCGCGTTTTGTGATGTGACGGGACTGGGAACTGTGTGGGTTGCCAAGAGCATGGAATGCCGTGTTGAGGTTCCTCGTGCGGATATGTAGCAATGGGCGTGTAACAACGAATTGGGATGGCTGTGAATCACCGAGTATGAGAACGTTTTGTACTACTTGACTGCATTCATTCCCCCCCCCCCTTTCTCTCTCACTCTCTCTCCAAAGTCTCTCGGAGGACGTCGTCGTTACCGCCGAGTTGCTCCCACGAACTAATCTCTCGTAGTTTTGGCTCCCAGTTTGGAGCAGATGACGTGGGAAGAGGCAGGCACTGCTGACCCCGGTGAGCCTCGCAACTGTTACAGAAGCCTTAGTACACATTTCCCTACGACGTGAAGCTGAGGCAAGTCAAAATAAAAGTCATGTTTTCGGGGGCTTCGGTGAATTCAGATGTCGACAGTCGGGTCGCCGTCGTGGAACCCGGTGATGAGTGCGTGTGGGTGAGGGGCTAATAGGAGAGCGACTAGGCGGCGCCCGGCGTGATGAGTTGTTACCGGCGGTGGCGGTGGTGGTGGTGGTGGTGGTGGTGGTGATGGTGGTGTCGGGCTGGGATTGCGGTGCAGCGTGGTGATGGTATCGAGTTGGTCGTTGGGTGAGGTGGAGTGGGCGGGCGAAGAGAGGCTCAGCTAGTAATAAGTATCATTTCCTTTTATTCACACTCGCGGCTGCTCCCAACTCGAAGGAGATTTATAGCTCATTATCTGTGCGGTCTCATTGTCTTCAAACCACTCGCCATTCATGACGGCAGCTCTCTCTCTACCTTCCAAATCTCCGCTCTCCGTTCTCCAAATCTCCTCCCCAACCTTCGCCGGAGCCTGGCGCTCTCCTTTCAATTCTCATAAATCTCCGGAGCGCACAACCTCGTTTACTCTACCGCCCCACCGTTCCACCGTTGCCGTCCCATAACCGGAGACTCGCCATCCCCACCATCCAATTGCAAGCGAAGCCTCCTCCTTCGCCGCTGCAACATCGCCCTCCGCCCCAAAAGGTCAAACCTACTGTACAAATATCACTAACAACTTTCCTCAACCCCCTTGTCAACTCTATCACACGCTACATGTACTCACGCCTGAGTCCTTAGTTCAACGCAGTAAATGTAGATTGATCCGTTACCTTATCCCAATCTCCGTTTTCAACACTCGTAAGAAAGCTATCTCAGTCGAAACTCGTGGTTTCACTATCGTGCAAGAAACCTGTGGAGGTACGGCAAGTTGCCATTCGGTCAATCTCACGGTGGAGTTGCTCATGTGTTACCACACGGAGGTAATGGCCATGGGGAATCTGGACAATCTGGAAGGAGTTCTTAATCTAGTTTCCTACCTGATCAAACTATGTCCACGCTTTTCTGTCATAACCTTCTTCGAACTGGGCGAAACGGTTATAAGCTTGCTTAGTAGACGTCAAAGCTGCTTGGATTGGCTGTTCTCCCAACAACCATCGCTCACTTTTGTAGGAACTACAGAAGAGCAGCACGCGGTTCCTTGTTTGAATGGACTCTTAGATAGGAAAGGAATGGAGCCCTGCGTGGAAGTCGCTATATCTCATAAAGAACTGCCTCGTCCAGTGGTCTGGCTCAACCCACTTTCTCCTAGGACGTTGATGGACATCATCACTCGTTGCACGGCACATTCGCATTTCGCTTGCCAATCATTGATAGTGGAGGTCAGCGTAGACGGGGGCCCTTTTCACTCTTCGCCTGTCCACCATGCACTCAACGGCCAAGTCGTCGGGTAACTGCCCAATGCTCTCTTCATAGAGGTACTTCAAACCTCATGTCCTCGCACGAACTCTTTGAGACGTCCTCAGTGACGTATCTTCGACGGGCTCTTTTCAGCTCATCTACCGACTAACTCCATCCGTTTTTTTCACTCAATTTGGTACAATTTAACGCTTAACGTAAACACCAGGCGGTGATTGACGTTCCAGTATTTATTGAGCGGCTCCTAGTTACGTCAAGACCGCCCTTGAGGTGCTGTTGGCGATTTGTGAAACTGTCAAGTTGAGGGATGTAGCTTTGGAACTATACACAGTACGCACTGCGAACTAACGAAGGTTTGAACCGCGCTATTTCGTGGTATGTTAATTATTATTTGGTAACTGCCATTGTAAAGCTAACTTATTGAACTGAGCCGCTCTGATAACTTATCGTGCTACTCTGTTGAACAGATGAAATGTTTATTCTAGTCCTACGTCGCTTAGGTTTCTCCACAAAATCTATTCAAGAGCGAACCACAATCTGCTGCCTGCTTTCCAAGTAACTACAAAACCATTTGCGTTCACTACGAGAGATAACATTATATTCCTGCCTCGCCAGTAATTGGTAGAACGCGGGATAAATTCAAAGAGATCAGCATGGCCAAAATGGATTCGCTCTATTCTCGTCACTTGTCCGCTCATGCTCATTCTGTACTGCCGCCCAGCTGGTTGAAACCGTTCGAACAAGTAACCGAATCCCTTCATTTTGGCGTCCCACGATCATCTTTCGTGCTGAATACGAAATGTGGGCTGATTTGATGCTGCAATAGTGTTCATAGGAGTGGCGTTTGTCGGACTTGGAAGCCCTTGAAAAGCCTCAAGAAGTTTCTCATCTGATTACCTATTCCTACGGCCAAGGGAAGCAAAAATACGGGAACTACCCCGTGGGTGCCCAATACCTTCCAATATGGATTCCCGTGTGAAAGTTTCTCATTGGCGTTTTAACTGTTCGTCGAAAATGTTCTTCAAATACGTGAGAATTAACATAAATGGCTATGAAGTGAACGGGAATGAAACAATTGGTCGTATCTCTTGCGTCTGTGGATTGAATTTTTAAAGAGCAATTCATCATCATAGTGCGAGGTTTGTGCGTGAAGGTGGCCCGGCCCGATCAATTTGCTCGAATTCGGCGCAACTCACACTCATTTGAACTCACTGGGAAGATCGGCCCGAAAATGGAATGTCACCCGAGAAGAGCAGTGAGCCGACCGACATCTGCCGCAATGTACTCGTTCACAGAGTCGGAAGTACTGGTTATCTCGTAAGTGATGATTGGGGCAGTTCATGAAGTCAATTATGGGGCAATGCGGTCTTAATTTGAGACAACAACAATCAAGTGGGGTTAACATTAACGGAATTGCTTCTGAGTCGCGGCAGTGTTTACTTGGCCTGATGTATAGTTAGCGGTAATTGCGGGCGTCCTTCCTAGGAGGGGGACACACCTACCGCTCTAGAGAGAGGCACTTAATAGGTCGGAGGCCCTCGAAATGGTTCATTAGTCGAGATGAAAGGAGTTGGGTCTCATGAGTCGCGTAGATCGGTTAGATTGTCCATGTTGTTGACAACTGTATGTCATCAGAATCTGACAGGTGTTTGATGACATCTGCTCCTCCGAGTCTTTCTCGACGTCCGATTCATTTGCAGTCCTTTGTCCCTAACATCGACCTGCTCGTTACAACGTTGTTGATTGCTCCTCAGAAATAGACACGAGAAACAGAGGTAGATTTCGAGTCGTCCGTTCGGAAACGATTAATTTAGAAACAATTTGATGAATTTCCAACGGCCAAACTAGTTCTGCCACAATCGCTTCTCGTTAACGAAGAGGTCAATTACAAATCATTTCACGTTCGCGAAGGTCACTTGCTTCAACCAATTAGACCCCGTTTCAATACTTCGTTCACATTTGCGTACTCCACCTGTCTCTACCACTTTGCGCTTCTAACGGCCGCAAACGTTCTCCTTCTGGTTCAGCCACTTTTAAACGTTCTCACGAATCACTACAATTAATTATTGCGATAGTCTGCGGATAAAAAGACCTCACACGACATTCCTCAACTCTTGTAAGTTCGACGAAGCGCTACGTACAGACGCTGTATCTTCTTGAAGATAAAAAAGGCCAATACGATTTGATTGAAAAAACACGGCGAGTTCAATTTTGGAGAAAAAGTGAGGAGAATCTAGTTTTCCGACTATTTTGCATATCGCGTCTCCGTTCAGCAGATGCTTACAGAAATTGTTCCAGGTAGTGCTGGAACGCAATTTGACGTTGTCTGCACAAAGTAAACATGATCGCAGACAACTGGTTTAAACAGCCTTGGAATCTTTTTAAATAAACCTTCTCACTGCTACCCGGCGTTTGCTACTCATTGAATAACCTTTCGTTTTTCGTCAAACGTCAGCCTTTCAGGAGTTTGTCTCATTGGGACTAGGCCAACGTGCATTCTTCGACCTACAGCCCAGATGTGAGTGCATTGGCTTGGATTACAGACGTCAGGCTGGATTTCTTTCTGTATTGATGCCTCGACTGGAACCGGGACGCGTAAAGGTATGAGTTATGGCCACCATTTGCTGCCAGCATTTTGTTCCTAAAGCGGCCTTGTTCCTGAGCCTTTTCTCACGGTTCTAGTAGGATGTTCATACCGTCAGTTCTCTAGTTGTCCGTTTAGCAGTCAGTGGTGTTAACTTGACACACACACACTCTATCTCGCACACGCTAATAACGTCACACTTTGATTACGCTACCTCCGCGCTAAGTGAAGCCGTCGGCAGAAAGCACAAAATTAGGCACTCCAACTAGCTTTGAGACTGCGTCCCGACGAGCATGTAACCCAACATTACCGACGCCTTGGTTTGCTACAGATAGCTGCGACGCTATTCAAAATATTATAAACGAAAATACCACTGTACGCGTATAACAAATTTCAATTTTTCAACAAACGAGACACCCGATCGAAAAACCAACTTTTAAAAATCCCGGCGCACCGTTCCTCGACATACTCAAGATCCTTTGTGCTACAGGCATCCAAATTATAGGACGATCACATCGATATGTTTGACGAATGACATGAGGTGGATTTTAAAGAAAGGAGTATTGAAGAATTGTATGTAGAAGAAAATTATTTTAATTTAATTTGTAAACGAATGCAGCTGATTAATTTTGTGAAGTTGTTCTCTGTCCCATTAAACCGTGTTTAAAATTCCATTCCATGCCTTCGGTCTGCCTTTTCGCGCGCTATAAAAATGGTTAAACACTGCTTTTTAGCCGCAATCATAATTAAGTCACGTTAGTGTTATGTCAACTTCCGGGCAACGAAGTTATTATTTCGTTGAATATCGCGTAAAATTGTGTACATAGTCATCCCTCTTTGACCTCGGCGAGAACGTTTAATATTGAGTTTGCCCAGCACGTCACCATGTGTTGGTTATACCCACGTTAATGTTTTCGCTTCCTCTTTCCTTTGACGCCGGTGCAAATGTACGATCGAAAGTGTCCGGCAGGATATTCTCTTATTTAAAGGAAGCCAGTGACATAATTATCGCCGACTGTAAGCGTGTAATTTGCACCGCTGTCGTGTTTTACTTCGGTGAGTTTTTCGTTAGAGCGATCAACTCATTTCTAACTATTCGTTCATCCGGCATTTGCTTGTATTTTCACAACGGGACCACGAGACGGCGGATACTTTGCATGAGCTCCTTCCTCACTCCCACGTTTGAAAAGTTCCTCAGGTGGTCGAGTATTATTTGAACAACAGACTGGGATGGCTGCCTTGCGCTAGTTGCTCTCCTTAGTTTCAACGAGAAAAGCGAGTCACTTGAAACGTGACGTTGCGACGTCGTGATCATCACAGACGCTCTCAGTTGAAAGCCTCTCGCGTTCACGCAGCTTATTCTCATCGCCGGGTTCAGTACAAAGTTACACTGTCGTCGCAATTGTACTTCACTGCCCTGCAACGAAATAAATGATACGCGCGGTTCTGACTTACATTTCTCCTCGGAGAAAACAAAAAATCGTCCATTACAATCAATTTTGTGGCAGCACATTCACAATTTCTTTTTCGCCAATGACTAAGGCACCGCTGTCGACACCGCGAATGCCCTCCCACCTTCCAACTTCATCCTCTTTCATCAACGTTGTCGTAAAAAAAGAAGCATTAAGACTTAAAACGTTATTTGAAACTCACTTCTTTTCCCTTTTTCCAGCTCCCGTGTCCCGAAAGCCTTTGGCGAAGGGATTGTTGTCTATTTTCAGCTGCGTGATCTGTAAATGTCACAAAAAAAACACTTCAGCTAAAAATTACGAACAAGGAGGGGTTTTAGAGTGAATTGCGGCGAATGAAGTTCATCATCTCGACGATTGGATAACGAGAGATCCAACGTGACGTATCAGACACGGTATCAATTTTATTCTATAATCTCAACAAATTCAAGATGAAGCTCAATCTTAATTAATTTTCACGTTCTAACGCTGTTTGCTTCATAGTGAGTAATTTTCACCGAACGACCACTTCAACCCCCCACGATTTGCCTAACTTTCCCTATTGACAAATCCAACGGCGACGCCATCCTTTGGTGAATGCGTTTTCAGCCCATTTCGTCGTGGTTAGGTTTTCTCTTTCAGTTGATGGCATTAGTTCAGTAACTTCTACGCGTACTATTTATTATACTCCTTGAACATTTCCTCGCATTAAAAAAAGTGTTAAATTGTAATTTAGAAATATATCGTCACATATCACGTACTTCAAAATAAATGTCAAAACGCGTTCTTCGATAAAATTAGGACTCGCGGTTGAATCGAAGTGACCGAACAGAGCACACAACGAAATAGGGACGGTTCCCACGCGACACGGCAATTGAAACCCACGTAAACCCCGATAAAAGGAATACTCCGTCGAAGTATTTTCTGAGAAGCTTTGCACAAATTTCCTCAGCCCCGCGTGCTGCAGCGACTAATCCAACACGCTTTGCATTGTGTTTACGTTCCGTAATTTATTGGGGCGCTTCTGCTCGTGTCAGGATCTTCGATGAGTGATGTATTATTTTTGGGAAGACTCGTATTTATTATTTGGAAATATAATGAACGAGTTGTCAATGAAACGACAGTAGTTTTAATTTCTTAATTTACTAGGTTGCTTCTAATTATCTTACGATCATTGTCAAACTTTCGCACGATTTTTTTTTCTCGACGCAAACTTCACGTGAGTCAGAATTATGCTACTAAACTGCTCTAAAATCGTTTTTGTCGAGTTGTTCGACCATTTATCGAGTTGTTCTCGTAATTTTACCATGTATGAAAACCCTACAGTATTGACATGCCAAACTGCCCACACACGAAATTTATTCAAAATCATCGAGGCGAAAAACATTTGGCGTTTTTAATGCTCTACCAAATCAGACTGAGAAGTGTGGAGAGTTGGTTCTACTCCGAAGGCTTTAATGGAAAAACTCCCATAATGTGGTTCAGTGAGTCGTTATAATGTTGAAAAAAGATTGTCCAAAGACAGGCTGAGTAAAGTATTTTAGTTCCCAGGAGTGAAATTCTCATAAAAATCTTGCTAGCAAGTTATAAAAAGTACACGACGTTTCATTCATATCAATCACATAAAACTTTCATTCTAAACAATGAAAAAAAGGTACCTTTTCATTTTGATATGCGGTAACAGCGATGAATTCCGTTTCTTTAAAGACGTACGTTCTGAACGTAGAATAAGGTAGTTTGTGGATATCGTTCGCTCTCACTAAATGAAACCTTGGCTGGTACTTGTGCATCGAATTTAAAATCGTCTGAAACAAAAGAGAAAAAAAAACGTATATAACATCAAAATTGAATAGACGGTGTTGAATACGAAACAAAATAGCGTGGAAGACTCTGGAAAATTATAGCTTTGTTGACTGCTGACACAAAGAGGCGCGAACGAATTTTGTTACTGATGCCCGAAAATAACCCCAGACGCTCCCTAAATATCTGAAGAAACCTTTAACCTTAACCTTCATACTTCCTGTTGCATAAAAACGCAGAGCCAATACAGAAATAGGCGACCCTCTATTATCGTTATAATCGCTATTTGCTATTCGAAAATTTTCATACAATTTTATAAAACGTTTGAAAAAGAAAATTTTTTAAGAAATTTTTTGATGCAATTTCCGATTTTATAAAAACAATGCAAAACCTTCTTTTTTACATTTATGAGAAATTCTCATATAATTTCTTTCGAATCTCATAAAAAAGTGTACATGCTAACTCCAAATTTGTAATATAAAAGCGTAACGAACGACAAGGGATATATTTAATATTTCTTAAGATTTTCTTACGTTTAAGAAATGTTTTGGCTCAAGGGAGATCTATGTATACAAATGTAAGAAAACTCTCAAGTGAAGAAATGAGCGTCTTAGAATACTGCTCTCGGTCCTGTTATCCCCTCAGCGATAGCTCTCTGAAGTCCCTCATCTTCCCTTCTGACAGCAACAGTCATTTTTAATCATTTGGAATGGCTCAACTGTACATTATTTCCTGCCAGAGAAGTTCATCCCTGAACGCGGTTTGACGTTAGAATCGTTCTATCTCGTCCCAGTTTTGCCCTAACCTCAAAAAATAGTACAAAATAGCTAAATCGACCAATTAAAACGATTAAATTGTACGTTATCGGCTATTTCTATTTTTTCCATATCGTTTAGTATAATCAATACTATAAAAGCTTTAGTACATCACAGTTCGTTCCTAACCTGAAAAACGGCTCAAATCGATTGAAATCAGATAAATGGAGGAAGAAGAACTTTCGACCGTCTCATAACAAACGAAGACGGAAAATTAAACGAAGATGAGAATAATCCAGTCGATATTTACATTTTTTCGGGTGTAATAGCTGTTTTAGGAATGAGCTGGGTTCCACTGAAATCAGTCGGAAACCATATTCAGATTCAATAGCCTCAAAATGATATGATTACTCACACCTCGAAACGTCCATATTTCTAATGTGGCGCCTTCGTCAACCGGACACCGAAATTAAGCTAAGCTGTCCCAAAAACGTACAATACAATAAGTTAACTCTTTTTATCGGCCAATTTATCTGATTTCGATCGATTTGAGCCGTTTTTCTGGTTAGGAACGAACTGTGATACGGTAAAACTCTGTATATCTATTTTTATATTGTTGATTTTTAACTCTTCCCTTGAAATCATGCGCGAGATACTCCCATTCGACCAATTTGAACTAAATTCAATGAAAGTACCCCCCCAGCTGCTAGTAATACGTTCAACGATCTGTCAAATATGATCCAAGATCCGTTCAAGTATTGTGTAATTATTTATGGCTCATGGGAAATGGGTTAAGGAACGTTAAATAACGCCCCGGGGAAAAATAAGAAAGTTGAAAAAACCAGGAATGAACAGGGATTTCCACGCTGACGAAATAAATTTCTACACTTCACTTCATTCGCTCGGTTCAATTTACTAATCTGAAGAGGAACATCCACGTGCGAAAGTTTTTCATTCAGTTCAACGCTGTAAACTTCGAACGCTCTTGAATTAATTGAGTTGCTCGTACTTATGCAGCGACCATTGCTGAGTAATCAGTGCGTAGGAGGTTCATGAGATTGTCAAGACGATTGTTTTCAGACGGATCGCGGTTAGCTGCTTTGACTTTATCGGTTAAAAACATGGAAAATGACCGTAGATGAAACGGCAGCGGCTTGAATTTCGGAATTTTGTGGTCGCTCTTAATAATCTTATGAACGTTATTAAACTATAAGCGTATAGGCGGTTCATTGGGCCTCCGCCTTAATTTGTCTGAGAACGCTGAGCGGGGTTTTAAAGAAAAACATCGAGCTAAAATCGATTCCTAAGTTCAAAAACCTCATTTTCCCACGCAGCCCTCTGTTCACTAAATTCAAACAAAAATATTATTAACTCAAGTTAGGTAAGAGAAGGGAATGTGACAATTGAGTCAAAATTGAGCCGTTTCCGAGAAAGACGCGCAAAACTGAAATTGTTGGGGAACCTTGATCCCTCCTCCCCCCCCCCACCCTCACTACCCTGCCGATTGGGAATTAAGTGTGGTAGCTTTATTTTCGCGCCTTTTAAATGTCGCGATTAAAAGAAAAAATGAGCCAGCTTGCATTGAGCTACAGTCGCAGCTCACTCGCCGAAATGAGTTTTTTCGATTCAGCAGCTCTCAAAACTGTTACTGTTCGGGTAGCAGAGTAAAAACAACTGGTGTGGGTCCCATAAAAGGTGTACGTGCTACGCGACGTCGACCAAGGAACTGAAGAAGTCTATTCGTACAGTGAGATACGAATTTGCGATAATTGCTCAGCGTTAGCTCAGCTTTCCTCCCGCTCTGTTTGGTTGTAGAGTCCAGAGTCCTCTGTACGGTCGCCGCGTCGTATTCGCTTTGTTTGTGCCCGTTTTCCGTGTCATTTTGGATAGTATATATACTGTACTCTGCGTATTTTGTTATCCCAAAAGGTAAAGACAAAACTGGCGAAAAGAAAATGACCTGAATGGAAGAGAAATTATTGCAAAGGGTGTGGGCTTCGTGTCATCGAATGAGTGTGGCTGCAATCCTTCTACAGTATCCGCAATCATCAAGTAGAAGGGAGCGATAATAAAGCTGCAACCTTTCAAAGGCATTATTGCCAAGCTACATGAGATGGAACAGCTACTTTTATTATGGATTAAGGAGAAGAAATTGGCAGGCGAATCTGTTTCTGAAGCGAGAAGACTGGCACCACCTTCAAGACGTCAAGCGGATAGAGAATCATCGCAAGGCGGGTTCAAAGCTAGTCGTGGCTGGTTTGACCTAATTATCAAACGAAGTGTCATTCATTCAGTTATTCGTCATGAAATAGCATCTAGTGCAAATGGCATTCTTTGAGGCTTTTGAATAACTCCTTAGTGAAGAAGGATACCTACCGCATCAAGTGTTCAATTGTGACAAAATGGTTGTTGGGAATGCCTAGGCGCTCGTTGATCACGGCTGAAGAAAAGTCTACCCGGCCACAGGTCTATGAAAGATAGCTAACTGCGATGTGTGGTCGTTCTTGACCGTAAAGGGGCCACAAATCTGACGTCAAGCCGTTCCACACACATTGCATGTTGGCCGAACACTCAATTTTTTTCAACAATAATTCAGTCCAATGTGTATCTATAAGTTCCTTATAATGTATTATAACTCACTTGCCTGCCGTCATATCCAGATGATGCTTAATAAATTAAGCGAAACGTCGGCCTAGAGAAGATTTTCGTTCATCGTGACTCTCACGAATCCACAGCAGAATTTGCGCTAACGCTATTCGGGACTTTAAAATAAAACCGTTGCTAGTCTAACATTCGGGAAGTTTCATGTCGCTGGAACGCATTAATATATATTACCTTATTTTAAATGGGAAAAATTGCTTTGAGATACGATTATTTTAACATACGAGGATGTTCACGGAACGAATTAAATTCGTATCTCGAGGTACCACTGTATTTCCGTATTTGTTTTTGAAGTAAATCAAGACAAAATTGAGTACCCGGTAAGATAATGTGCATTTGCATACGCTGATGCTCGTAAAACAACAAATAATTTTTAAAAGCGTGCTACTCTGTTCTTGCGTTCAACTTACGTACGATGCTCTAATACGAATACAGCCCATTTTAACGAAATGAATATTTAAATATACATCGCGCGAAGCTCAACGTCTATTTTGTGCTGAACACGATGAAAACTCGACTTTCGTTCTTCCGGATTTCAATTCTTTTCGCATTGTTCGGGCCGAGGGGAGTAAAATACAATAGTTAACTCCCATTCGAGAACTGGGGGAGAGTCGGGCAGTTTAGGGGATCTGAGAGGAAATCGAAGTTTGAGCAGAAGAATGAGAGCTAAGTGAAAGGTAAGTATCTCTGAGCTTTTAAGTGAGTTTCATCTTTGAAGAGCAGCAGGGCGAAAAGGAAAGGACATAAGACGTCTCCAGTCGCGGCGAAGGTGCATCCGAACTGACGGACGCGCACAACAAAGTATAGAGACACCGACGAAACTGCAAGTTGAGCCGGCGGTTCTTCCTGCACCGGCAAAAGGCGCCTGTTCGCACCGACGCCGGTGGCGCCAACAGCTTTAGAACCGTTTTGAGAACAGTCCGTGAGCCCATCCTCGAGGATCACCTCTGATCCGTTCGCCTGGTCCTCCTAACCCTGGCGACCTTCGCCGTTGATCTCAACAGTTCAAAACAGATTATTTCATTTCTCGAAGGAAAAAACGAGGAGTCTATTGCGACTGGAATAAAAATGCGAATTCACGCAAAATATTTACGTGATAAGATCCTTCGCGTCAGAATATCGAGTGTCAGTGGAGTGGAAGGAGAGATTGTCCGCATTGTCCACATTACACCTTTTGCTATAGGGATACATTGCGGTACACACGAAGAAAGTGGGGAGCCAAAATATACTAAAAAGTTGGCTGTTGCTCGTTCGCAGCTCCGTATGGATCCATGTGCATCTATAACTGTAGCAGACCCGTGCGTCCCACCACGCCTAATTTATCGACTGTTAGGATGCAACTGTCTCGTGTACAGTGAGATTTAAAGAAAAATGGTACGACGTATAACACGTTGACCAGACCCATTTCCAGCATACGAGCCGCCTGTGAGTAGACAGCTCTCTCAAGTGTATGTTCTATTGCTCTAGTTTTCCAAAAGCCGAAGCTGATTTGGGTTATTTACCCCTCCCTCTCCTCTTCCAGCTCCTTCCAAGTCTTCACGTACATTCCACACTCTCCTCTCCTTTCTGTTCAGCTTACTGAATTGTCCCCCAGCTATTCCGCACCACTTCGGCCCAGTTATAGTTTCGAGTATGACCCATCAACTTTATCGCCTTTATAGAATTAACATATCTCGGCCCTCGCTTGTCACTCAACTCTCCCATGTATTTTATCGAGGCGTGCTCAGCGTGCACTTCTGTTTCGGTTGACAGTGAAATTGCTTTCCCGGGGAGAGAAAATGGTCAGTTCCAAATGACGACATGGTGTGCGGTGACCATTACGACGAGACTTGATGAGGCGGAGGGAAGTTCAATTGTCGACCCTGTTGAGCGGAGTTGGTGCTAATTAAACGATGAAGCGGTGACAGGAAGTAAAATAACGGATCAACTTGCGGACGCTAAAACGAGGAGCTGTGCTGCGGTAGGTAATTAGCCATTAGATTAGAGAGCCTCCGTCTAGTTCCATATCAGCTCTCAGCTATTAGACAGTCTCCGAGTGTGGGAACGGGCGTGGTGGGATGGTAGAGGGAGGGAGGAGATATGTTAATCCTGAGCGCGGATCTCGAACCTCCCGACTCACAAATAACAACGTTGCACGCTCACTTTCCACCGGACAAGGACCATTAATTTTGAGTTTTAGCCACACAAAGCACATCCATCCGAAGCGACGGGAAACAATTCGAGATTTCGGTTGTACGAGAGACCTAATTATAACAGTATTTTTCGCTCTGCGGTTCTGGAAGCGTCGTCAGTTTCACAATCAGCAAGTCAAATATCAAACACCTAACAACAAGATACGAGGTAGCGCTGAATTAATTCAGACGAAGATCATCGATTTTCAGAGGCCTTTCGAATCCCATAAACTTATGATGTTTATTGAGCCCGTTACTGGGAGGAAAGTTAGTAGTGGCGAGTTGATGTTTTCTTCAGTGGTAGTAGTGTTCCGAGGATCTTCAAACCTGGAGGCATAAATTTGAATGATAAAATCGCTAGGCGATATCTCCCAACTTGGAAGTGGAGACATTTCTGAGTGTAGGGCTACCGGATCGGATTCTTTTTCTCCCGAATACGACTAATACGAGTTGGGGTCCCCATCATTGTCGAAGGGCAAGGGGTGATGGGGGGGAAAGGCTAGGAGCGTCGCGGTGACAGCGTGGAGGAACGGTTGAGGTAGTGGTAATGGTGGGACGGGGGCTACGAGTGGGGCGGCGAGGAGGGGGTCATTAACTTTTTGCCTTTTTTCCCTCCAGTCAAGAAATTCTCCTCATCAGATCAGATAGTGGGACGAGAAAAGGGAAGCACTACTATAAAACCAGCTTTCATAATTCCGTTCTCACTGCTGCCACTCGTCGAGATTACCGGCGACCAAAAGCAGATAGGTACTAAAAGCCAGAGGGTTTCCGACTGAGACCTTCGGATCGGCCGTAAATCACGTCCGCCAGCCCTCGAAATTGCTGCGACGAAAGCTGCGAAGTCATCTTGAGCGGCGTCTAAAGTTCAATCATTGCCTTTGATTCCCCACCCCCAGTCGCCCTCTTCCTTTTTTTTTGCTCGATATTCTTCGCAGCCGCGTCTTCGGATGATTCCCTGTCACCAGCCCAGGGGTTCGACGCCACTCGCCGGAGACCAGGCCCTAAAACCATCAAGAGGAGCTCAAGAATCAACAAATCCTTTTGCCGCCTTTGTTATCTCATGGTCCCCACAGAGTGCAATCTATGAACACATTTCCGTACTGCTTCATGAACGACTTTCATTTTAATGTCGCTACAATGGCTAATGGCTCACTGTGAGAAATGAATCCGTTGATTCAGTCTTAGAAGGGACTAGTTCGCTTTATTATGACCAATGTCCTCCTTTGCTGGACCTTCAGATCCCTTGGTTCTTCTTCAAAGACCAGAATTTTGCTCGATTCCAGTGTCATGCGGTGTTCAAGCTCCTGAATCACTTACTCCTGCAAAGGACAACCGCGTAGCACCGTGGTTTCTGCCCCAACAACCTTCTTGTTGATCCTGTAAACGCTACCGACTTCCCTATGGCCTGTTGGAACGCGCTGATTATTCCTACTGTTCCATCGAGTCTTACGGACCAATCTTTTATAAAACATGCCTCTTACGGAGTGCTCCGCTGTACTGTGGGTGTCCTAATCCTCGTTTGATGAGCTGGTCCGTTCGTTCGTTCCCTTCGATGTCATCGCCGCCAGTAAGTCAGTCTTATCCTGTTCATTTACCTCGTTCAGACGCACGTTGAAATTTGGTGTCTCTTCAATTTTCCTGTTCTCGATGGATCTTGCTCTCGGTTTCTAATTGTGGCATACTTCACCCCAGTCTTGAAGACTTGGCAAACGCTTCTTTTCTTGCCGAGGGGTAATTTCTAGTTCAGGTCGTTCCTTGGAGCATCGAGAATCACAATTTTCCTGTTTCGGAGGTTATATCTGCTTCCAGCGGCGATCGATCCCTCCTCTAACTTATCCAGCACATGCGTTGACTCCTCTACCACCTTCAAGCGGCACCTTCCTGTTGCATACAGGTCGCCAGCATGTTGCGTCAGGTTCCAAAACACACATCCGCTGTAAAACTCCAAGGGTTGTTACTCTGCAAAATTCTTGATGATTAAAATTGCTCTTTTACCGACACAGGTATTTGTATTTCGCGACATTCGTAAGTCCTTGTGGTCCTCACTGCTCTGAGCGTTACGCCAATGTTTATTTAACGATATGAATAGTAATTAGTCGATAACCTTCTTCTAGATGATGGTCTTCCCTCATTCTATTCATGTTTAGTCAATAGATACGAAATGTCCTTGTAACGTATCAATATTTTCGTGTAATACTTCGCTCGCGATGCTTGTAGACAACACTCATCTTCTTGTGAGCTAATCCTGTGTTTGTCGGAACAAAGAAGACTTCAGGGTAGCGGTCCAAATGGCTTTCGTTAAGTATGTTCACGTTGATAAGTCGAAAAGTCAGAAGCCACAGACCACTCGTCGACTTTATCCTTATATTAAATTATATCGTCGTAAACTGGGTATCAGCAGTCTCCATGGATACGGGCTCCGCACGTATTTGAATTACACCCAAAACAATATTGAATTTTGCCGTTGACAACCTCTTCCCGCATTTCTACTTAAAGTTTCCCACTGTCGATCAACCCCAACGACCTGAAATGACTATTCGCCATTTGCCACTCCCCCAAGCACAATGAAGACAAGATTTTTATAAATGTCAAGACCGTAGAACGCCGTAAAAGTTGCGATTTTGTTGTTGAGTGCCCTCCAGCAGCTCCTGCCTCCGCCACCCAACCAAACTAATGAAATTATTTTCAGAACTGTCAACCATTCACGAGCTCTGATTTAAACATGATGCTCAGCATCCCAGAAACTTTACTATTGATTTTCAAGAGCGTTGTACCGAATGACGAACTCAAAAGTGCAATAGGCAAAAATCGAAAATAACGCTCGAAATGAGTCGGTTTTGTAATCGCTTTAAATTCATACTTTGCGCATTTGTTAACTGAGAGTTTGATCGCAAGTAGCTCTCTGAAATAGTTTCACAAAGAGGAGCGTAGCGATGTACGTAGAGTCAATTTGTGAGTTGAGTTGCTCATGTTTAAGTAACAGATATTCTTGCGGTGTCTCCTAATTAAATCCCACCCGGTGAGCTTTGAAAAGGCTTCGGAAGACAAAAAGACGGACAAGGCCTCAGGATGTCATTTATTGGAGCAGTGAGGCGGCAGATGGGGTCCTCAGAGCGGCCACAAATCAGATGTTGGGAACGGTAGCTTTGCAACACGGTTGCCCCATTAGCATTCCACTGATGCAGCAGTAGCTAGACTGATGCAAATGACTTCCTAAACCCGACCCACCCTCGCCTTTTCCAACCCTATACTCTTGTATTCTCTTCCTACCCCCAATATTGCTCTCTGTTCCTGCTGACAGTTCTCCCAAAACACCGCCGCACAACTACACAGCGGATTCTACTACCACTCGGATCCAATCCCAAGTGTCAACAACCAGTTACGGCTCTCAAGTTCAAACTGATTCGCTACTCCCTGAGTTTCACGGGTCGGTCAACTTCCTGGCTCAAACAGTTAAAACGGACCGCTTGCTTGCTTGCTCGACAGAGCTCTCTCTCCCCCCTAATGGCCGTAGTAAACAGAAATCTCGAGCCCCCCAACGCGTCTGACATCCGATTTCACGGAGGAAGAATAAACATAAGTCGACCGTCATTTCGTCCACGTCCGTCCGAGACCAAACTAACGAGAATATTTTTAAACGGCCAATTAATTTGGTTCAGATCTGTACACTTTGAGGCCTCATAAATCTGAAAAATCTCATTTCTCTCCCTCGTGTGTGTGTTTGTCTATAGTCAGGTTTCCCGGAGGCTCAGTCGAGGGGTCGTAGGGGGGGGGGGGGGGGTAGCGAAATGTAACTAAAATATCGCAGCAACCGAAAATTCGGCGATCTGTTATAGATTCGTTGTATCTTCTACGACAACATTTATCGTTAACAAAATGTAGCGACTAGTTCGTTGAGAGTACTCTGTAAGTTCCATCGAGACCGTTGTACCAGTTTTTGAGCTAATCAGAAAAAAACGATAATTTAAATTTCGACGAATTGATACATAAATAGTTGCGAAGATAAAAATCTGGGTTACTCTGGTAACACAATTTCCGACACAGTTTGGTTGTTATGGACTGGGTTCGGCTGCTTCAATGGACTGTCGGAGGACTTATATGGAAATGGCATTCGCTAGTTGAAGACATCCCGTGAGAAAAACCTAATTTCCCTTCGTAGGGTTATCTGTTAACCAAATTTCCGCAAATAGTTACGGTGAATTAAAGTTAGGTACTAATTACTCGAAGATAATTTCGATGTAGAAGTGTACGTTTGTCGTCGGCTTTAATTCGAGCTGATGGGGTCAAGGGGGAATACGAGAGGTTTATCTGAGAATTGCCGAGCTTATCTAAAAGGTATTTTGGCAACTCCCATCCCACATTTGTCTGTACATTTTGGTCCCCCCCCCCCCTTCTCATTATCGACGGAAATCGATCATAGCCTCATTTTTGCATCTTCAAAAAATCACCAACAAAACGAATCAATGACCAACCGCAGTGTCGCTGTTCTCCCGCAAATTGAACCACAGACAAAAACACACCACGCGCCGAAATCGCAATTTTTTTACGGTTTGAGTTGAGAAAAGTAAAAATACGAATTGTTGGGTCTCAGTTTAGATCGCGCAGTTCAAGATTCGCCTGATTAGGTATCGGTGAGATGACGTTGCATCGATAGGCCCCTCATGTTAGGTCGATATCACGAATCGTATTCATTCATATTGAATCAGTATTAGTTCTATTTTCTGCCCTGGCAGCCCGTCAATTCTAGTTTTACTCCTGGTTAAGCATATGGATGGGTCGATAGTGGAACAACTTCTAGTAATCCTCTAACCGTCTATCGATTAACACCGAATTAGACCTTAATGACAACATCCAATTCTAGTCCGGTTCAGACGCTGCCGCAACCTCGTTCTTTTCTGCGTCGCGTGTCGCGTCTTTTTTGGTTCGTTCGTTATCAGACGTCAACTATTTGTGTTATCGTTGTTCGTTAGTAGAAGTTAATTCAACAAAAACCGTTATAGTATAAACAAGATTTGTTTTATACTTTATATTTGTTTGGATTACAAAAATGCGTGCGGAGATGCGCGAAAATAGGCGTTTTCCAAGAACCCCTTGAACGATTTGGATCAAACTTACAGAGTGTCTTCAACTACTCGATATCTATATATTGTATTCCATGAATGCTCCACTGCAAGTCCATCGGGTGGAAATAACAATGAAAATATACCCCCAGTACATGATCTTTTCAATCGAACCGAGGGCATGTCTTCTGGCGGCTTAAACGTACATTTTGTTCCTCCATATGTCTACGACTATCCGTTGAACGATGACACAAGTCGAAAACTGAGATTAGAACGTTAAAGGAACATGTTTCGAATTCCGTTCTTCACAAATGTTTTCGTGAAAAAGTGTAGAACGAAGGTGTGACGCGTGTATTTGTTGCGTTTGGCGAAACGTGTGTTGACACGCCTGCTTCATTATTCTTCTTACTTAGCGGTGTACAATTGAGATTGAAGAGGTAACGGGGCGTCAAAATTTGATCAGTTTATACAGAGCGAGAGAGGAACGATGTACATTTTTACTTTCCTCGTCCCAACGTACCTGGAAGGGAAGTTATGTCCTCGGCTGATGAACACCTTTCAACACGACCATTTCCGATGTGCAGGTGGTTGATTGATATTATTCGGGTGTTTGACTCACGATATAAATTCGTATGAAAATGATGAACCCCCGATACATGGAATTGAATCTCCTCACATAGCGTTGAGAGCGATTAGGGAAGGCTTCTGAAGGAAAGGCCTCGATCGTTGAGTTATTCCAATTGTCGCCCAACCGATACCAATCGGGCCTTTTTCGTTTCGTAGGCTTCGAGCTTGAGGTTCTAACCGCATTTTTCCACAACTTTTCTATCACCTTTAACTCCGTTAATGAACTCAATTAGTTGAGTTGAAATAGGAAGGTTGGAATGCGGGATTCGAACCTGAATCCTCGTCGGCGGTCACAAAATAGAAGAGCAGCGTTAACTCCACACAACCTGCCCTCTCTCCTACCGTTTGATACGTTTTGCCGTAAAACAAATATTATATCCCAAAACGGTGCTCCTCATCCTCCTACGGGTATCTAACTAGACCAGGAATAACAACAATAAAAGGTGATGTGGAAACCCACGAAGAGTAGAGGAGCTACACAATTATATAAATACCGTACCGCCCGTTAAAGATCCAAAAGTTTAAAATTGTCCTCATTAGGCGAAACGGATTCAGAGGAATCGAGCAAAACGACGAAGACTTTAACTTATCAAACTGACTCTTCTTCGACGCTCATAAGAGAGTCCTTGAGGGCTGATGACGGTCCGCAATTACCTTCTGAACACGAAACTAGTTAAGCCAGTTAAATGCCCACTTTGGAACCTGCACATTATAAACACCATCTACCTCAGTGCGGACGAGTCATGTGAACGACGCAGATACATAAGTACTCGTCCGAGACAAAATAGCAGCTGGTAGTTTACGATTGATTAGGCCTTCCCTTGGCCCTACGGAGTAGTAAAGAAACGTTGGGCAGTCGGCTCAAAATATAAAAGTATAACTTGGTTCCTTTAAATTTAAAAAAGAAATTATTCGATCTCCCTCTTCAAATTAGTAAATTATTGAAATCATTTTTGATTAAGGACCAAGACATGTAATAATAACCTTGTATCAGTTTATTATAAATTATTAAATTAAATAATTAGAGGTAAATTGTACGTAAACGCAAATTAATAGCTCGATAGCGCGGCGCTTCCCCTCAACACGGACATTCCCCCGTATAGGGGAATAGTTTCGGTTGTTTGTTGCGATTTTGATTATTTTGTATACATTTATTTGCGAAAAAAAAAAATTGTCCAAAGGCTGCCCGAAAAAACACCATTTGATGAAACGGTGTGTGTTTCTATGAGACTGATTCACTTGAGACTTCACCAAATCAACTCAAATTCGATATTCAGCGTTTAGGTGACCACGGAACGGCAAAATGAGGGTATGAGCATGACCAGTCCGAAAACTAACTCACAGCTCATTTGTGAGGACGGGGTTCAACTAATTATCGAAAACAATTTTTTCTTTACGAACCTCGTTCTTCTGACACTACTGGTCCAAGTTTGATGTTGATAGTAAAATGAATAGGAGCGACCCAAGAAATCTGGGAATTCCTATATGCGTCGTTTTTACCTTCTCTTTCGGGCGGCGATATTTCTTCTTCCGAGACCCACTGAGTCAGGGAAAACCTATTTTCCGCGCGTCGTGTGCGCACCTCACGGTATCATTTTCATTTTCAGTTCTTAAAACGCTCGGTTTTCTCGCGTAGTCTCAATCCGGTTCTGATTACCTATTGATCCGAATTATATTCTTTTCAAATGCAATTCCCGTCTCGTGTTATTTTCATCGAATCATTTTAACAGTATCCAGACACGCACAATCACGTCACACAAAAGTACTAAACTCTAGAAGTAGATGAGATTGGTTGAGCTAAGTCAAATAAGCTCACTTGCATTAAAAATTTTTTGTTGAAAACGGTAGTGTTCAATGAGCAAGATAAATGATGAAAAAAAAAACTGCACTAAAATCGCTTTACGTCACAGTGTTTCATGATTTTCCTGCGGACGACAATTTTAGAGTGCTACTTTGTCATTTGGAGCCGTAGCAAACATTTAATGCAAATCGTTAGAGCTGTTGTTTAAGAGAAAAAAAAGTATTTTGGTCACTATGATAACGACAGTTTATTTTGTAATGATTTCACTCATACCCTTATTATGGGGTCCCACGACGACCTGCAGACTAAATATCAAATCAGACAAGTCATTCTCTCTTAATCATATTCCAAACACACATAATATTTTCTTTAAGTGTGTTTTCGAACTCCGTAGCCCTTATAACCGATAGATCTGATGAAAACTACGTTTTTTGAAGATTCCGTGACTTTCCTTCCTACTACGTTGGACTCAGGAAAGCAGAATGGAGTTTTGGGAAATTGGAAGGGGGGGGGGGGATTTGTCGACGGCTTAAATTCGAGCTGATGAGGACAAGGGGAATAGGAACTTAAGTCGACTTCAGATGTTTCTAAAGGTACCTCTCCACGCCCAGTTTGGCTTTTTAAGGAACTGTTTCTATTTTTGTGGATTGTAGCACTTCCAGGCACGACGAGAAGTTTACATGAATTGCCGAGCCTCCATTTTAAAAGGTATTTTGGCAACTCCCTTTCCACAGTTGAAGGGAACATTTTCGGGAAGGCAATGTACTGTATAGCAATATTGAAGAGGACCTCAAGGAGAATGAAAGGGGGCGTTGAAAAGTGATTCCTTGCGCTCGCTTTAATAGCGTGTGTTATCAGAAGTAGCGTAGTAGGTGAGCTTGAAGTGGGGTGATGGAGTGTGAGTAGGTTGGGGGGAGGTGAGGGTGAGGGGGTGGGGGTTTAGGTCGTAGGAGGGGCACATTGTTTGTGAAGACGTCAAGACACCATCTGTCACGGCAGGAGCATTAGTGGGATGAAGGGAAAAGCTCAAACCTGCGACACTGGTGGTTCTGTCGGTGGGTGGGTGGGGGGTGGGGAGGGAGGGCTGCTTCTGCTTGTGAGCAGCGGATACTCGGGAGATTCCTCTGCCCTAACCCCCTCCCTCGCCCATCGCCACACTACGACACGCACCCTCGTCCCATTTGTCCGATACCCAATTTCGCAAAGTAAACTCCACACCTCGGGAAAGGAGATACGTGATTAGGCCGACGAACGACCGTTCGGAATCACCTGATCTTCTCGCGATGGACACACGCACACTCCTGAACTCATTGCCCATCGCCTTCCCAATTCTTTCTTAATTTCCTCTCCGCCGGGGGATCGCTTTCTCGAAACTTTTAAAGATAAAACACAAACCTCCCTCAAACTCATGTTTATTCTAATAGGTACCTGCCTATTTACTTTTCTGGGGGGTCCTCCGGGCCGGCTGGCCCCCACCGGCCTAATTATTTCGGCTCGAGCTCCGACTCCAGCTCCACAGCTCCCGAGGCCGCTTTTGTTGAACGGTTTCATCTATTACTTTTCTAATGACGTATTACTCAACGGCCTTTTTTCAGCCCTCCCCCCCCACTCCTCCACAACCCGTCATTCTTTAAAACTATTGACGGTTTATGTCAGGACCGGCGATAAGTCGGTCTCTTCCTTCCCGTTTGTTCGATTTGGAACGAAGGAGCATAGTGTGGTTCCGAACGTGAATAGAGGCTTTTCTCGTCAGTTGTTGACACAGACTTCCCAAACTTTAGTTCTACTTCTGGATTCAGATTTGCAACAATGTTGAGCCACAAAGCGTGCAAGTCTCTAAACACCTTCAACAGTTCGTCTCCCACATTCACTCCCGCACACTAATATTACAATTTCCCCCTTCCCATATCTCCAAATTGTCCTAGTAAGCTGTAGAAGTGGAACATTGACACACAGAACATCGAATTCACTATCGACGTCTAAACGTCCTTTCGTGATCTGGCACGGTCAGAATTCTAGAATGTGCTGAAAGACGAAGAATCGAGACACAGAGCAAAGACCGCTCCTGAACCTCCCAAACTGCTGGGCAATAGCGGAGGAAGTATGAGAATGGCGGCACGCTGCAACATTCTCGTGAGGGTGAAGAGGGCAAGAAAGGAAAGCTGCCATTGCAAATAGGCGTGAGAATCTTCAGAAAATGATCGTGCTTATTTTTGTGAAATATCGTATAAAACCTGTACGGACTTCCTGCGCTTGCTCCTGACTATCTAATGACCATGCCCTTATTAGCAGCTATCGGACTACCACCCTCATCTTTTGTTTGGATCGCCAGTGTCATATGAGCGAGAAATGTAAAAATGAAAACACTGCACTAAAACTGTTTTCTGTCGAAATCTATTGGGCTGCTCTCCTCATTGAATCAAGCACATGACAATTTCGCAGTGCTGTTACGTTATTTGCAGCGACCCATAGAAGACTATTTTCCATTCAGGTCGTACGAACTTGGTGATACGTTAATTGAGATAACGCATAAAGTTCCGAAATTTATTGAGCCCCTGCTATTTCTGTCACGACCTTCGTTTCACAGCCAACGTATATGTAATTGATCTGACCGTTGACATGATTTTTTAAAAACGATTTGTGACCACGGTTGTCTAAACTACAGACGAAAAATTGACGTGTGCTGGAATCCCGTAATGTCTGGAGAATGATTTCATGACTATTGTTTAACTTCCATCGTGTGGGCATTTCACCGTACTACCATTTTGTTGAGAACGCTGTTGGAGGATGAGCGAGATTTATGATGGAAAAACTGTACTTGAATCACTTTTTGTTAAAATGTAATCGAAGTCGTTATTAACGTAAAACAAACTTGGTGCGTTAATCACTATGATAACTATTCCATGGCCTCCTAGGCCTTCTACTTGACTCTCCCACCTCTCTTGACAACATTCGGGTGTGTGTGGATCCTTTTGGTCGGCTCCTCGATTGTGTCCCGCCTTCTCATTTAATACTTGACATTTATTGCAATTCTACTCTTCTTTACGTTCCACCTGTGTCTATTGTACGTGCTCCCTTTTCTTCTTTTCCGTAATTTCCGTATTGTGGGCTCGTTCCAGTCATTATCGAATAAATAATTAGGTAAATTAAAAAACTATACTTAATTAGTCTCATAATGACGTGCAAACTAAATGTAGAGCTGAGTTGGTTCAGCCTTTCGCTCTCAGACACACTTAAATCATTTTACCAAATGGCATGTTTCGGACAATTGTTTTGATCTGAAGGGGAAACCCCATACAAATTATTACACAATGGTTTATTATTCTAACTATTATTCTACAGTAACTCACAAGCCAGAGGAGACGGACTCACCTAACAGGTACGTTAACTTTAGTTTATTATTCTCTTGAACAACTTGACGGCTCACAGCTTCGACACTCATCCCATTTGATTCAGCATCGAAATATACCAGTAAACCACACGAAACATGACCTGACTACAACGGAACGACGAAAATTGAATATTCCAGGCGCCTGTAGTCAATTGGCACTACGTGGAGAGGGAGGGAGGGAGTATAAACGATAAAAGAATTACTTTAGCTGTTCAATTAGTAGACTTCGGCTCGCTATATTTACTGTGATTTCACTATTGACGCATTGTAGACCTCTAGGAACTGTTTCATTCGATCCAGCATCTAAAAAGTACCCAGAAAACGATACCGAACACGGCGTATTTGGTATTCCGTTTTTGTTAACCGGTTTCTGCCCATAACAACCATGGGCTTCGTCCGATCGGATTGCCGAGCAGACGGGACGGCGGACGGACATTGCAGATTTAGAAACCCTATGCGTTGAAACGTTAAGTATCATCATCCCGACGGAAAACATAGGCTTATTATTCAAAGGATTGTGGTTGGCGACAGGTACGTGGGGGATTTTCGGAACTGAGAGGCTTAAAAAAGTAAAACAGGGATTTCAAAAGCCTAACTTCGTACTCCATGAATATTTCTGCGGCGGTTGAGCGGAGATGACATATATTAATCATGTCACGGCGTCATATATTAGTTTACACCCCCATTGTCTCTGTAATCGGCCAAAATTCACCCGAAACGGTACTGAAGATTTCGATTAAACTTTCAGGCAGCTGGTAACTCCGTAACGCGCAGGCGTCGCAAATAGAGTGTGTTATAGAAATAACGTGTGAGGAGGGTGAGGAACCTTGTGCGCGTCTCACTAAATATTTAAACCAGTGAAAAGAATTCGGTAGAAGGTTGTTGAATTTGTGGAGTTTTGACGAAGTCGAGGAGAATGTCAACAGGCGCTTGGCAAGTAGCGACTGGTGCAAGGGAATAAGCTCGTTTGTGGTTTTGATGAGCTTTCGTCAGCCGGTGAATCCGATTATTTCAACTTGAGCTTTGAGAAGGTTTTCCAGTCGGAGGCGAGCGGAGGGATTTGTTATTTTATTTGTCGGAGGGAAGTGAGCGTTTCAAGTTGCGCTCAGGGAGCTGTTTAAAAGAGGAATCCAATGCCCTCGTGAGAATCGCACTCCGAACGACGAGCAGTAACTCGAACTTTTACGGTTCAGAATCTCATTAGAATTCTTTCCAATTAATAGCCCGGCTCGGAGCCGTTATCGGTCTTTGATGAGGAGCTGCCAGCGTTGGAGGTCCCATTGGCGTCCTCGCTCAGCGGACAATCAGCGCGAGGACAAGACAAACAGGCTCCCCAGTAGCGGGTCATCGCTCTGGTTAGACTTTCTTGAAGTGGGGAAAAGTACCGGTCTCACTTTGTTAACACCTCACACCTCCGCCACCTCGCAGTCCCCAGCAATTTGAATAATCTCCCCATTATGAAGAACATTTCTTGACGAGATGACTCGCTCAAGAAAAGGGCTGAAGATAACTGCCTTCTCCATCTGCTCGTAACTTATAGTTTGTTGTCGACGCTTCCCCGCTACCACCATTCCCGCCACTACCACCACCCCTGCTTTCATTCACCTCAACCTTTGTCCAGTTGGCGTCAAAAAAAAAAAAAATCTCGACTAGGAATTGGAAACATCCCGTTTTTCCGAACAATTTACATTTTTATTGACGTCGGAGGAAAAAGAAGAAGGCTCCTGGCCATCGAGTGCAAAATTTAAGGATGAAAGGGCAGTGGCAAGCAAAGATTCGCCTTTACGATCCTCATAGAACTTGCTTCATTGTGGAAGAGCTCGAGCGTACTTGTACTAGTTGGCGAGACGCCTAAGGCTGTTCCTGTGGCTGACCGGCCTTAAAATGCCACTTTCAATTTGAGAACAGTTCTTCCGCGTCTCTCACATGAATTTCTCCTGACTCTTCAGACACCCGAAATACACAACGTATTCAGCAGCCGACGCAACAATAAGAATGAAATATAAACCATTTTATCCTAGAGTTGACAAGTTTTGTTTGGGTGTGTAACGACAAGCACTTTGGTGAGATTTTCCTGCCTTCCATTGGCATTCCAAATAAGTAGTTGGAAGAAGACATTTATTTCTTGAAGCAGTATTTCGTTGTTTGTTATCAATTGTGCACTTAGTGTCATGTTTCTCCTATTAGTATCATTTTCTTCCATTTCCGTCGCAAGCACGTTTTCTGTACTCAAGAAACTCCGAGCCGTAAAGACTCGGCGTGCGGATGGAAAGACCTGTCAGTGTGTTTGGGGGTGTGAGGGGAGAGGGGGCACACTATATCTCGTATAGAAAAATACGCGCAATTGTTCCTGCTGGGTTTAAAATGGCGAAGTGACAGCAAATGTACGCATTTTAAAAGAAATCGCCGAACAACGTTTCATTCCAGGATCTGAAGGATTGTGGAGTTCACCCCACGACCACGACCACCGGTGTAAACAACGAACACCCGATCAACGAGGCGGGGAAACCAGCGGGATCCTGGAGTAAATATCCTCGAGGCAATTTGCTCCTGGAGGTGAAGACGTCGGCGAATCCCCAACAGGTGTCAGACGCGGGATTATTCCGCGCGCTTCACTTGCGGCCAGCGCGCTCAGTCGCGTAATTCCTTGATGAGAGAGCGGTGCCTGGAGCTCCTGACGCGACGCCGCGCTCCACTCAATTTCCTTCCGTATTTACCCGATGAAATGAGTTACATCGTATTTCGCTTCCTTCCTGGGAGGACATCATCAGAGCCCGTGCTGCAGGCAGCGTGAGGTCGTTTCGCTCAACTTGGGTTCGGGATCTCAGGGCCTGAGTACCCAGAATTGATCCATCCATTCCTTACCCTCCGTTGTGTTCTGAAGCTCTCAAATTCTGCCCAAAATAGAAATTTTACTATTTCTAGTGGATGTTGTTTCGCGAGGACCGAAATCCAAATATCGATCCAATGCACGGCAGAAAATGCTACTAAAGATGGTTTTGATCAAAATTATATCTTCTAACCTTCCCAACCATTGGAAGCAGAGTTAGAAGAAAAACCCGTAAAATCAGCATAGAAATATCTAGTTTTCCTTAGCCCACGTACATGACGGCTCAAGCCAGCGCTACGTTGTTCCACTTTTAATATTTGTAAATTATTTTTGCCCCTCCCTCATCCATACATAATTTTAAAAAATGTATTTGTTACTTAAGAAACATAAATGATGGATTTTTGTTAGAAATCATTATAAAACGTTATCAAACATAATAAGTAAAATTTCGAAACACATAATAGAAAAATGAAATCAAAACGTAAAATAATTTGAAATCTGATTTTTTAATTGAATCAGTGTGGCCCTTGCGCTTGATGCTTACTATAAAGAGATTTTATTTACATTAGGCGCCAATTAATCGTAAGTCTCCACGTTGTGTACCCCGTCGATTTCGTTTTTTGTCAGTTAACCATTTACCGCGCTAAAATCACATGCAGCTAAATATGACGATGGAAACGGTAGTAGTTTCGGCGAATCCTAAAGAGGTTGTTTCGACGACTCCAATCACCCAGTTGGTATATTATATTAACATCAAACGAAACTATAATTATTTACGCGATTGTCTAAATCTAATACCACATTAAAAAAACCGGAGCGATAGGGTTCTGTCGAAAAATGTTCTAAATGGGCCCCACGTTGGAAAAGACTGCACCGATCTAATCTGCTTGTAGCACATAACGTGCAGTTGATATTAATTTGTTAAAAAATGACGAGAGCAAGACAATAAATTATCAAACATTTAGAAGAAAATCGATTTTACCGCAATTTCGCTCAAATGAGACCTCTAAAAAATTAGGGGGGTAGTTCAATAAGTACCCATCGGATGAGCGTTCACTAATTCTCAACGAAAAAGACAGGGTCAACTCCAGAAGTTCGACAATTCAAAGGACCGCGTCACGAATTACCTTTTCTCGCAGGTTTTATCTGATAGTTCGGAAATGGTAAACACGAGCCTTCTCATAAAACCGTGTTAACGTTTCCATGAGTCTCCCGTGCTGTTACGGAGACTCATATTGAAAGCGGTATCGCACTAGGTGAGTCGGGAAGTAGTACGATAGAAACCGAATGCAATCCGAACTAGGAGTTTTATTCTCAATTACATTTGCGGGACGACACGGCGACGAGGGAACCGGCTCAGTTACAACTGACGACAGCGAAGTCTCGAGCGAATTGGGGCATTTGAGGTGCCCAGTCAGCATGAATGCCCCGGACGAGCCTCCGTTGAATGGAGGGGTTTGGTTCGTCCCGGTACAGTGCACTGACTGCGCAATAATGCTCGTCGCATGAGTGGGAGCGACTCAATATATTTCGGAGCTTTGGCGAGAACTACTAGAGAAACGCACGCGCCTTGTTATTCTCGAAAGGTTTTTCGAAGGTTTGAATATCGGTGATTGCTGCCCTTAAAAGGGCGCACTGTGTCGTGGAACAGGAAGTTCCAAGTTAAGGGGGCACTTTGGGTTTAGCCCACCTTAAACGTCTCCTTGTGGTATATTTTTGGGAGACGCGTTGTTTCAGTCATACTTCCTCGTGGTGGTGACAGTAGGGGCCTATGACGACAACGACGATCATTTATCGATTATATTATCGCGTACTAAATATAATCCTTTTTTCCTCCCAGACCCACTCTTCGTGTCAAGGGCTTAGCCGCTCTAGATTTCGTCCAAAAATTGAAAATCCGAAGGAGGAAATGGACTTCTGGGGGTGGAAGGGCCGTTTAACGCTGAGAGGCGGCGGAGGTGGCAGGAAATGGCTCAAAGTCACATCAGAAGTTAATTCTATCTCTGGCCGAGGAAAAAAGCGCGCGTGTTCGTGAAGTCACGCGATTCGCGGGGCCTGGCAAACTAATCGAGGACCGAGAGGGAGATCCCAATCTGTCGGGTAATGACACCAGCCACGTCGCCAAGTTACACGTCTCAAGTCGCCATTTAATTCTACCCGCCTGCGTCGGGTTGAAAATATATCGTGAATATAGTCGGATATTCGGCACGAGGTGACGATTGACAGCGGTCATCAGGAGGCTCACAAGATGTATAACCGAATGTACGCTGATACGCCTATCCTGGACGTCTGCCCTACGGGCCTCTGTCGTCTTCCTTTATCCCATCTTCTGGGCTGGCAAGGCGTACAAGATAGAAACTGCTTAAACATCAAGGATTACCGCTGACGTCGAGCATAGTCCTTCTTCAGACACTAATCGATAGTTGTACTTGCGATTGACATCATACCTAACAGCTAATACATGGGACGCGGATACTCCAGATTCAGACGATTTTGGGAGATTTGATGAGACTTTTCTGCCGATTACATAAGTTCAAACAAAAAACGTTTTGCTTGTATCGTGATGATTGTAGCACAATTGATTTGTTAAAATTGCGTGTCGTAGTCAAGGACTCTGGCTGCCCCTTGTTTATGATGAGCACGCGGCCTAAAGTGTTATTGTGCCGGTCCTTCTGTCTCACAACCGCAGCTTTCTAAAGAATACCAGGTATATCCTGCAAGAGTCTTTTGTGATGTTTACACCTGGCGAAGCTGCACCTAAGACCAAAACTCGCTCCTGATGGGCAGGACGTCGTTGGGAGTCTCCTCATACTGCGTAGCCTACGCCCACAACATTTGTTCATTTGGCAGTCCTGTGATGATTTCCGTTTGATCCTGATTCCTCTTCACCATCAGAAGTGTACGTCTTACCTCGCGCGTTGGTGTTCAGATTAAGCGTTTGGAATACCCCACTCCCACAGTGTTCCATACAGTCTGACGCACTCTCCTGGAATATTCTCCCAATCCTTTTTATTAGTCAGAGGCACGCCCCACAAAGTGACCCAGTAGACGAACCGAGCCTGGCCAGGTGGTCCGCCCTTTCATTTCCTATGATCCCTTTACGCCCAGGAATCTAATAGACATGTACATAATTAGAGTTTGCAGAAGTGCCGCATCCTTCACTCCCACGCTAGCTTTGACGTTATGCAGTAGTTCTTGAGCGTTTCGCAAGAAGCCTATCAGTTGATGGTTTCATTACTACATCCTTTTTCACCCATCATGACGGGCCCAGGGGATGATGGCATACATCTCTGCTTGTAAAACCGTTGAAGTGGTACCTAGGGCACGTACGTACTCTCCAGGGTTCTATATCCATCCGCGCAAATGTTAATAACAACTGATAGGCCTAAACCGACGACTTTCGTTGTTCCATAAACGTCTGGGTGCACCTTGTATTTCTTGTCGAACTCGTGTCTGGGCACGATCATGTCGAGCAGTGTAAAGGTTTTCAAATTCCCGTCAGCCCCACTTCAACTATCCCAAGCCGAGTTCGTCTGTAAGCCACTTTCCTTGACGAATAGATCAGGAAGAAGGCCAAACATTTTCTCCGCAGTAGTGATAGGCGTGGTTTTCATCACTTACTACATTATACACTGACGAACCAGGTTGCGTTCTGTCGTACATAATTTTATATACGTTCTAGGTATGTTCCTAGCATTAAACTGGTTAAACTCAGGTATACAGCACAACAATATTGATATTTAAGCAACTCAGTATTTGGTAGGTTGTGAAAATGTGCAATGAACTGAGGACGGATGCGGTGGAGGTGCACGAATTACGATGGTGGGAGGGTAGAGTGTGACTCAACGCGGAGACGACCACGACCTCAGTTTGCAGACGAATCCCTTCTCGATTTTCGACGCGACGGTTGTCTAGTTGTGACGGAACTGAAATACGGCGGATGCCGATTGATCTGCCAGTCGACGAGTCCGAGTTCTGCAGAGGCGGCGGCGATGAGAAGGTAATGAGATGAAGGTGGGCAAGGGGAACAGTGGAGGCGTGAGGAGGGGTGAGGCATATCAAATGAATATGGAGAACCCGCGTCCCAGCACAGGTCTCTGGAACAATAACCTGCGTCGGCTTCCGTTGTTGTTTTGCCGGGAGTTGAGGCATCCGGTGCGCTGCTCCTGGTTCGTCTGAAGGGACGAGGACAAGGGGGCGGAGGGGGATGAACACCACCGCCACCGCTGCTGCCTCATCGCTTCAATTCCATCCCTCTTTCCATTTTAACCCCCTTCTTCGTCCACTCACGACTCCCACCACCACCGCCACAGCCGCCGCCTCCACCGCTCCTACCGCAACCCTTTTATGCGACTTGCCATCCGACAGATTTGCATACCTGCGAGTCCGCACAGTCGGTGCACACTCGGCTATTGTCGTGGGTCTCAGAACTAATCAACCCCTCGCGCCGCCCGCCGACCGACGACACCGCGCCTCGTTACGTCGTAACCCGAACCTCGACCAACGCGACCGCCGCCGCACTTCTCGCCACGATTTGGTACTTCCAGTGTATCGGGTCGCCCAATTAAAAGAGAAGGAGAAGAGGAAGTTGGAGGATTGGGATCCGAGTGTCGACAAGAGGAACTGCGCCTGTTTGACCCTGTCATCGCTATCATGCCCAGCACAATACAAAACGTCATGCCACGGCCTTCATTGGTAACCAGCGCGTAGTTAACTTTTAGCGCTGTCAACACGACTGTTTGGTATATTGTTCATTCTCAGAAACATTTTCCTACCCCCATTCCACACCATATACCACCCGCAACCACCAAAACCCTCATAGTGTAACACAGTTCAATTCTAATTGTGCCCGTCTGCTCGACAGTCCGATCGGACGAAACCCGTGGTTGTTATGAGCGACAAATGGTTTAAAGAATTAGTCAAAAACGACTACTGAGTAGAACAGGACGTGTCTCAGAGGTGTATGGCTGCAGATTTACCAGAAACCCGTGAAATGACAGTAAATATGGTGAGGGAAACAACTTGAAGGAACTCACTAGACAATATAGCGAAAGTTATCGTTTCTCCCCAGCCTAATGATAATCTAGTCCCACTCCCACTAGTCACGTCGTGCAAATTGCCTAGGGCGGCTTACAAAACGTCAATTTTCGTCATTCCGTTGTCAGGTCATGTTTCGTATCGTTTAATAGTATTTTTCGACGTTGGATTGAATGGGATAGGTCCTATTCGAGCTGTCCAAGAAAATAATAAACCGTTGTGTGATAATTTCCAACTTTTTTTGCGCGATTTCCATCCCTGGCAGGGACGCGCAGACCCAAGTGAACAAAAGTCTAGATTTTTCTTCGAAGTGTGTGACAATTTGTGTTTTTTTAACGTTTTCAAAATTTCCGGAGTAACAGCATACTTGAATTTACTCAACTTTACGGAGTCCTAGCGATCTATACCCACATTTCGTATTCGAGAACGATTTCTGTATATATTCGTCGAACGGAGACCGGGACTGCTTGGGCCGAACGTTAAGGGCCGTTTTCACCAACTGCGTTGATCCCGTTTAGAGTCGATTAACAGCACCTAACGGTCTTCAGCAGATTGAGTTAAGCTCTTGCCCTGATCAAACCTTAACCCCAAAAAATTGGACGGTTAGCTCCGGTTAGCTCTTATCTTTCTTTACCATATTCTGATATTTGTCCGCCATTGCCGTGCTCCGCCGAGTATTCGCTTCTATTATTGTGAATAATTTACGCATATTTTGGAGTAATGATAATAAACAAAGATACTGTTTACTAGAGCGCAGTTATTTCAGTTGCTATTCCACTACGATGATAATCTAATATGTTGGGTTATCGTCATCTCACCAAGCGCCTCAGATGGCTGGAAGTATGAATTTAGATTCTGCCAACAAAAGTATTACGATCGTCGAAAACAAGTTGTTGTTTGCGTAAAATGTGTGCTGAGAAGTTTCTGAAAAAACCGGACGTCATATTGCCGAGTTAGAAAACCCAAACGCAAATGGCTTACCTGGGTGGATTTAGTAGCAGATAAGTAGGAAATATTAAATAATACCACGCATTAGTGTATTAAACACGACAATTCTCCTTTCCTCGTTAAATTTCTTGCTTGTTAAAGTTGTAACGTCATAATTTCGGTTTTTATTATTTCTTGCTCAGTTCTCATTGTCATGTATTGCTTCCGATTTTTCCTACACGCACAACGCGTTCTCCCGGACTAATTTGTCTTTTTTTCCGCAGCTCTTGCAATAGTAGTACGCGTATTTTTACTTTATGCTCCTCGCCAGTTTCAGCTTCGGCAGAGGTTAATGCTGCCACTTTCTTGTATGACAATAATTAGAAACAATAATTTGGTCAAATCCGGATTGTTGTGCATTGGGCATCTACGCGGCCGTTTAGGTTTACATGCCACTTGTTTACGGGACGGGATGTCAAACAGATGCCCAATTTCCTTACTTTACTGTAACCTCCACTGCCTTCTCGATATGGCTTAATCGCAGCGTAATCACGTCTGTGCTAACCGCATCCCACAGTGATCTCGGCTAGCGTGGTGGGCACGAAAATGGCTAGCCTTGATTTACTTATCTAGCCCTGATCAGTTGGATCACGTTTAGCGCTGTTTTGGTGAAAACGGCCCTAAATCGTAGTTTTTCCGAGTTTCTCAAAAACGGCACTAACGGTTTCTCTCAACGAACTTGTCCCTACATTCTGTTCTCCATAAACGTTCCAGTAGAAATCAAAGTTGTTACGTTCTCAGGTACCCATAATATTTAAACGACTCCTCCTCTACTTAATTCGCTCTTTGGGCTCGGTTATTCTGTCTCACTTCCTCAGATCAATCAGACCTGACCCAAAAACAAAATGCCGTCTTCTTCAGGTAGTTTTTAACTATTTAGCTGATATGTTACGGAACGAACCAAACCCTTCGATTCAGCGGAGGCTCGTCCAGGGCATTTATACTGACTGGGCACCTCAAATGCCCCGATTCGCTTGAGACTTCGCTGCAGTCAGTTGAATCCGTGTTCGCTCCCACTCAGTTCCCCTGTCTGTGGTGGTAAAACTTCTCCGAATGTAATTGAGAATAAAACTCTGTTCCAATTGCATTCGGCTTGATATCGTACTAACTTCCCGACTCTCTTAGTGCGATATCGCATAGATATAAATCCCCCCGTAACATTGGCGCCCAACTAGTAGTCGAACTTCCCCTGCTTTAGTTCGAGATGCCGACCACGCGGAAAAACTTGAAGGTTCTTCTAATGCGATGGGAATTTTTGATCCCTCACCTTCAATTTTTCTGCCCTAGTTCTGTGACCTACTCTCACGCCCGTCATTATGTTCGAACGTTGTCCGTTCTTGACGAACAGTTGAACACAGCTTAGTGTTCAATCGATGACTGCTGCTTGGAGGAAGGCAGGACAGCTGTAAAGGAGCTTCTGGTGTACCAGCATCTCGGGCACATATACATAGATAAGGTCAATGCTTACCTAGCAGCGAAGAAGGACGAACCCCATCATGCATCAATGGCGACATCTTCCCGCGTGTCTGTCCCCGAACGACCTCGCAAACAACAAGTCCGGGGAAACCACGCGCCTCCGGAATGGACTGGTCAACACGAGCCCACGTCGCCACATCCCTGCCCTATCTGCGGTAAGCATCATGGGGTAAAGAAGTGCCCACGTTTCCTCAACTCCAGCCAGAAGGCTCGAAGAATCTACGTGGAAGAGCACAATCTGTGTACGAATTGTCTGGCAGCCTCACACACGCTGAAGAGCTGCCACTCCACGTACACATGTGAATGCTGTCAATAGAGGCATCACACCCAACTACACCCCATGAGCCAGGACGCCGCACTTGCTCCCAAAAGTGCAACCAACCACCGCACGGTAGACGCAGCATCTTCGCTCTGCGCTACCCCTTCTGGAACACCTGAGGGCAGGTGTCCTCTGAGGAGGAGGGAAACTACGACTCCCCTCACTCAGAGAATCGTCTTTCGCCAAGAGATGGACAGATTCTCTGAATCCAGGATGTCGCAGCTGCGTGGGACGAAGACGTACGATCCACACATCCGACCCACACATCCCAAGATGTTTACGTCAGAGACATTGTGAGGTGACTGTTAATTTGCATTTATTCAATACTCCCACCACAAACAGGGGCACACCTTTTAGAACTTTAATCAAAATTATCTCTCGCTCGCTATGCTCAAGATTAGGTTCCCTTTTGTAGGGTGGACAGCAACGCCCTGAACAGCAGTGTTCATGAGTACCTCACTACCATCACTCTGGGGCCTCCTACACAGATGTCGGATTGCTGCTGCCTAACCAGGCCCTACGCCACCGCTCAAGCCCAGCGACTCATGCTCCACCACACTCCAGTCACCAAGAACCTGATCGCTCCGTGCCCAGCAACCACAAGCATACCTTCCCACCTGCTTGCGCCACCGCTGTCGCGCCTCCTTGCTATCCGCTCAAGAAGAGAAGATGAGGACCTACCCTGGGAAAACGCCTAACCACCCCCCCCCCCTTTACCGCCTGATCACGAGGACATGATCTTGCAAGGGGGAGTGATGTTACGGGCACGATCAGATTGAGCTGTGACTCGAAACACCGGAGCTTCTTTTTATCGGGCAGAGCCACTTGAAGCAGCTCCGATTAAATCTGAAGAGGAAGATAGCTGCTGATGAACAGGGAGAGGGGGGACCGCTTTGCCGCGATCGGAAGGTTAGGAAAATCGGGACTGCGGCGCGCAACGAGGCACTCGACCTATTCCTCTTCCGGGCTCCGGCGGCACCACTTTGGTCCTCTTTTCTATTTGTGCCTGTGGGCTATTAACTGGAACGGAACTGAATATACGATTCTTGGAGGTATTGGAAGGAAGGCCTTATTATTGAGTGGCGCCCGAACGATCCATCCTATAACATTGGCGCCCAACGTATAGCTGACCGTCCACTAGTCTAATTACCACCATAGTGTCTGGTATAATCCAAGAAAAACGCACGCGAATCTTAGAAAAGCAGGTGCAACTCAATAAACTCCAAGACGATCAGCATCATTAGTTTTTATGTAGTTTAATGGAAGTCGACTGAAAGAAACTGGATTAGTTGCTTGAGCGACAAAAATAGTGAAGTTGAGATATTTTGGATACAACGGGCTTCAAAACGAGGGAATCTGACGAAAGGCCTATTTTTGTAGACCAATTACGACACCTTACTCTTCTAGTTGTGGAAGTAGCCTAACACAATAGACAAATTCAAGTCGAAAGCGGAGGTTTGAAACGTTTCTAACGGAGGGAATAGTCCTACTGGGCTGACTGTTAGCTACATATTCACAATCGACGACAAGTTTGCCCAGCCGTCCTGGATGGCCGCAGCGGTTGACACGAAATATATTTAGAACCAGCCGAAGAATGTCTAGATGGCTCGTTTTTAGATTTCCGAAATTTGGCCCAGTTCAAAATTGGCCACCTAATATAAGTTTTGACCGTTTGCCCTAAATTCTTATCGTGATTCTAAATATGTTTCGTATTCACGTTTTGGGCCATCCATTGCTTCAGGGAGAACGGTCAAACTTTTGATTATGAATATGTAGCTAACTTCAGCCCAGCACGAAGGCGTTAACTATTTAATGTTTCCCCCGGAAATAACAACGTAGGCGGATATTTCGTGTATTTGCTAATATAAATACGTGTATTCGGCCAGTTATACAATTGGTGGTCTCGGGTTAACGTAAAAAATGATCCGAGCACGGTCAAATAAAATGTCGTCGAATCAGAGACAATTAATCACACGGATTGTCCACTTCATCTCAAAATGTACACGCTCGTTCATCCGAAATTTATTGGGTCGCTCCTAATTATGTCTCCCTCATTGAGCAACCAGCGTTTAGGTAATTCATACTCGTACAGCCGTGGTAGTTACTTTTCTCGGTTTATACAGAAAATACCGCTGAAACAAGATGTAGGTACTAGTTAGCTCAAAGCGCCCAATAAACCTTCAACAAAGTGGTATTAGCCATTTTTGGGAAAATAATTTAATGTTTGGCGAGTCTCATTTTCCGATCTATGTTGACAATATTCAGTAAACCGTTAACTCCGAACATTTCGAAAACGTCCAAGATACGCGATTTTTGTTGAGAAACGTTCAACCGGTTGAGCTTTGTTGGAGTGTTTATTAAATTTAGGTGGAAGGTTAACGAGAATTGGGCCGTTATTATTAGGTCGAGGAGAGTGAGGATGGAAGGCGGACGTCCAATTGGGAAAGCATCCTGCGGCTAAACGCAGAGTAAGATTCCGCCGGTGGTCGTTATCGTAAGGGTTTTTACGGGATGTTGGTCGGAACAGTTTTGCAGATTAGTTGACGGTAACGAGTGAGATGAGAGGCTGGTAGCGTCGAGAGTGAGGGAGCGTGTGAGTTGGAGGCGAAAGAGCTTGTCGCAAGTTAGCGTTGGGATGTCAACTCAAAAGGGAAGAAATTGGAACTATAGCGAGCGGGTTGTGGGAAGAAGGTCGCGCGGATGCGAGATGCGGAGGAAGAAAACTGGGAGATTTGAGACGTTAGAATTCAGAGAGCGGGCAACACGTCGGGGGCAACGGAGTACGTGATACAGTGAAGGCACCTCATTATACGTCATATCTCTTTTGTTTACACCACCGTGAGAAAAGTATAGCACAGCGGAATATTTAATGGAAGCGGAGGAGCCGGCTTTTTTTTCTTTTTCTTTTTTTCTCCGACTTGCTCCCGTCAGATGTGTCTGCTTCTGAATGAGCGGTCCGGTCGAATGCGGCACATGAATGGCCCCAAGAGCGGCGGCGTAACAAAGTGCGTTTCCGTGATCGCGGCTTCAACTGCTACGCGATTCATGTCTCCGCTCGCCCACTCGCCAAACGAAACACCTTCTCCAACACAATTTTTGCTCCTTTGAAAAAAAAAAACTTCTCGTCTTCGTACGAAACCCGCAACGTTTTTTTTCCTCCATCAAGTCCACTGAGACGAGACCTGAACAACTTGATGAATGAAAACGTATTTGTCTCTCAAAGCACGTGACACAATCGTTCGACCTTCCCAAATGACAGGGAACCACTGAAATAGTTCCACAGCCAGCAAATAACAAAACGGTGCTCTTAGAAAATGGTTAATTTCCTATAAGTCGAGTTACACCGTTATAACACTTTCATAGTATAGTACTGGCAGCCGAGCGGGAATAGCTGTAGTCGTCAAGGGGACAACCGGAGAACAGCTAACTTGAGAACACAGCTCAGGAGGGACCTAACAGCTGATTCCTCTTGGTCTACGGCAGAGAGGTGGATTTCTAGGGCGTCCACTGAATAGGTAAAGGCCGGCAACCCTCCTTGGATGATGCTTCTCGTACCACCTTCTCCTTCCAAAGGTGGACACAGTCTGCTGGCTCGCACCAGAGTCACTTGTCAGCATCATGTCGACTTCTAATGAAAACCGGCGGGACGTTGCTCGATTTACAAACAAGTTACGTTACTGATCTAACACTCAATTTAGCGGAAATAAACTTTATCTAATAACTCAGCTAGATTTCCCGCTACCTGAAGGGTCAAAACGATGCAAAAAAATATCTGGTTCGTAGCAACACACAACTTTCCTTAGCTCTACGTCAATTCACTCATGTTCATGACTTTTTCTACTTAATCAATTCATTTATCACTCAGTTAATTTGAACTTGGTCAAACATCACTTCACGGCGGTACAAAGCGGTAGCGCTCTAAGTTCCGGAATGTATTGTGCTGCTCGTACTCATAACCACCATTCTTGAGCAATTGGTACTTAGAGTATTAATGAGGCTGTAAACACGATTATTGTCAAGAGGATAATAATCATTTTTTCATTTTTTTAGAAATGGTAGTAAGCGGAACGGCAGGATTTTTTGAGTGACCCCCGTATATCTTATGAGCATTTTTAAATGCTCATCTTATAGGTATTTGATTGGACGGTCACACCAATTGTTTTTGAAGGTTCTAGTAACACTTCAGCGAAGCCTATAAGGAAAAATTTTTTTTTCGCTTTTTTGCTAATTTATTGTGCTACTCTCGTCATTTTCCCACGGATGGGAATATTATGGTATAGTCTCCTTATTGAGAGCTGTTCATATAAACAGTTAATTCAAAATCGTTAGAGCCGTTTTTGAGAAAAAAAAAAGTGGTGTTTTGAACATTATGATATCTATAGTTTTGGGCGGATTTTGCCCATAAACTTATTTTCGCGATTCATAGTGACCTGCGGGATAGATATTAAGTTTGAGCTGATTTAGTTCAGCCGTTTTCCCTAAGGCAGGACACAACATACGAATACAAACAGACGTCATCTGCATAGTAATGTTGGTGGGTGCGCTAAACTTGTATTGAAAGGTTTTAGAAAGTAGTCTTTCGATATGCAACCTAAAACTGTTCAGTAAGTAATGTCAGAATGAACGTTCAGAACGCACTTACGCGAACGAGATAATACGACAACTGAACGTTTACGCGTTGGAGAATTAATTCGTAGTATTCCAAGCAGCCGAATGAGATAAAACAGGAGTCAGTTTCTGCTGCAGTACTTCGGAACATGGACTGATGGCGGGGTTTCGAATTAATCGTCAAATAGTTGAAAATCGAGTGAAAAAGACGTGACAACTTTCTGCGGATAGTAGCTACTGACAGAGCGAGATCAAATAACCAACTCTGCCCGAAGCGATCGTTTAAATATTCGGTACGAGTCAACGGAGCAGTTCGCATCGGTAAGTTTAATTTGAGCCGTTTTCGAGAAAATCGGAAATACAATAATTTAATGTTCGGCAAATCCCCTTTTCCTGGTCATATCTCCGTTCAAATGACCGCGTAGATCAAAATGTGGATATAAGGTGTGCAGTAAGGACACACCAGTTGATTAAATTCTATTATCGGGGGGCGAGCATTGACCAGTTGACGACATCCTGTGGGTTTCGTTTAAAGAGTTAAAGAAACTTATTTTTGGTACTGATTTGTGAAAGATAATTTGAGGCTTTGATCAACATCGTTAGTCATTTTCGAGAAACTTGTTAATACCCTTCGTTTTTGGTTTTCCAGGTTTTGAGGAAAGTTCCATCAGCCTACGTTACCTTTCATTCCACAAGCTCTATAGCAACTCGTCGACTGGAGATATTTGCAAATACTCACAGGTAAACCAGATTCTCGGATCATTTTTACGTATTTTTAATCCACGACTAACTGACCGGCGGAGGCGTAACATCGACGCAACTGTCCTCCAGTTTGTTCAGTAGTTGAAACTGACGTTCGACAGAGCTCATTAAATTCCCTCTGAAAACGAAGGGGAGCAGAGGAAATGAGTGATCAGCGACGGAGTGATTTGCTGGATTCCGTGACGCGGGAGACGGGGAGTTACATGGTTCCCTCGTTCGAACCGTGTAGATACAGGTTCGATAAAGAAGGATACGTGAATCGATTAAGTGGGCGAGGGAGGAGGCCTATCGAGAATTCAAACGACGATTCCAAAAGGGAAACCTTTAACAAGGGACACGGGACGAACCAGGGAGTCTGGATGTAAACAGTGGGCCCGGACAAGTAGAGAGTTTGTTCTTTTAATTTGAATACAAGGAAAAGAGAGATAGCCGGTGAAGAGGGAGGAGAAGGGTGAGTTGAGAGAAGAAGAAGAGAGGCAAAAGAAGAAGTGAGGACGAAGGGACGAAGAGAGCGGTACCAAGCCTTCGGGTTGAAGATGGTAGATAGGACAGTGGCGCCACCGCATGTCATCCAGTAATAAATGGGTTTCATTATTGCTGTCCGACCCGGTTCAAGCCGACACCTTCCTTGAGGTTGGCTCCTTCTTGCATCTCCCCTCGCCCCCACTCACCCCCTCCCCCAAGGCCACTCATTTATCGCGATATCCCCATTTCCATCTCCCCATTATCTCAAGTTAACGTTTAAACTTACGAAATTATTGAACTGCGCGGGGGCCTTCAGTTTCAGTAGGAAAATCGTGAATAGTTACACCCTTTGGAAAAACAATAGACTGACAAGTAACGCATGCGCTTTGAAGGTTAACATCTAACTCATTATTCTACATAATCGCCTTCCCGTTCTATGCAAGTTTTGTGCTTTTTGATGCCCTCTTGGAAGAATTCTCCGCCAACTCTTTCTGCCAGTTCAGGACCTCTTTCTTCACTTCCTCGTCGGTCGAAAAGCGTTTTCCACCCATGCGAGTCTTCAGGGAGGTGAAAAGATGAAAATCGGAAGGATGCCACGATTGGTTTGCTCGAAATGGAGGTCTCGAATATTTTTGCAGAGGGAGAAGACGAGTGTCGCCACTGAGATGATTGTCTTTTCGACTCTGGAGTGTAATGCGCCGCCCAGGACACATCTCCAGTCACAATGGAGCTAAGGAAATCCTCCCATTCCATTTCAAATCGCTCAAAGAACTCGGGAGCACAGGCGACCTGATTCACTTTGAGCTGTTGCTTCAATTGTTTTGGCACCCATCTTTCACACAATTTTCTGAATCCGAGAGTTTCAGTGATTCTGAAGAGTTGTAGAAAAATTGCAGCAAGTTTGTGTCCACTGTCAATTGGCTGTCGTTCTCGATTTGTATAAGCCAACTCATCGGTTCAAATGGAATCCCCCCCCCCCACCACTCCTCTGATCATCGTGAACATTCGTTCTTCCTTCGCTGAACTCACGACCGTCGGCGTTCTACCAGCGCATCTCACATTCGGCAAGATTTTTTATCGACGTGTTTCGCGCAAACGGTCACCACGAAGGCAGTTTGGATACTACCGAGGTCATTCAGTGCTCGTTGTGTTCAAGAGGACCTCCAATATCACGCTGTGTGACGAACATCGGAAAGAAGAATGGCCCTTCGCACGTAAGGGCCTCAGTACTTTTACTTTCTGTACGAGCCTCGTACACTTATCTCCTAACCTACCTTCATCTATTTAGGCGTCCAACGAATGCGGCAGTCGGGCTTGCTGGAACTCCCGTAAATGTGCAGTCCGAATAATATTACGTTGGACGGGGCGTCATCCGTTATTTCTATTCCGTTCAACTCTCTATTCGTCGCTATTCCTATATTTATACCACGCGTCATGAACCTCCACACTCTCGAGGAACCATGAACATCGGATGTGGAATGTGCGAATAACATGACTAAGTTCATTCCTTAACTCCCCATCTCCCTCCAACCTTGCCTCTAAACTCCTGTAGCACAACCAGACAGAAAACTGCATCGAGCTGAAGAAGAATCGTCAAAATTCGTCGAGAAACGTCGCCACCAAATATGAATTGAATGACAATTGATTTTCAAAACGCTGAAAATCATTACGCTCTTCCACAGCAACTGAAAAATCCCTCAAACTGGTAAACGATGCGAAATGTGAACCGACTAACGGAACAGCGAAAATTGACGTTTTGTAAGCGGCCCTTGGCAATTGGCACGATGCGACGAGTCAAATTGTCGGTCGGTTAGAGTGAGGCTGTTGGGCGCACGAATGAGCTTGAAACTGAGAAATAAATGAACGCGGTTCTTTCATATTAAACCTGACAGAATAGCGTATGATTATATAAACGCGCATAAGGAACTCTCAATACATATGAAACTGGTTGTGAGATACGGAATGGAGGGAGAGAGACAGAGAGAGAGAGAGAGACATGGGTTGGGAGCAGTGGGAGCTGAGAGACGAATCGTTGGGAGAACTGGGAGACGGCTGTATCGCAAGAACTGTTAGTTGAACGCGTATTGGGAGAAACCGACCTTTGCGAGAACTCGTAGGCGAATGAGTTTGGGAAGAGTTGTCTGTTGTGACGTGGAAGAAGCTGTTGAGAAGAGACATCTAATGTTGAGGGGTGGGAAAAGATAGATGGGGAAGTCCAGGACAGCGGAAATCTGTAGTCAATTTGAAGTAACTGAAGAGGTGAACTTTCCATAGGTAACAAAAACCCTGCAAATTATTACACGACGGTTTATTATTCGGATAAACAGCTTGACCTAGCATTAATGCTCCGAGACCCATCCCGTTCGATTCAGCATCGAAAAATATCATAATGAAACCCCAAAAAAGGTCGAAAAGAACTGAATCGTAATATTAAAATAAACAAAAAAAAAACGAAAGTATCTAGAAAAAACTGAATTTTAATATGAAAACATGCACGCTAAATAATAATATCAAAATGTAACCAAAAATCTATGAAAAAACCAAAATGAGAAAGAAACGAAAGAATCTAAAAAATTGAATCGTATTAAAACCAAAAAAAATGAAACGAACGAACTATTAAATAAATAAACCAAAAATAAACGAATAATGAAAAGCTCAATCGAAGATAACAGATATTTTGCTAACGGAAATAGTTGAGACGAGCGAAACAGTCATTTGTGGAGGTGAAGACGAGAGCGAAATACGAAACACGAGTCGGGGGGCTTCCAACGAGTAGAGCGGGCGGCGGCGGCGGCGGCGGGCGAGCGTTGCCCCTCGCCTCTCAGAGGGGGCGGCGTTGCCAGTCAAAGCGAGCGATTTCGATGAGACCGAAACGTTGACTCCGTTTCGTTAATTTTTTTAACCGTTTTTTGCCCATAACAATCATGGGCTTCGTCCGATCGGATTGCCGAGTTGGCGGGCACAACTAGATACCAAATTGGATTTTTGTGCGAAAGAACGAATTTTTTGGACCACGTTAAAGGCACAAAACGGCCCGGACGGCGGACGGACATTGCAAATTTGGAATCTCCATGTCTTGAAACGTAAAGTATCAAATTTTGAGGGGGGGTTGTAAAAAATTTTTCGTGACCGAAAACATAGGGTTATTATTCAGAATGAATAATAAACCAAAAGGGCTTGAGGATGAAGGCGTTTGGAAAAACAATGACTTTCCATTAGGGCTAGTGCGGACATTTTGGAGGTCAAAGACCCAGCTAATTTGGCCAGCTGGACAACAGCTGTTTTCGAAGTCTAGATGTGCCTAATTTTTCACGACGACTCGCGTTCGATGGATATGGCCAGACTCTGTGGTTACGATTCCCTTCTTATCTCACACGGAGACAAACTCCATTGTTACGGTACTCCTCGCTTTCTTTCTTCTCACCTCGCAATAAGATCGAAACCCCACTTTCACTCTTGTTTGTGAGTGGGCATACATGGATGGCCAAATTCCCTCGTCACTGTCCCGCTGCAGGAGTTCTGGGATGAGTGTCTATAGGGTGCCCATGTATTGCCCGAGGGTGCTCTTTTTAATGTGAAACCTGAGGGCTGTTACCTCGAACAGGAGAGTAGGGCCCCTACAAGTACCTGCATCGCTAGGTGGGATGTGGTTCTGTATGAAGTGCGTCTCCTGTAGGTTCCACTGATTTCTATCTTTTTGGAGTGGTGTTGTACCGCCCAAGGAACGGCACTATCGAGAGGAACGACTGTTCCTGTGCATCAGCATGCTCCTCCTAGAGAGAAGGCTTCACTATCGCTACTTCGTTTCTCCTCCTTGCCGTTAACCATATCACCGGCACGAGGAGTGATAGTTAGACAAGGTAACGGCTTGAGAACCGAATTCGAGGTGGCGAGTAGCCCAAATACGGAGTTAGCCGAATAGTGAGTGCTTGCTCAGCAAAGGACGATCGCCAAGCCTTCCACCCAAAACCCGAGCTCTCTCAACATTTCCGTCCTCCGAGGAAGCAGGTTGCCCTTCATTGGCTCTCAATATAATTTTCTCGTATCCACAGTTTTTCTCTTCCCTAGTCTCCCAGCACCTTCTCTTCCTTCTCTATCATCACCTACCTCTTCGCACCTTTTCCTATCTATTATCATTAATCCTCCGACCCCTCAGTTTCGGCCACGTCGGAGAATTACATAGGTGGCAGCAGAGTTTTACCTAGTTCAAATAAACTGATTAAAAAATACGTCGAATTAACAGCCACAGTGACGTAAGTCAATAAATTTACGTAGAGCTAAGGAACTTTGTGAGATGCGCCGCACTAATTTCTCTTCTTCTTATTGTCCGTGATTTTTTTTTAAATTTATTTTTCAAAAAAAAACTCAAGTACAGCATAATGAGAATCTGATGGCCAACCATAATCCCCTATACAGGCAATTGCCCGCGGCAGGGTATGAGCAGCCGTTCTGACTCCCTCACAGCAAGCAGAGGCAGTCATCACGGAACCGCAGAATGCCGTCTCAATTATTCAAGAAACGCTCATAGAAATGTTTCGCCAGTGTTGTCGTATTACGGGGAACAACAAGGTACGATTCGTTTTAAACCCAGTACAAACATCGTGTGACGAGTAAACAGGATGTTGACCTATTAAATAGTGCTTCACAAAAGTTAGCATAAAGAAAGGGGAAATTTTATGATTTTTAAAAAAAGAAGCGTCGTGTGCTCTCGAGAACTTTTTCTGGAGATTATTCTCACTGTAGCCTGTTGGGTGGTGATTGACGAGGCAAGTGTGGTTCGATATGCTCCACCCCAAAAAGGGAGACAGTACGATAAAACCGATTGGACCTCAGTAGTCCGCCAGAGACGTGCAAACAAAACGTATTCTTCCGCAGCAGTTGTGACACCTTACTTTATCTGCGTGACGTACTTAGTCATCTTGACATTCAGACCAAGTTTATCGGCATTTAACCACAAAAACACGCTGCGTAACCCTGTGTTTGCATTAAAGAAAGTTTCACTACGTGTTTTCTCACGGAAATACAGCACCCCGTCGTCTGCAAACAACATTTTAACGTTGTCCTGGAATGCGCAACTCACCCAAGCCGTTGATACGGATTAGGTAAATTAAAATCACTCAACGTTCATTCTTTCCCAATTAATTTCGATCTCATTTCCGTTGCGCAGATCCGCGCGACGTAAAAGCGATTTATGTCGTCGCCCCGGGGAAAAACGGGTCTTTTAACCCCCCCACCCCGCACCGCCCCGAAACATTCCGTAGGAGCCTCTTTACTTTTTAATGGTTCCGAAGAGAAGAAGTGGCATCGGCTAAACCAATTTTCATGACAATGGAATATGTTGAATCCGGTTGTGGACCGGGAATCTGCAGCCCATAACCGCCAATCCGCACGAGCCGCCTATTGTTCCCCTTCAAACAATAGAAGGTGGACTCCCGAAACGTTTCGCCAACTGATAGTTCGCATTAAATCGGTATTATACCGACATACAGTCGCTCGACTCGAGAAGAAAGAAATTAATATGAAAATTAATGTTTTTCTATTTACCCCAAAAAGGTTGACGTTTTCAGGAATTTATTCGTTAGCGTTTCAATTTATAGCGATCAAAACGCCCTTTTTTCTCACAAATACGTCTTCGACGACAGATTACATTTTTATGTATGAACAGTTCCAAACGGCTGTTTCATTTCGGAAAAAATTACGACCGCTACACAATAAATTATTAAAACTTAAGACAAAAATCGATTTTAGTGCAATTTTGTTCTAATAAACCAATTTACGTTGGTACTTCAAGAATTTGTTCTTTTCGGACTGTTTTCTTATTATCAACACAGCGGGCCTAGCGGAAAGTTGGGTAATATTATTTTTTCACTATTTTTTCTAATTAAACGTATTTAATTTAATTAAACGAATCTCTCTCTCTCTCTCTCTCTCTCTCTCTCTCTCTCCCTTTCTCTCATATTATACTAGCGTTCTAAAAAAAATGTGTCAATAATCCAATTAAATTCGTATACGATGGGAGTGTAATAATGGTCACTAAGTATTTAGGAGCAACCTGAGGAGCCTCTGAAACGTTGAGAACTGAAAAAAATACAAAATTTTGTTTTCAGCCGACTAAATCATTTTCTCTCCAACGTCGGAGGGCTGAGGAAAGTGAATGAAAGAAATACAAAAAGTACTGACACTGAAGTGTGAAATTAAATGGCGTGGAGGTGAGCCGGATTTAAATGAAGCAAACGGGTTAGATTAGCGGTCGATGGCTAAGCTGGCAGTTAGAATGTTAGTAGTCTAGGGAGGTGGCACAGTCGAAGAGAAAGGCACCACGAAAAACTCGCGTAACCTCTGCCCTGAATGATGCAAGCGTAAGTCGACAGGAGTGAGAAGAATGGGGCACCTACGTGGCTAGAGAGGCTCTCCAGTAAGTCGAGGGTTGAGCCAGACCACAGGACGAGCCACCTTATTGGATACAGGGGCATCAACACGCAGCTCTACTTCTTTTCCTCTTAATGGCCCTCCATCCTGCGCGTCTTGGGCCTCCAGTGCAGAGGGAACAAGAAACCACGTGCTGCTTCTTTCAGCTCTGAATGATACTCAGCAAGCTATGACCGTTTCGCTCAGTTTACAAAGAAGGTTATGGCGAATAACGTGGCCACGGTTGATCTATCCGTGTGAAACTTGCCACCCAAGTACATACTCAGATCGTGTGAGAATCCAGATTAAGAACTCTTCTTAGATGGTAGAGATTACCCAGGGTCCGCTTGGTGACAAAAGGGTAACAGCTCGCCACCAAGAGACTGGCTAACTGACAACCTGTCGTACCTCCGAGCGCCTGGGCTCTTCCACGGTAACGAAACAGCAACCTCAGTGATATTTTGGCCAGAACAATCATTTTGATGAAGAAACATGTCTATTCGCGAGCAACCAACAGGGTGAGGAAGACGGGAACACTAAAGACATCACAATATCGTGTTACATACTCCGGTTGAGTTGCTTGAGGTAGCAACTGTAGCACGACGAGCAGAGAACACGAGATGCGGCTGAACAAAATCCCTGTCCACGTCTCTGGACGCGCTCCAGGTGTACTCGGAATACTAAACGTACGAGAGACTGAGTCAATAAATGACTGCAGGGAGCCAAGTAAGACGCACTAGCTGCCAATTGGGAGTTCGGGACGTCCTCGGGTGGGTAAAATAGCCCATGCGGTGTGTTAGGTGCAAGAATGGGGGAGCTGAGGATCACAATAAAACTGGAACTCGGTGAGCGTGAGGAGGACTGTATTACATGAGGAGATGGAGTACAAGGGAAGTACTCGGAACGCGGAACTGGCGTGGGCAACCGATAGAGAGAGAGAGAGAGTGAGAAGTTACTGTGGTGGAAGTTGGAAGCAGAATGGTTTGGAGGTGCTCTGTCGTCGATAGGAAAATGAAATTGGGAGAAAGAAGTAAGGAAAGGGGAAAACCTAGAAAAGGGGGCTGGGGGGCCCGCGACTGAGGGATTCCCGCAGGGGCAGGTATTAAAAATGGTTGGAGACAATTAGGCGGTCGATGACAATGACGCGGGGAAGTCCGAGTTCATCGACTCTGACAACTTCGACGCTTTGCGTCGAACACGGTGAGTGTATTGAGACGAGGCTGCAGTTTCTGTTGCAACACGCAAGCAAAATGAGTAGGATGTCAGACAGACACTAAGTTGTGGATTGGCAGCATCCCATCTGCCCAAATGAGGCTGCTGAATGAAATGAATGGGAAAGAAAGAGAGGTATCTCTCCTGCTGGCTTAGTGAGGACAAATAATAGGAGTCATTTGGATATCGATCGGGTTGTACGAAATCCCATAGCCGTGGAATTGACAAGGAAAACAGTCGAATGAACTCACCGGTCTCTCTTCATGCCCTTTCCCATTCTTTTGTAGCGACAGCTTCTGCTTCAGTTTCGGATTCGTTTCAACACCAGCTCTTCCTTTGATGTTGAATCGTCCCCGCGTATTCATTGACGCACACCCAACTGCTCCCCGTCGTGTAATCATCGTAAAAATCTGCTGCGCTCAACAACTTCACCGTCGCTGGTAACAACTGCGCGCGGGTCATCAAACGGTTTGAATATCAACTCTCTCTCCCCATAAATTCAACGTGTTACGGCTTCGTCTGCCAGACTCAGATTATCTGTAGCTTTCAATCATCACTTTTCGCTTCTCAGCCAATTACGCTCAATAAAAAACGGGTTGAACGAAAAAAAAAACAAAAAAAAAAAGGTAAGAAAAGGAAAGGCGGCGAAGGGGGGCGAGGAGAAGGACGAGTTGAAAGAGAGCCGACGTCTTGGCGGCGACCGAGTATTCATTATTTCGATTTCATTCCTTTACGGATCGTATTACTTTACAAGGGGCATCAACGAAGCCCGCAAGTACGTCGGAAGGTACTTGAAGGTGGTTCTTGACAAACGGCCGACGGACGACGACGATGATGATGATCTCTCAGCCAAGTCAATGAATCAACTCCAGACCCTCACTCGCGTTTTATTTTCTACTTCACGCGAGAAGTTCTCCGATTAATTTAACAACGAGATAAGCTACAACTTCCGTGGAACGCGTCAACGCACAACTTTTCTCGGCCCCACGAACGGCTTAACAGATTCAATATGTTTTTCACTCGGTTGTCTTAAAACCTGCCATAACTCGGCGATCTGTAGCGAAAAACAGAGCGCGTCACGTTCCAGAATCTATCGCATTGCTCCTACTCATAGCGCGACCAGCACACAAGCTATTTATGGGACGCCTGAGTATTTTGGGAAGATTCGTGTTTATCGTACTCGATTTATACGGTAAACACTTCGGAAAAACATAATTCAACGACAGTTGGTCGTATTCCATGAACCTTTCGATTTGCTAATAATCATTTTAACGCCATTATTAGACGAGGGCTCAGCATCATTTGTCCGGGATTTATGATCATAAAACTGAAACGTAATTGATTTATTGCGCTACTCCAGCAATTTTTTTACGATTGAAAATTTTGTAGTACGACATGTCATCTGGCATTACCGACTCGAGACATTTAATCGAAATTGTTAGAGATTTGAGGCATTTAGTTTTATAAATTTGGTGTCAAATTGTGTCAAGTTAATGTTGAACAAGCTGATTGTTCGGCGCCTGAATGGGGGAGCATGAAACTGAGGAATAATTGAACGGGGTGAGCGTGAGTGAGGTCTGTATTACACGTAATAGCAATGTTTGGTTGAGTATGAATACATAAACGCGGACAAGGGACTCTCAACACGTGTGAAACTGGTTGTGAGATACTGAATGGAGGGAGAGGGACAGAAAGAGAGAGAGAGAGAGAGAGAGAGAGAGAGAGAGAGAGAGAAAGAGAGAGAGAGAGAGAGAGAGAGAGACTTGGGTTGGGAGTAGTGCGAGTTTAGAGATGAATCGTTGGGAGAATTGTATCGCGAGAACTGTTAGTTGATTGTGTATTGGGAGAAACCGAAGGTGACCGACCTTTGCGAGAACTCGTAGGCGAATGAGTTTGGGAAGAGTTGTCTGTTGTGAAGAGGAATGTAAATTGAGGGGTGGGAAAAGATAAATGGGAAATTCCTGGACAGAGGGACATACCTTAGTCAATCGGAAATAACTGAAGAGGTGGACTTTCCATAGGTAACAACAGGGGATTGAGGACGAAGGTGTTTGGGGAAACAATGACTTTCCATTAGGGCTACTGCGAACATTTTGAAATTCCGCTCAAACCGTTCGATCAGGCTCAGTCTAAAATTGTATTAAAGTAATTTTCTACCCGTTGATGGGTATTTGGTAAGGAAATGGTTAGTAATTTAGCCCAATTTTCCTGATTGAAATTTACGATCAACCCGTCGAATCAATTGGGTCTAAAACTTGGTTCAACTCAAATAAGTTGAACGAATTTGGTCTAAAATCGTATGAAATTAACATTGAACGATATGATCATTTGGTTTAGAATAGTACACTTAAACTAATTTGGTAAATATTTATGCGAAATTTGCCATTTAGTCACGGAGTGGTCGAACTAGCTCCGTCTAAAATTGCATGAATCAAAAATTTAACCTGGCGACTGATATTTTGGTTCACAATTAATTGTACACGGTGGTTACAGCGCAAATCCGCTGATCACACTTGAGAGGCACAAAATTTAGCTTAAAACGAGCCTTTGGCATAAAATGTCAAACCACCTCGACTAATTTGGTTTCGTGGTTCCATTCCACGAAATGTGTTTTGAACCATTTGGTACAAAATTGAAATTAACCTCTGAATCGTGTGAACAAATTTCATGGTCTCAAAAAACATGGAATCGGCTGAATAAATTTGGTTTACAATGGTATGCAATTCACACCAATCCTGCTGTACATCGTGTCGTAAGTGGCGTAATATTTCACGTAAAACTTCATTAACTAAAATTAAACCTACACCTACCGAGCTCATCTAGTTCGAAACAACACGAAATTTTAAATCATTCGACCGTCAATTGAAATTTGAGTTCATCCTGCCGAATAAATTTGGTTCACAATTAGGTTCGGGTTAATTTAACTCGTTTACTCTTGCACGAAGTTGGGCTCAAATAAGTTGAACGAATTTGGTGTGAAATTGAGCTATAAACAGATGAACGGTTTCAAGTGAAAATTGGATGAAAAATGAGCATCGAATCAAATTTCTTTTAATTTACGAAGTTCGATATAAATAATTGAAGACTTTTTAATAATTTGAAAGGTTAAAGACTTTCATGAGAATGACGGTTTCAAACACGCAGTGCGTTGGTCGTCATTGTTAGCACAACGGCTTGACATTTATTTCACAGCGGAACAAAATATTGTCGAATTAGTCTGAAGAGCTTCCTCGAGTTGGCGCTAGTCGACAAGTTGCCAATTTCGAGCGAGTTTTCCGCAGATCCTCGTGTGGCTGGCGTGATGCGCGGTATGGACGGGGGGGGGGGACTTCGGGGGCCGAACGTTTGGCGAAAAACCCGGCTGCTCTTGGCGAAACCTGCAGGGCTTTCTCTGTCGAATGTGGCGTTATAAATCAGCCTCGCTTCGAGATAACCGAATTCAGAGCTTGGGCCCCATCCTTTGGCTTCCTCCCTCGCCTTTCGACCAGCCCTCGACCTTATTGGGCAAAAAGTCCAGAAGCGCACCTCTCACATTTCTGTCTCCTATTAAAGAGCCTTGGCGCCTGTTCCTTAACGCATGTTTCGACACATTGTTTATTCTTACTTAGCGGCATTTTTTGTTTTGTTGCCCCGCTCCTCCCCTCTCGTCATTCACCCCGTCCTCGAACTACTCTTTCTCTTTCTCTCTCTTTCTCTCTCCATCCCGTTTTTGTGCCAGTGTTCCCGTTGTCCTGAGATTCTCAGAGCTGATCGCTTCTGATACAGACCCAGCTCGTTGCCCTTCTCTTTGTATCCTGTTACACGAGCCGGCCGCCGTCTCAGTTTTGGTGTTTTTTCCTCTCTCCCCCCCCCCTCTTCACCACCCCTCACCAATCGCCCTATTGCCGCATCGTCCTGACGGAAAGTAAACCGTGCATGACAATGACATCGCGTCAACTCTGATTTTTCCTGTATCGCTCGACAATCGATGAAACTGGTGAGGGATGCAATGATCATCCATTCGGAAAAGCAGGGGGTCCTCTTATCTCAACTTCGGTCGTAACGTTACAGCGTGTTTTAATATGCCTCCGCTACCCATCACATTAATCTAATCACCCTCCCTCGGGCTCGGGAGGCTCAGGCACCAGCGATCACTAGATTCTAATCGTCTGATGAGTTCTTCATAGCCCCTCCGTTGAGAGCCCCTCAGCCGCCAGACGAGAAGTCTTTTCAATGCCTATTATTTATATTGATTATGGTATTTCCTTAACATGTCAAAACCGCTCCCATCGACATTAATAGCCTCAACGTTTTTACTTCTTCCCTTCATCGAACTATTTGACTTCAAACTATTGGTCAAGGGTTGTCAAAGTCCCTTCAGTCAAGGGCGTGCGCGGTGAACGATCAATTCATTGAATTCTCTCACATATTCATCCTACTCACACGTCGGAAACACGTTTTCGCTTTCTTCAGCCCTGCGAAGTAACAGGGAAAATTATTTAATCGGCTGGAAGAAAAATCTTGAGTTTTCTTTAGGTCGTCACTTCCCAAGGGCTACTCAGTCCAAAAAAACGCTATTTGGAAAAACCTGCGCTTGGAAGTGTTCGAAAATGAACGGCAGACCAAAATTTGCCGAAAATAAGGGTATGGGTAAAACCGGTGCAAAAATAACCATAGTTATCATAGTGATCGTTGCACAAAATGTTCTTCATAAAGAGAGCTTTAACTATTTTGATTACAGTTGAGCGTAGATGGCTCCACATGGTCTTCTTCTACAAATCTTACCAAACAATACCATCAATTGATACGCACGTTTTTCATTGAAGATCGTGGCATAAGTAGCAGCAGCCCAAGTTACGTATGAACTGAGTCGACAAGTTCAGTAGCTAAAGCCGTGCCGGTGGGGCTGAGGAGAATGGTGTGAAGCGTCGTACCATATATTTCGAAATAACGCCCGCGTAAGTCACTCTCGGACTCGTTCGTGTCGTGAGCTCTTCCAATTACGAGCTCAATTGGGTCGATGGAAAACTCGTAGACAAATAACCGCCAGTACGAAAAAAAGGAAGTAATCCCTGAGCAGCTGCAGGTGACAAGGGACGAGCTGACGTAACGTGAATCATCATTGGCCACTTAAAAATGAAACAGCTCCGTTATGCGACAGGAATAGTTGATAGTTCTCGACGCAGGCGGTCTAAAAGGGCCGAAGAAAGGCATTGCCGAAATCCTGGCCGAGCGCCAGAGACATGACATGAAGCGGGTCTTGTTCTTTGAAGAGCTCTGTGAGGTTTCTTTAGAAAGCTAGGAACGGTCAAATTGAGACCAGCTCAAGAGGGTATTAGGTCGCACAAACCGTTTTCCCAACTCGTCGGACTCAGTATCCCTTCGATTAAACAATTTTCCTTTCTCCTGCGTAGGGCTGAGGAAAACCCCGAGGGGGTTTGTAGGCTCCGGAAGTAAAATGGCTGCCTTGTACAGATTATTAAGAATCTCTTTAGACTTGATAGAGGGCACGGCTCATGTTATCGGAGGTTGCTGGCCAAATCATCCCAGAGGGTCAAATAATGTAAACAGCATCTTGGTGTCGTCGTCAATCAGCTTCAATTAAAGGAAACCAGGATTCCGATTTCAGAAGGAATTCAAACCACTGTTGCTTCGTTGACGAACTCATTACAGTTTTTCTTCTGTGGTTTCCGGACAGTAAACGCGAACCGCCTCAAAAAATAGTACTGACAGTCTCATACATTACCGGTACAAGGTCACTCTTAAAAGTGAAGGCAGCAGGTAGTGATGGGCAAAGTAGTTCGGCTCAGTATGATTCTGGATCGTTAACTAACCTTTAAAGGCAACGGCCCTGTGGTCGCGTCAAAGAACGGGCGGGAGAACATGAGGCTTAAAGCTTTCACCGGCCTGCCGGGAGTTGCCATCCAAGACTAGCGCTGCAGACATGGGCTATGAAGGAAGAGACTAGAATTGAAATAGCCAAAGTGACACAGGCTACTGATGGGCTCCTGGCTGTAGTCAGGAACTTGGCCACCTTCACGGAGCTCGGCATGGTCACTGAAACGAGTCCGATAGGAAATGTAAAGTGCGTACAGGAGGAAGCCTTTGGAACAGCGAGAGCCGTCCATTCCTGCCTTCTGATAGTATTAACATCCACGCAGATGAATGTTAAACCCTGGGGAATACTTGTTCGGGGAGGAGTGGAGCGTGTATTGCCCAGGGGTCCATCATAATGCATGATGAAGGGATAACAATAAAACTATCAACATAATGACTGAAAGTCAAGCGTCTTGCAGCTAGACAACGTCAAAACAGGTGAGAGGGTGCATGATTCGACATCCCTAGATGCAGGTGGCACGGTACACACGAGATAACTCCCCGTCACGTCCTGTCCCAGTGCCGTAGAGGTGCGCTTGCTACAACTTCTCTCCCAAGAGGTATCTGGCATTCCTGAAGAAGCTGAGCATGGATCTGCGAGACAGCAGAACTAGCACAGTACGTACAGTCAGAGTTATATACAAGAGCAGGTTGGAACTGTTCCTAAAGCGATAAAAACCGCCGAATGTCCGCGGAGCTGAAGAACCTGGTGTGATCCGTTGCACCCGTCAGTTTGGTAACGATTTGGGTGGTGAAAGCTCCACATTTACGAGAAAGGGGACAAGTTTTCCAAGTTGCATTACATCTTGCTTTGATCTGAGCAATCGTGCAGTACATCCGACTGTGAATGGGGAAAACAAGGGGTAGGAAGCAGGAGTGGGCTAGGGAATATTTTGCGAGCTGATAGCTGAGTTAGCCCGCGACAGGTGACAGCAAGTTCGACTGCCTTTAACGAACAGATTATTTAATTTAGCGACTCTAGTGGTGTTCACGCTGAGATTGCCAGTAGCAAGTTCGTTAGCTGAGACACGGAAAACTAACCTTCTTCAGCGTGAAGTTTCCCAACAAAACCTGACGCTCTGGCAATTACTGGCTGAAGACGTACCTTTTCTTTGACTAATTTTCCTCCTCATGCTCCGTCTACGTGAAATTAGGCGTTAACCGCAGCTTTCCCGAAGTTAGTTTGAGTACACAAAAAGCCACTTTGGTCCTCATCTTTCTGAGGAGGCAGAGCCCCACGTGACGAAACGAGCTGAATGCAATTCGCTTCGTGGTACAACTCAACTAGACTCCGCCGCTAATTGGCTCGTTAATTGCCCGCTTTGAGAGTCTTGTCGGTTCGAGACGGTCAACCAGGAAATAAGAAATAAAAGTTGATGGAACTCCCAGCAAATTATAGTAACTTGAAGCGGTTCGAGTCAATAAATAATGCAGGTACCACTTCTCGCACAGCATCACGCGCCGCGTCGACGGATGATATCTCAAACGACGACATACTGAAAAATTGCAGCGTTTGACCGCTGATGAGCCGATTCCTTCATGAATCCACTCGCGCGGTATTTACTCGATCTGTACACAAAGACCTTGACGGCACAACCTCTGTTTGAAATTCTAGCACCTTCAATGCACCTTGAACGTCGCACGATGGTCGAAAAAAACGCTGGAAAAATTGAAGGCACAGGGTGCAACTCGTTCCCGACTTAGCGCACGCGCCACACTGTACACCACCACCCGCACCCACATCCGCTCACACTATCACGTCAAAGGGATTCTATTTGTCCCTCCATCTTGCGCAGGAAGCTCTAGAATCTGGACCCAGGGTTTGTACAATTTCTGTACATTAAAAGTAGCGCCTTTATCGACGGGTCGTGTTGTAGACACACGCACATGCGCGAGAGGATGACAACGTTGGAGAACTGACGACTCGAACAAAAATTACAGCAATCCCGTGCTCCGACCCTACTCTCAGAGCTTCCTCTTTCGCCGCTGGACGACGATCACTGAAGGGTGCCTTCAAAAGGAGTTACGTGGTACACCTCCCTCCTCACCAGTAGGCTTCTCCTCCGGGAATGACGATGTTAATGAAATGAGCAGACCTTGGAGAGTTGACTCAGCCCCTTGGCAATCCGTTCAAAGGAACGCGTAGTTTTGTAAAAGCTCTGAAACTCAGTTGAACAGGATTCAGCAGCGCCTTCGTTCAAAGACGTTGGAACTTGACACCAACCAGTCACCTGTTAGCCCCTGCTCCTGGAGCGGACGTCTTCAATGAATCCCTCAAAGCCGTTTAAAGGCTTGAAGAGCGCCTAGTTTTCTGATAAGGTGGGGGGGTGGAGGTGACAGCAAGAAGAGCCTACGTTTCAAGATATTGGAACCACTTCACGTCTGTTTCCTTATTAAATGACTGTTCCTAAACCCTCGACGAGGGTTATATCAGTCATGGCTAATATGCAAGAGGCCGGCCTCCTGCAGCATCCACCAGAAGCGCTTCAGTACTTCACCTCTACACAGTAACGCGTGACGCAAGTTTAAACCTTAGTGGAAGAAAATAAAACCCAAGGCCTCGCAATATTGTGGTATAGTAAAATAAGAAAATGAATGGCGCTCCTGTAAATTAATTAATAGACGGCAGAAGGCGTGAGAAAAAGGGCAAAGGCTCGGGCGTGCAGTCGTTCCCATTCAACGGACTGTGGGGGAAATGTAGGTACATATTTGTGAGAGATTTCTGCCGCATTTACTGTAACGGTTGTGTGTTACTAACATATTTGTAGGCGGATCTCTTATTTTGACGTAAAATCGCCCTAGCTCTTTTTTGCCTCCATTCATTGCGTTTTTACGTAAATTCTTGTGGATAATTAAGTATTGATTAGTTATGTAAGTTCATTTTGCCTTCCTCATCCTTCCTTACGATAAATGAAATATCTGGTGCGTAGCAACACACAACTTTCCGCCACCCCTTTAAGTTCGAACACCACCTACATAGGCGGGCGCTATATCTTCGTTCAACGCATTTTTACAGGAACATTTATGGAGAACAAAATGTAGGGACTAGTTAGCTGAAAGCCGTAAGTTTGATCGAAATCGTTAGAGCCGTTTTTGAGAAAATGTGAATACCGATAAATTAATATTCGACAAATCTCCTTTTCTGAGTTAACTTGGCTTATATCTCCGTTCAATATATATATACAGAAATAATTATGAAGAACGAAATGTTGGTATGGGTGACTAAAAGACACTCCGTTAGGATTTATCACATCTGGTGAAAACGTTACCCTGGAATTTACGGAAATGTTCGATAAAACGTTATTTTTGAGACATTTTAATTTTTATCTCTGTTCAATGGACCGTCACAGGAACATTTATTGAAAAGAGTATGTAGGTATTAACTATTTGAAAACATCTTGTGAGTTTGGTGGAAATCGCTGAAGCCGGTTTGCCAAAAAGCGTAAAAAACCTATTTTTGCTTCAGGGGCCCATATCTCCGTTCACCGTATTTTCATGGAGATTTGTATGGAGAAGAAAAGTTAGGTATTGATTAGGAGAAGATAATTTGAAAGTTTAATCAAAATCGTTAGAGCCGTTTTCGAGAAAAATGCGAAAAGCCCTAGTTTTTGGTACATTTTCGTCCCCCCTTCCCATCGACCGAAATCGCTCATAACCTTATTTTAGAGTTAACAAAAAATAACGAACAAAACAAAAAAAGAACCAGCTCAATCATCCGTTCTCCCGCAAATCGAACTACAGACAGATCTGTTTCTTTATTTCATGACTGTACCTAAACCCTCGACGAGGGTTATATCAGTCATAGAAGTTGCGGTTTCGCTAATATGCAAGAGGCCGGCCCCTGCAGCATCCACCGAACTCAGACCTGTGGAGGTACGGCAGGTATGTGGTCGTTAGCCAGTCTCACCGTAGAGAGCTGTTGCCCGTGTGTTACCGCGCGGAGGTGACCACCTGAGGAATCCCGTACCATCTGGGAGTAGTTCTTAATCTGGTTCCCTACCTGATCTTACTGTTTACTTGGGTGGCAAGTTTCAAAAGGACTGATCAACTATAACCACGTTTCTTAGCCATTACCTTCTTTGCGAACTTTGCAAAATGGTTATAGGCTTCCTTTGTAGCAGTCAAAGCTGCTAAGTATCGAACTACAGACACACAGACACACACACACACACACACACACACACACACAGACCACGCGCCGAAATTAGGTTTTTTAGACTCAGTAGGCCTCAAAACGTAAAGATCTGAATAAAACCCAATTTTTTTTTTTTTGGGCCGATTACTATACTTTCCTTCCCTACGGGTAGCGGAAAGTAAAAATGGTCGATGTTCACAATGGATTTTGGCCAGTAGATCTGCTTTTGAGAAGTGTTGAGTTCTTGGTCAGTAACTGAAGCCCTTCAGTAGTGCAGTGCGATGGGAAGCACTTCCACAATCACACGACGTCACATCCAGGGTGACCAACGGGCCTCCACCACTTCTTGGATTGAGTTCAACTTCCTACGGTGGAAAGACGTCCTGGGGGCTCTGGAGGGCACCTGAATACTTCCTCAGGGTTGTGAGAAGCTACCCAATCGCACACGTACCTACGAGACAGCCTAGGGATGGCGCAGGAGGGATGTCACTGCAAGGGCTGCCCGCGGGTCGATCCTCGGGCCGTCTCTGTGGAATGTGGCTTACGACGGCCTGCTTCTTCTCGAGATGCCTGAAAATCTGGTCCTAGTGGGGTATGTTGATGATGTGGCAGCAGTAATAATTGGCCGCACGATGGACTGAGTCCAACATATTGCTGGAGCGAGTAATATGACGGGCGAGGAGAGGATGGAATCTCCGCAAAAGACAGAGGCGACGTGAAAAACGGGAACTTTCCTCCCAATTCGTGTGGAGACCGCAGAACTGCAAGCAAGGGTGGTAGTTCAATATTGGGGGGGGGGGGACCAATCAAGAATGATGACACGGAAGAAATACTGTTCCTGAACCTGGGCTGTAAGGGAGGGTGTATGGGAATGGCGGCACGCTGCAAAACTCTCGTAAGGGCCAACCTGATGCAATATGCCAAACGGTTCCGGGTTGGTTCTCAATACGCAGAAGTAAATTCATAGGGGCCACTACAGACAGATCCTCCTCCCTCCTACGTCCTAAAAATAAAAAATCACACGACTTCATGTAGAAACGTAAGTTCCAAGTTTCTGGTGCGTAATTATCAACTTGCCGAACAGCCGAAACATAACTTCGCATATCACATCCCTCTTCCTACTCATCGCTTACACACACGATCACGTTTTATCGGATGTCGCAGTCGTAAGAATCCGCTCGAGCGAATTGCCGCAACGATCCCCTAAGAACGTCGTAAATTTGCGCGGATCTCGTCAACTATTTGCGAGAGTCGACAGTAAATTTTATGAGCCCCAAAACGACTGTCCAGGGGCAGCCGCAACGAGGAGATTCTTTCGCCTCATTTGTATGCCGCGTATGTTGGCGACATTGGAGGAAGTTTGCAGAATGCGAAGATATCGTCGTATGGGATCAGTAAGTTGAGCGAATTGACGACGCTGTAGCCGGTTTTACGTTCCTCTGCACGAATGAGACGGCTCCCAACTGATTTGTTCTCCGGCGCTTCTCCTCAAAGTGAACTCGTAAACGTCAACGTGGTCGCCAAAAGATAAGCGGGCGTCCGGAAAACAACGATATGTAGATAAAATGCGAGGAAGACGGAAGGTATAAACATCAGGGGCATCGAGACGCATAACCTAACTTTCTGTAGCCCGCTAACTACTGCACGTCATTAGCTGCAACCGCATTCTCATCATCGTCCTCAATCGCCATCTACGCACTGTTTTTCCATTGCTTAGTTCATTTCTGGGGTATTTTGGGTAAGGTCGAATCAAAACCAAGATCCTGGTGCTTGTGAACGTGGTATGTTTTGATGAGCGTTGTTCCGTGAGCTCAGTGTAAGGTGTGGGTATGACACACTCACAGTCAATCGAAGGAGCAATTAGTAAGTAGTGTGTTACCGAGACGCTATCCTCATAGTCCACCCATGAACTGTCGGGTTAAGGTTAGAATAGGTATAAGGTGTACAATCGAGGGCGGTCGAATATCGAGTAGTCCGCTCTCGGCACGGTGTATGAATGGAAGAGTGAATGATAGCGGCTTGACACCTGTCTCCATGGCGATAAAGCGTAGGTGCCGGTAAACGCCTCTTGGAAATTCCGGCACCAGGACCTGCTATGTAATCAGCCCCTTATGCTGCTTAAGTCGTAGCCAAATGAAATGTATCCCCCCTGGGCTTCTGCCTGCGGCCGAGGTGTGGAGCCTCCTGGCCATATCGCCGCCAGTCGTGAAGCCAAGGGTTTGGCTTGATGGGGGCCAGGTTTTTCTGCGTGTTTCCTTGAGCTTTTTGTAGAGCGTGGCAGGGGAGAAGTAGAGGCCGCAGGACTAGGCACTCTCCCAAAATTACACTTGACACTGTCCTCATGCGCAAGGCTACCTATCCAGGCGTCATTGGCCACTGCCCGGTTGTCTGGGGATTGGCCCAATCCCAAAGAGCTGTGCTCCTGTGGATCACCAAGGCCTATAAGACACAAGTACACAACATCACCACTTTTCAGTTACCTGTTGACTTCACCGTTGAGTGCATTGTGAACAAGTGGGTACGAGTTTTTCTCCAACATCCATGAACGTCTCAGGTGGAAGTGTGGTCATTCAGACCACTGGACGAGACAGTTCCTTAAAGTAATTGGTAACTTCAACGCCCTGCTTCACTTCTTTTCTCCCATCCTGCTCCTCCAGGGCAGAGGAAACGAGAAATCACGAGCTGCTCCACTGTAGTTTCTACAACAGTAAGCGACGTTAGTTGGAAGAGCCACCAAACGTTCCAGCTTGACTGCTACTAAGTAAGCTTATAGCCATTTCACCCAGATTGCGAAGCAGGTTATGACAAAAGCACATGGACACATTTGATTCCTCCTCAGGTGGGAAACCAAATTAACAATTCTTCCCAGGTGCTACATATTTCCCTAGGACATTCCTCTGTGTGCAACGTCACTGTGAGATTGTCTTATAACAACCTGCCCTATCTCCACAGGAATGGGTTCGGAGGCTGGTGAGCAAGTGCCGGGGTCAATGTACGATAGCCAAACTGCATTCTCTGTGACTTTTGACTGCTTTAACACCTTTGGGGGCTTGTTAATTACTGTGAGACGTCAAAAAAAGCTCATGAGCAAAATCAGTCTGAAACCAATTATAGTTATCAGAACGCTAAATATGTTTATCTCAAAAAGGGGCGCTAACTATTTTGATTAATGTTTATGAGTGTGTGTAGGACATAGCCTTTATTTCCGCCGGCTCTCTGTCATGCGTGGAATAGCGAGGGAATTGCCCGCAACTACATTAGAGGCTTCGAGCTTCTTACTCTCATTCTGATCCTTCACAAACCCTGCAACGTAGTAATATCGACCTGATAGTGTCTTTCATTACGATACGAGCAAATTAGGTTACTTTGAATAAATTCAACGGTAGTTATTTTTGTTTTTCATGTTTGGAGGAACGGATTTTGTGTGCGAGGGCCATGGCTGAATATTAACCCCGATACGAATCGTATGTTTCCTGTGGAAGCGCCAATTAGAGAAAGCATATTTTGGTGCACCTGCCCTGGGGGATAGGTCTGTCTGTTGCATGGTTGTTCTGTCGAGAGAACCCTCTCCCAAACCATAAACACCTTTCTACTGTTCATGTTGTCATATTTTCTGTGATACGTCTCGCGTTTCTTTTTTTTTAAAGAAGGCCCTACTCCGTATGTGCCGAGTTAATATGTCCCATTGTCAAGACTGCGATGGCACGTTTTAGTGGCTTCAACGAGGTTCAGTGGTGGGCTTTGTTGAGTGCCCAGAGAGGTGCGCACGATGCTACTTCCATCTGCACGGTCCCCGTTGGCGGCTTTGGTACTTTGCATTGGCTGAAACCCTCCCCCTTCCCCTCCCACCTACACTAGGAACCGCACAACATGATTATGAGGAGCCATCTTCCCGACGACTGTTTGGAATGTTGGTAACAGCCTCGCCAGCAGGTGCACGCCCAGGTACCGAACTCGACTAGTCGTCTCGACTCCGCACAGGATCGCCAGGGCCAACAGAGGACGGTCTCAAAACCACACGTCCGAACCGGGAAAGAAAAGAAAAAAGAACCTTAGACGCAAAATCAGAACAAAGTTTGGTATGGAAGTGCGGCCGGATGTAGGAGTAGAGGTGTAGAGGAAAAGGAGAACGCGTGCTCGGGCCGATTGTCATTCTCGGATCTAAATTATAGGTCTCGAAAGGGCCACCCGCTTCTCTGTCAAACTGTCACCAACCCAATAAATAACGGAGCTACTCCGAGGGCTCGTAATGGCGACGACAAATGCCCCCCCCCCGCTGCTCTTCTACACCCCTAACCAGTCGACAATTGTTCCTCGTGTACGTTGTTTAACCGATAAACTGTAGTTAGTTACGCTATTTTCGTTGTGAGCAGCGGGGCCCGCACCCTCGACAGCTGTTCCCGTCTTCAATTTTTAATGGCCAAAGGCCTCACCGGTGAATGAAGAAGTGAGAAATGGCACGTGGAGGAGGCGGCGCTCGAGGACATGGGGGAGGGGAAACATTATGAAATGCGCGGGTTGTGATTTTTATGACAGTATCAAAAAAGCGGGTATTTCTTATTAATTTTTCTACCTAAAATTATTTGAAGCGTCAAATCTCACCACTTCGCGCGACCCTTGCCCATCGACACTCCACACAGTGGTAGCCGGACGTGGCAGAACATGGCGTTTCACACAAATAGCTGCGCTTCCCCCTCTGGAATCAGGTTGTATCTACCTTTTTGGAGGAACCGGACGAGGTTTAACCTAGAACCTATTTTCATAGAGGTATTTAAAGAGAAGCAAAGTTTTGTACTGACTGAATGGTGCAAAATGATGAATACATTGCCTTCTGATATCTTCAACTCCTTCGCTACCTCGCTCAACTTCGCTTTACCAACAGCCAAAATCATTTTGTGTTTTTTAAAAATGTTTTCCGGAAAAACTGCCGAATTCGGTCGACCAGAGCGTTCAGCATCATTTGTGTGTTTAGGGCCGCATATAAACTCAGCATACCACCGGTTAATAACATTGCCCATCAGAAAGCAACGTTTTAATACCCGAAATTCAGATTTTTCAATTATTTCGCAAATCACTGAAATCACAATAATTCGTCAAATTTTAGCACGTCACGATTGAACGTATTTCAAACATCGTACGGATTTGTTATTAGCGGTGAAATCCGGAACTTACTGAGTGATGCGTTGGCACACCATACAATTATTCTTCCCCCCCCCCCCCCCCTTGAAATGGTGGATGCAGGTGATACTCTCACTGTAGCCACAAACGGGCCTATTGTAAGGGATCCTCAGATCATGGCCCCCCTGCACCACCTTCAGGCCCCACAGCACTGGTATCACTTGGTGGGACGTCACTTATGCGCCCCCACCACCCCCGCACAAAGCGGAGGATATGGCGCACACAATTATTCTTTGCTTTAGTTATAAGATTTTTATAATTTTCACTGTACTAGGATTACGTTATTTTTTATTTTATGCTATATTAAATCAACGGGCAAAGGGATAAAATACCAGGCTGATCCAGAAGGCACAGGCAGTGCATGGGAGGCATAGGCCAGCTCGGAAGAGGACAAGTCATTCAACCATTCTTCTCTCTCGTTTGTTACCACCTCCAATATTAAGTAATAAATATTGGTATTGCAGACTTCAGTGGGGCAGTACAGCTCCAGATTCGAACGATCGCACTTAGCTTACTATTTGGTAAAAAGGTATTTCCTATGGCGATCCAACGCGACAGCTCAAGTTGGCGGGCAATTCAAGGGCCGAGCTTTCGCGTTTTCACTCGGAGCGTGACGCAACGCTCGTGAAGCGGTCAGGTTTCCGGTCGCAGTGAAGCGACGGGACGCTCTCGAATGCGCCGCGTTTCCGAGTGCCGATCGCCCTCGTGGCGCTTCCGATTGTTCTGACAGCGTCATTGGCGGCGGAGCGGCGGACGGGTGGGAAGGGGAGGGTGTCGTGCGCGGCCGTCGCACGGGAAATGGACATCGGGACCCGCACATGCACGAAAATGGAAAGAGGGAGTTCGTCACATTAGCCGGCCGCCGAGGTCGGCGCGTTTGAGGTTGGACGGCGGTCGATCCGTTTCCCCGAGGGTCGGAGCCAAAGACCTCAAGTCGTCCGCCTCCGCCTCCGCCCCCGCCCCCGCCGTCGTCTTGTTTTTGCCCGGAGGTTGCGACGGAATATTGACAATTGGCGGCGGAGCTGAGGGGCCGCTCAAATCTCCGCTTTTACCGCTCCCACCTTCCAGTCCGTTCCCGCTCCTCTCTGACGGGACATCGCTAGAATATTAGAACTCCTCATATATACATAGTTTGAATACCAAGTACCTTAGTTTTTTGCACAATAGCCTCAAGAGAGTCTCGGAATTCTAAACATAACTCCTTCGTTTTTTTGTTTTTTTTTTTACTCTCGGACCGGAGTTTTTCCTCCGTATAACGAACCGCCTCACGAAACCACCTTCCATCCATCGCCACTCGTCCGCTCTCAGATGTCCGTACACCCCCCCCCTCCACCTGGACCGTCGCTTCACGGAAGATGGCAATCGCTCGCGAATATTTTCCGAGCATCCCGACTCGTTGGGATATTTATCGCGCGGCGGAGAGCGCCAGGGCCTTTGTCCCCTCGAAAATCGGGCTACCGCCCGCGTTATCTCTCCATCGCCCTCGCGCCGTTCGATGAATCGACGGCAAAAAGCCAAAACAAAAGTAAAAAGGCGGCTCCGCTTCGCCAGGAATGCGGGGCTCTGGGGAAATTTAGGGGAAGCGCTCCCGGCGAAGGTGTCCGTAACAAGCGGGAAATATGCGAGAGGCTCCGGAGATGGGAGCTCGGGCCGCCGCCTGTCCAACTGATTGTCTGTCGTTTGCAGAGGCCACCGCCTGGAAATCTCCTCTGACGGGACGGAAGTTTGGAAGGTCTGTTCCCTACAAATATGACTGTACCTAAGGGACTCTCGTATAATTCCCCTAGGGAACTGATTGGTGCTGTCAGGAGAGGGGTTAAGGCTGCCAAGCTAGGAACCCTCTCCAATGCCACGGGCGTGTGCCCACCACTCCTACAAATGTTCCTTGACGAAGATGGAGGAGGCGGGATGGATGGGATTTGGCATCTCCACCACACCAGACACCGTGAGAAGCTCCGTGGCCCAGGGTTGGTGGTGGATCGACTGCCCGAGTGCTGGTAAGTGGACAAGTGGAGCGTGTGGTGTTCCAGTGAAGTAACTACCGGGAGAGGGTTCAAGATTCTGGAGGTTCAGGGTCAATGGGATGTTAAGATGGTGTGGAGGAGGGGAGCTTCAGTTACGGTGACAAGTGCAGGGGAGGTGTGTGGGAAATCAGTGGGGACAGTGTCTATTGGCGAATGTGTACGTCTAGGATAAGTAGAGTGATATAATAACATAGCCTACCCCTTGACTGCCGTGTGTGGTTGTATCTACGGGCTGAATGTATTTATGGAACGAGTGTGTTACAATAGGCCCCGTCCTAGGTTCTCGAATAGGGTACGAATGAGTGTGTGATTGTACTTATAGTGTGAGCGGAATGTGAGTGTGGGTGGTTGTTCCTGAACGGGCAGGGTGATGTGAAGGGATCTCACTACAAGTGCCCCACGGGGCCCTCACTCCTTTCCCTGCATGGTGGACCGAGCAAGCCCAATCTCTGAGCAGCGCAGGTGCAGAGGGTCAATTACTGCACCGAGGCATGCCACCCATTCAGGTTCGTAGGCTACTCAAGCCGCAGCCAAGTCGAATGGTGCCACGGGAGGCCCTATGGGATGGAATCCTGGGGGCGTGCTTTGCTGGGAATTCTCGAGAGAATTAGTGAAGTGTCGGCAGGGGAGAGGTTAACTCCCCACTAAATCCACGTGACATAAGTCCACCACTAGTTCAAATGTTCCTTAGGTAGCAAATGTTGTGTATATGTGTTTATGGTTGCGTGTTAGTGCCTGTGGTTAGGTTAAGGGGGTGCAGCTCTCTGGGATGAACCTCAGTAACCCTTTCGGATGAACCCTTTGCAGATACAGAGGGCCACATCGCCTGAGGCCTTGGAATGAGCTCGCAGGGAGTTACGGAGCTCCTGGAAGTAAGAACTATATTTACTATGGACAAGCAGCAAGCCACTGAAGCTGAAGCGGCAATTTGAGCAGCGCCAACGCCCTCCGATTGACGAGCGTAGACAATAATACGTATTTTTTGACACGAAAGAGACACCACACGTTTGAGCGGGTTTGGGGGCGTTGTCTGTCCTCTTTCTCGATCGTTGTACCCTCAAGTGGGCTTATTGTGTCGGAAACCTGAGGCTTCTTTCCCGACGAAGACTTCAGGTCGAAAGCACCAAGGAATGCCCCTTGGGCATCCATCTAATCTTCCGTCGGCCAAAGGTTTCGATGAAATGGCGTCTAGAAAGGAGATGACACTTTCCATATTTCTCGTTATGCTACCGCAGCGTGGTAGTCCATCCCGACAGCACGCTACGCCGCCTGCAGCTGATGGTGGAGAAGGGGGGTGGCAAGGAAAACGACTTACGAAGATTCCTTCTTGAACTCTCCATTCGGGTCTGTACGAGTTACTGTTGACTATATTTCGTTTTGCTCAATCGCGGTTTATCCCATAGCCTGATCGATAACGTGCCTCCTCCTGGACGTTAATGCTCAGCCGCTACAATATGAAACACAACTGTGAACCAAATCCAAATACGCGCAAATTTCGTATTTATGTTACGCACGAAATCACATAGCGTAACTTCACACTGCATGCCATTACAAATGCCGATGAGGAAACTGGAACTCGTTTATTGCACAAAAATGGTATCATTAGTAGCGATCAATACTTTTTAGAGCGCGGATTCGGCTAACGTGTAGAAGGTTATACGACTGATCAAGCACGCTCTGTGTTAGAGGTCCCAAGTTCGAATCTCAATGCAACTTGAAAACATTTTGCGTTTTTTAGCCTTAGGACGCCAAAGTTGTTTACAGCTGCCCAAAATTCAATCAATATCGTTCAAGTCGTTTTGGAGACGGAAATATTTGATGCTTTGATCTCTATGATTGCTGTAGTTAGTTTTGAATCGATTTCGCGTATATCCTTGTACTAATATTTTGTCTTTCCTTGATGATCGGCAGACTAAATAACAAATTTGAGTCTGTTTTTTCTCGACTGCCTTCACCCACACGCCCTACACTCTCGTGTGTTTGGCGGACTCAATAGTTCTCTCAACACGGGAATATCTTGTTTTCCAGCCGATTACGTAACTTTCTCTGAAAAAGTAGAAAAACTGATTAACGAGCGAGATAACGTGGGAACGAGGAAAGTTTTAAGGTGCGCCACATGCGATGTTTTGAAACAGTTAATCGTCGCGGTACTTAGCGGTTGAATTTAAGTTTCGGACGTCGCAAATTGGAGTTGCTCACGAGATGAGGGTTGTCACCAGCGGACAAATTATGAAGGTACCCGAGGAGATTGATCGGGGTGGGGGCATGTATCTGGCGAAGGGTACAGGTAGCAGACTGTTTGGAGGACTCTGGGGGAAGTGTAGGATGGAAGTGTTGGTGTGGAGGGGGGTTCGGGAAGGTTTACGCCGTTAGACGGCCGAAGATGACACTTGATAAACTGGAAGTAAGTTTGAATAATCAGAGAGGCCCCAGCGGCTGCGATGAGAGCGACTCCGCAGGAGGTCCCCGTAGTATAATTTAAAACGGACACTTTTACAACATCTCGTTCCGCTTATTCTCTCGGCACCTCAATAAAGAAACTGGCGCCGGAGAGGAATAAGAAAAGTTGATGAAAAGGGGCTGCCGTTTCATAAAGACGAATTTCATCCAAAATGTTGGAGGGGCCGAGAAGGGACATGACGAAGGGGACGGGGTGATGTTGGGGGGGGGGGGGTGCCATGAACGGGAAATGAAACGCGGTATGTGACGCTCAGAAAAATGCGGAACTCGCACGAACATTATTGTATCGTATTTTGCTCCGACTCGACGCAACTCTCAATCTGCCCAACGCTCTTTCCCCCTTTAACAAGTTAGAATTGAGGAATAAAACGGGAAGGTGAGGCTAAAACACGCCTAAACATTTAGGTCCCCCTCATCAGCTGGAGCTGTAGATTTGACTGGGCCGTCTAGTTTAATACAGACATCCCTGGAGGGAATCCAACCTCATAGAAAGGTACGAGCTCCACACCTGGAGGAAACCACCCAACGTGCATCGGAGGACCGCCGGAAACACACGATGCCTCGAATGAATCACATTTCGTTCATCTTCACATCGCTCAATACGAGATTAAAAGCGCTGTTTTTATGTATCGTTTTAGTACTTCACTCTTACTGATTCCCTTCATCCGTGTGTCTGTGTACCGCCCATGGAACGGCGCTATCGAGAGGAAGGACTGTTCCTGAGCATCAGCATCATAACTCCCAGGAACTCATTAAATTTAGAATATTACTGTACTAAATTACTGCTCGCTTCATTCACGGAGGACGCGACTCTTTCTGTCGCTTTGTCCACAGCTGCCGTAACTGCGGTGGCTTCTGGCTGGGACAGAAAGACTCCCTTGTAAAGCATAGCTCTCTGATCACTCTGGAGTCTTTTAAGATACTGGTTCGACTCAAAATACTGATCAGCTATATCCTGGGTTTTTATCGTGACTTTAGTCTCTGAGCCAGATGCTCACTGCATTCTAGTTAGAGGGGGGGGGGGGCTGACAAACCGTAGTAATTAATTACGTCGGTCGTCAAAAGTGGTGTCAAAGAAATTGGGTTGTGTCCGCCAGTAGGCAAATGACTGACTGACTCCAGTACTGACTAAACGGCCAGACGATGATGTCTTTACATCGAAAGCGCTTGCCCACAGTAACTCACAAGCCAGAGGAGACGGACTCACCTAACAGGTACGTTAACTTTAAAAGTGGTGTCGTCTACTGGGGCTGGTGGCAAGGGTAATGAGTCCCGAGTGTCATCATTCGACTTGGTACCCACTAAACACGACCCTCGGCCACACATCCTCTTGCGTCCACGCGCCCTCCATGTTCCTCACATAGTCGCTCAACGCTGTGGCCTTTTGGGTACATGTGTCGAGCTCCTGTTGCGTAGGGGGCGCCCGAATTCGCTTCCTTAAAAGGAGCCACACCATCCCGAATAGCGGCCGTCAATCTCCACCTCAACTGAGTCGCAACGACTCTCCAACCCGTAAACCAGAAGTCTAGATTGGTCCATCGTAGTTAAGAAAGATGACTGGTACTCACGTACAACTAACGGATGACACCAAAAGTTAGCACCAGTGTACTTACGACGAACATCAACGATTGGAGGATTTCGCTAAACGGTAACTAAAAGACGATGACGGAATTGAGCGAGATTGTACCTACTCAGGTTGTCTTGCACTTAGCTGAAAAACAGAACCTCAACTAGGAACACGTATCGAACGGGGAAAACGCACTAGCGTCGCGATTCCAACTCTAATCACTCGCACAATTTAAACTAAATAAAAACCGCTGCTAACGGTAAGATGTTACGACTAATACTTACCGTTTCGGAGGGTACCCAACCGCCCAAGGAACGGCGCTACCAAATCGACTCAAATCCCATACAATTAAATGACAAAATCGGTTTAAACTAACTATAGTTAATTATACTGATCAAACTACTAAATTTTGTTTTCTCTCAAAAGCGCCTCGAACGATTGTGATTACATTTTTTGTGTGAAAAGTTCCTACAATTACAAAAATAATAAAAATATTCAATGATGTTAAAATTAAGAGAGCAGCGCAATTAATTATCGAACATTTCGAAAGTATTCGATTTTAACTCAGCGTTTTTCTCGTAAATTTCGCTCATACGATCAATTCATTTTCAAAAAATATCTGGTGCGTAGCAACACACAACTTTCCGCCACCCCTTTAAGTTCGAACACCACCTACATAGGCGGGCGCTATATCTTCGTTCAACGCATTTCCACAGAAACATTTATGCAGAACAAAATGTACGTACTAGTTAGCTGAGAGTACTCCGTCAGTTTGATCGAAATCGTTTGAACCGTTTTTGAGAACATTGGAATTCCGATAAATAATTATTCGACAAATCTCCTTTTCTGAGTTAACATGGCTTATATCTCCGTTCAACATATATATACAGAAATAATTATGGAGAACGAAATGTTGGTATGGGTGACTAAAAGACACTACATTAGGATTTATCACATCTGATGAAGAAGTTACCCTGGAATTTACGGAAATGTCCGAAAAACGTTATTCTCGGCACATTTTTATGTTTATCTCTGTTCAATGGACCGTCAGAGGAACATTTATCGAGAACAATATGTAGGTATTAACTATTTGAAAACATCTTGTGAGTTTGGTGGAAATCGCTGAAGCCGGTTTGCCAAAAAGCGTAAAAAACCTATTTTTGCTTCAGGGGCCCATATCTCCGTTCACCGTATTTTCATGGAGATTTGTATGGAGAGGAAAAGTTAGGTATTGATTAGGAGAAGATAATTTGAAAGTTTAATCAAAATCGTTAGAGCCGTTTTCGAGAAAAATGCGAAAAACCCTAGTTTTTGGTACATTTTCGTCCCCCCCCCTTCCCATCGACCGAAATCGTCCATAACCTTATTTTGGTGTCTACAAAAAATAACGAACAAAACAAGAAAAGAACCAGCTCAATCGGATCACCCGTTCTCCCGCAAATCGAACTACAGACACACACGCACGCACATACACACGGACCACGCGCTGAAATTTGGTTTTTTAGACTCAGTAGGCCTCAAAACGTAAAGATCTGAAGAAAACCCAAATTTTTTTTGGGCCGATAACTATACTTTCCTTCCCTTCGGGTAGCGGAAAGTAATAATTTAGGTGGTATTCCAATAAGCTACCAATACGACGAGAGATAAATAACGTTCGCGAGATAATTAGGAGCAGCCTTAGAAACTCGTTTTTATCCTATTATTTCGATCCTTCTCACAAAAAGTCGAATTGACCGCCTCTTAAATCATCCATACGCCGATTATGTGCGAGCAGCTCAATAAATTCCGGAACCTTAACGGCGACCAGTTTCCCGATGTATTGCCCGGTCTAAGAAGATTAACATTCCGCGGAAACTCCGGGTATAGAATCAGAGCTAGGGATCCGGGCTGTGAGAGAGTGTGCCAGGAGAATGCTGCAGACTGCCTGAAAGGTTGTGGGAGTGAAGCGTTGAAAATGCTTTATCTCTGGACCAACGCACGAGGTGAAGGAATGGGAAAAGCGTGAATCATTACGGGACATTACAAACTGAACACACGTGCATGTGTGTGTATGAGCTTAGTCGACAGCCCTCGTTGCTGGTGGCGTGGTAGAGACGAGGAGACTCTCTAACATGCCCTGATACAACCCCTGGGACCCTCATCCTGAATAAGGCGCCTAGTCGGAGTTACGAGAAAATAAAATGAGAAAAGTCTCAGCATTTGGTTGTCTTATTCCCGGCGGTTCTGAGGTCGATTTGACAGCTCAAGTGTGTTTTGGGGAGCGGGGTTTGTTTTTGAATTGGAAGGCTCTCAAGCGCCTTGGGACGAGAACAGTTTGTGTTATCACGTTGAAGTGAGAAGAAAGTCGGAAGCGACACCACAGGCGCAGGGTATCAACTCCCATCCCCCCCACCCACCACCCAAACCGATCTCCGCACCCGGCTCAATGCCTCGCACCAATACCACGATACCCCTCGCTCGTACCACACCTCCCATTGCCCTTCCGCCCCATCTCAGGCTCAGCTCGCTACTTTTTTCCTTTCTCATCCCCTAAATCGATTGGAAGGATTCCGGAGGGGCGGGCTACGTTTCCCCGCCTCCCTCATCCCACGCACCACACACAAGACCTCCGGCCTCCCTCCTGACACTTCAGCATTTACCGCAGGCCTCACCCTTTCAAAGCAGCAGCAGCAGCAGCAGCGGTAGCAGTCAACTCACAGCAAATCCCCGTCACCGCCCAGTTTCCCTTTCCGTTTTATAATCTGATTGCTGGAGGGCGGAGGCGGCACTTGACGTGAAGATTCGTTCCACGAGTTGAGGTGACATGCCCCGGAGGTGAAGCGCGTTTTACTGAAAGACGTAAAGAAGAAGCTCAAACGGAAGGAAACCGTCCAAAGGCTTGAAAATGAGGTTAGGCGCTCGAGAGTCGTTGGAAGGAAAAGCGCTGGGTAAATGGGAAAACTTTAGGTCGACCTCCAGAACGCTAAGAGTTTTCATAAACGACAACGTCATTCGACGGCGTACTTTAAAGAACAAGTGACTATGAGAATACCCTTGTGAGTAACAATTGGTTTATCAATACCTCTCCACGACCTACAACTATCATAATCACGCTACTCCACTTCCTCTCTTCACCCTGCGCGCCTCCTAGGAAGCCATAAAAACGTGAGTGGGGGTACTCAATTTTCGGACGCCTAGAAACTCTGGTGAGTGCTATTTTTAATTTAGCGTATCTGTTTACACTTGGGGTGACTTTGTTTGTATTTCGCCCGCAATTCGTTTTCCGTTATTTACTGGATTTGGCGGGTTGCCATTGTTTGTTTACATTTGATCAAACGGCCTCAACTGTTACAGTGAACAGTACTCGTGAATCCCAAGGCTAGACTGTTACAACTGCAAGGCAGGCTTCGTCTAGCGGTTTGTAAAGAGCAGAGTCCAGCAGCGTTTATCCGAGCCTGTCCGAACTGTCGTGCATCTGGTTTGCCGTCAGGACGTGTGTATGGTCTAGACTTGAGGTGGTTGGAGAGGCCCTGTGGACTATTCAGCTGTCCTACGCTAAACACAGGGAGCTTTCCATTGAGACTAACAGCCCCCACGAATCTATCAACTTTGGCTCCGGGGCCAGTGACATTGTCTCAGTGGCCGCTGTGCCACTTGCGTTAGCTGCGGCGTGAGCAGCCCAAGGACTTTAATGCAGGAGTTGCCAAGAGGCGTTCTCCCTGCACCTACGCTTTATTCAAACCCGGTTTCTGAGGATTGGACCTGCCTTCATTAAAGGGAGTCTGGTTTCATAGGACCTGAACTGTGCTCTCCTTTAGCCAGGTAACTGTACCCAATGGGTAGGCCTTCACGGGTGGCAGCACCTCCCGTCGTTCCCTCGGAGACCTGCTGCTGATGCTACTGAGAGCTGGAGATACCTTGGAAGGGAACCCCTTGATACATTCGCACCTGCGGTCCTTCGCCCGCGCTACTGTACTAATTGCTTGTCTTGACGTGAATAGGAGGGCCACAATAAATTCCGGAACTGCAACTGTCACTGTGATGTTATGTTCAAATGAATTTGAATTGGTAGCAAAAATGATGAAAACCGGCGAATTTGCTTAGAGCTGAAGAAAGTTTTGGATCGATAACAGAAAATTGCATGGGGCGAGGTCGTTGTCTGGGCAGACAAACTGGCCATTGTGAGTCGACGAGAGTGTTTTCATTAGGGGATTTCAATTCGGCCGAGTCCAAGTGGCCAAGTTTCGACGGTAGCGGAGGCGCCGTGCGGCGGAGCGCGAAGCCGATCGCGGGAGACGGAGGGCGGAGGCGAGTCCGAAGGGCCGTGCGGCGGGGGGCGGCAGTGGCGACGACGACGTGGCAGCGGCTCGGCGGAGGGGAATAATTCGAGGCTTCGGGGAGAGAGATTGCGAGGCTGAGCGTGGGAGACGGGACGAAGGTAAGCGAGTCGCGGGAGATGGAGGGCGCTCGGCGCCACAGTTCTTCATTTGGGATAAATGTATTCACCCTTTTCGCTTACATTCGTCGAGTAAACCCCCCTCACCGCCGCCGCACACACCCCCTCGCTACCACTTGCCCTTCTCTGCCCCTCGCCGCCAACGAGGCCCGCAACATCCTCTCATCGCTCGCAATTCGTTTTCTTTTTCCCTCCTCCCTCCCTGCCCTCCACCTGTTTCTTAATGTTTCTCTCTCACTCTCTCTTCCTCGCATCTCCCATCCCCCCCCCCTCTCCGCAACATCATCCGGTGGTGATCGTCTTCTATCACGACGCGACCGACTGAGCGAGCGACGAAGGGGCGTCGGCAGCGGTGAGGGCCCCCGGTTGTGAATGTGGCGGATGGGGGGGGGGGACTGGCGTGGCAGAGCGGCGCGAGGGGGGTCCGGCGCCCTTCTCTCAAAAAGGCGGCCCACCGGTGGTGAAAATAAATAAATACGATTGTAAGAGGCAAACTCGTTCGTCTTCGACTGAGAGATTAAGGGCCGGTTTGACAAGAGCACAAACTCCGATGACGGGGAGAGACGAGCGGAGGAGCTAATCGGGGAACTGACCGCTTTCGACTCCCCTCGAGCCATTTCCGGTGCCAGGCAACCGCTCAGAGGGCTGGGGACAACCAAACGTTTACCGACGCACATCACAGCTCAACACAGTGGCTCTACTTAATTTTTATCTACGCCATAATAGATTACCATGGTCAAATATACTCTCCGGTAGTTCGCTGCGAGCTGCATGGCAATGAGCACAACCTCGTCAGTCTGCAGATATCGTGTTGTGCGAGGGTAAGGTTTGATTAGGGAAAACTCCGATCATTTCACAGCGGTTTGAAGCCTCTTGAGGAGCTAAAAGGCGGACGGGTGCTCTATTTTTGCATAGATTGCTCAGTAGTTACACAGACTATCCGGCTCATCTTGATTTCCGGGATAGGCCCTACCGCACGAGACTGCTGCAAAGCTTTTGTACTGCCTCTGGACCAACAAACTGCTTCGTTCTTCCCTGAATCGCTGCCAATGCGAGCGGGGCAGGACATCCGTCTCAGGCTGGACATCTTTAATGTCTTCTCTGCGCAGTTGAAGATGTTTTTTGCATGAGCTCGTCGCTGCTTGCATTGATCGGAATGTCCGTTCTTCCCCGTGATCCTCGCGAGTGAACTGTTGCTCAACCTAGTCGTTGTAATAATTTCATAATTATCATTGAGCTGTTAGCCCGCGCAATATCCAACAAATGAATAAATAAACGAATATCTAGGGCGTAGCATAAGACAACTTTCCTGGACCCCCTTGTATTCGAAGATGTGCGAAGAACTAAATTATATCCGAATGATGACTATGGTGATGATGTGGTGAAGCTACCTTGGGCCAAAGCAACGAGGATGTGAACGTGGAAAAGAGACGCCCGAAGAAAATAACTCTGCTTGAAGCTATTGTGTGACACTCAGGGAAACAGCAGTTATAAGATTTGCTCTTACTTCCTTGCTGATGAATTTCAGATATTATACTGCAGTGCCACACATATTGGTTTACCCGAGGACATCACTTACCTTAGCCCAAGAAGTGCCCAACCCAACCCAATATTGTTGGACGTCACCATAAATTTAGAATTTAACAAATGCAGCTATGTTGGGCTCTCTGCATCTTGAGTCTCCATCAAGAACTAAGGTCAAATGTAACTGCTGCGTTGTACATAATATAGGGCAGGCTTTGAAGAATAAAGCCAATCATAGGCGCACAGGCGACTTTCTCAAACGGCGATTTTCGAACTACGTAAAGATCTGAAGAAAACTCAACTAAAAATGTTCAGCCGATTTCGCCACTTTACTTACGACTTCACTGTGCGACGCATCACTGATTATTCATGTCTTTAGCTACTGGTCCGATCTATTTTCCATTCAGTTCATTTGAACTTGTTAAAACATTGACATTTAATTGAAACATTGAATTTAATGAGCTGCTGCGCCTGCCTATGATTTTCATTAAAACCAACGAATTGTCTATCGATAGTGTTTGCTCGTCGCAAAACGCCGAATCAGTATCAGTTTTTTGATCTCGGAGTTCCCGCACCTGGCCTAACGGGACTCCCTGGCCCTTCACGGCAAAGTCATTGTTTCCCCAAAGACCTTCGTAGCTGTGGAAATTTCACCTCCGCAGATTCCCCTGACACAGTTTTTCCTATCACTTCCTTCCCTCCTTCTCACATTCCCCTCCACGACAGACAGCTCCTCCCAAATTCATTCACCTACGAAATCGTTCTCCCTCTCAGCCCAGTTACAGCTCGCTCTCTCCTTCCGATTCAGTTTCTCGCTAGTTCACGCATATTACGAGCGCATCTTGTGTCGCCATTTAGTGCAATCCTCCTCACGCTCGCCGAATTCCTTTTGGTTTATTATTCATTCTGAATAATAACCCTATGTTTTCGGTCACGAAAAATTTTTTACAACCCCCCCTCAAAATTTGATACTTTACGTTTCAAGACATGGAGATTCCAAATTTGCAATGTCCGTCCGTCGTCCCCTGTCCCCCGTCCGCCGTACCCCGTCCCCCGTCCCCCGTCCCCGTCCCCGTCCGCCGTCCGCCGTCCGGGCCGTTTTGTGCCTTTAACGTGGTCTAAAAATTCGTTCTTTCGCCCAAAAATCCGATTTGGTATCTAGTTGTGCCCGCCATCTCGGCAATCCGATCGACGAAGCCCGTGGTTGTAATGGGCAAAAACGGTTAAAAATTAACGAAACGCAGTACAACGCGGAGCTACAAGCGTTTCGTCGTTTGAATTCCCTCCGCCCCGCCCGTCTCATTAAAAAACCAACCGCTCTCGAGGCGAGCGAGTGCGCCTCCCGCTCGCTTCCTCCCAACGACCGGTCTCTCCCCATTCGCCTTACTCTTCCAATTTCCCCCGACGTTTTCGTTTTAATACGATTCAATTTTTTAGATTCTTTCGTTTCATTCTCATTATGTTTTTTTCATAGATTTTTGGTTAAATTTTGATATTAGTATTTAGCGTGCATGTTTTCATATTAAAATTCAGTTTTTTCTAGATACTTTCGTGTTTTTTTTTGTTTATTTTAATATTACGATTCAGTTCTTTTCGGCCTTTTTTTGGGTTTCATTATGATATTTTTCGATGCTGAATCGAACAGGATGGGTCTCGGAGCATTAATGCTAGGTCAAGCTGATTATCCGAATAATAAACCGTTGTGTAATAATTTGCAGCGTTTATTTTATTTCGTCTGCAACTCCACCTCTCGTGCACGTAACAGTATCGTTGATACACTAGCTAAATAAGGAAGCGAAAAACGTTCCCTTGAATTTTGGAATTTATGATTTTGCCCTCGATTATCTTATGACGATCATGAAACGTTCACCGTAGAGTAGAGGCAGTTTATTGGACTACCTCCCCGTTTTTTATTGAGAGCGCTATAGTCATATGAGCGATATTTACGAGGAAATCTGCACTAACCTCGCTTCCTGTCAAACGTTTTTGATAATTTATTACGCTGCTCTCGTCATTTTGTCACGGATGAGAATTTCACAGTACTGTTGTAGGTACCATTTGGTGCTACTTACACAAAAATTCAGTCGAATGTGTGGAAGCCGTTACGTGAGGCTGGGGACGAAAAAACTGTGTATAAATATAACTGTGGCGTTGTGTTAGTTCGTGGGATTACAACTAGATTCGCGCTAGATGTTACGAGTACAGGGCGGAGTCGGGTCGAAGAACCCTGATCCTCGTACCGGCGTTTACGCTCAATTTTTTGATTCGATCAAAACGTAGCCTTAATTAACGCCAACATAAAGAAAACCTAAATGGGCGAGTGGAATTCATTGGTTTGGATCCGCGAAAGCGTGGGTTTTTGAATGGGAAGAAACCTCGCGGGCACGAGCATGCGCAATAAATTGGACTGCCCCGTCCAGATTCCTCGGACTAGAGTTCTTTATCTCCCCTGGCAATTACAGGCAATCCCAGGAGGACGAAAGGGTTCTGGGAAGAAGGAAGAACAAAACCTGGTGGAACGGCCGTTTTGAAATGTGTCCGCCGTCGTCGACAACGTTTGATGAACTTCAGCACAACTCGCATCTGAATCCTTGCGGCTCGAACGATATTTAAACGTCCAAGGCCCGACCCGCGGCGAAGAGCGAGGATTTTTCTCGGTCTCAAAACGTTTTTCCCTCCAAAATCGTAAAACGCCCGAAGAATAATTTCGGCAGCAGTTTCGTTATGTCACGGGGTTTGTCTATTCACCTTTCCCATTGGCGTTTAAAGGGTCAGAAAAGTAACTTAGGGCAAGTTTCATATTTTAAGCGGTCGCGGAACGTCATGTTTTTCACAAATCGACGTCATCCATGTTTTGTGCCCTTTTGAACCGAATTAAAACCATTTAATATCCGCTAAGACAAACGCTCTTCAGAACGTCACGTTTATAAGTTCCCCTACGCTGCCCCTATCGAATAAAATAACGGATAAATATAGTCATACACCATTTAGACATTTTTGTGACTCTTGCAACGAAGTTCTACTTAGAAACTGATGGCGCTTAATGTTCCGGAATTTATTGAGTTGCTCACGACTGTTATCAACTGATCAGTGCATAGTTGACTTATACTACCGCCAAAGCAATTTTTTCTGAGAAAGATCGTGTCTGCGGTTTTGAAATTATCAGATAGAAACTACGATAGAGGCGGTGGGTTGGATTTCGGAATTTACGCGCTGGCTAATAATTATCTTATAAAGGTTATAACGCCTGATCCTGTAGGTAGCTTACTAGACGACCACTCTGATTTTTATGAAGAGAAAACTGCGCTAAAATCGTTTCTTTTTGAAAGTTTACACAAATTATTCAATCAAAATCGTTCATGGACAGTCTCAAGTTAATTAATTTGAATTTCAATCTAGTTCGCATTTGCCGGAGGAATCTCAGTATCTCACTTCTTCTGTAAGGCTCCATCTTCGAATTGTTTCGGACTTCACCACGCGAAATAGTGAATAGATTGTGAGTGAGTGTGCACTTTGGATTTTATTTTTGTTAATTCATCGAGTCGGAAGGTTTTTGAAGGTTTTCCTGAATAATACGCCCACGTTTTCGGTCGGGAAAATTTTCTTATCACCCCACTCCCCCACATCCTCTCAAAATATGATACTTTACGTTTCAAGACATCGGGATTCCAAATCTGTTCTTTCGGACAAAATTAGTTGCGCCCGCATGCTAGGCAGTCCCATTAGACGAAGCAGAGAGCTGAGCAATATCGCAAATACGTCGAGTTGGTATCGTTTATTGAGATATTGTTAGATGCTGGGTCGAACGGTATGCGTCTCAGAGGTTCGCGAGTCTAAGTCTACAAATTGGAAGAACTCGAGGGACTATACAACGAAAGTAATCGTTTCGTCGTTTGAACCACCCACTCGTCTCACCCTTCAACTCGACTCGTCGAATATCTAATTTACGTCGTTCTGTCGCAGTCAGCTCATGTTTGGTATCGTTTAGTGGTATTTTTCGATGCTGACTGGGGTGGGTCTCGGAGATACGAGAGAAAAATAAACCGTTGTGTAATATAGTGAAGCGTTCTGTTTTTTGACTGAGTTAACTTTATTTTTTCTAATATTTCAATTCGATACGTGCAGTCTGCATTTTGACATGAAGATTCTGTTAGATTGGGTTAATTTACACCCATTTATCTAACCACCCCGATTCAGAATAACAAAATATGAAGATGATCGCGATAATTGAAGACTGTAAAGCCGTCAAAACGCGATGATCTGACACAAAACTGGTTCTTCAGCGTATTAATGTGTCATATGATGGGAGTGAGCGTCGGCGATGTGGATGCTGATACGTCCAGAAGCGCAGGGCGATGTCATCGAAACCCCCGCCTGACAAAAAGGGCCCATGGGTCGTGACAATGAAACCAAGTCGAGCTGTTCCATCCAAATCACCGTGTAAAATTCGAGCAAAAACCGTGAAAGAAAGTGAGAAGATTAAACCATCGAAGACGACAAAAGTCTCGTCGTTGTCGTAATTAAGGCTTCGCAAGTACAACGCGGAGGAAAATGGGAAGTTTTTCAAACCTTCCTTCAGGTACCGGCCTATCGTTTAGCCTGAAAGGTTTTTCTCCTCTTTTTTTTGTATCGATTTTTTCCCCTCCTTTTCCATTTCGCCTCTTTGCTCGGTAACAGAAGAGAAGCGACAGTGAGAGAGTGAGAGTGGAGTGGAGTGGAGTGGAGTGGTGAGAGGACGGTGGAAACGCGAGGTTGTAACAGGGAAGACCCTCAACCAGCAACTTCTTCGCTTTGAAGGAACCTTTGTAAATTTACCGCTTCTTTAGGTTTATCTTGGCGAGCCGACCGGGGGTCCATTATCCTGGTGATGTTTGCCCCGAATTAAACCCTTCTCGAAGGGAACTAGGTAGCGAAACAACAAAAAACGTCGAGGCGAAGAAACGACGGATTACGGAGGAAACTTAGTTTCTAAGGACTAAGTACGTCTCAATTATGAAAAAATGTCTCAATAGCCGAGTCAACAGGGTTTTTTTTTTCTTCTTCTAGTAGTATTTTCGTTTTTCTTCCTCCTCTCGAGGCCCCATTAGAACGTGGGAAGAGCAGCGGCGTGAAAAGTCGGCAGATCCTTCGCCCCTGGAGCACTAAGACGACTTACTCAACGTCTTAGTTCCTCCTCCGCTTAATCCCTGTTAACCAGAGCTGCGTAATTACTTCGAGATGAAAACTCCCACAAAAACAACCTTTCCCCCCCTAAGAAAACTGAAGCAACAGCGTCAATAGCAGCGAGGTTTCGTCAAGAGTATAGCTTCACGTAGCAATACGCAATATCCGCTTTACATTCGCGAGCTCCGCGTCCTTCTTCAACACGTATCTACAGAAACATTTACGAAAAACAAAACGTAGGTATTAGTTACCTGAACGCGACCATTGAGCTCGATCAAAACCGTAGAAGACGTTTGTTAAAAGAACGATAATTTGATGTTCGGCAAATCTCGTTTTCCGTTGTTTCGCGTATATCTCCGTTTGGAAATAGATGGGGAGAACGAAAAGTGAGTATAGGTTGTTAGGGAACTCTCTGACAGGTTGATCAATCTCAGTAGTGCGTTTAACGTGAAATTTCCGCCAAACTTGAAAAACACGAAGTTCCAAAGTATCACAATAAGCATCATCCATGAATAAGATTCAACATGAACGTAAGCTATCTAAAATATAACGCGTTGTATGTGTGAAAAAAACCCAGGTGTGCAAGATGAACAGAGTGACTGTCGACAGACTCAGTGCCAAAATAGTATTCCTGTGAGTCACTGCACGACTACATACCATTATGTAGACTTGCAGGGCACAAAGGAGGAAGCAATTGCCCTACTCACGCCAGATATGCTCGTCTCCACCATGTTCAACTCTGGAGAAGCGCCGGAAGAGAGCGGTGAGCGAAATGATGACGAACTTTACCAAAAGATAGGAATAGCGAAAACACAACTGCTGAACCCCGCCGAAGCTTCTGGAAAGTACGGGTGGATGGTGGCACGGTGCAGAAATGTCGAAATGGTGAAGATAGTTTCGTGCTTTTAATACCTATTGATGGTCTGATAGCTGCAAGCTTACAGTAGCACCACCCGGGTCTCGCACGTGTTTCGTTCATAACGGCCAGATGGCCCATAGCATCCATAGCTTGGTGGCAGTTTTGCTCTCCCAGTCCGCGCCGATAGTCTGATAGATTGAGGATACTTTGATATTTCAGTGGTCAAATCAGCTGAACTAAGTGGTTCTTGTACATATTTGAGCACTGGAGCAAGCTCAATTTAACAATATGGAACCCTCTAGGTTTAATTGCAAAGTACGTGGAAAGGAGCGCCAAAAAGTAAAAGTCAGTAAAGCAGAAGGACGTGAAGTAAGTGGGATTTCAATGAAGAGCAAGCCAGAAATAAGCTGGTTTGAAGTACGGGCATGGCGGCAGAGTGAACGATTGGCACGTAATTAGTAGAACAAAACAGTACTGCGAAAGAGTCGTGTAACCTCGAGCCAGGCGATGCAGATGTAGGCCGAATCAGGCGAGTAGACGAATTTCGTGAAGAGCGAGATCTTCAAAACGACTTTCCAACTGCCAATAGTACTGGCGCGCTGAACGGGACTGCGCCAACCTTCACTTGGAGCACCACTGCCAGGCAATCTCTTCAAGAAGCCTACATCCGCGTCACACGAGCAACAGAACGTACAAGAGACGCGTTCGTAGCAGCAAGAGGGCGCGGTTGAAACTATAACGTGACGGCGCTCTGATTTGTGCACAATACTTCGACAAAAGTGTGCCCCCAACCCACCCTTCCCTCTTCAATTCCTCCTCAACAGTCGCGCCTTCGGAATAACGAACTACTCGACACGGCGGAAACCGTGGGATGTAATGTCGGGGTTTCAACTCTCACCTCCCCGAATTAATCGTTTAGCCGGTCCGATAGGCTGATACGACCTGACGAATAACCCACCTTATGGCTCGACATCTGGGGCCCCTCATGATTTCCAATGCAGAACCTCCTCAGCGACAATGTGACTGCATTTCAGGTCTTGAGATAGCGGCGTGGGTAACCAAGCGTGTAAACACTGCCTATATTTTATAGCTTATTTCCTGGGTCAGATATTCTTTGTCACGGAACCATGGTGTCCGTTACGCCACCCAATTTGTCCTTTCCTCTTTGCGCTCCTATCATTTTTCTGTCCCTCGTCAGGGTCGAGCTTTACTATTCGCTCCGTCTCCTCATTGCATTTCCCGACTGCAGTTAACAAACTGAAACTTTAACTTATCGTTGACAACCACGCAGTTGAAACTCGATTAAGAGGAGATAGTTGAGTTGAAGATGTGAAACAGAACCACTCACAGAGCAAAACTATTTCTACAGGTAGCTCCATTCTTAACTAACGTGAGTTAGTGATCAGTTTTGATTGATACAAGCTTAAAAAAATTGTTACAGCCGTTTTCGAGAAAAATGCCATAAAACCCCCCATTCTTGGTGCATTATTGTCAAAGTTTCTAATATTCTATTGTGGCGCACTCGTCTTTTTCCTGTATCGTTGAATTCTTTGCAACTGCCCACACACAACAAATAAATAAACAAATCAAAATCGTTATTGTCGTATTTAAGAAAAACATATTTGGTGTTGTGATGATCATTATTATCGGGGCCCGGAGCGTTAAACCCTTCGAGTGATGAGGTGCCGAGAAACGCGTTGGGCGTCAGTTATGAGGATTTCAGGTAACTACGAATTACGCGAAACTTTCCCTAAATTGGTTTCAAGTTTGAACTTTGTAGCTTCTTCGTCATTTCATTTGCCGTCGACATTCACCTTTGACCAAACGCGATGGGCGGCCGGTGTTCAATTGGGTCGAGGGCGAGGAGTGAACAGGTGAAGTAGAAAGTTGGAAAAGGTGCACTTTGCTTTGATCTCGTGAAGCTCTGTCTTTCTGACCCTCTAACGTGGGACGCGAACCAGAAAATTATTGTCCAAATATCCAAGCGAAGAGGAGACCCGGGCTCCTAAGGGTGAAATTTCCTCTTGAGATACCCCTTCCCCTCGCTCCTAACCCCGTCCCGAATTCCCTTCTCACGCTGTACTTCACAGCAAACCTTCCCTCCGCCCCTTTCCTGAACACCGTGCACACCGCCCAACCGCCCGTTTCCCTGGACGCTAACGCTACGTCTCTCTCGGAGCACAACCCCACGCGCTAAGAACTAGCAAACCAAACACGCACACACGCGCACATACGCAGAGAAGAAATCGTGATACCTTTTAAACATTAACTCTCTTTCAAAGGCGAGTCCTACTTTGCTGGTAACTCAGCCGAAGGGCCGTTGGACGGGAAGTGGAGTCCAGAACCGAAGCTAGGCGCCATATGTAACGCCGTTCCTTTTGATTAAACATTCATCTTCCGAGAACAGAGCCGTCCCCAACTTTACCTTTGGATTCATCTTTTAGGAGAAGCTCCCTCACGAGCCCCTTTCACTGCCTCTCGCTTTGACCCCCGTCGATCCGTCCCAGTTCCTTCAACTGCTTTTGTCAGCCGCTTGAATCCTCATCGGCGATAATATCGACAGCTAATCAATTGTCCTCAATTCTCGGGGTTGTAGCGCGATGAGTGCGAGTCGTCGTAGGGGCGTCATTCGAACGATCCGCAAGCCACAAAAACTCTTATAGTCCTAGAGGGCTCCCCTAGGGACGGGATCAGGCTCTTGAAACCCTTCCAAGAGCCTCAAAATTATTGTCGATCAATCCTGTAACAGGATACGAGCGTAAGGGAGCTGAGGAGCTCCTTCTTGATTCTGACTCGGACCCTCGTTCGACGGGGTAGCGCCACCTACTGAATGCCTCCATTTTATTCTCGGCGAACAGTTCTGCCAGACATCGAGTGAACTTGGGGTGTGAGGAAAGTTGCGTGATGCGCCACGGAATATTTTACGTTTTTCTTCAGGCCAACAGGAGCGAATGAAGCCTGGCCGTGATAGTTCACTGAGCTCAGTGGGCCATCAGTCGTCCTTTTTCAAAACGTTCCCCTATATGTCAATAATTTCATACCCACACAAACAGTGCGCTCAAATCTGCTATCAGATGCTGCCTGACATTGAATTACGACGCACATTGAGCTTAGAACTAGTGAAGCTGTTTCCATTTACAAGAAAAGCTCTTAGGGACCGAATCAACAGAAATCTTTTTCATTTTTGCACATTGCAACATTTGGTAGGAGCCCTGAAAGCGGCCCAGGTGATCCGCGTGGCTATTTACCAATACGTGGGGTGAAAAGGGGCCTTGAAAAGCTTGTCCCAGCACGTAGCTTTACCGGGGACTAGTAAGTCGAGGGGTGCCAGGAAATCCGGAGCCTCTACCATACCCTTCAGCACCTTAGCGCGGAAAACGGGGTCATTTACCACCCGTATGTCAGCCAGAGTCCTGAACACCTCCCGGCACGGAATAGAGAAATTTCCTGGGGATGAGATCTCCGTTCGGGCTCATCCGATAGCAAACCGTCCTAATGAATTTCTGTTGCACCCTCTCAATCGCCCTAAAGCGCCCCTCGTTGCATGAAGACTAGACGATGGTGGAAATGTCGAGAAGCGGTCGAAGGATTGACTGTACGAATGTTCTGACGATCCCGAGAGGCTCTCCACACAAATCTCAGCATGTACCCTCTGATCAAGATCGGCTTGAGGCACCCTTGCCAGAACATGATCAACAATGCGATAAGCAAGCTCCACGGAATTGGTTTTACTCGTAAAAGTGACGATGAGCTCCACGCGGGTAACTCGCAGAGAGACCCCTGAAGGAGCAGGCAGTCATCATCCGAGACTTGCGAGATGGACCATCTTTGGCACGGCCTTATACAGACGTAGCAGTCGACTGTGGATAACGCCGGTTGGGTTAAACAATTTGTCCAACATTTCAACTCTTTTCTCCTCCTAACGATTATTATTGAACTCACAGAGTGGTTTTGACGAAGTGACACCTACATCCTGTTATCCATACATCCACCTACGTTGAGTGACGCATCGCACCTGATATTTCCAATTTATATCGGTTTGAATTGATACCTTCGGTCGCTTTCCGGTTCGTAGTTCAAATAAAAATTACGTTTTTCAGCAATTTCCCGCGCATCGTTCGACTGAAATCGACCAACGCAAATGAGATGAAGAGCGGTTTCATGACGTGTTAAAGTCGTCGATAATTACCCGAGATTTCCATGTAGAAACGGCGCTGAAAGCCCTCGACGCTTTCGGTTATAAACTGCTCTGGGACGCCTCCAGGGAAAACTGATTTTACTGGCTCGACTCAAAAAGACGACACAACTCCAAATGGAGACCGAAAACCACGTTTCCGTTCTAATTATTTCACATAAAATTAAAAGGTCGTTAAGAAGGCCGATGGCGGTCCATAAAACGAAGCTAAACCTTGATAATATTCTCCTCCGAGGGCTGTGCGGTTCCTGGCGATAGGCAGGTGCTGTAGCACGTTTTTACTACCGAAGAACCTCTTTTCAAGTTAGGCGAAGACCCTGGGCTTCCAGCTACAACCGTTGCGCTCCTAAAAGTAACAGTTTCGAATCACGCCGAAGTCGTATACTTTCGGGTGATTTATAAGTGTACTATCTAAAACACGACACGAAACCGTTAATTCCTTCGGCTTCTTAGCGCCTCCAAAAGCTCGTGTTCTGAACCCCCGCGAGCCAAAACGCTATATACTGGAGATCCCTCGCGAGTGCCGTTCGTCGGAGAGGTTTCGGCAAGTACTAACTTGAGAGACGCCAGAGCAAAACATCGACCAATAACAGCGATCGCCACAATATTTGTTTATCCACAACGACAGTAACAATTTGAACGATCATCGCATCGATACAGAATGTTCATCTGAGGAAATATGATAAGAGGAGCGCAACACAGCCTCAGCCCTTCGATATTTACCAACTGTAAATATCAAAGTGAGGTATGAGTAAAACCGGTCCAAAACATGGTGATCAAAAGTTAACGTGGCTGTTAGGTGAGTTCATCTCCTCTGGCTGGCGACATACTGTGGACGGGCGCTTTCATCGTCAGAGCAACACAACTAATTATCAAACATCTCGAAGAAAATCGATCGCATTCTTATTAATACCTCTCATGACTCAATCGTTCTTCAAAAAATCGGGCTAGTAGTACGACAAACTATCTGTAAAAGGCGCATTTAATAGTTAGGAGCACGCCCAGAAATCACGGAATTCAAACTACAGCCGTTTCATTTACCAAGGTTTCTCACACGATAATTTCAGAGCTGTGGACAGAACAAAAACACTCGTGTTGGCAGTTTCATAAATCGCTTGGGCGCTGGCCGTGCCATGCCTAGGAGGATGTTAATACATTTTGTGAGCACTATCACTTTCGTAAAATGAAACGGGCGATGAATGTTTTGAAAAAGTTGAGCTTTCTTCAGATCTTAACATTTTTTAGTCAAAACGCCTAATTTCAGAACGTGCTCTGTGGGTAGTTCAATTGGCGGGAGAACGGCGGAACCGAATGAGCTGATTGGTTTCTTGTTTTGTTCGAGATTCTTCGAACGCGCTAAAATGAGGCTACGAGCGAATTCCATCGAGGGCAGCCGTGGGGAGGGGGGAGGGGGTTGCACCAAAATATACCTAAACACCGGGGTTTCGAATTTTTCTTAAGAACAACCCTAACGATTTCGACTGAATTTTCTACTGATCAGTACTTAATTTTTCCACTCCATCAATGTCTTTGGGATGATTCTTTTCTTCAACGATTTTCACTAAACTCACAGTATGTTTCGAACTGCGTCTGATAAACCACAGAGTAGAGATAACTCTGTTCTACCGCTTTCGAAATTTCCAGAGTAATCGCATAGTTAGTGTTGGTCATCCTAATGTCTTCCAGCAACCTAAGCCCACATTTTTTACTGCCCAATTATTACTGTATCTATTCGCTGAACAGAGATAAAGATCAGAAAATAATGTTCGCCATATTTAAACGATCCAACTATTTATATAAAACTTACGAGGTGCTATCAGGTAACTGGTACCTACGTTTTGCGCCCCATAAATATTTAGGGTTGCACGAAAATACTGCGTGCGCGTGTGTGTAGCGTACTATTTAGTACTATCAAGTATGTAGGTTAGAAAACTACACAGTGGACGGATGATAGCGGCTATGAGGTAGCTTGGAAGATACCACAGAGTTCGCGAATTCAAACAGTCGGAAAGAGCGCTGGAGGGTGTTGGCATATTGTCAGTATCTTTAGGTTCGTACAAAACCTTAAGATACGAAGAGGAGCAGCATAATTGGTACCAACGACCAACCGCCTAAACCGCGAGTCTCACCTCGCGTCCAGAGTAAAAGCCCTGAAATGATTACCGGAATTCTCCCCTCAAATAGCGAGCAGCTCAGGGCGGATTGAGATGGGCCACCTTATTCGACGAAGTGGTCTTAAAACTTGGCGAAGAAGCTCCTAATAGAGAAGAAGCTAATCGATTGTGTTTAAAAGGAGCAGGAGTGCGGAACGGAACACGCAACTCCCTCTGGAAATCAGAAAGAAGGCTCGTCGTCGTCGGAAGAGCTAAGTTGGAGCGAGGCTTCCAGAAACACGCTAACGGCAATTGAACCAATATGATTTCGTTCGGCGGAGTGATGACCAAATAGGAAGCGCCAATTACTTGGAAAGACATCACACCACCTTTTCAGCCATTCACGTTACGCGCCACGTGGCGTTTGCAAGATTTAACGCGCGTCGTCGAAATCGAATAATTCCACGAACGAAACGAAAAACCCTGCAAATTATTACACAACGGTTTATTATTCGGATAATCAGCTTGACCTAGCATTAATGCTCCGAGATCCATCCTGTTCGATTCAGCATCGAAAAATATCATAATGAAACCCAAAAAAGGTCGAAAAGAACTAAAATCGTAATATTAAAATAAACAAAAAAACGAAAGTATCTAGAAAAAACTGAATTTTAATATGAAAACATGCACGCTAAATACTAATATCAAAATTTAACCAAAATTGATGAAAAAAACCAAAATGAGAATGAAACGAAAGAATCTAAAAAAATTGAATCGTATTAAAACCAAAACGTCAGGAAATTGGCTCGGGGGCACTCGAAGCGAAGCGCGTCGTCGTTGGGTGGCCAAAGGGGTCGTTGGGAGGGAGGCGAGAGCCGCCTCGAGAGCGGTTGGTTTTTGGTTTATTATTCATTCTGAATAATAACCCTATGTTTTCAGTCACGAAAAATGTTGTACAACCCCCCTCAAAATTTGATACTTTACGTTTCAAGACATGGCGATCCAAATCCGCAATGTCCAACTGCCGTCCCCCGTCCACCGTCCCCCGTCCCACGTCCGCCGTCCGGGCCGTTTTGAGCCTTTAACGTGGTCCAAAAAATTCGTTCTTCCGCCCAAAAATCCGATTTGGTATCTAGTTGTGCCCGCCATCTCGACAATCCGATTGGACGAAGCCCGTGGTTGTAATGGGCAAAAAACGGTTAAAAATTAACGAAACGCAGTACAACGCGGGAGCCAAGCGTTTCGTCGTTTGAATTCCCTCCGCCCCGCCCGTCTCATTAAAAAAAACCAACTGCTCGAGGCGAGCGAGTGCGGCCTCCCCGCTCCGCTTCCCGCTTCCTCCCAACGACCGGTCTCTCCCCATTCGCCTTACTCTTCCAATTTCCCCGACGTTTTCGTTTTAATACGATTCAATTTTTTTAGATTCTTTCGTTTCATTCTCATTATGTTTTTTTCATAGATTTTTGGTTAAATTTTGATATTAGTATTTAGCGTGCATGTTTTCATATTAAAATTCAGTTTTTTCTAGATACTTTCGTGTTTTTTTTTTGTTTATTTTAATATTACGATTCAGTTCTTTTCGGCCTTTTTTTGGGTTTCATTATGATATTTTTCGATGCTGAATCGAACAGGATGGGTCTCGGAGCATTAATGCTAGGTCAAGCTGATTATCCGAATAATAAACCGTTGTGTAATAATTTGCAGCGTTTTTTAAAGAGACGGGCGGGGCGGAGGGAATTCAAACGACGAAACGCTTGTAGCTCCGCGTTGTACTGCGTTTCGTTAATTTTTTTAACCGTTTTTTGCCCATTACAACCACGGGCTTCGTCCGATCGGATTGCCGAGATGGCGGGCACAACTAGATACCAAGTCGGATTTTTGGGTGAAAGAACGAATTTTTTAGACTACGTTAAAGGCACAAAACGGCCCGGGCGGCGGACGGACGGACGGGGACGAGGACGAGAGGGACGAGGGGACGGGGGACGGGGACGGCGGACGGACATTACAAAATTTGGAATCTCCATGTCTTGAAACGTAAAGTATCAAATTTTGAGGGGGGGTTGTAAAAAATTTTTCGTGACCGAAAACATAGGGTTATTATTCAGAATGAATAATAAACCAAAACCAGTCAGCACCTCAATTGCTTCACATTCGTATCATATCGTCCAACAGATAGACGTTGTGTTCCAGGTCCGTGAAGTAATGTTTTAAAATGCGCTACTACCTTCCTCAATATGAAGACAGAATTAATTTTCTCTTAAACGGCAACACATTTATAAGGTGTTTAAATTACATTGCACGAAACCTTCACAAATGAGTAGTTTTATAGAGCGCGTTAAATCGTTAGATTTTACGTGATTTATTGACGTTAATTCGTCAAATAAGAGAAAACTCATTTGCATTCCCGTTTCACGCTACTGTCTAAAACATGCTACACGCCACCAACAGACATGTCACGAAGCCACTGCCAGTTGAGTTGGATTCAACTTTTCATTGCATCGAATTGAAATGTGTTTGGTGAGAAGCGTCACATAAGTTTTCATAACTTGGAAGTGAGAGAGAATGATCGAAAGCGATCGTATTTAGAGTATTCAGTGGAACGAGCTGAGGGTGTAGTAGTGACCGAGCTTTGTTCTGTCGCTACCTCATGGAATAAATCGCATTACCATCGTGTATTCGACTATCGGACAATTTCATTCAGATCTTAACATTTTGACGCCTTTTTGGCAAAACGGCTCCGACCAAAACGCACAGTGTGTCTCAAATTAGTCAATAACCATATCTTACCCTACTCTGACACGCCAGAGAGCATACATAACAACAAAAATGTGTCACGATTCGTGTTGTATCTGAATATAATGAACTCGACGGAGCATTTTCCAGCAGCCTTTTGTCACAATTAACTGTCGACAAATATTTCTGTGTCTATCCGTTAAACGGAGTGAAAACGCCCTCGTCGTTTAAAATGATCGTTTTTCCGATAACCCGCTCACAATTTCGATGAAACTTGAAGAGTACATCTAAGTAGTACCTACGTTTTGTTAACCGTACATTTTACCGTATAGAAACGTTGAACAATGAAGCCCACGTATAGCCTTTTCCAAAAAATATGACGTTAAAAGTTTGATTGAAGCCATACGATTGTCACTAAGAACCGCAAAAATTCCGGAATTCAAACTAACGTCACGTTTTTGAATAACTCTAGAACTATAAACGCGAACCCACTGCAAAAACTCGTGTGGACAGCCCCTCTGATTACCTTTACAGTGGATTCTCAATGCATGAGCAGCAGAAGCGTAATAAATTCTAGAACATTTGGCTGTATAGGCTTCTACGAAGTTCGTTGGAACTCAGTGAAAAATTGATTAGTAACTACAATGTATAAGGAAGACACGAGGAACGCATTGGTGTGGTACGTCGCGCTAAATATATGTCAACTTTCACCTCACCATCATTGCCGGTAGCGATAAGCCTCCCAGATACCATAGTGAACTATACTAATGTCGATACTCGATACCTTAAGACCCTGACATTCCACTTGGTTTGCTTCCACTTTCTCAAGCCTATTCTGTGCTTATTTCCACATCCACCACCCTTACGCCAAGGTACGGTATAACGACGTAGGTACTGGCATCAATTACAACAGACTTTGTACACTACAAACTGTCTCGGATGAATAACTTAATACGCGCTATCCTGTTTTTGGTGGCTTATGGTTCACACTCAGAATGGCAACCACGATCCCCGAGATAATGGCACACGAAAGGCGTGATTGAGTTTCGACCCAGCTTCCCACAGTGAAGTAGAATCCACTGACCAACCGTGGCTGAATTTCAGTAGGAAGGAGATGAACAAATCACAACTTGACTTTAAGTGACTCCAGGTGTGCAGAGGTAGTAGCTCTTATTTGTTCCTAGTTGAACAAGGACTCTGAATGAAATTCTTCGACCCCCCTCCAGTTCATGGAGGAAGTGGGGGGTTGTGAGCCCTTCGCTCTGCTCTTAGCCTCTGGGGTGAGGGAAAGCTGTCTCTCCCTTCCTCGAGCTTCCTACTTCTGCGCTCTGAGTATACGTTTTATTGAGAACTGAATAAGAATGTTGTGTGGGGCACCACAATCAGCGTTTCCTACAACTACAATAACATCCCTCTTTACCTATTCGCAATAACTTCCATAAACACTCATCGAGACTTGTCAGTTCACGAACGGACAGATAATAGGTACCGTATTTTTCAATGTACAGAGTAAATGTGTCTTCGTACTAGTTGAACATTGAGGAAACGAAAAGTACAATCTTGAACACTTTCAGTATAATCGCAAATAAAAGATGTGGAAAATACGATGGGAGGAATTAGTTAGAATCAATATAACTTGAGGAAGAAGGTAGCGGCAGTTCGTTTGATGACCCTGGTTGAAATTACTTGGCGAGGACCACGCTATTCCCAAAGGAAATCAATGATGGACGTCGGTTGCCAGAAGCACGTGAAGTGTGAAGCGAAGGAAGCCTTCCTCCTTCTCCTGCGCCTGAAGGAACGCGCCGCTCCCAAAACGCCACAGAGCGAGATGACGAGTCCGCAAATGTGGACTACTTGGTAGCTTTAATAGCGATTTAGGGTGCGTTTTAAGTAAAACGTTCCACTTTACATTCGCTCAACGCGCAATTATTTCTCTGCCGTGCCTAATCCGATTGCCTAAGGTCTTCAGCGACAACTTCCGTCTGCCTCAGTTTAGAAGGAGAAAGAGTGCCAAATCATTGCCTGCCAGCAGTCGTAGAGTATCTCCCAGAGCGTACTCACTTGTACTTGTTGTTGATAAAAATCATGAAAACGACTCACGACGTTATTTTTGGTTATCAAATGACGCGCATCAGAAAAATACCATGCGTATAAATTAAAGTAAATGCGATGGTGTGACGCGGATCACAACTTTTTTTCTAATCGATCTAGCAAACAATGTTTCACTCACTTTACGTGAGCCTTAACTTTCAAGACTTTTGCCATGACATTTATTGAGTGATCAGTGCGTTAGTGATTCATGAGAGGTAAGGTGGGAGATGCTAGTTCATGAGACGGCGGTGGTTACATTTCCAGAACTTCTCGGATCGCTTCAAGGTATCTTATGACCGACATGAAACCCCAATAGCGTAGTTTATTGTACTGACACCCTGATTTAAAAAAAAAAGGTATCATATGAGCAAAGTTTATAACAAAAAAACTGCGATAATCTCTTGGTAAAAAAACGTTGTCAGTAGGATGGCATTCCCCGCATTCACGACGTACTTACTCGTCAGGTCGGGGATTTAACCGACATTCACACAGCACTGTAGAACATTTTTTTGGTCTTGCCCCCCCCCCCCCATCAATGGACGGATCAGAAAGGATTAGAAACGAAACTCGAAGAGGGTAGCGGGGAAAGGAGGGGCAGACAACTCCTTGGCGGCAACTCGAGAGCAGACACAACGCGTATTTGACGAAGCGAGGGGCATTCCATATTCGGACCGTTTGATTCCATAGCTCATAAGTTCACCAGTTAGTGTGATTCATTTCGACTTTACAACGACGGTAGAAAGAACAAGTCAGGGAACTGGTGAAAGTAGCAGCTCTCAACGAGTGAACGCCACGGTCTCGACAACACAGTTCACCCGCCACACTTACGCCTATCACGATACTATCCCTTACTTAATGACCTCCTTAGGAAGCCGAGTATGTCCTTCGTCGCAGACTTCGGTATGTCTGGGGTTCAATGAGCCTGAGAAAGGTGTTCAAAGCGTCTGGCTGCCAAGGCAGGGAGGTTGCATAGGATGTGCTCTGCCGTTTCGCCCTCCACCCCCTCGGAGATGCCCATCTTATTCAGATGATACCTAAGTGGGCAGTGTCCAGTGAGGAAGCTATGCAGAACTCTCAGATCCTGTCTGAAAAGTGTTAGCATTGCCTTCGCCCTTGGCACGGTGGGCGCTACTTTTCTGTGTCTCCCATCGGACCACCAGACGATTCAGGTGACTTTAGGTCCCAATGGGTAGGGATTCTGTATCCGTTTTTGCCTTTTCGTTGCCCTAATGCCCCTATGCCCCCTGGCACCCAGATAAGAGAAAGCGTATTATGGGTACTGAGTCCCTTAAGCGCTTCAAGACGTTCCCATGTCAACCTGGACATGAAGGTGTAGGCTGCAATAGCCTTTAAAGCGGCCTGGCTGTCCGAGAATATGTAAATCCGCTCGCCTTTGAGTGCTTTAGTCAGGATCTCTTCTGCGCAGATCTTTGTGGCCTACTCCTCTAGCAGCTTAGTAAGACTGAAATTAGGCCCTATTGCAAGCCGCCCACCTCAGTCTGGAATGACATCAGTAAGCCAGACCGTCTGCCTCGTCTAACTTGAACTGTCTAGTCGTTCCTTGGAGGCTTGCCTTAGTCCTGATGGAAACATTTGCTGTCTGCAAAAGCCTTACCACTCCCAGGCATGTAGCCCCCTGAATGTGTATGTGGAGAGGTGAGATGTTCAAAAGGACTTCCATTGCGGCAGTGGGGCAGGTACTCGTTGCTACTGTAATATCAAGATAAGCCTGTCGTTGCAGTTGCTGGAGTTTCTCCTGAACTGCCAGATGACTTGTCGCCTTCCACCACATAGTGGAGGCATATGTGACACGGGGTCTTATTATCCCCTCTTGGAGACATCAATGTTGGAGTGATGCCCCTTGATTTGCTGCCAGCCTTTTACATGCCGACAGAGCTGTAATTGCTTTGTACAGCGCATATGTCATGCGCGAGTATGAGCAGCTTATCACATTGAAGTATTACCCCTCTGTCATCAGCTGGAGTCACGCTCCTTGCATGGTGGGCGGTACTATTTCTAGGTCTATCTGGCTCTGTCGTTGTGATCCTATACAAATTGGTTCATACATAAATGTGATCACCACCCATAGCAGCACGTAACTCACGTTGGATGGGGTTGGCCGTCTCTTCTCAGTTCCCCTGGCTGCGATTAGCGAATCTGCAGGGATGGATTCGTCTCTGCAGTCTCACGGCTGCGCAGACCAGGAGCATTCCTCGCTTCGTCACGTCTGTAGCCAAAGTTTGCTGCCCATTGACGTTTGAAGCGTCATTTTTCTAGAAAGTCGTCTCGTTGTTCCGTTTTAACCGTCGACTTGACTGTTACATAACCAGTTTGTTCATTCCGTCCCTACAGAACCGTTCATTATATCAAGTTCTAGCTTCAAATTTGTACTTTCAGGTCGAGAAATCATTTCATTTGTTGTCATTCAATATCTTTCTTCTAGCAGTCTAATTTTATGTTTGATCGACAGAAAGAATGCTTACGTAATTCAATGAGTTAGCGCCGTATTTACTTGCAAACGCCTCACTAGCCAACGAATTAGTACAATTGCCAAGTTGGACGCAGAACTAGGCAGCACGTGTACGACGAGTTCACCAATGTTTTCAAACCCCGTTACTTGGGATCATTTGGTCAGACAACATCCGAAGCCTCGAGGGCCGAACAATGTTTTTTGGCCAAGCAGTAAAAACAGCGGAGGCCTGCTCCCAAAAATAAAAAAATACGTGGCCTCACATTCAGATCGTTTATTGACTGTGAACAAAGATGAACTGGAGAAAATTAACTGCCTCAAACTCAATTACCGACCCTGGCAGTTAAAAGAGGCCCATTCGCACGTAATTTCTCCGCGTGGGGTTGAAGCTCATCCTCCGGGGGTGGAGAGAGACTCGCGCAAATTGTCATTGTGCTTGGGCCACGGTGAAAAAGCAGATTTCTCGTGCGCCAGGAATTTTCTTTTTTTTTCCCCCTTAGCGAGGTTATTCGTTTGAAGGGAGGGCGAGGGATATCATAAAGAGAAACGCGGTGGGTTGGGTTGTGGATGATGGGATGAAGGAAAAAGAGAACGGGATCTCACTGAGGAAGGATAAAAGTGGAGAAGGAGAAGGTTGGAAGGAGATGACTCTATCTTTGAGAGAGCAACGAGGGGAAGTGTGGGGTTATAGAGGGCGTGGATCCAGCTATAATTCATTACCTGATACCGTAATACCTACTCCACCCCTGAGCTGTTCACCCTATTAGTTAAGTCGATCGAGTTAACCCCGGTCTTCCCTCTTAGACAGTCTTCCCTGCATCATCGAAATCTCCCTTCTGCGGCGAACGAAAGGAGCAAACGATAGGATTTAACCACTTCCTGGGGTTTCCAAACAAAACGTGTGTGAAATCAATCAGTTGAGCTCCCTCGTGATCCCCCTTCGGATTCAGGTCGAGCCGCATTGCGTAACCGATTTAAAACGTGGATTTAGTCATCAACTTCTAATCCCTGCTTCTGTCAATCAAACTAAATTCCGTTCAGACAGCTACTGTTATCACGCTCGATTCTCCCCTTTCATTCGTAAATGCGAAAAACGCTAGTTAATTGTTTCAACGCGCCGTTTAGCGCGTACTCCTCCAATCAACCGCACTTTGTGTGACTTTGCTCATTCGCTGTGAGTGTATGTCGCTCATAACCTCCCGATGGTAGCTATTTACCTTAGCATCTTCCTCCAGTGACCATTCTTTGTGTCCAGTGTTTGTATATAGTTCAGGAAGTACATCAAAAACCCTTACGAAAAATATTATTTGAAAAAACGACAACACTCTGAATGTCGTGGGATGTACCCAATTAGTGTATAACCGTTACTAACTTATAAGACTACCGCACGACTTTTTTAGAACGCTCGTATCATAAACGCGGGATTTATGAGATATTTATATTTTTATAAATAACATTGCGATGTGGGGTCGTTCTTGACTGTAGAGGTTAACTCTGCTGTGGATTCTAGAGTCAGTCAGGATAAAATGAAAAGCTCCTCTAGGCCAACGTTGACAGACAACAACACATTAGACTTGCCTTTCTCTGAATGTCATTATTTTAAGCAACCATTAGCAATTCCCTTAGCCCTGATGATGCTTAATAAATTAAGCGAAACGTCGACCTAGAGGAGCTTTTCATTTTATCCTGACTACCTCTCAAGAATCTACACCAGATCTTATAAATACGTGTCGCAATTGTTGACAACTGCTCTCGTAATTCCCACGTCATTGATAGTGCTATGTCATTCATACAACTTAATCATAGCGGTTCCAGCCATTTTTGATTTAAAAAATTTGCTTTGATCACTCAGAACGGATGAATGAAAGAATTTTGCATCACCAAGAAAACGTACAACATATGGTGTTTGGCGCATGTCAAGTTAGCTGGGTCTTTGACCTCCAAAATATCCCTACTGGCCCTAACAGCAAAGTCATTGCCTCTCCGAACACCTTCTGTCCTCAAGCCTCTTTTGTTTACCCATGGGAAGTCTACCTCTTCAGTTATTTCCAATTGACAACGGATTTCCCCTTTTCTGAACTTGCCCAAGTATCATTTTCCCCTCTTCTAAATTTACATTTCGCTCCACAACAGACAGCTCATCTAACTCACAGTCATCTAACAGCTATGTCTAACAGACATCTAATTCGGATTTATCCTTCCATCCCCGTACAACCAGTTTCACGCCTTCAGAGCCCCCCTTGTTCGCGCTTATATACTCAAATCATATCCTGTTCTAGTCCCTTGTTCTTTGTACATCTTAGTCTTCAAATCTTGTGATATCCCAACTCTTCAAATCACAAGTTCGCGCTCAACTAAAACCCGTCTCTGAGATTCATTCAAGTCTACCCTCGTCAAAACAACATAGAGTGAAAATGGGCTAAGGCTCAAGACCCGTCTCGTTGTAATCACAATAGTACTAATTTATACATGCGTGTATGTACTCGCACCAAGAGCTACAACGCAGAGGAAAAATGTGCTAACGGCTCGTTTAATCAAACATATTTCCCATGCACAGTTGATCTGACTCACCAGCTCCTCCTGGTAGGACCCGGCTGCGTGTCAGGCCGCTTAGCGCATTTAAAATGGCAGCACCTGAAACCTGTGAGGGGGGGGGGGGCGAAATTCGCTGTCGTGAACACTCCCAACACACAACTCCTTCTAAGAAACGTATCTTCTGGGACAGACAAGTTGCAAAGAGAATAGATGACACAGCGTCTGGGACATCCTGGCGTAAGGGGCGATAAGGGACCTGCGCTTACACTATAATGTAAAGTCTAGTCATCAGTCCACTGTGCCCACTAATACTACTAGAATTTTGCCTCTTGAACCAACGCGGCAGTCAGCTCTATGGACGAATTTCCTGTCAAACGCGTTTAAGAGGACGATTATGTGGTGATCAACAACAGCAAAGACGAAGAAGAAGACGGTAACCACAGGAGGAGGCAATAATAATATCAGGGTAGGCTGAAAGGCTGATACGCGGCTGGAAAATGACAGAGGTTGTTAAACGGAAAAAAAGGAGATCATGATTTGGGGAGGAAAAGGAAAACCCTCATGGGAAAATTTTCGATTAGTGAGGCATTCGTGATCAAGTCATAGGAGAATAAACGAAGCTCTGCCGAGTTTACCTATTCTTCACCAAACCACCACTGCAATTCGCGCAGTCGGTAGGAGTGAAAATAAAATTACAGCGATCGCTAGGAGCTCCGATCCATTTCCCAACTTTCGTCGGGATAATGAACCATCGTCTTTAACCACTAGACTACGATCGGGAGGGTGCCTTTAATGGGAGTCAGGCGGTACAATTAAAACGCTTTCATGTCCGTTCGAAATTCAATTAGTTCTGTTGGATGAACGTGGGGTCTGAACGAACTTCGAATCATGGTGAGGAGGTATGGAAATATTTACGTTTTTATCTGTTTACGTGCAAAAATGCAGCCTATTGAACTATAGTCGTCACTTGAATTTGTCCACAGGTACACACAATTTAGCAATGACGGTCCTCAATTCAATATTTTCATGAATCGTCAGTGCCTCTGAAGACTGAAGAGAACCACCGAAGAACTGGAATTTTCTTGGATTTTGCCGTCAATTTTTACCCAGCGACATCGGCGAGTGCACGAATATCGCTTTAATAAGTAGTTATTTTGTTTTTACTTTCCGCTACCCGAAGGGAAGGAAAGTATAGTAATCGGCCCAAAAAAAAAAGTTGGGTTTTCTTCAGATCTTTACGTTTCAGACCCTTCTGAGTCTAAAAAACCTAATTTCGGAGAGAGGTCCGTGTGTATGTCTGTGTGTATGTCTGTGTGTATGTCTGTGTGTGTGTGTGTCTGTAGTTCGATTTGCGGGAGAACAGCTGATCCGATTGAGCTGGTTCTTCTTTTGTTTTGTTCGTTATTTTTGTAGACACCAAAATAAGGTTATGGACGATTTCGGCCAGTGGGAAGAGGGGTGGGGACGAAAATGTACCAAAAACTAGGGTTTTTCGCATTTTCTCGAAAACGGCTCTAACGATTTTGATCAAACTTTCAAATTATCTTCTCCTAATCAATACCTAACTTTTCTTCTCTATACATATCTCCATGAAAATACGGTGAACGGAGATATGGGCCCTTGAAGCAAAAATATGTTTTTACGCTTTTGGCAAAAACGGCTTCAGCGATTTTCACCAAACTCACAGGATGTTTTCAAATAGTTGATACCTACATATTCTTCTCAATAAATGTTCCTGTGACGGTCCATTGAACAGAGATAAAAAGCAAAATGTGTCGAAAATAACGTTTTTTCTAACATTTCCGTAAATTCCAGGGTAACTTTTTCACCAGATGTGATATATCCTAATGAAGTATCTTCTAGTCACCCATACCAACATTTCGTTCTCTATAATTATTTCTGTATATATATGTTGAACAGAGATATAAGCCAAGTTAACTCAGAAAAGGAGATTTGTCGAATATTAATTTATCGGTATTCCAATTTTCTGAAAAACGGCTCTAACGATTTCGATCAAACTTTCGGAGTACTCTCAGCTAACTAGTCCCTGCATTATGTTCTCCATAAATGTTCCTGTAAAAATGCGTTGAACGAAGATATAGCGCCCGCCTATGTAGCTGGTGTTCGAGCTTAAAGGGGTGGCGGAAAGTAGTGTGTTGCTACGCACCAGATATTTTTTTTACAACGTGAAACGTCGAACAAAACACTGTAAAACTCCCCAAATATCCGCCATAAAGGGTGACGTACCCCCGTTCAGCCACGAGCATCGCACGATGAATTCACGAATAAAAAATCGGTGCAGTTTGGACGGATCAGAAGAGCTGTCAGTACACGTTAATCCACCGACGAGAAGATGCTCCGAGTTCAAACTCAAAGGGCACTGACCCCAACCGCCCGAGCGCCTCATTATCAACGACTCCTTGATTTATTCGTTTATTAATTATCTTCAATTATTGTGAAGAAACTTGTTTGTTAGTTTCGATTATCTGTGAGCCGGAGTTAGAGCCCCGTTCACGCGCTCTTATCGTTCTCGTTGTCCACAATTATCCTCGTTGCTCCACACCTTCCACGGAGTCAGTTTGTTGCAATTCAGTCGCTCACATTTAACGTCACGTTGACACCACAAATTACTTATTGAAATTATCCTAATCCCGCAAAAATACCTTGACAAAAAAAACGACCTTAATAAAATTCTCCCAAATTTCGTATTCAATTACGAATATCGTTCGCGTTGCGCGACGTCACAATGAGAATTTGAAGAAAAAAAAGTAATAAAATCGCAACAGACTGTAACAATGATCAAAATCACTAAATACGTTATTTGTCAAGCGTAAATAATTCAATAAATTGTCATCCATTTTAAAAACAACAGCAACCGATTTGTTCCCCAATTTTACTTCCCTTCGCTCGAAGCGCACGAAAAATATCGAAATCATCCCAAATACGTCGTGCTCTTCACGTCTCCACGTTGTGAGGAATACGGAACTTAATTTGACGCACCTTGTAGAAAGAGCTATTTTTCGGGGGCACGAAAACGAAATTACGAGTGAGTGCCTGCCAGGAGTACCAAGCGTACGTTTGGCACCGGAAGATGACCGAACTCGTCAAGTAGTGGATGGCTAGACGACGCGGCTGACGATCACCCCCGCGAATTGTCAAATCGAATGATACATAATCGTTGGAATTTAGGGGTAGTTGAGGCGCTACATTGCCTAATTCCTGGCGAGCGACGAGAACGGAGAGCTGAATAAGACGATGAATCCTCGGAAGCTGTTGTCCGGACAACACAAGAGTGTAAATATCTGGTGCCTAGCAACACGCAACTTTCCGCTCGAACGCCAGCTACATGCCCGAGTGCTATATCTTCGTTCTACAGCAACATTTCTACAGGAACATTTATTGACAACAAGATGTCGGTACTAGTTAATTGAGAGTTCTCCGTAAGTTTGATAAATCGTTACAACCGTTTTTGAGAAAATTAGAATACCGATAAATTAATATTTGGCAAATCTCTTTTTCTGAGCTAAGTTGGTTTATATCTCCATTCAACAGATACATAGAACGAAGTGTGGGTATGGGCGGCTAAAAGACACATTGTAAGATTGAGAGAAGTAGAGAAGTCAAATCAAATCAAGGGAGAAGTTACACCAGAATTTACAGAAATGTTCGAAAAAACATCATGTTCGACACACTTTGATTTGTATCTCTGCTCAATGGACTCTCAGCGAAACATTCATTCGGAACAATATGTAAGTATTAACTATTCTAAAACATTCTGTGAGTTTGGTGAAAAGTGTTCGAACCGTTTTGCCAAAAAGGGTAAAAAACGTATTTTCGCTTCTTAGGCCTGTATCTCCGTTCATCGTATTTTCATGGAGATACGTACGAATGAAACGTTTTGTACTAACTAGTAAAAGATGATTTAAAAGTTTAATCAAAATAGTTAGAGCCGTTTGTCACGGACAGTGGCGGGAGGCCTAAAAGTCGTCGAAGTTGCTTTCCTCGCCCGGAAAATTGTTTCCTTTGAAGGCAGGTGCGCTTCAAACCATTCATTTACTTTCGGCATTTTAATTCATTTTTCACTAGCAAGATTTTCAGTTCCCTTTTCTAATTCGATTAATTTTATCACATCATAACATTTTATTATATTTTCCTACAGTTTCTACCTCTTGTTTTCCCTGTTTCTCGCCCCAATTTGTAAATATCGCCGCGACAAGGCGATGAAATATTAATTTCTGACGTCGTGGGAGTATAGCCGATAGCGACCGTCACAAAGTGGTAGCTGAGCTCCCGATCCAGCAGGGTTAAATATAATGTGAACTGAATAATTAAATAAAATTACAAAAAATTGATAGAGATAAATAAACTGATTACTGAAATAATAGGAAATTATTCGTCGTTATTCAGTGCACGTTGCTTCATAATGATCTGTAACGTTTGTCGTAAGCCTTTTGAGGAGCTGCTAAAAGCGGCCCAATGTTCATTTCGCAAGTGTTAGGTGCATGTTACGTGCACTCGGATATCAGAGGTAAATTAGGGAAGCGTGAAGAAAGGGAAAAACCCTGCAAATTATTACACAATGGTTTATTATTCTCATGAACAGCTTGACCTAGTATTAGTGCTCCCCCATCCCATTCGATTCAGCATCGCATACTAGTAAACCATACGAAACATGACCTGGCTACAATGGAACTACGGAAACAAAACGTCTGATGATTCTGCCCCGTCGGGCGCTTCGAGCGAATCCGTTGCGAGGCGAAAGGGAAGTTGAGCCGCCTGCCCTGCAGCGTTGCCGCCGTTTTTTATTGATACGGGCGGGAGGGAGGGAGTTCAAACGACGAAACGTTGACTTTCGCTGTAGCTCCCGCATTGTACTGCGTTCCGTTAATTTTTCTAACCGTTTTTTGCATTACAACCACGGGCTTCATCCGATCGGATTGCCGAGATGGCGGGCACAACTAGATACCAAATGGGATTTTTGTGCGAAAGAACGAATTTTTTAGACCACGTTAAAGGCACGGCGGACGGGTGATGGGGGACAGCGGACGGACATTGCAAATTTGGAATCTCCATGTCTTGAAACGTTAAGTATCAAATTTTGAAGGGGGGGGGGGGTTGTAAAAAATTTTTCGTGACCGAAAACATAGGGTTATTATTCAGAATGAATAATAAACCAAAACCCTAGTTTTTGGTACACTTTCGTCCCCCACTCCCCTTTTCCACCGAAATCGCCCATAACCATATTTTGGCGTCTACAAAAATAACAAAACAAACATAACAAGAACCAGCCCAATCGGTACAGCCATTCTTCCGCGAATCGAACTACACACACGAGCCATGCGCTGAAATTAGTTTTATTTTACTTTCAGTGAAGAAGAAAAACAGATAGCAGACAGAATCGGTTGTTTCCGTGGGCTAAAAGAGCAGGAGGGTTTGGCAGCTCAGTCTCTTCACTGCGCGCTGTCTGAAAAGCTAACCTACTGACTCTGATCAATTTTAAATTTACATACATTATTGGATGTTGTTCATTGAAAACTAGCGTCGTTTTAACTTCTCGTAAGTTCTAATTTTTGGTTCAACGGGTTCTCAGTTGATAAGCCCACAAACCTATTTTCGCGCTTGTTCTGTGCGTGTGTCAGGAGTCAGATTTGAGGGAGAACGACTTCACCGGTTGAGGTCGATGTTGCTTCTCAATGTATTTCCACGAAAACAAAAACATTGCTGCACAGCGGAAAGTACATAAAACAACAGTAATGAGAATCGTGACATAATGCGGAATTTATTCCCCAATATGAGCTACTGCCTGTGGAGGGAGAAGAGTCAGTATCGTCTACAATAAAGTAGGATACGTTTTGATGACGTCAAAGTGTCATCCTAATACAGTCCTCGTTCTTCATTAAATGTTAATTTGAGAGGAAGTCCTCTAATATTGTTCAGCAGGCCGAATTAGCGAGGTCCTTGGCCTCCGTGCTCGCGCCTGACATTAGTCTCAACCCTTTTGGTTACTTATGGAAAGCCCAGGTCCTCGGTTATTTCCAACGACAACGGATTTCCCCTTTTGTATTTTCCAAAATGTCCTTTCCTTTCTCGATTTACCTTTTTCTCCAACACTCGTCTCCCGGTGCTCACTCTCGGCCCAGACACAGCTCGCACTCTCCTTCTGATATAGTTTCTCTTCGCGCCAGTTCACGCGAGTCGTACCCATGTGTCGCTCTTTTATACTCACACTCAAATCGATACTTATTGCACATGTAATACAGTCCTCCTCGCTCTCACCACGTTTCTTTTTATTCCGTTCTTCAACTCCCCCTGCGCCCAACAAATATCTTAAATTCAAAAACACTACTGTTAGCAGGACTTGACAGAATGTTGCTTAAACCAGATGAGAAAGAGTTAATTTACGTTCTCCATAAAACTCCAGTCCGTCGTATCTTCATTCTCCCTCTGTGGAGGTATACTCGACGTGCGTACTAAAACCATCCCCCCCCCACCAACAAACGCAATTATTAGTGACTGATGTTCAAACACGATACACGCAATCCGATTTTTGATAGGTTCGAGAGAGAACCGAGAGAGCCTTTACGCTCTCCCACGTATTTTCTCACTCTTAGTTAGGTATTCGAGTTCTCTACAGTCTGTCCGCAATTCAGCACGTCGATAAAACTATAAAATTCCGAAACTTTTGCCGTTTGAGTTGAGCGTGAATGCGGTTATTTCCAACGTTTTTGTAGCGTGCACTAGTATTTTACAAGGAGCTCGTACCAGTCTCACTCCTAGCACGTGACAGGTGGGTTCCTTAATTGAGACAGCAGTCAATTCGCCGTTTCTCAGCATCCGTGGAGAGAGAAAGTTGTTAAACAATCCCCCCAAAAAAAACAAATTCTGCGCAACTCGGAATTGGCGTAAACGGCATTGAAAACTCTTGTGTTGGCTGCGAATTCAACTCGTAGTGTAGTCAAAAACGAAGGCAAGAGTGAAGCATGGAAAAGCGTACAACGACAAGGTTAACTTCAAGGACCGGTGACCACTGGAGCGACGCCCAGACGGCGATACGACGAGCGATTCGACACCTCATAATTTACTACGTGCATTTGTCGCGGGATGATTGTCAGTGAGTTATCCCTCTTTCGAGAGATGCTTAGCGTGACTCTACAACGTGCAATTGCACGAAGGAATAATTGGCGCAGCTGCCGATTTACGCAAATAAAATATGACGAAACGCGCGTTTTGAGATTTTCGAGAGAACGATTCGACTGATTGAGACCTGTTCCATTTTTATTTTATTGTTGTGTGTTTCGAAGGCTCCAAAATGAGGTTATGGGTGAATTTCGATCGAAGGAAAGGGAACTAGGGGACGAACACGAGGTTTTTTTTCGGCAATTTTCTCGAAAACCTGCTTCACTGATGTGTACTAAACTTCTGCTTCTCTCCGTGTGCTTCGAATCTTATTTTCGCGCCTTCACGTTATCACGAACAGAAAAAAGACCGATGGAGGCACGATTTCCCTCGAACGAGCTGATAGAAACACGGAGCAGACTAGTTGGGTCACAGGGGCGTTACATCATTCGCATGACCTGAGCGAAAACCGATTAGATTTGATAAAAATGTCGCCGGGGCGTACGAAGGGCCGAGGAAAGTTGTGCGGTTCGTTGGCGCTGGATTTCTGCGTCTTCTCGTTAAGACAAGTATGTGACATCCCTCGGGTAAATTCTCGTCAAAGTCCGGTTGTTGTGTCGGTTGTCACGCTGATAAAAGTACTTGCGGATGAAATATCGTTATCGTTCGCGTCGTATCGCCCGTGGCATCGCTCGAATGGGCAGGGAGCCTAATGGCGACCCGGGCGACAAAGGCGACAGAGCTGATGCACTAAGCGTTTAATAGGATTCCCCGGAATTGAGGGGCTTCGTTGTACCGACAGGATGAAACGTTGCAACGCAAACATCTCACGATCCCCCGGCCCGACCTTCACTTCAGCTCATTACGAAAATACCGGTTGGTTAGAAGTAGAAATTGATACGTCGCCCTAACGCGACAAAACTGTAGTGAATCAAATATCTGGTACAACGCGTCAAACCTATTTTTCTGCCACTTCGTTTGAATTTGGTTACATTTTGATTTTTGGTTACATTTTGATATTAATATGTAGCGTGCATGTTTTCATATTAAAATTCAGTTTTTTTTAGATACTTTCGTTTTTTTTTTGTTTATTTTAATATTACGATTTAGTTCTTTTTTGGGGTTTCATTATGATATTTTTCGATGCTGAATCGAACGGGATGGGTCTCGGAGCATTAATGCTAGGTCAAGCTGTTTATCCGAATAATAAACCGTTGTGTAATACCGGGTTCAAGTTCGGGAATTGATAAGAGTTGCTCCTTCACACGGCCCAACCATTACCAAAGTACCAGTTTTTACAATTAACCTACACGTTAAGAGCGCACTTACGCACGGGGTGTCCGGAAGTTAACCCGAGGTTTGAATTCGTCCGCCATTGTGCGTCAAGTTACAAGCCGAGTGTGTAGGAATGGGGCGTTATAGGACTGGGTGACATTGAATACCACACTTGAACGTCAAAAACCAGCCATTGAAGCGCGTTACACGATTTATTTATTTATAACATATACGGGCAGTGCCTAATTTAACAGTGAGAAACCAAAATTAATAAAAGTAGGACAATATAAACCACAATAAATAGCACAAACCAATCAGCAGCAATCCCGAGCCAACTAATGGAAATCACAATAGCCGTCGAATTTTGGACCTAAAAGAGTCTTTCGACAACAACAGTAAGTCCTCCGAAACACCGTGTGACAACCTATTGAAGTCATCCTGGAAGCGCACCATGGGATTATTGCGGAGATAGTTGGTCGAAGAGGTATAGACATAAAAAGGCTGATGAAGTCTGGTAGCGTATGGAGGGGCGTAAAAGTTCAACTTGGAAAGCAGATACGGACAATCCAGTCGACCCGCTGTCAACCCATGCAGGAGAAGCATGTCCGCCTCACGTCGCCGACTCTCCAAAGAGTCTTCCCTCCTGAGCGCCCCCGCGTAGGAAAATTCCTCACAACTATCGCCACTCCTATAGGACACATAGCGCAGGAAGTGGCGCTGAACACGCTCCAAGGTATTCTTGGCACTGGTATACCACGGTGACCACACAGGGGAGGAAAATTCGAGAGGTGTACGGACAAGGGAGGTGAATAGCATCTTAAGGGCGTTTGGATCCTTGAAATCCCTCGTATTTCTCTTGAGAAAGCCCAGTTTTCTCATTGCTCCCGAGCATATTTCACCAATATGCGCCGAAAACGTAAAATCTGAATCGATCAAAACTCCGAGATCCCGCACCAGGGTTTCACGCCGGAGCAACGCCCCTCCTATCGAGTAGTCATGCTGTAGGCTGGATACACCTCGACGAAAAGTGACCACTGAGCACTTATCAATATTCAGTCCAAGCTCATTCTTCAAACACCTTCTGTGCAAGGCTGTAAGAGCATTCTGAAGAACCAAACTCAGCCAAGCTCCTTGAGACCACTCTCGAAAAAATCTTCAAATCATCAGAGAATAACAGATGATTCACAGTCCCCTCAAACAGTTTACTCACGTCATCAATGAAGATGAGAAATAGTTAAGGACCCAAATGTGATTCCTGGGGCACACCTGATGAGGCAATGAACGAACGAATTAGAGACTATGTCCCTCAGCCTGACAACCAGACGGCGACCCAGCAAATAGCTCCTCAGCCATGCAAGTAACGACCCAAAAAAACCAAAAGCCTCCAGCTTATCAAGGAGAATCGCATGTGAGACCCTGTCGATGGCCTTAGCAAAGTCCGTGTAAATACTGTCTACCTGGATCCACCAACTCGTCTTCACTATTGAACGATGATTTAAAAATAACGTTATTTCGGCTGCCAAAATGATGTGCCTGGCCAAGTGCTATAACGCCCCATTTCCACTAACCCTACAGACTCAGCTTTCAAACATTTCTTATTCTCAGAGTTGCCAGTCTCGCGATAACTTTCGGACTATGTTATCACCCGCGTTCGGATAATTTCAGCTGTGCGCAGAAGAAGTCGTTCCCCGCGCTTTGAGGTGACTTCGGGACCTAGGCGTCAAGGAACAAGAAGGAAGCTTATGGAACAAATCGTCGTCGGTTACGGCCTTCAATGCAGGCTTTGGGGTGTAGATAAGTAGATAAGGCGCTGAAAGTGCCCACTTTCCTTGCAAACATTCATTCCATCGTCGCTCCGGCTGTCATCAGCGCATAACGCATGAAAGAGGGACGTTTGTACGCCGGACGTAATGCTTCACGGCAGTTGGAATGCGCGTGGGGTTGAAGAAAGTTATACGATGCGTCGAACTAGATATTTACATTCAAAAGGGAGCGCGTGTTGGGCTAGCTAAATCTTGGTGGCGCGGTATTACGAAAAAAAGGCACAGCTGAACGTTACTCGCACGAAATACTCGCAGTTACGCGGTACGAAATATCGTTACAGTTGTTAGAAGACACTTAGCCACGCGTTAAATGCAGATTGGCGCGCTGTGAAAAAGTCTACGAGTTACATCTCACCCCAAAGGACTGTCAGAGCAACATTCGTTACATAAATCATCGCACAATATAAAGGTATTGACTAGTGGAGGGCACTCCAGACCACGTTATGTTAAATATACCCAAACAGATATTTTTGATCTGTATAATCTCATTTTTCCGCCTTCGCTCAATTTGTCCAGTGACTTTAGGCACACACACAGATCCTGAAGGGCTTTTCGATGCAGTTGGCCTCAAAACGTTGAAGTCTGTCTGATTGTCCCACTTCCTTCACCTTCCTAGCGAGCGGGGTGAAATAAAAAGGACAATCGGTGAACAAATTGTTGGGCAATTTCCTTCGGAGCTTCAAGGGACAATGTCCAGGTATTTGGCAAAACATCGCGACTTTCAAGACACGTCTCGTTAAGGGGGTTTGGGTCTGACTGAGGCAACAGCCACGAAATCACTAGTTCGAACTGTTTGTGGAGAACAAGGGCACAAAAAGAGCAGTGTCAGGTTGGTATGACGTGTGGAATTATAGTGACCGCTGACTGCTCACAATGAGGCTACTATTACAGGCTGCGTGTGTGAGTGACCATTAGGAGGGGAAAGAGGTGAGCTGAGCTCCTTTGTCCGAAGTACATGGCCCGTACAGAAGAGCTCTCGGGTGCTGCCCACTTAAACCTCCTTCCCCTTCCCCCTTCCAATTCCCTCCACCACTCTTCTTCACTCCGCCGATCCCACCTCCTCTGCCAGTCCGCCAGTCTTTTTCATTAACAAACATCCACCGAATGTCTTGTTTCGTGCTCATCGTCCTCGCAATTCTCGGAGCACCGGAAGCGGCATTGAAAACTCTTTTGAGTTGTGCCACCGTCGACAAGACAACGTTTGCAACTATCGCTTCTCTTGTAAAAGTGACGTGCCGACGCCGACCGAACAAAGACGCGTCACGCATCGAAAAATGCAATTTCTAAGACCTACAACTTAGTCGTCGAGCGCTCGAAATTAAATATATATCGCAATTCGCTGTACCTGAACGAAGTTTAAAAGTGCGGAAGAGGCGGGTCGTGCAGTTGGTGAATACTCCTCAACTGCCAAATCCCCCGTAAGCCTCTCCTCCCCCTTTCTCCTAAAGGCCACGGGAACGCTTGAGACTCAATTCCTCGCGTGCAGTCCTGCGCTTATAGAGCTGATCTCAGTGGCCGACAAAGCCTATCAATCCAACAAGGTGGCCTTGTGCTGCTTCATCGATGTGGGAAGTCTCCTTCAGTTCCATCTAGGCAAGAGCAACGTAAAAGGGCGTACAACCCCAGGCCGCGAAATTGACTACGTCCATGTTCAGTAGGAGGGAAATCACGGCTCAGCTACGGGAGAAGAGCATTGCAGTGGTCCATACTCAAGGGGGAACATTCCCCCCCCCCCTCGTGCGGCTACAAGAGATCGACGAGCGGCTGGCAGCACTGCAGCTTGACGGCTACGAAGTGGTTGCAGATGCGGACGATCACATGGCAACCCACAGCTCTGTGGCCATGCAAGAGGATGTGTCCAAAAATGGTGGAAACCTACGACCTAGTCGTGGTGCGCTCTAAATTAAATATTTACAACGGGGCATTAGCCAATCATACTCAAGTGAATGGCCTTGCACAAAAGGATTGTGACACGGTAATACACACCCTAAAGTGGCCATTGCTAAGTGCTCGTAATGAGGCTTAGGGCGTCTTTGAGGTACTAGAAGTATTTGTTGAAACGCCATCTTCCACCTATATTGACAAGCCCGACTTGCTTCTCATGGGGGAGCTTATGACCACAACCGTTTAATAAGAAGACGGGCTCCTCAGCCACCTGCAGCTTGACGTGCTCGCACTATATAACGAGATGGTTTTTAGCCTCAATTCGGTGGACCAGCACAGTCGTCCACATAGCTCGCATGCTTGCAGTCAGTCTCGACGAGGCTCCTGAGACAACCTGTTTTCTGAACACTCGTTGGTACTGACACGAAACGTAACACCCACACCGCTTTGTAGTTGTTGCCTTCCCACGCCCAAATATCCACGTTCTCTAACTCGACGATTTCCTTTTTACGACTTCCAGGATGAAAGAGTTGTACGCAGCAGAAGGGCACGAGGGTGGAGCGAAGAGTGGAAAATATAATTAAAAAAGAAGACGGCGAGGAAAATGTTACATTCCGCTGCAATTGAGGGTTTTTGTTTCGTTGGAGGGCGCCAGAGTTTGGGTTGGCAAATGACGTGAAGGCGAAGGAAGTCACAAGTCACTCGTTCGAGGAAGCTGTGATGGTGTGAGGGTGGTGAAGGGGTTAAGGGGGAGTGAGGAGTTTCGAGATGGAAGGAGCGACGAGATTGGTGGCGGTGTGGGGGGTTGTGTGTGTATTTTTCGGCGCCTTGAGCAAATAGAGGAAACTCGGGAACAATCTTTATTGATTTTTCCGAAATGTGAGGTCCAACCCCTCGCCCCGCCCTTTCCAACCCTCTTCCTTTCCAACCCCACCCCTCCCCCAACCGTCTTCACCACTACCCCGCCCCTTCACGACAAACCCTCTCGCAATCGCAGAGCTGCACATCTCCTGAGCGGAGCGAGCGAGCGAAAGGCGCTTTTCCGAACGAAAGGCGCCGCCGGAGATTCACGTGATGACTGGGCGAGAATGGGGGGGGGGGGTCTTCGAGTGGAAGAGCCCTCGTGAGGAGGAAACGGAAAAGGGTGGGACGGTGGAACGAGTGATGGTTGCAGGGTTGCAATGGTTGGCGGAGAATGGTAATGGTGGAAGAAAGGGAAGGGAGGGCGAATAATTCGAGGGATAGCTGAAGGTGAAAAATGCCGCAGTTTCCGGCACGCGGCTCAGCTCACTTCCACTTCACCTCGAGCTGTCGAGAGTTCAGTTGCGTGGCGGTCAGAGGTGCGACCCCCGCGAACGTCAGAAGGATAAATGCGGGAAATTGCGCGAATGGTCTCAAGGTGGTGAGGTGTGGTGGGGCGGGGGCGCGTGTTGGCAGTTATGGGTGAGGGGGCACATTGAAGGCGCAACCTCCCTACGAGAGGCGCCTCGTGGAAGGCGGTCGCCGCTGATTAACAAGAATATTTTCCACGGAGGAGCGGCAACGGCAGAGGCGGCGGCGGCGGTCGGGAAAACCGTGGAGCGCCCGAAGGGGGTCGAAGTCGAAGGCGAGAGGTTGAGGGAAAAGGGACATTGGCTGGGGTTGACCAGCGGAACGAAGCGCCTGAGCAGCGCGTGGACGATAGAGGCTCGCGGGGGTGGGACGGCGGGACGCAGGAGGGAAATGGGACTTCGGTAGTGGGGCGGACGAAGAGGAGCGGCCGAAGTAATTCGATGTGGGTGGAGCTGGTTGGAAATGGTATCGAGCAAAAGAGGCAGGCGTGCGAGCCTGCGCGTCTGGAAAAGGGGCAATGACGCACAAAAGGTGGGCGCCCGATGTCTTCCTTTAGACACAGGCGGGCGCTCGCAGAGTAACACCTTCCGCAAGATAAACTCAGTTCGAGGGGGGACCCCCCCCCCCCGCACCACACGACCTCTAACCCCTGCCCTCCGAGAAGACGCTTGTGGTAATTTAGCGCAATCGCGGGAGAGTTTCCCGTTGGAGGGGTGGTGATGGGGGGGTGTGATGAGGAGTGCGGAAAAGAATGGAAAAGCGCCCCCTTTCCCTCACACACCCCTCCCCATCACACCCAAAACTCACACGCTGAGGTGATTGCCGCCGCACATCCCGTCGCCACCTTCTCTCAATTTTCACCTCAAACATTCCAAAAATGCCCCCTTCGCTCAATTTCAACTGCGTCTCTGCTTGTTTCACGCATCTCAATCTCGACTTAGGCAGTTTTCTCACGCTTCGAGGAAAGGGAATTCCTGCACGCCAACAACACCTGAGCAAACTCCCTTGCAACCTATTCCTCATTCTATTTAGCTGCCTTTACATGCTCCGTACATTTGGTGCACGTGTTCGATCTTGTCCGCTGAAACAAGTTTACCTTGTGCTTGTTCAGTCTACACTGCGGGGTGTGACGTGTGGTTGGGAGGGGGGGGGGGCTACCAGCTATATTCGGAGGCTAGGGCAACTCTTAAGGGCAGTGTCGGTGGTGATGGGGGGAAAATCCAGAAGATATCCCACCACCCTAAAGAACTCGTTGGGCCGTTTATATTTTGGGCATCCCTACTGGTCTGTTTCCAAGTCAACATGGCTGTTCCACGGTGGTTTCCCAATCGTGCAAGAGCCCGGGCACTCGCTCGGCATTCACCGTTCCCTAACCTGCGGAGGTACGGCAGGTTGTCATTTATCCAGTATTTGCTGTACATGTGCCCCCAGGCGAAACGGAACCCATACCATCTAGGAGGAGTTCTCATTCTAGTTTCCTACCTAATCTATTTACTAGGATGGCATGTTGCCAAGGTAGAGATCAATTGAAAACTGGGCGAAACGGATGTAAGCTTGCTTAGTAGCGCTCAAAGCTGGGAGGTTAGGCGGCACTTCCAACACGTGTCGCTTACAGTACTAGGAACAGGATGGAGCAGGATGGAGTCACGCATTGAAGTGAGGTACTGGCTCGTCCCACTTTCTCCTAAGACGTTCACAGACGTTGAGGAAAACCTCGTACGTGCCGCGTCCTTTGACGAGGATTCCCATATCCCTTTCCGCTTTCACATTGTCCACTATGCACTCAATGGCCAAGTTAACGGGTAACTGGCCAGTGTTCCTTTAGAGTGCTTCAGTGTTCCACAGGAGGACAGCTCTCTGGGATTGAGGGAGCACCCAACAGGGCACTAGGCACTGCCGCCTAAGTAAATGTATACATTAGAATTGTGTTGAGAACCCAATGCTCATAACTCATTCACACCCCGCTTCCAGCTGCTACGGAAATCCCCAATCCCAGAATTCTGCTTCCCCCCCCCCCCCGCCACCCGTTTAGGGGTTGTACAGGCAACGTTCAGTTTCTCTCAATTCACCTCTTCAAAACTCAACTGGCAGCGCTCAACGGAATGTGGTCCTCACCCCCGGGATGTGTCCGGTTGACGTTTGTGTATTGTCAAGCACAGAAACCATCGACTCTGACTGTATTTTGTGCGCGGCGGAAAATGGGGAAACACCTACGAGAGAATGAGCCTCATCGTTACCGAAAAATCAGAATTACAAAACTTCTTCACTCCGCTTATCCGCACTATAGCTCTCCGTCGTCCTTAACTTTTGGTCCCTGGAGTGCCGTTGACTGGGCAAAAATCGTTTTGCTGTTCACTCACGAAATCGCTTTAGTTCACGTCAAGTTATCACTTTGATCGCCTGATGGCACGTGTGACACCGAGAAGATAAAGTGCATTCAGTTTTGAATTGTCAAAGAGAAAAGGAGTTCTGCTCGATCGAATTTAACTTCTATTTCGAGCGGTAAAGGAGAAACGCTTTTTATCATCAAGTGGCAGTCGGGGTGTGTTTAATACTAAAACTTCCCTACAGCACCACCGCCACGGCACAAGCCACGGACAACAACGTCATTTTGACCGAAATGCCGCCGCGTCCCCTGATTTCCATTTCGTCGTACTCGGCGGCACGGTACACGTTCCAACCAATGGGACGACACTAATGGAAGCACAAAAGTGATGAGAGAAACTCCTCATTTCCATCACTATCGCAATACACTGCCCCGCGCTACCTAGAAAAGTCGCAAAACTAACAAGTTTGATTGGCACGAACAACTTGTTACCGACGCCACCTCCAAAATGCTTCGAGTTATCGCAATTGTGACGAAGTTTCACGTGTTTCGCGTTGGCGTAACTGTTTTTACCCGGTGGCCTCATGCTGTTCAGAGACACTTAAATAAATATCTGGCGCGTAGCAACTCACAGCTTTCCGCTCCCTCCTTGAATTGTCGACCTGCTACGTGTTAGGGCGATGTATTTTCGTTCAACGCATTTCTGCAGGAACATTTACGGAGAACAAAATGTAGGGACTAGTTATCTGAGAGTACTCCGTTTGTTTGATCGAAATTGTCGGAGTGGTTATCGAGAAAATTGTGAAAACGATAAATTAACATTCGACAAATCTCGTTTTCCGAGCAATCGCAAACGCAAATCATTACGGAAAACAAAATGCATGGATCCACTTAAGCGATTACTTCACATATTACGAAAGTGTTTCGAGACATTTTCATTTTTATCTCTGTACAATGGACTGTCAGAGGAACATTTATTGAGAACAATTCATAAGCATTGACTATTTGAAAACATTCTGTGAGTTTGTTGAAAACTGTTGACGCCGTTTTGCAAATAAGGGCAAGAAACCAATCTTTCCTTTCTAGGCTTATATCTCCGTTGGCAGTATTTTCGTAGAGATATTTATGGAGAAGAAAAGTTAGGTATCAACTAGTAGAAGAAAGTTCGAAAGTTTAATCAAAATCGTTATAGCCGTTTCCGAGACAAACGCTAAAACCTTTGTTTTCGGTACGTTTTCATCCCCCACCACGCTTTCCCATCGATGGAAACCGTCCATAACCTTATTTTCGCACCTATGAATAAAAAATAAAAAAACAATCAAAACAAAAACAGGAACCGGTTCAATCGGTTCAGCCGTTCACCGGCAAATCGAACTACAGGCGCACAAGTTGTTTAGGCCCGCGGAGATGTGAAGAACGATCTGATTACTTTCGATAGAAATACCGTCAACGGAGTGAATATCGACATATTGCGTGCTATCCGAGCTGAATTTAGTTTTGACAATTGTTCCCTGCGTGGCGCATACGACTCCACTTTTCATAACGCCCCAAATGTTAGCGATTTAAGCGCGCGAGAGCGCAGGAAGAAGGCGTTAAATTTCAAGATTGTTCAAATACTTTCAGCATCGGCGTCAATAGTTCTTTCCGTCTCACTTTCAATGTAACGAATTGTTGAGAAGTTAAAACATACTGAGCTCCATATCGTAAACAAACGTCCAATTTTATTAAACAGATAGGGGTGTCGCATCTATTTCTTTCGCCTCGTCTTGAAACTCGGTTTTGTATTAGGAGGAATTACATTTACTGCACTTTGAATATAATGCAGGTCCGGGAGTATGGAACGCATCTTCATCTTCTCTTGTTCCCTCAATTGTGTCTCTATAATATTGCTATAACGAAAATAAATATTTAAGCAATAAAAAACGTTTCTTAGAACCTTTAAAGGGCAACCGAGCCGGAAACACATGATTTCGGAACATGGTCCGTAATGTCCATGAACGCGATTGAGACGTAATATAATAATACACCGAATCCATTTTTACTTCCAGCTCTCAAAGGGAAAGGAAAGTATAGTAATCGTGTAAAAAAAAAAAGTTCGGTTTTCTTTAGATCTTTACGTTTTGAGGCCCACTGAGTCTGAGACGGAATGGTGCTTTCCATTAAACTTAAAATTCGTTTAACTCATTGTCACGCCTGTGTTGTTTCAAATACAGTTTAAACTCGCCCGTTTGGGCGTCACAAGAGACTCTGCTCTTTGGTCCCGCCAGGGGGCAAGCTCTCTGGACCCCAGTGTACTCGCCTTTGCTGATTTTTATGGTCTTCTAACTCTGGAAAAGTTAATTTAGCGTACCTTACAATAAACCCCAACACAACATCCATAGCTCTACGTGAATTCAACGGCATTCGTCGCTTTTCCTACGAATTCCATTCATTTTTTACTTTCCTTGGCTCTACGAAGCAGAAAGGAAAGTTATGTAATCGGCTGAAAAAGAAATTTTGAGTTTTCTTCAGATCTTTACGTTTCAGACCCTCCTGAGTCCGAAAAACACTAATTGGGAAAATGGTCTGTGTGTCTGTGAACGATTTTGAGAGAAAACCACCGTACCAAATTAGCTCAAACTTCATATCTCGCTCATAAGTCACCATCGGACGCCAAAATAAGGGTATGAACAAAATCCACCGAAAGTTAACTATAGTTATCATAGTGATCAAAACACCAAATATTTTTTTCTCAAAAACGGCTCTAACGATTTTGACTAAATTTTTTATATTGGTAGCTCTTAATAAGATGACTATACCATAAAATTCCAATTTGTGGAAAAATGACGAGAGCAGCACAATAAATTATCAAAATTTTCGACGAAATCGATTTTAGCGCGGTTTTTAGAGAAAACAACCGTACCAAATCAGCTGAAACTTGATGTCTAGCCTACAGGTTACCATGGGACGCAAAAATAAGGGTATGGGCAAAATCCACCAAAAGTTAACTATAGTTATCATGGTGATCGAAACACCAAATATTTTTTTCTCAAAAACGGCTCTAAAGATTTTGATTAAATTTGTTATATTGGTAGCTCATAATATGATAAATATACCATAAAATTTTCATTTGTGGAAAAATGACGAGAGCAGCACAATAAATTATCAAAATTTTCTACTAAAAGCGTTTTTTCCTCGGTTTTTTCGTTTTAAACTCTTAAATGTTACTAGAATGCTTAAAAAAAGTAGTGTTGTAGTCCCTATAGGGTGAGTGTTTAAAAACGCTCATGAGATACATGGGGCTCACTCCAGAAATTCCTGATTTTCAACTACTGCCGTTTCGCTTACTCCCAGTTTTAAACGTTTTTACCCAATAACTCTGCAAAAGTGATTACTATCCTTCTTCAAAAATTCCGTGTTTACAGCCTCATTAATTTTCTGTATACCAATTGCTCAATAATGGTCCTGCAATGAGTACGAGCAGCACAATAAATTCGAGAACTGTAGGCGCTACCGCTTTCTGCTGCTGTGAAGTGATGTTTGACCGAGTTCAAATGAACTGCTTGGTAAATGAATTGATTAAATAGAATTAGCCATGTACAAAGTGAATTGACGTAGAGCTAAGGAAAGTTGTGTGTTGCAACGCACCAGATATTTTTTCACTCAGTTCACCTTGAACTTGGTAAAACGCCACTTCACGATGGTAAAAAGCGCTTATAGTTCTGGAATTTATTGTCGTGCTCCTACTCGTGTCCAGACAATTAGTGAGCAATCATCACACGAAAAATTAACGTAAGCACTATTTTTCACTTTCCGCTACCCCGAAGGGAAAGGGAAGTTTAGTAATCGTGTCAAAAAAAAAAAAATTGGGTTTTCTTTAGATCTTTACGTTTTGCGGCCTACTGAGTCTAAAAAAACCTAATTTCAGCGCGTGGTCCGTGCGTGTGTGTGTCTGTGTGGGTGTCTGTAGTTCTATTTGCGGGATAACGGCTGATCCGATTGAGCTGGTTCTTTTTTTGTTTTGTTCGTTATTTTTAGTAGACACCAAAATTCGATGGGAAGGAGTGTTGGGGGACGAAAATGTACCAAACATTAGGGTTTTTCGCGTTTTTCTCGAAAACGGCTGAAACGATTTTGATTAAACTTTCAAATTATCTTCTACTAATCGATACCTTACTGTTCTTCTCCATACGTATCTCCATGAAAATACGGTGGACGAAGGCCTATGAAGCAAAAATAGGTTATTGACGCTTTTGGGCATAACGGTTCAAACGATTTTCACCAAACTCACAGAATGTTTTTGAGTAATTAATACCTAGATATTGTTCCCAATAAATGTTCTCCTGAAAGTCCATTGAACAGAGATAAAAATGAAAATGTGTCGAAAATAACGTTTTTTCGAACATATCCGTAAATTCTTGGGTAACTGCTACATCAAATTTCATCAATCGTTCAATGTGTCTTTATGTCACCTATACTCACATTTCGTTCTCCATAATTATTTCTGTATATATATCTGTTGAACGGAGGTATAATCCAAGTTCTTCGGTTTTCCAATTTTCTGCAAAAACGGTCTAACGATTTCGATGAAACTTACGGAGTACTCTCAGCTAACTAGTACGTACATTTTGTTCTCCATAAATGTTTCTGTAGAAATGCGTTGAATGAAGATATAGCACCCGCATATGTAGCTGGGGTTCGAACTTACGGGGGTGGCGGAAAGTTGTGTGTCGTGTCGTCAGTTTCCAGGTCGAAATGAGTACATGAGCAAAATCGCCTCAAAACTACCTATAGTTATCGAGGTGATCGAAACGTCGAATATTTTTTTTTTATCTTCTCGAAAACGGCTGTAACGATTTGGTATAATCGCTCGTGTGGACCGCTTCAAATAACACGACACATCTTTAGAAAAATGACGGGAGCAACGCGATAAATTATTTACGAAAAATTCGAGAAAAACCTAATATTTCTGCTTCTACGGTACATTTTCAGTGAAGTTAAGGCGGTAGTCCAATATACTACCCGTAGTGTTACAGCTCTTGTTAGATAATTAGGAGCAAACTCTAACTACCGTCTCAGTACCATTTCTCACCGGTTTCACCCGATAATTCCAAAACGGCAAAGTAGGTCGGCGATCTCGTGGATAACCCACGCACTGATTACTCCACTAGGAGCGTTTCCATAACATTCGGCGGTACGACTTTTTACGTAAAACGTGAAGTATGTTTCACTAAGTTCGAACGAACTGAGTCAAAAATGGATTCGACCGGTAGCCAGAGACGCGGGAATCGCTGATGTACGTCAGGTTGAAGAAAATAGTGTGATGCGTTGCGCTGGATATTTTTCGAACGATTTCGCGTCACCTTGGAAGGTAAATTCAAATAATAAACACCTTTCGTTTCGCACACTCATCTCCCGGTTGTCAGGTAATCCGGCAAAATGGAAGTCGAGCGGTATTTTGATGCTGTGCTGTGGTTACCCTTTTTGAAATGAAAGAATGAAACTAATTTTGATAATTTATTGGGAAATGATTTCATCGAAATGGAGAGTTGAAGTGGGATTTTAGTGCCGGGGTTTGTGGTTGTGGTTTTAACTGTTGAAGAAGCACAATCGTGGCGTGAGGCGAAATGGAAACATACGGCGAGGACAAAGATTTCGGTATGACTTGACAGAACGAGAGAGTTTCGTCTCCTTGAGAGATGGGAGACATTTTCCAGCTGAGGGAAAACGGCACGAAGAGTTTTTGAAGAGGCGGAGTGTCTGTTTCACACGGTTCCACTTTCATGACTCAGACACGTATTCTGGCCTTTTACAATTTTGATGAGACGGAGCGAGGATGTAGTAAGCGGTGGCGAGGGGGCGGTTATATCAGCATTTATCTGCTTTGCACCTGTTCAAACATGCATCGCCTCTGATATAACATGCATGGGAGGGCCGCGCAAAACCGCGGTCGAGTTGTCCAGGGCCCCTCCTCTTCGCCCCATACCAATTCACGTATTCGCCCAGTCCCAGTCCGTGTGGACACGTAGCCACGAGCTGCTTTTGAATAAACCAACGTACCGCCAGCTTCCTCGAGGAACGGTTTCCAGGTCGAACTGCTCTTGCAAACAAACAACCGAGTTTTGTACCGAGGAAACACCGACTCCGACCGCCGCCCTTTCCCCCGAAACACCTGAATCTTCCAACGAGTTTTCCTGTACAAGAAAAAAAAACACCCTTCGTAGGAGCTGCTAGGAAACATTCAAAATACAGTGAAGCTCTAACCCGTCGCTCTGTACCCGCTTTTATTTGATCTTTTCGGAAATCCCATCATCCGCGCGTCTATTTCTGAACCACTTTTGGCCCTAACGTGTTCAAACTTCGACACCTCAGCTCGCGTGAAGAGTGTATTGCGAACATTCTGAGAGCTTACCAAAACGGAGTGAATGACGGCAGTAAATACCTCACAACTTCTGCCTAAACTGCCTCATTTCCCCTGGCCTCGGGCATTAAGTCCTGAAAATGGATCTCAGGGGTGGCGGGTAGGTGGGCAAGTATGAACGGAGCGTGGAGCTTGTACGCCATTTATTGTGTGCGTAGAAACATTTATTGGCTAATTCTGGTGTGTTGCTAGGAAAAGTGAATGGGTTGGGTATTGGAGAGTAGGGGGAATACCAGGACCTTACACAAAACCACCACTCAAGTTCCTGGGAGACACTATGCCAAATGTCCGATCAGTTCGGTATTTAGGAGTGATTCTACATGGACATCTCACATTTGAAGACCATATTTATATATTGCTGCATCGATTAGGGTCCCGTGTGTTCAGTTTACAACATAATCCCACTACTTCCGGGCCCAATCAAGTACTTATGTACGCTTCACTTATCCGACCAATACGGAGTTAAGCCGCCGCTGTCTGGGGCACGTATTCGCTGTCGCAATTCCGCCAACATCAAAACGCAACCCTGCATAAGCATACTACGGCCTTTTTACACCGCACAACGCCTACTAGTACGTCCCTGCCGTATTTAAACTACTGAAGGAATGTACATCATCAGCTTCAATGTCAATTATCACTGGGAGCCGAAGGATAAGCTCCAGGGCGCGGCAAGACCCTTGCTTACCAGAAACCTCGTTGCCTCCAAGCAGGGGGGGAGTCCAAAGGTAACTACCGTAAGTCTGGGCGGGCCAGCAACCTTTCCAACTTCTTGGGATATTTTCCCAAAACGGCATTATCCTGCGTTGGAGCTTTTCCCGACGCTACACGCATTTCTGGTCTCTTTCATTGCCAATTTCACCTTCAGACCACCCTTTCTCGCCCCTAATCTTCAATAATTTTTGTTAGCTCTACCCTTTCTTCTTCAACCTACAGTTATTACGTAGTTAATTACTAAAGGAGGAGCAGAACGATAGAAATAACAAAATAACGTGTGTAATAAGACTAGAGGTCTCACAATTTGGCGTTTCACTCGAGTTTCTTCTGTAAATTTGTATTTAACCTATTAATTCCCTCTTTGCATACACTCGCGACATAGAGCAATAAAAAAAGAGAATAAATAACACGAGTAGCGTTGGTGTTAATTGTGCCCTGATGCCACCTACTCGCACTATTGACAGTCGAGAGTTGAATGAAATACGCGTGCAGCTCAGCTGATTCATCGAATGTCATCCGTAGTGCTGCCAATCACATTCCTAACGGTTGGAAACCAGCGACGAATGAAGTTTTCGGAATAGCAATGTGAGCTTTCGCCACAAAACCATGCCTCGTACCTTCCAGCTTAACTCTTACTGTTCGGCGCAAAGGGCCGAATCTGTCTGGGTTTTTGACCTCGGAATTTCCACTCCTGCCCAACGGGTCGCACCTGTGGCAATGTTATTGTTTCTCCAAAGGTCGTCGCATCTACGGAAATCCCACTTGCGAGGATATTTCCAACGATGGTTTTTTCCACCTGTCCCCTCTCCACCCTTTTCAGATTCCTCTTCACGACTGAGCACTTCCAAATCATTTCGCTTCAAACTATCAGCCTAGTAACTTCTCGCTCTCCCATACGGTTTCCTGCGCCAGTTCACCCGTTCCAAGTAGTAGCCTTGTGTCGCCCTTTTGTTCAAAATCTCAGTTCAAAACTAGCTCAACTCAATTCAGCACGTATGATACAGTCCTCCTCACGCTCACCACGTTTCATTTTTATTTCGATCCTCAAGCTCCCCTCTCGTGCGCCCAACATTAAACTTCGCTTGAAGCGCTTCCTCAGGTATAAAATTCACTTCCTTATCCTGACCTCCCTCAATCTCACTATTGTACCAATCTAGGGAGGAAAATGCACGTCCATTACATTTCGTCTCACTTCTAACGCCAATTGTTATTAAGATCGCCACGAAACGAGCGAAATAAGAATTAGATCCCCGCGGGACAACCGAATCCTATTTCTGAACACATATCGTTCACAAGTTTCCTACACTAACAGTTCAACTATGATGCACCTGGACGGTTAATGCATAGATAGTTACAGGACGAGGGATATTTAGGGTTATGAAAGGATCTCGAGTTAAGAAATTATTGAGCACTAGCGACTGACTGGTTACTGATCCACCTCACATGTCCGTAAATAGATCAGACCTCGTATTTTATTTCATATTTTATTGAAAAAGACAGAACTGAATCAATATCCGCCGCTTACCAGGTTATCCGTGTTATTTATCGAGGCCACCTGGCGAACTTGTGAGTGGTTCTTGACGAAATCGATGGTTCTAAAGCGTTAAACGTGTCGTTCACAACACAAACGGCTTTTTAAAGAATTGGGTGATTGATTGAGATTCATCTTACGACGAAGGGTTTGTGAATATCCCGTAGTGAGCGTTCACCCATTCAGCTGAACGCCTGCAGAACACAGCAGACACTAGAGTGCGGAGAGTTGAACGAGCCAGTTCCTTACAAGGCGCGGTAACGCTTCTTATCTCCTCTGCGTTCGGCACCTTCGGATCTGAGGAAACCAGAAATCACGCACTTCGAACGTCCGTAATTCTCGCGGTAGGGCGCTTCCCAGGGGAACCCCAACTCTTAGGGGTATTTGCCGATAATGAATGATCGCGCAAATATGAGCCGGTAAAGTGAGCCACTAAGCAGAGGCTGTCCTTCAGTGAGAAAAAGGAATGTATCAGCAGAGAGCCTTAGACGCAGAGCCCTCGTGTGCACATCCGTACTAATACTCGCTAAGTGAGAGTTTCTCGTGCACTTGGAAGCCTGTCAGGCATGGAATCCCTTGTCACATCATTAACCCTCTTCTTCGGTAGCAACTTGAACTAGTTTTTATTTCATATAAAATAACATTTGTTGCGTAACAATCCACTTAGCAGGTCATTGTTTTAAGAGGAGATAGGCCGAGCCAGACAACCCATAACGTGCATGATATTCATAAATGACCCTAACTTCGTGTTAGACGATTCAAAATTGACAATGTCGACAACATAAACGTAAATATTGATGCGTAAGGTATGACCAGAATTATGAGTGTGGCAATGAAAATCCGATGTTTTTATAACAGCCACCTAAAATCTCAAACTACCCCAAAATAAAATGAATAGCATTTGCACGGCAGTCCTCAATGGTCCGGCACATTGAACAATACACGCTCGATGCTCGGTAGATGCCCTTCAAACCAAATACTTAGGGGTTAACATTAAATTGGGAAACGCGTGTCAGAGTACTGTCAATGAGATTGAGGAAACATGCCGAGTGAAGTTCCACATTTGATGTCAATCAAAACTCAAAAAACAATTTTATAATGCAATCATACAGTCGCTACTGGTCTATGCTATAGCAACCAAGGGGGGGGATCTAAAATGTGATCACGAGGTGTGATGATCTTCAATTAAACAGCCTGACAGGGGAGAAGTGTCTCTGAGCCAATTCATGCCACACCTGGTTCTGGGTTATCTTCCCAGGAGCATGCCCATGCTACCAGGCGCGACCACGGGTTGTGGATAGTGGAACGGCCACGGCATTGTCCCCAGGGGCATGTCTGCGGCCAGCTGTGAATAAGGACAGCATGCTGACTGAATAAGCAGCTGCGAACAAAGGGCAAAACCCAAGAGATCGCAGAAGAGATCCTGAACAAAGGACTCAAGGGCAAGCGGATCTACATTTTCTCAGACAGCCAGGCCGCCTTAAAGGCCATCGCAGCCTATAGTTTTAGGTCTAAGCTGGCATGGGAATGCCTCCATGCGCTCAAGCAGCTCGGCGCCCGTAACAGGCTCTCCCTCATTTGGGTGCTGGCTCACAGGGGGCATGAGGGCAATGAAAAGGCCCTCATGCAAGGGCTTGCGAAAAGGGGTACAGAATCCCTACCCATCGGGCCTGAACCACACGTAGGTATGACGAAAAGTCACCTAAACCGTCTGGTTGCTCGATGGGAGATACAGAAAAATGGCGCCCATTGGCATCGCCAGCCACAACTAAGACAGGCGAAAAGGCTTGTCACGCCTTCCTGTCAAAGGGCGAAGGCGATGCTGACACTCTCCAGACAAGATCTGAGAGTACTGATAAGCTTCCTCACCGGGCACTGCCCACTCAGATATCACCTCAACAAGATGGGCATCTTAGAGGCAGTGGAATGCAGACTCTGAGGTGAGGAGGACGAGACAGCAGAGCATATCCTGTGTGAGTGCCCTGCCTTGGCAGCAAAACGCTTTGAATACTTCAGTCAGGGGACCACTGAACCCCAAATCATGGCGGAATCTGCGGTGAAGGAGCAGCTCCCTAAGGGGGGTGGGTATGTACGACGCCTTCTACTAAGAAAGGGCCGTCACAATAGGCCCATATGCGGCCGCAGTGACGAAGGGACTTGTCCCACACGCCCTCGGGTCAAAAAAAAAGAAAAAATAAATTCATGCCACATGTGAAAGATTGCTTTCTGGGTAGGTAGGTTTCTTTCTGTATGAATACACAGTGTAAATAATTATGACAAAAAGTATTGGGTTAATTATTCGTGTTCAGTTTTAAGGAAGCGTGCTATCTCATGTTGTTATTTTCTAAGAGGCTCCAGTTCCCAGCACTTACATACAGCATTTTGACTGTCCCCCAGATGCACCGCGGCCTGACGACCAATTGCGTCAGTCCACATGTCTCCCAGGTCGATGCCTAGCCTTCTAAGAAGTGCCAAGTATTTCCTGCAAGAGTATTCCCATCAAATCTCGGGCACTGAGCCAGGGCACGGTGGGGAGTCTCCTCATCCGTTCTCCACCACCTACACCGAGGGATGTCGGCTATGCCCATAACATATAAGTGTTTGTTCATTTTGCACTGCCCGGTGATGCCTTAGGACCCAGCACTTGATCCTTCGCCCACCTCCCTAAGCGCCCGGGCGCCAGCAACCTGCATAATATTCTTAAATGACGGATGTAACCCCCTTTACAAGTTTCTGGTAGTGGGATCAGGAACGGTCGCTACAGGAGAAAACGGTGTGGTTGTCACATTCTGTTGGGTGGAGTCGTTACTTTGAGGTTAATTTCAAACACTGGACGCCCCGCGTAATGCGATTTGCTCGCAATCATGCGATGGTTAGGCTCACGAAACTCGACCGAATTCCTTGAAAGGGGATGAAGTTTTAGAGGAGAGACTGTCCGGGCGGCAGTCGTTACTTTAGAAGAGGGTTGTCACCATTCCACCTCCACTCATTCACGTTTTGGTATGGTATTTGTGAAGTAGGTATGTTCGCAAAGTTGTAAGTGGTTATATGTAGAACATTTTCTTGATTTTGACGGACCCCCCCCCCCCTTACCAACGAAGTCCCCCTCATCACCTTCGATTGAGTTGGGACTCGGAACAGCACCTACGTCAAATCGAGAAGTGAGAAGTCTCCGTCGCAGCTAACCAAAAATCTGGGGCCGCCACGAGGCCCTGCCAAGACATGCCAAGAGGTGTGACTCAAGCCTGCTGTTCCCGGGTGCGTCGGAAGGGGTGCTACTCCTAAGGCGAAAGCGTCCTTGCAGTCAAAGAGAAGAAGACGGAGTGACCAAAAATTCAGACGCAAGCAAGGATACCGAGGTGGTGATGGGTTGTGCCCAGTACGGTACAGTCCAGATAACGACCGTTCTACGTATCATTCGGTCAAACGGCAATCACATCGCATTTCTCCCACAAGATTCGACTCTGTAAATTACCGCCCATTTACGGGGCATGTTTACCCTCGCTTCATCTCAGAGTCGAAAAATAAAACCAAGTTTCGACGTTCGAGAGCTAGACCTTTTTTTTCTCGTTTGTTTTCGTTTTTCTTTTTCGTTTCGGTTTTCTTTAAAGGCTGCGAGGGAGTAATCCATCGTGTTGAGACATGATTATCAGAACTAACATATCAAGGAGGGGGGGCCTCGAGTGAGATGAAGTATCATAACTAATAGGGGTGACTCTACCTGGGCTAATCTTACCTCACAACTCCTGTCATTATGATGACCTGCTCCTCAACCGAGCAGCTCTAAAAACAAACAGCTCACCCCTCCTCCCCTTACGCCCCACCATCCACCCCCTCCCGACACTTCCCCCCATCTGTCCTCCCATTTCAAACCGCGGGTGCTAGTATTTTTTTCGTCACTTTTTTCACTACCCCTTCACCATCTACAACCCCCCCCCCGCCGTCCCACGCTCCCCCCGCCGTGTCCATTCGCCCCTCACCCACACCCCGCGGCCTTCCTGCCGTCACCATCGCCCGCCCTTAAAGAAACTCGTAGGAGCCATGTCAGATGGTTTATTACTAAGTAGGCTCCCACCTGCCCTCGTCTCGAAGCTAAATTATATCCCATCAATAGCCTCGACTTGGGTTTTGCTCCTCTGTGTGGTCCGGAAACGTAGTTAGACAGCTGTTTTCCACCTAAACGCTCATAAAAGGGTTTAAACAATTAAAACATCATTTATGACAGCCAAATCATTCCAATTTCACTTCTACGTTACCAACTGCCCCCCTTTCATTCACCATTTCGCCCTCTGATCGATTGCTTTGCGTCTTCTACACACAGAAGAAAAAAAACCCTCGTGCATTCATTCCGAGTCGTCGCGCAACGGATGTTTTAATACCATAACTGCACTTTTAAAGGGGAAACTCGACCGAGTAGCGTTTTTATTATGAAAGTAAAAGGTTTGGGCGTTCTTCAGCGAGGTACTATGAGGAGACGCTTGTCGGACTCGGACAGGCATTTAGTATTGTACGTTACAACCGCTGGTCATTCCATATCGAAATAAGCCCAGCAGACCGTAATGAGTTTGAGATTATGTTCTATGTGTCTGTCGTCGCGGCTAAGAGAACAGAATTAGCTCAAATCTATGGCAAAATCGAACAAAAAGTAATATAAGTTGTCATAATGATCGAAACATCCAATATTTTTTGCTTAAAACCCGCAATGACAATTTTGAATAGATTTCTTGTACGAGAACAGCAGTATACATTTTCAAAAATGTCGACGTAAAAGGGATTCTTGTGCAGTTTTTTGTCTTATAAATCTCGCTAATAGGTTGGGTTGCGTCACAGACAAAATCGTCCTGGTTGTCCAATACGAGTAAAGTTCAATAGATAATCGAGCGCAAGCGCAGAAACTCATTAATTCGAATTGAAGTTTTAGAAACTGTTGACACCAACAACTCAACAAATTCGTGTTGACAGTCCCATCAATTAACCGTACTATAAATGAAGTAGACGTAAGTAGCAGCAAAAGTCCCGCACCTTAAACGTTAAGCAGTGAGTTACACGAGAATGGTCGAGTTAGTGGCAGGAAGGTACGTGACGTTGAAGAATGTTGAGTGTCTGTGAACGGTTCCTAGAGAAAACGACTGAACCGAATCAGCTCAAACTTGATATCTACCCCGCAGGTCACCATGGGACGCGGAAAAGAGTGTATAAGTAACATCCGTCTACAACTAACTATAGTTATCATAGTGATGAAAACACCAATTTTTTTTCTCGAAAACAGTCAGAACGATATTTATTAAATGTCTCGTGTAGACAGCTTCAAATTACACGACAATATCCAAAAATTCACATCCGTGAGAAAATGACTAGCAGTACAATAAATTATGAAACATTTCAACGAAAATTGATTTTAGCGCAGTTTTTTCCCTTATAAAGTCCGCCGAAGTGCTACTAGAATCTTGGAAAAAATTGGTGCAGCAGTCCATTTAAATACCTGAACGATGAGCGTTTTAAAATATTCTTAAGATATATAGGGGCTACTTCGTAAATTCAATGGAACTGAGTCAAAAATAAATTGAGTTAATACAATAAGCCGTGAGGGCTAAGGTGGGGATGGGGTAGAGCTAGGGAACGTTGTGTGGTGCGGCACATCTGATATTTATATAGGCAGACGTTCCGCTACCAAAAGGGCAAAGGAAGTATTGCCTAGTGAGTCCGAAAAACGTAATTTCCGCGCGTGGTGCGCTGTGCGTCGCTTTTGTTGAATGTGTGGGGGAACGGCTGAACATATTCAGCTCGTTCTTTATCCGTTCCGTTCGCGACTTTTCGTCTACGCGAAAATAAGGTTACGGACGATTTCGGTAGAAGGAAAAAGGGGGTGGGGTACCAAAATGTACCAAAAAGGAGGGATTTTCGCATTTTCCTCGAAAAAGGGCTTCAACAATTTTCACCAAACTCACAGGATGTTTTCAAATGGTTAATATTTATAAATGTGTCGAAAATAACGTTTTCTTGAACATTTTCGTCATTTCCTGAGCAACGAGCTTCACTGGATTAGATCAACCTTACGGAGTGTCTTCGAGAAACCTGCGTGCGTAATTATATTTGTATCTACCTGCTGAACGGAAATATAAGGCACGATCGCTCGGAAAACGAGACTTGTCGAACGATAATTTTCTCAAAAACCGCTTCAACGATTTCAACCTTACGGAGTCCACTCAGCCAGCTAGTACCTGCACTTTGTTATCCGTAAATGTTTCCGTAGAAATGCGTCGAACGAAGATACCAGCGCAAAATTTACGGGGGTTGCGGAAAGTTGCGTGTTGCTACGCCCCAGATATTTTGTTTTTACTATTATTACCAAACAATTTTGTCGTCGGTGATCGGCCGGGCTCGCAAATGGTTAAAACCGGGCTGAAACCCCTTTTTGTTTTGTTTTTATTATCGGCATCGTACGTCAAATTCTAGTTATCAATACCTTTTCTATTTCCCCCCCCCCCGCGCTATACCGAGCAACCCGCATCTTTCAGAATCGACGTCATCTGCTTCCAGTCAACCAAAATCCCGTCCAGAGTTGCTCGTCGGTGAAATGATTTAGAATCAACCTTCAAAGACGTTCGATTTCATCTGACCAGACACATCTTTCTTCGGGTATCAATTTTATTAGCTTTTGATGTCGTCAGTTCAGCATCTTGTTTTCTTTCAATATATTTTTACGCTCCAGCACCTGCACCGCTTTGTTCGTTGTTACGATGATCCGTTTATTACCGCGCTGGATTCGGCTCTCATGTGCGGAGCAAAGTCTGCAGTAGCCCAAACAAAGGCGGTCGAGTGGGACTTGTGTGTGGCGACGCGCCAGATATTTTTGTAACTGATGTTGACCTAACCTCTCGGAAAATAGATATAACAGTGTAACTTGATGTTAATGTTTTGTCTTCTTCACAAGTTTTGCTTTGAGACGAATATGACATTTCGTTACGAAAGGAACGAGGAGGATTTTGTAAACGAATCGCCCCGGAGGAGACGGTCGAGCTTCCCTCTACAAAAGTGACCGTGTTTCCGAGTCAAAGTCTTTCATAGTGCGCAGGGCGACGCGTTAGGTTTGTCACTGCGTATCGAGACACTGGAAACCTGTCTAATTTTCGATCGGGAATAGTTTCATTTCGAAAGAGATCCCCCAATTCTAAACTGATTCTTCAATAATTACTAATTATGATTGTCATTTGCCGCGTCTCTCATTCAAATTCAAGACCCAACCGGTTACAGCCTTTTTTTTTTTTTTCAAAAAATCGTTTCATTAATTCGAGTTTAGGATCGCCACTCGGCCACTCAACGCGATAAGAAGGAAGTACAGTCGTGAGCCTAAATGAGCCTTACGAAACCTCAAGAACCTCCTGGAAACCAACAACACAGTCATTTTATGAGAGCCTTCACTCCTACATGCAAAAAACTCACCGGAAGTTGTTGTGACAGTTGATTATTAAGGTTCCCAGCTCGATTTGTCTGCAAAAATTGCACAAACATGTAGGTACGTATTATGTATTTATTAAATCATTTCTTTTTTGTGGTTGTATGCTAAAAACCGATGCCAAACAAAGAGGGGGTATGCGAAAGGGTTGTATGGGCGTGGCGGGGGGGGTGGTGGGGGGGGGGGGGTGGCTTCATAGAACAATTAAATCTAAGGGGCGTTTATTATTACGAGGTCGTGCAAATGCGACTGAGAAATAACACAAATGATGAATGAAAAGTGCATCTGGCGCGACGCATCGGACAACATTCCTCAGCGATTTTTGCCGCTCCAGCTACTAAACCAATCACGAACGCGTCAAAACTGGTAGCGCTTAGAGCTCCGGAATTGATTGAGCTGCCGCTACTTATAACACGACCTCCGTCAATACATCAACCGTCAACGCGTTCGTGTTAACAATTTCGTATTTATAGAAACAACGCTGCGGAATAAGTCGACGAAACGACGTCACTTTGAATTGAGGAATTTTTGTGGCTCCTCTCGGTAATTTTAACCAGCATTATCGAACTACCCCTGTATAGGTACGAGTACATTGTTTGACCGTCACCCGGGGTTTTTTGGCAACGCTAGAATCACACGACGCGGATTTACGATTGAAAAAATGCACTAAAATCGTTTTAAGTGACGTTCTAGATAATTCATCGCGCTACTCTAGCACTGTTGTACTGCGTGCTTTGTACTTGTGTTCTCGAAGCCGAAAAAAATTTAGTCAGTAACTACAGCTAGTTTTACGTCTCTTTTGCTCACACCTCTACCTCGTACACGGTTACCTGCAGCCAGTAGATCAAATTTCGCCCGATTCGCTTGTTTCAGCCGAAAAACTTTTCTTTCTAAAACTCCGCAGGGCTTGGGAAAGCAATAACTGCCGCTCAACTTTCCTCACAATTTGGTTGAATTTGGTATCGGTAATACGATGAAGTTTGTGCGGCCGTGTTATGACCGTCAAAACGACTGAAGGTACAACCTCGTTCGTACTGGACCGTTGAAACTTGTGCGTTGCTCCGAACCAGATATTAGCTTGTCTAAATCAAAGAGTGAGGAGGAATATCAGCGAAAAAAAGCATTTTCGTCGGCCTTTCACGTTTTGGGGCTAATAAATCGGTAAACCTTCGTTTTGACGTGCGATTGACAGTCAGATGTGTGAAAGAACCGCTCGGGCTCGTTATTTTTTGAAGAATTGAACGTTCCTTTTCCGCGCACTTGCACACGAAATGTATCAAACGAAGGTCTTCGCACGGCCGTTTGGATTTTCGTTAGAAGTAGCTCTTTCACCGCTGTATTATTTCGTTATGAGCTTCTGCGTGAAAACCCCTCGAACGGAGGTTAACCACGTAAATGGATCTTCAAGTATATCGGCAATTAACTGATTTAACGCGTTATTCCCCATAATTGTTCCTCACAGTCCGTCGAACGGAGGTAAAATGCAGAATGTGCCGGAAAAACGCGTTTTTTCAGCCCCTTCACATGTTTCGGGGGGAAATGGCAATCAGAATTATGTCAACCTTCGGAGGGTGCCGTCACATTCGCATTTAGTTACCCGCTGCTACTTTCGTAACAATCAGCCTGAAGATAGATGTCGTTCTTTTTGTCACGTTTCCTCAAAAACGGTTGAAACGATCAAAACCCACGCGCTATTTGCGGCGAAGGACACTTCAGGGACTGCATGGAGCGTGTCGAATTAGCCGAAGAGCTTCCTTACCCTATTTATAAGAACCGCGTGATAAGAAGTTACGTGATCGGCTGAGTATTGATACTTTCCGCTGCACGGACCAAAGAAAATTGAAGCTATCGGGTCAACAAAAAAAGGTTTTCTTCCGGTCCGAAGAAACCAATTCCCGTGCGTTGTCCGCGTGTAGTTCAATTTGTGGGAGAACGGCTGAATCGATTGAGCGGGTTCCTTTTTCGGATTTCTTCGTGGTTTTAAAATAACGTTATGTATCGAAAACTCGACTTTTTGGCATCCCCCTAGCCCACTAGCCCTAATCAGCCCTTTTCTTCCCCATGAAAACTCTATGAACGAAAATAATAGGCCCATGAAGAAAAATTGTTTTTCACCAAACTCTCTGGCTGTTACAATAGTTAATAGCTAAGTATTGTTTTCAATAAATGTTCCTCTGACAGTTCATTTAACACGGATAAACTTGAAAATGCGTCAAAAATAATGTTTTATTGAACATCGTCGTAATTTCCGGAGTAGCTGCCCCACATTTTGTTCTCAGTCATTATTTCTGTATCTATATGTTCAACGGAAATATAAGCTATGATATCTCAGAAAACGAGATATGTCCAACATTAATTCATAGTTTTCACCTTAAAAGATTTCGATCAAACTTACGGAGTCCTTTCAAATAAATAATTACTACAGTTTGCTATCCATAAATGTTTGCGTAAAAATGCGTTGAAAGAAGATACAGCGACGGTACATCTATCAAACTTGTCATCTACCACGCAGGAGTACTCGTAATGATGATGATACTGGTATTATTATTTTTTCTCAAAAACGCATCTAACGATTTAGATTAAATCTGTTGCATTGAAAGCTCCACACAACTCGACACGATATCAATGAATTCTCATCTGTATGGAGAATGACGAAAGCAGCGCAATAAATTGCCGAACTTTATCGTAGTTATTTTTTCTTGTAAACTGCGCTCACGTGTGACGAGAATCCGAAAAAATTCGGGGGGGGGGGGGGGGGAGCCAAACGAAGTGCATGTACGACGACTCTTCAATAACTCTCGTAAGATATACAAGATACTGTTATTGCTCGCGGTTTTTACCCAATAATTCCAAAACAATGACTACTTTAAAAAAAAACACGTCGTCGGGTTCGCCCTTACGTCTAGAACCCTCCATTTTTTCAGATTTTTCAGATTGATATGAGTGAATCATAGCACACGAAGCATGCGTAGTCACTTGCTAGGCACTGTAATATTGTTTTATAGGTACATGTTTATCCTATTGAGTTTGTGTTTGGCATTATTTTTATTTATTTTTCAATGTGATTTGGTATCAATAAGGAATTTGATTGTGTCAGTTATGGGAATGGTGGGAAAATATCGGAACTTATGGAATTTATTATGATATTGGAGCTACTCTGGCCCGTCAATACAGGTTTACCTACAGACGGGCCACACTATTCAGCGCGTAATTCTGTTTTTTCCTGTCTTCAAGAATATTTCTGTTCCGAATAAAGTTTTATTCTATTCTATTCTATTCTATTCGTCAGCGTCAATAATTCTTTGTGTACTAATTACTCAATGATGGACGTGGTATGAACCGGAGCAGCACAATAAATCCAGGAGCTGTACGAGCACTTTCTCTCGTGAAAAGTGAGTGTGTTGACTGAGAAATAAATTGAAGCCACAAAAACTGGTGAATTGACGTAGAGCTAAGGATATCTGACGTTCTTGTGATAGTTTTCCTCAGATCTTCACGTTTAAAGCCTTTCTGAGTTTAAAAAAAAACCCTCTACCGAAAACGATCCGTGTGTCTGTGAACGCGTTAAGGGAAAACTCAAATTTCAAGTTGTGCCTGTTGTTTTCGGTATAAAACTATAGTTACGCCACTTTTTTTTTTTTTTTGTCAAAAATGGCTCTAACGATCTTGATAACATTTCGTCAGGTCCAGATAGCACGACAGTACCATTCAATTTTCGATTTTACAGCAGTTTTTTCGTAATCGCGCTGTCATACACATTGGAGCGGTACTCCAAACGTATTACTTGTAAAACGAGAGTTTGATAACGCTCATTAAGTATTTAGGAGGAAGCCTAGAAACCTCAGACTCCGCACCACCGCTGTTACGACGTTTGGAGATCGAGCGAATCAATTGTCGGGCTCTAATCTGAACATGAGCATTAGCGGCAATTGTATTGTTCAGTTAGCGTTCGAAGCCTCGTCCGAACGCACGTTCGTTCGCCCGCTTGTACCTTCGCAATCAAACGGGATTTAATTTCATTTTGGAAGTACCATTTTTAGTGCGTTCGGAGGCTCCACATCCCCGGCCGGGTACACGCACTTGGAACGTTCGAACGCAGGTTCTCGAGCTTATACAGTCAACCACCTCATCATCACTAGGCTTTGTATTCATTCGTTCAACCCGCCAGGAGTGAGCGGATCCTTGCTTGCTCAATACCAGCCCACAGAGTCCCACTTTTGGGCGAACGACCGCAGTTTCACTTACTCGCATTTCTGGCAGCTTTTACTCGATAATTTCAAAAGAGAAAACATTACTCATTTCAGACAAATCGAGTCGAGAGTTTCGTGAACCGCCTATCCAGTAGGAGCAACTCAATAAATTTGAGAACCTCAATAGTTAGGGGTTTCTGTGTAGAAAGTTGAGCTACGTTCGACAAAATTCGTATAAACTTAGTGTAAATCAAGTTATATTCGTGTGAGATGCGAATCACTGAACACACGCGGGGCTGAGGAATGTTGTGTGATGCACCACACCAGATCAAAAAAAGCTCAATCATGAGTCGTCCTATTTGAGTTGTTTCACTTTTCAGAGGATACTAGCACGCGATGTGAGCGCGTTTTATGATATTTTGTCAACAATCGAGTAAGTGGGTACTTATGAGGAGCGTGTGTTGAGTCTACGTGTGTGAGTACCTAAGGTACCTCGTTCCGCGCGGGGTTGTGTGATTGTTTAGAGTTTGAAACCCGGCGAACCTAGAAGCTCGTGAAAAGGAAGCTGAGGAAGAGTAAGGATGTTATGGCAAGGAGAAGGCGTAGCGGAGGAAGGGGAGGTGGCGCCAGCGTGCCCTAAGGGCCCCAGGTCCGGCGAAGGGGACTCAACGGGGTCCAACTCAACCGAGTGGCCACTTATCTTCCGAGTCCACGTCCTCCCGTACCCCCGTCGGGACGTATTTTTATGTGCCCCTCCCTCGCGTATTAACAAGGTGTTGAGATGTTGTCAACTCTCATCCAGATACGAGTTTTATTGCTTCTCGCGGATCAAGTGGCATTTTCAAGGCGGAGGGTTTTTCGAAAGTATTGACCTACGCCCTTTGAGAAGAGTTTTCGTTCATTTTTGAACGCGCGACGAGTTTGTTGACGACAACGTGCGACGGTTCCATCCACAAGCCAAAGGCTGGCGAAATGCCAATTTTGCTGACTCGCGAATCGGATTTATGACGTGCGAGTTTGACTTTTGACTGGATCGTCCTACTCGAAGTGACGTGAGTAGGGAATTTCTTTCAATGTTTGACTCGAGAGGTGCTTGAGGGCTCCCCATTCATGACGGTCTGGTTAAGTTGGGCGGAGTCGTCTGTTGGTGAAGGGGGATGTTGCGTAGGCGAATCGTCGATTAAAATCCCTTGTAGATGGTAGTCTGGGGGCCGCGTTGTGGAAGGTGGCCGTGGGACATGTCGCGAGTTATGGTCGCGGGAAGTGGTCGGTGGTGGGCGAATGGCGTGAAGGGAGCATGATGGGGAGAGGGGGGGAGGGTGCTGTGGCGTGGTGCGCAGCTCATTAAAAGAGGGAGTAGGCGTGGTGCACACCTTGGCAATTGTAGCCTCTTCGGGAACTAAAGCTAATGCAACCCCCTTCCACACACCCCTCCCGGAGGGGGTTCACTCGTTTAACCCCTGAACCCCTCCCGGCAAACGACGACTCGCGGCGTCCGCCATTTTAGACGGTGCCCTTCCCCGCTAGGTTGATAAGGCTCCTTATCCGCAGTGCACAATACCTGACATACGCCATACCCTCGATGTCCCTCCATCGCTGCGCCCCCTCGAACGTCACCTTTCACCGTCATCTGTTACCATTACACCCCAAGTCCCACCTCCTCCTCGAACCCCCCCACCACCACTGTTCCTCAGGTTACCCTACACCATGCTGCATATTTCGCCCCTCCTGACTTGTCATTTCCCTTCGCATCAAACCTACAATGGCTTTACTTCCCACCCCACCCCACCCCATCCCACCCCACCTCACGACCTCGCGACTACCACCGCACACAAGGCCGCGCGGTCCTATCTAACGCACTCACACATTCGCACCATAACGCTGTCACCGCCCTTGTCGATGATCCGACCGCATAATCTGATCCTTCGCCCTCCTCTTCCCTCTCGCCACATGCGTCGCCCGCAATTCCAGGACCACGCACCACCACCACCATCTCCCTTTGATCTCTGACCCTCTCATCCTCCAAATCCCACACGTGAGAAATTGGATTTATCTCGAGCTTTCGAAGAAACTGACTAGGCAAATAAGTCGCCTAATGACACGACTCCGGAACCGCATTAACGTATAGTGAATTTCTACAACTTTGTAAACATCGGTGGCACTCGGTTAACCTGCCCTATGGATTTCACTATATATGGTTAAGCGTTAACGACTGTCAAACTGCGGCCCAACCACACACCCGGCTGATATCTTCGTTTACGTCTCGGTTCGAGTTCAGGTATCAAGGCGATAAATATTTTCTTGTTGTGCTGTTGATTACTGCACTTTCGTTTATCACGATACAAGATGATTATAATTATTTCTCGTCCAGCGCCCCAAACGGATACGGAAGGGCCTGGAAGTGACTCCAATAATTTGGAAAATACCGATTTCTGGACAAGGTGCCGATTGTCGAAATAAATTGTTCACAGAGCCTTTGGAATACCAGACAGACAGGAATATCTCCGAGCTATACCAAGTGCTCACCACGTGAGACAAAAATATTCAGCTCCACACACCAAACAAATTGTTCATTGTGTAAGAATGTTGTCATCGATACGACGCATTCGAGCGCAGTCAGGATGACGAAATCGAAAGGAGGGTCCCCTGGTTCCTTCGTTAGGTAAACCCCAGTACTGGTTAAATCGACCCTTAGCAACTTTCAAGTTTAGTACTGCCATCGGAAACCTATCTACCACAGATCACTCTTTATTTATAACTTCGACGGAATATTACATAATTTATGCTGTGAGACTGATATAACAAGAGACGTGTAATCGGTTGAGTCTAAAAAAACGCCGTTCGTCAACAACAGCCCGTCAGTCGCCATTGGACGCTAAAAATGAGAGCACAGGCCACAGGCAAAATGGAGCGACACACCGTTCCAAGTGACACGAAAATATCATAAAAGTGTCATCAGTGGGGTGTGGTGATAACAGCACAGTAAATTGTCAAACGTTTCGACAGTAAGTGATTTTAGTGCTTACGAGAAGGTGATATAATAAACTAACTACGAAATAAGAGGTCGTAAGATAATTCGAAGGAGCTCCATAAATTCCAACAGGCGCCCACACGTTCTAGCAGAAATCGAGTTTACAAGTGTCAACGAGGGTCGTCGAGAAAGTAGTAGTAACTCAATACAGTACAATACTCAAGCACTCCAGAGCTACGAACACGAACATTTCCACAATAATCACATCGACAGTCCCACGATTCATGTATAGCCCGGTGGAAAGTTGAGTGATGCGCCGTTATTCGTTATTCGGTACAAACCTCGAGTCGTTCGACTTTGTAAATCTGAACAGAACGTTTCAAAGTACTTACGTAATTGACTCATACCAACTAACTGGTTTATGTTCACACCTCCACTGAAATATTCCAGCGAATTAGGGTGAGTATACAGTTAGAAAGAAATTAATTATAGTTCACAGTTACTTTCGCTGTATTCATTCGGCTCACTCTGACAATTTCTGTTTGATACACAGTCGGAAATGACGCTCTCCGCTCATGCACTCAGAACTCCCTCAATTGCTGTAAATCTGTTGAAATAAGCAATAATTATTTATTTAGATGGGTCTTCGACCTCCGGAATATCCGCACTCGCACTTAACGGCACTCACTGGCCCTACGGAAAGTCAATGTTTCCCCAAACCCCACGTTTGTACCTGCGGAAGTCCCGCTCCTCGGTAATTTCCAAGTGACAACGGATTGCCCCCTTTCCTCGACTTCCCAACTATCTTTTCCCGCCCCTCAACTGTAATACACTCCTCACTCACGCTCATAACGTCAGTTTATTTCTCAGTTTCAAAACAGCGGCTATTACAGATCGTCCAAAGGCCGTGCGACTTCGAGTTTACACCTCCCCCCCCCCCTACCATAACACTCTTGATTCCCGTTGGCCTGACACAAACGTGCAATAGTAAGTACGCCTCTCTCATTCACACAACTAAGGAATTAGCAGGGTTTTCTATCACCCCTAAGTCGTGTTGTGAGGCAGTGGCCATAATGGAGGCATTTCAATACGTTAGGTATGACACAGATCGATTATAACTATTATAGCCCCGTAAAATTCTCGTTTGGGGGGAAACCGAAGAGAAAACAGCACAAATTATCAAAAATATCGACGAAAAGTGATTTCGGTGCAGTTTTTCCTTCTCGTAACTCGCTCGTACGACACTGAAGTGTCAATAAATCCAGGGCTGTCGACCTATAAACTATACGAAGGGAGTTCAATACTGGCAATCAAAAAGTGCGGAGCAACCACAAAAATTCTCGAACTGAAATCGGCCACCTTTTTCGCAATTTCCAATATAACTCCATAACTGTACGCACGAACCTCTCCAGAAAATTCGCGTCGAGAGTTTTATTAATTATCTACACGTTGGTTTTTATTAGACGGCTGTGGTATGAATAGCGGCAGCTCAATAAATTTCGGAACGTTAAACCGTTAAGTTGAAAACTGAACTGAGTTGAAAATACGAAAGGGTTTTTAGGTAGAGCGCGGAACGTCCGTGGGGCTAAGGAAAGTTGTATGATGCGTTCATCTATTATCTTGTTTCATGCCCGTAGGGTTGTCGTTTAACAGAACCGCGTGAGAAGAACCATTTTGAGTTTTTCAGAGTTCAGGTTTGACGACCAATTGGAGAACTGATTGGAAGAGAGTAAAGTAAACCTATTTATTACACACAGGTGAGAGTAAATACAACACAAGCAGACCTTTTGCTCCCTCAGCGCAAAAAAACCTACACATTTTGGCTCTTATTTTACTTTCCGCTACCCCGAAGGGAAAGTAGTAGGAAAGTATAGCAATCGTGTAAAGAAAAAAAACAAAAAACTGTGGGTTTTCTTCAGATGTTTACGTTCTGATGCCTACTGAGTCTAAAAAACCTAATTTCGGCGCGTGGTCTGTGTGTATGTGTGTGCGTGTGTGTCTGTAGTTCGATTTGCGGGAGAACGGCTGATCCAATTGAGCTGGTTTCTTTTTTGTTTTGTTCGGTATATTTTGTAGACACCAAAATAAGGTTATGGGCGATTTCGGCCATGCACCAAAAACTAGGGGTTTTTCGCATTTTTCTCGATAACGGCTCTAACGATTTTGATTAAACTTTCAAATTACCTTCTACTGATCAATACCTAACTTTTCTTGCCCATACATATCTCCATGAAAATACAGTGAACGGAGATATAGGCCTATGAAGCCAAAATAGGTTTTCTACGCTTTTTGGCAGAACGGCTTCAGCAATTTCCACCAAACTCTCAGGATGTTTTCAAATAGTTAATACATACATATTGTTCTGAATAAATGTTCCTCTGACAGTCCATTGAACAGAGATAAAAAACAAAATGTGTCGAAAATAACGTTTTTCCGAACATTTCCGCAAATCCTGGAATAACTGCTTCACCAAATTCGATCAATCGTTCAGAGTGTCTTTCAGTAGCCCATACTCACATTTCGTTCTCCATAATTATTTCTGTATGTATATGTTGAATGGAGATCCAAGGCAAGATAACTCAGAAAAGGAGATTTGTCGAATTTTAATTTATCGGTATTCCAATTATGACCAAAACGGCTGAAACGACTTCAATCAAACTCACGGAGTACTCTCAGCTAACTAGTCCCTAGATTTGGTTCTGTATAAATGTTTCTGTAGAAATGCGTGGAATGAAGATACAGCGCCCGCATATTTTGCTGGTGTTCGAACTTACGGGGATGGCGGCAACTTGTGTGTTGCTACGCATCGCTCGTTTCAGTTTTTCACCTGTAACTCCTTTTTATGGCATCCTGGCTAAAAGCAGCTCCTCGCACAATTGAAAAAAGGCAAAAATTGCTACGGCTATCGTATGAGATTTTTGTATATTAATGGAATACTAAGTGAGCTACAGTACGTCAAAAATGACCTGAAATTTTGTTTGTATGAAACTCATTAATGTATTTTATATATTTCGTAAATATAAATATGTGCGAGTTTTAAGAAATAATATTAAGCGTTCTGTACAGGGAGACAGTATTTTGATTAGTTGAAAAGATAAACTGTAGAAATAGAAAACTATATTATAAGAAAGTCGTATAACGTCCATGAGAATTATATGACGCTATGGGCCCGTCATCGCGGTCATATTTGACTACACGACTGTTGTTCAGCAGAGGGGAACAAAGTCTGAAAGGTTCCGTCGTTTGTAAACAACAGAAACTAAAATAATTGGATTTAGGTCAACTCCCAAGGAGCAACAGATGAAAACAATTGCAATTGCGAGGACATTGGAGTTGTCGTTTTGCTAAAAAGCGGACGGCAAAGTTGGAGAACGTGTGGACGTACGTGAGCATTTTCCCGTCGCGGGAAGATAACATTTTAGCGCCCTCCTTAATATCAACCGAAACCTGACAAACCGTGCGCACAATTTTCAGAATCCCTCGCCTCACCAGACAGGATTTTTTTTTTTTGCATTCCACCGCCTCTGAGATGCCCATCTTGTTGAGGTGATATCTGAGTGGGCAGTGCCCGGTGAGGAAGCTTATCAGTACTCTCAGATCTTCGCCCTTTGACAGGAAGGCGTGACAAGCCTTTTCGCCTGTCTTAGTTGTGGCTGGCGATGCCAATGGGCGCCATTTTCCTGTATCTCCCATCGAGCAACCAGACGGTTTAGGTGACTTTTCGTCAATCCCACGCCTGGCTCAGGCCCGATGGGTAGGGTTTCTGTACCCCTTTTCGCAGCCCTTTTCGGTCAGCCTTTTCATTGCCCTCATGCCCCCTGTGAGCCGGCACCCAAATGAGGGAGAGCCTGTTACGGGCGCCGAGCTGCTTGAGCGCATGGAGGGATTCCCATGACAGCTTAAACCTAAAACTATAGGCTGCAATGGCCTTTAAGGCGGCCTGGCTGTCTGAGAAAATGTAAATCCGCTTGCCCTTGAGTCCTTTGTTCAGGATCTCTTCTGCGCAGATCTTTATGGCTAGGATTTCCGCTTGAAATATCGTGGCGTACTCCCCCAGCGGCTTTGCAAGACTGTAGTTAGGCCCTACAATGCCCAGCCCTGCTCGGCCTTCCTTAACTGAACCATCGGTATACCACTGCAGCGCGCCCACCTCGGTCCGGAATGTCTCCTTCTCCCACCGTTCCCGTGAGTGGACGCTGACGCTAAATGGCAGCCGAAAATTCTTCTGCTCTGGCATGACATCAGTAGCAAGGACTGCTGCCTCTTCTATCCCAAACTGTCTGGTTGTTCTGTGGAGGCTCGCCTTAGCCCTGGTGGAAATTTTTCCTGTCTGCAAAAGCCTTGCCGCCCCCAGGTAAGCGGTCCTCTGGATGTGTATATGTAGAGGTGAGATGTTCAGAAGGACTTCCATTGCAGCAGTAGGGCAGGTACCCATGGCCCCTGTGATAGCAAGACACGCCTGCCGCTGCAGTTGTTGGAGTTTTCCTTGTACTGCCAGCCGGCGTGTCGCCTTCCACCACACCGTGGAGGCATACGTAACGCGGGGCCTTATTATCCCCTTAAAGAGCCACTCCATCATTTTTTGAGTTATGCCCCAGGATTTGCTGCACAGCCTCCTACAAGCCCAAAGGGCTGTAGTTGCCTTATGCAGCGCATATCTCACATGCGAGTTCCATGTGAGCTGCTTGTCCAGTATCACCCCGAGGTATTTCACCTCCTTCATTATCTGGAGCCTTGCTCCTTGCATTATGGGTGGTACTATATCAAGGTTTCTTCGTCTAGTGAAGGAAACCGTGGTGGTCTTGGACGGATTTATAAAAAGTCCACCAGACAGGATTGAACGAGCGGGTGTACAACTCAATGTGACGACGTAGGCCACAAAGTTCCACCTTCGGCTGGGATCAGACATAATCCACTTCATTGGGGCTGGACGAAAGGTTCTTCAAGTCTCCTTTCTTACTCCTAAAATTCGTGTCACGCGCCTCATGAGCGTGCTGCTGTCCTATATTAGGTCGACAGAGGCGAAGATTTGATTAGTCGCTAAAGCCAAAAGAATTGCCAAGTGCACTTGTGGACATGGAAAGTTGTGTGACGCGCCGCACCTGATATTTCGGATCTGAAGAAACCCCCGACTTTTTACTTTCCGCGACCCAAAGGGTAAGGAAAGTATAGTGATCGTGCGAAAAAAGTTGCGTATTCTTCAGATCTTTACGTTTTGAAGCCTACTGAGTCCGTGTGTGCGTCTGTAGTTCGATTTGAGGGAGAACGGCTGTACCGATTTTGGCCAACAGCCTAATAAAGTCAGCTTCTCCTTAAATTATGTCGAGTTCTATAGCCAAAGTGGCATGTGTTGAATGAAGAGCTTGGACGGCAGAAAACGTGGATTGTAGGTGGAGCTAAGGAACGTTGTGCGATCCGCCGGACCAGATATTTTTTGGCAGGATTACAATACTTAACTTTCCTTTCCCTTTGGGCAGCGGAAGGGCAGGGTTTACGTACAAATCCGACCTGCGGGTTAAAATCCCTCTTTCGCAGCTTCTGCTTTCGGTTGTCTCGAGTTCGGGAGAAGAGGAGATTCGCGGAATGAGGCTAGGAAGATACCTGGAGGAGCTAGGGGACGCGCGCGCAGGGGTTCATTCGGTATGCAACGAATCCAAAGTGCGTTGTCGAGGCTCATTGAAAGAAAACGGGAGATGATCCTCCAAGAAAAACGTGAGTCCCTCCTTTTGAAGAAATTACGTGGGCGACCGAGGGAGAAGAAAAAAAATTGGTGGTCCTCTTCTTCGTCTCCTTTTGAGCCGTTTGTGCGCTCGAGAAAGGGGCAGACAGTAGCGCGGCTTTGTTTAGCGAACATCTTACTGCTCCCACCCCCGTCCGCCCATCGGGCGTAACCTCGTCCGTCTCATCTTCTCAGGAGCGAACCGCTGCACCCGCGGGCTCACTCGCCCCCTTCTCCATAACCACCACCACCACCACCACCACTACCACCACACCCCTCGCCGAATGTGTTTCTCTGCTCACCCGTAAGTTATATCTGTGAGAAGAGAAAGACCTTCTCCGGCAACACCGTTCAGGTAGAGATGAGTTTAATCCGAGCATCTGTTCTCCGGGTTCTTAACGAGGGTTAAGGCCAGGTGACCTCTGTTTACCATGTCGCCCCGCCATCGCCCCTACAACCAACATCATCCCCCTCGTGAGCCCCCTCTAATCGACACCCGCCCCCTCGACGGCTAAAACATCGCCCGATCGGGTCCACTTCAAAGGGCTCTCATTCTGCACAGACGAACGGAGCGAAGCGGAGCGGTCGCCGCGAGCTGTAGGAACCGTTTGTGAGCGTCCCTGCCTCCCCCCCCCACCCCTTATCAACCACACTCGACGTTTCGTGACGACGCGCGTATTATTTTAATACCCGCCGCCTCGTAGATAATCCGAACATCCCCTTGGACGGCCCTTGACGACCCCTTCGACCGTCCGACGGTCAGCTCATTAATTGGATACATTTCCGACCCCTCGACATTCGCCTCATTCACTTAGAGCTGCTACCGTCCAACGCGAGGGCTCTTCACTTCATTAGCCCCCTCTCACCATCCCCCCACCCCACCACAACTCCCCTCCCCCCCCCTAAACTACCATCAGCCCGTCGAACCCCTTCACCACGGGATCATCGTCGACTCATTCGAAAACCACCAGCTCTGAATATTCTGATTGAGAGTTGAAAAGGGCGAGTCTTTGAGCTCACCCCCCCCCTAACACCGTCATCCCTTTCCACTCGTGACAGTGGGGGAAGTTTGGAGCGGGGCTTAACATGACTTGTCCACAAAACTGGCGGTGATTTCCCAAAAACTCTGCGGGTTAAAGACTTACGATTGACGTTTTGAGCGAAATGGCGACATTCTCAGCGGAAATATCTGGTGCGACGCATCACACAACTTTCCTCAGCTCTATATTCATTGATTTTCACGTATTTCTCCACTAATTCAATGTATTTTCAACTCAGTTCACTTGAAGTTGGTAAAACACCACTTCATAGTGGAAGAAGACACAGCGTGGGGCCGAGGACGCCATATGCTGCCTCTGGCGATGGCGACTGGATAGTTATGATGGCTCTCTTTGAAATCTTTCGACATGGTATGGTAGCCAGTGGTGCTAACTGCCCTAAAGCCGCATCCAATCCCCCTAACCTGGTTCGTGTGACTTGACCAGCTTCTTGGGGAACAGGATTGGCTCCACAGGGCGTGGCGCTATGTGTCATGGTAGGCTGTCTCCAGGATTCCATCTTACCTACACTGTTGTGGGGGATTCTTCTCCAACTCCTCCAAACTAGGTTATATGCCTATCGCGTGTATGTCGATGATATCACGATGGTCATCAATGTGGACACTCCTGGAACGACCAAGCTACTGGTGCAGCGGGTTGACCGGCTAATTGAGGGTTGGCGCTGTCATCGAAGGCTGCGATTGGCCAAAACCCAGCACGTGGTGATGTACAATCCAATGTCACTGCCCACACCTGGATATCTGGGCGCCTTCTACCCGCAGGGCTGCCCAACATTTCGCCTGACGCTCCTGAGGGTCAAGTGCTCTGCCCACACAGCCCACACGTTGCCTCGTATCTAAGCACTTAGACCCCCACGACAAGCGAAGAAGGAGGTGGAAGTTGGACAGGGAGCGTGGAGACACCCCCCCCCCTCTTCCACAGCCATGGCCCCCTGAGAAAAAACCGCGTGCAGCATTCAAAGATCAACTAGGTGACCTTCCCAATGTCCTCCCCCCCCTTTCCATGCCTGCCTGCCGCTGTGATTTATGGCCCATTGTCCTTAATGCCTCCAATATATCCTACTCAGGTCTATATCAGGGCCCACCTTGGGAGCCTCGCTGCATGCCAGACACAAGTACTACCAGACAGTCGTCGTCCCTATCATCACATGGTGAATAGTCCCTTCTGAGCGTGCCTGTGAGTGGGTGGTAACCAAGTGGCAGGACATGGAACTCCCGACACGCCACTGGACACACCCCACTTTTTGCAACCCAACTCCTTCGAGCGTCCAGCGGTGCCATATTCGCGCAGTTCTGGGCTCATGACGGCATAAGCTCGAGGCATAGATGCCTTCCACTTATGGAGCTCCAGCACGCTCTCCGTGAGGCACAAATTGTTCAATGAGCCGATAGGCCTGAAATCGGTCAGCCCCGTGTTTCCCATTGAGGTAGAACTTACAGCTCCACGATTTATTGTGCTCCTGCTCACTCCCCGACCATTATTGAGCAATTAGTACACAGAGAGTTAATGAGGCTGCAAACACATGGAGAATGATCACGGTTTCAGAATAATCGGGTAAAAAGTGTTAGAAATGGCGGTAAGTCAAACAGTGAGGAATTTCTGGCCCTTTATGAGCCAGTTCCAATCATTGCGTAGACCAATCTCTTTTTCTTTCTCTAGCACAGAACGAACATAGTTCCTCACTGGCTGATTCATTTCCTTGTCGCCTCACCGCTCAATTATGCTGTGGAGGTTATGTCAGGTTGCTGAAACAAGAAAATGCGAGCCCTCGTCCTGCGAGAAAAATGAGCTCTGAACCCGATTTCTTCCAGTTGCTGTTTACGTGGTAAGTAAAACACGCCATATAACCATTAGTAACTGTGCATCATGAGACAGCAACTCACATTCAAGTGATGAGTCAACTCTCAAGGACGGGGAAGGGAGGCGTTCCGATGGCGCCGCGCTGACACGAAGTCGAATACGCGCAATATCAAACCTCCCGTGTCCGTCACAACATGCGGCGTTCCATTGTCGATAAAGCCATGAATCCGACTGGTTGACGCGGATTTTAACGTCATTCCGAAGGGTCAACGTCGTAAAACTCTCAGATACGAGACAACAATGAGTCGACATGTTCCGCCGAATTGAACGTCAAAGGGAGAAGGGCTAAGTGATGGAAAAATTCTTGACGTGATTGTTTTTCCAGTTCCCAAAAGAGGCCGCCTCATGTTTCCCATTTTTTAGAGGCCGAGTTGATTGGGCTTTCTGCGTTTTACCCGATTTATCGTCTGAATGAGGCGCTTGCAATAAAATCTTGGGGTGTCGGCTCCTTTTTGAAAATAGTTGCCGTAGATAATTTACGGTCGAGTTGGACTGAGGTGATGAGCGATCGGGAACGTCCTCACTAGAAAAACCAGTCTCTGCATTTTATAAGGAAGAGAGCGAGCAGTTCGAAGGGGATCGTAAAATTGAGTTTTAAAACAGAGGGCTGCCGGAGTCGAGAGAGGGGTTTGGTGTGGCGATGTATCAGCAGACGTCCCGTCCCGGGCGTCTGTGATGTCGTTGGAACTCTCCTTTCCCGTTCCACTGGGAGAGCTCAATGACGAAACCGCAGGAGGCTTCAGCTCTCGGCTCCACGGCCTTCGAAACGAGGCCCATTTCCACGTGGAACTTGAATCCCACGTTGGACTCCATACCAATTTTATCGCTTCCCTCATCACGAAACATGAGCAAGGCACGAAGATTACGTTATGACCACCGATGGTTGATTCGATGGATGGGTGGGTGGTTGGGGGGGGGGATGATACCAGCGTCCCCTAAAATAGTTACAGCGATATTCGCGTCACCTGTGAGTTGATTATTGATTAATCAGTGAAGGTCGTAGCATAAGTAGGAGCAACTCAATCAATTTCTTTTATTTGGGACGTGGGAGAGAGGGGCAGCTTCAAATACTCCTGCGTATTGTGAACCAACCCGGAACATGGCATCAGATCGATCCTCAGGGGACTCATCTTTCTTGCCCTCTTCACCCTCCCCACACTACGTACGACTTGGAGAGGTTCATGTCTTTACCTTTCATTCCTGGGAGACGCGAACCTCGTATTAACAATCCTCTATCTGCCTGAGCAATGGCTGGGCAGGGCAAGAATTCATCGGGATTCAATTATGGTTCGGGCGAATGCCTGTGGTGCGAGCTGGACGACCAGACCATGCCCTGCCAACTTGCCACCAACATCCTCCTCCATTGCCCTGCAGTGGGGTGCAGCCTTAGCATTTGCGGGTACGCCCTGAGTGCTCCGTGTCCTGTGAGGAACTCGGAAAGGTCAAAATGGGCCTCTTTTGGGAAGTGCTCCAATCCGAGCCACAGCCTCCCTGATTTTCTTCCAGTGGCCACCTTGATGGGCACAGGCGTTCCTTCCTGCGGTTCGCAATGCTGAGTGTATCACAGCCCAAGAGCATGAATCACGCTACAAAGTTTCGATATAAAACTCCAGGTTGGGGCGAGCAAAGTGCTCTTGGGGTAGCGAAAGTAAACAATTCACGCGAAGGTGAAGGAAGTTGTGTAATGCCTCGCAAGTGGTATTCTATGCGAGCAGTTGGAAAGTGTAAGAATTGCGTTTCCGCCCTCTCGCGAATTGAACCAGACGCAACTGGTTCGCGAGAAAATCGTTCAAGTTGGTTCAACTTCAATAAAATTCGAATCGGAGGCTAAAATGGTTCTCTGAAGCGCGGGGTTAACTCTGAGCGCCATTTCCGTAAACGAACGACGGTTCGTTAGTTTCCCAGTTTTACGGACGCTCGTCAACTCGGGGCCGAAGACGATCATTTCAGTGATGACCTAATGAGTCCGACAGCCCAGTAGCCTGGAACTTGGTTTCCAAGTGGTTCATGAGTTATAAGTGAACTACTGTTCAAGTACCAGCCGCTCGTATGACCTCTCCATAGCCGTGTCATCAGTTCCACCCCATTTTCGCTCGTTCGGTCGTACATTGAGAACGTTTCTGTTTGACCTGAGACATTTACGAAACGGAACGGTTGCTACAATAACATTTCGCCGACGACTGCCCCAAATGGTTGAAGCGTTCGTAAGAGGAGACCCAATTCGCGCGCCATCATGGTGCAGGTGATCATCTCGCCTCGGTCTTAGTTTCAGCAGAACAAACTAATTGTTCCATTACTCAACTCCACTTCAGTGAGTTGAAGCAAACAAGTTCGCGTATTGTCGACAGAAAATATTTTGCACGGCCTCGAACGGGCCTGTTGTGAGCTGCCCCGCGGCCTCTCAGTTTCCAAGGAGTTGGTGCTCCCTCCACCATTGTCGCACACAACGCAAGACAACCTTTAGGTGGATCTCTGCAACCTCACTCAGCTGGACCAGAGGCGCACCGTAACCAGCGCCTCAAGTACACAGTACACGCTCCGCTGACTCAACCTCTGCCTAAACTTCTTACTTCTGACTTACCATCTTGCCAGGGGCTGGTGAACAGGCGACATACCATCGGTATACGTTCTCTCCTCAGGATGAGGACCTCTCTTGATAGCTCCTTGGACAGTCTGATAAATATCCCTGATTCCTTTGGCCAGGCACACCCCGCCAATAGGCAGCCCTGCACTACCTCCACTTGCCAACGTCCTGGCTCGTGTGGTTTCTTCGAAAGGCTCGGGTCCTCCCCTGGGAGAAGTTCAGATCCATTTCTGGCCAGTTTGTCGGCCTCCTCATTCGCTTCTATCTCTGTACGACCTGGCACCCAACACAGTGTTTAGGTGTTCTCCTTTGCCAATCTCTTGAGTCCTTGGGGCAACCTCACACTGATCCGTCCCCTCATGCATGTGAAGAACTTCCCTGAACAGCAGGACCTCCAGCGCAGCTGCAGTCCCAGTAATGACGGAGGGAGCTTATTGGACCACCACCCTGATGTTTATAGGACGCTTGAATCGCGGGATTCATAACGAACTGTACGTAAGCCGCTTTTTCTCATTAATCTAATCGGTTCTGCCGTTTTCTCTGCGCAGTGAAGTGCACAGACATCTCGCAGTTTCTTCAAGTAGTATTTTTTTGGACTAAGAAGCCGTTGAAACGCGAAGAACACTTACTTCCTCACTTGCTCTAGCACTACAGAGTAGGAAAAAAAGTTAGTAATCGGTTTAAAAATGCAATTGAGGCGCGTTACGAGGAGTTTGGAATGTGACGCTCCGACGTGGCTGAAATTGAGAGGTTGGAGGGAAAATAAAAAAGATGCGAAATTAGGGGAAATGAAAAGGAGAAGACGTAAGGTTCTAGGAGACTGGGAACACTGCGTGTATTACCGCCACCCGCTTCCTCGACATACCCCGTCTCTCTGTGTGGTAAGGAAGTACAGTACCTACAGAGGTCGCATTCGCTCGCTCCACACATTTTAGTTATGTTATACATGTATATATATATATTTCCTCGTTTCAACCATTTCTGATACTGAGCCTCAAGGAAATTATTTTCCCAGCGAGCAAGAGGCATTACTGGGATTCCTCAATACCTAAGCAGAGTGATTTGAACACAAGTCTAGTCTCGCACAACGTTTATTGTCTTACTGTGATGTTTCAAGCTTCCCTCGCTTCAATAACTACGAGTGACGAACCTAGCGGACCAATCTATCCACACTGACAACCATAAACCAATTTGCACTAGTCAGTATAGTGTCCATGTTCTGTATAAATGATGGATTCCTATGTGCAGGAAGACATAGCTGACGGAATTATTAGACCAAGCTCTAAAGTACAGCTCTAACGATGATGTGCCGAGTTCAATTATCCTGGAGAACGGCTGTAAATTTCCGAAAAATAAATAAAATCACAGAATCTAAACTTTTCCCTCTTTCGCATGGATGAGACTGACTGGAACGAATGTCTGGTTCCAGGTACTTCACCTCACTCGGGTCTACTCGGTGAGTACCGTAAGGAGAAGATTGAGGAGGAACATGTGGAAATAAACCAGCTGCTCCTGGGGGTGTTGTTACTTTCCAAAAGATGGCTTTCAAGCTCGTCGAGGTCCTGGGCAAGCTCTTGCCTTTGGACGTCATGAGAACAGCAATTCTTGAACTCCAGTTTCTGCATGGAAATGTGCACTCCTTGGGGGGGGGGGGGTTACACTGTTAGCACTGCAGGTCTTTAACCTAATGAGGAAAAAATTACAGCGATCCCAAGTTCTGATCCTAATTGTTCGGCAGGCCAAATTAGCTGGATGTTTGACCTTTCAAATGCCTGTATTGCGCTAACCAGATTCACTAGGCCTAACAGAAAGTCATTAGTTCCCCCCTTTTGTTTATAACTGTGGAATTCCTCAGTTACTTCCAAGTGACAACGGATTTCCCCCTTTCCTCGACTTTCCCAACTATCTTTTCCCACCCCTCAATTTTAGATTCCTCTCCACAACAGCTCCTTCCAAAAGTCGGTCATCCTTCAGCACTCGGGAACGACAGTTCGCTTCCCAGTTCTCCCAGTTCATTCGTCTCTCACGTCTCACGCTACTCACAACTCAACTTCCTCTCTCCACTTAGTACCCCAGAGCCACCAGTACACGTGTATTTAGAGTCCCCTTGTTTATATACAGTCCTCACTCACGCTCACCACGTTCATTTATTTCTCTGTTTCCAGGTCCCCCATTCACACGCCCAACACTATTCATACTTCCTCTTTGACCAGTAGACTACGATCACCAAGGTGCCTATGATGAGAGTCAAGCGGTGCAGAGAGCAATTGAACCGAATTTGATCACCAGGAATGCCAAGGTAAGGGTATGAGCAAAATCGGTCCAAAACTAACCTGGTCATAGTGTTCAAAACACCAAA